>CM061142.1:333676025-334276025 GCA_030789695.1 Scilla litardierei | reverse complement strand
TAAATTGCAGAAAAATACCCAGAGATCCCAGAAAAATCTCAGAAAATTCTGAAAAATCCCCAAGACTCTTAGGAGTACCTGAAAAATAGGAAAAGGAGAAATTAGTCCATTTGATAAGAAAATTAATATAATGACTATTAAAAAAACAATATTGACCTCCAATAAGCTATATAAAATATTCCAATGCTCAAATAATTCCCAAAAAATGGAGATATGATCAAAATAATGGCAGGAGCATAGGAAAAATAATAGGAAGCCAATAAAGACGATAAAAACTGTATTTTGTGCCAAGAATGAGAATAAGCTCTAAAATTGATATGAAATGAAAATATACCCAAAAAGAGCCACTTTAAGCTTAATCTTTAGCACAAAATGGGGGTAGTTAGGGGGGGAAATATGCAATTTATATCCCGAATCAATCACCCCTCGGTATTGCTGCACGTGCGTGAGGGGATCGCCCCTCCCATTGTAGATCGCCAGCTGGGGAGCCTTGAACCTTGCAGGTCTCGGGGCTGAAGTTATCCCTCGCGCCAGCGGCATGGCCTCCTCCGGGTAAGCCGGGCGCACGGGGGCGCGCTCCCTCCGTCTTTCTGGGGTCCGACTTCGATTCCGGCCTGGCTGGCGACAATCATCTCGCTTGGGGAGGGGGTGATCGCCTGGGTGGACTCCTTCCGTGCGACGGGGATCCGGCCGAGGGTAGGCTGTGGGCATTTCTGTATTGCCGGCCCGAGGTCGACACCTCTGGGATCTCTTGGCTCTCCCTGTTTCCTCGTCGGAGCCTCTCTCGCTCTGCAACGAGGAATCGGAGCTGCTGGCAGATGGCTTTCTCGTCGAGGTGATCCGGGGTGTGTTCCCACCGTCTCTCTGGGGTCCGGCTCCTCTCCTGGCCTTGTCGGTGATGGTCGCCTTGCTCCGACGAGGTGGGCGGTTGCCGCGGAGGGCGGCCGTCGCGGAGGGCTCCTTCCTCGCGGTGGGGACCCGACGGATGGCAGACTGGGCACGTTCCTGCACCGTTGGTCCGTGGTCAAAACCTCCGAGATCTCCCGGCATTCCCGCCAGAGCCTCTCGCGCTCCGCGAGGATGAAGCGGAGCTGACGACGAGCAGTTTCCTCATTGAGACGGGCCTTTTGGGCGGCCTCCGCCGCTTCATCTTGACGTCTCAAATCCGTAGCCACTTCTTTGTCGTGCCTTCGCTGTTGTACTGCCTCCACTTCTTCGTCCAAGAGTCTTTGCTGGGCCGCTATCTACTCGGCGAGCCCTCTCTGTCCCACTTCTTCTTTGAACTGAGGATGAAGATTTCGTCTCAGGTTCAGGGGCTCGGAGGGGTCGGGGGGCGCAATGGCTGCGGCCGCCCCGAGGTCTTCCATCATCTTGGTGAAAGGGCTCGAAGCTTTGTTGGACAACTCGGGCTGAGGCCTGGACGGTCTCCACCATCACCTCAGGAGGGAGATTAGTCGAAGGAGTCTTCGGGTGAGATTGTGATTCTTGATACATGGGGTTCTTGCCGTGGTCGGGGTTTCGGTTGATGGGTATGGAGTTAGACATGGGTGTGACCCTTCGTTCCCACAGACGGCGCCAATTGTTGCGAGGTAGAACTCGCGTACAATGAATTTGTATTAAGGGAAACCAAGGGCATGGTGGTTAAGATGTGGATGTGATTAAGGTAGGTGATTTGGCTAGTAACAGGGGTAGAGATGAGGTTGGATGCACAACGAAAGCCAACCACAGGATCGATTCTGCAAGGACTCCGCCCGCCCACAATACAGCCGGAGGTAGGAGCTGGATGCAATCTGGGGGACGAGCATGCCTGCACAAGTAGCAGATCGTCAGAAAGGCCGGGTTGGGGTCCAACCCTTAGCCTCTCTGATGCCTAAGTCAGTATTAGGGCTTAAAAGCAGGGGCTAGGCACGCAGGTCAGACTAAGAGTGAGTCGACCTTACGTGACGAGCTATCGTGGAAGAACAAAGATATGGAAGACCTTTGCCCTTGTGTGTGAGTGGTCAGATTTGGAGATAATTTGCCAACAAACCCCCCAACTTTGATGGAGGTGAAAGGGTATTTATACCTGATCGTGGCGGTTAGGTAGGGCTGACCTGTCAAGCTGAGCTGGCAGACCAGACAGCGAAAGCTTCGGCCGAGGATGTCAGACCTGTGTATGTCATTCATACCTTTGTCAGGCGACGCAACGACCCATGGTGCTTTGTCAAGATGTCAGAGCCGAAACACCGAATGGTCAGACGGTGCAGCGGCCCGGGGGTGTTTTGTCAGGTTGTCGAGCGGTGGATGTGTCAGTGGCGTCCTTGTTCTAGGTTGTTTGTCGTGTCCGATGTGCCAAAGGGTCACCGGGGTGCGTCTACGTGGCGGGTCCGTACTGGTCTCATCTAGCCGCACTAGGCGGTCGACGTGCAACTGATCACTCCTTATTTTACACCTTTTTCCGCATGTTTGCATGCCATTTAGATCGCCCAAATCATGTTTTTCACGATATATCGATGATATTGCGATGCTTTTCACGCTTTGTTGTTTTTGTCGCATTTCAGGCGATTTGGCGCGATTTGGAGTGATCATGAGATGCGCTCACGATAGACGGCCACCGATGACCTCCCCGAGGGGTATTTTGCTATTGGAGAGGAGCGGAAGAAGAATGGACGTCGCCGGAGCGACGAGGAGGCCAAAACGACCAGTTTGGGCATTTTTTGTGTCCCACTCGGCCGAGTGGAGGAGCCACTCGGCCGACCAGCGAGACACTGCTCGGCCGACCCGTTCAGACATGATTTCCATGTGTACTCGGCCGAGCGACGGAGACCACATCGGCCGAGTGACGATACCACGTCCGCCCGAGTGGCGCCCAGACGAAGGCCCTCAAAAAGATCGAAGTTACTGTTTTTCGGCCATCTGAGCTTCAGAAGACCCACTCGGCCGAGTGGCAAATCCCGTCCGCCCGAGTGAAGTGAAGCCATCGGCCGAGTGACGACAACTCACTCGGCCGAGCCGCCCCCGAACTGAAGACCCCTGAAGCCCCCGACTTACTGGAAAATTGACAGGGTTTTCACTCGGCCGAGCGACATTTGTCACTCGGCCGAGTGCGATGCGCAGCCTGTAGCGAAATTTGCGGAAAACAGGCTGTGCAGGGGCATTTTGGTCAGGATTTTTAGACGATTTTTGGGGCTATTTAAGCTCTGCTTTTACCCTAGTTTAGAGAGCCACCTCTCAGATTTTTTGCAGCTTTTTGAGTCTATTTTTTTAGTTTTATTAATTGTGATTGGAGAAGAGAAAAACTTGGATTTTTGTTGGGTTGATTGAAGATCTACATTGGTTTGCACTTCCCTTCCGCCAAAAACTCTATTTTTATTGTTTATATCATTATTGTGATGAATTCCATTGTCTATTTCGTTGTTAATTATTGTGCTATTGCTATGATTAGTGAGTAGTCTCCACTTCTTGGGGCGTGGGGATGAACCCTACAAGCCCAATTTCGTATTTGTGTTGAATCGGTAGAAATTGAGCTAGGATTGTTATTAGGGATTAGATTGGGATCGAATTACTACGGATAGCTAGGTATTCACATCAATTGGGATTTGCAAGAGATTGGATCCCAATTCGATAGGAAGCCCTAGAAATCCGAATTGGGTTGGAGTCGGATTTTCGAAGTATCGGTTTGCAAGAGATTGGACCGATGCTAGGATCTCCGGTTGCAATTCCGTGCCGATACCCGTTTGCAAGAGATTGGACGGGTAGGAACTATCCTAATCTAGATTGTGGACCGAGTTTGCAAGAGATTGGGCTCGGTGCGCAATTGGACGATGATGTTGATCCTAATGCTAGCTTCCCTAGGCTAGGGTTTGCAAGAGATTGGACCCAAACCTAGGATAGCTATAGACCGGCAACAGCGCGAGAGCGTGAGCTTGGTTCCACATTTAGTTGCAACTAGTTCATCCAAATTCTCATCCTAGCGATTTCGATACCGGCGAACCACATTTGTGAAATACGGTGAGTAGTGGGGATTCCCCATTCCCTAGGCGTTCTCTATTTGATTTGATATTTCGCACTTTTGTCTGACGATTGTGACAGGATTGCCCAAGGCAATTATCACTCTAAATAGCCAGGTTGATTAGGAGCAAGCACGGTCATTCGTCCTCCCTGTGTTCGATACCCGCTCGCCGCTATACCGTGCGCTTGCGGTAAAACTACAACCGTCGCCTCGGGACGTGTACGCCGGGGTGCGATCAAGTTTTTGGCGCCGTTGCCGGGGAGGCGATTGCGTTTGATTCTTTTTCACCTTAGCTATTTCTTTCTTTTATTTTCTTTTTATTTCTTTTACCATTATTATTTTCTTTGCTATTCTTACCTAACCCTTCCACGGTACTAATTATCTCTTTGAAACTCTGTTTTCCCTGTGCATGTACACGAGATCTACGGCGGACCCCGAAGCCTTATTATTCGATCCCGAGATCGAACGTACCGCGCGGAGAATCAGAGCGGAAAGGAGACAATATCCGGAGGGGCGGTTTATGACCAACCGGGAAACTCCCGAAGAATTGGCGGAGAGAATGGCGAGAATAATTTCTATTCGCGATAGGCTTCGGCCTAAAACCTCTTCTACTACGTCATCCATCGCCGTGCCGGAGTTGGCGGCCGACAAGAACTTCGAGCTAAAGACGGGATTGGTGGTTTTGATGCAACAAGACCCATTTCATGGGAACGCTCACGAGAACCCCCACTACCACATCCAATCATTCTTGTCGAAGTGCGCCACTTTCCAAATGCCGGGGGTCCCGATCGATGCCATCAGACTGCGCCTCTTCCCCTTCACGCTAAAGGACAAAGCACTCTATTGGCTGAGGACGCAAGCTGACGGAGTTTTCACCTCTTGGGACGGGTTGGCGGATGCATTCATTGATAAATTCTATCCACCATCCAAGACGGTGAAGATCCGGAGCGCTCTCATGTCCTTCAAGCAAGGACCACATGAGACGCTCTATGAAGCTTGGGAGCGATTTAAGGATTTGCAGCACCAGTGCCCGCACCACAGTATAGAAGATTGGGAGTTAGTGCATAGCTTCTACAACGGTCTCCAACCGGGGACCAAACAAATTATTGATGCCGCGGCGAATGGTGCAATCTTGTCAAAGACTCCCGAGGAAGCTACGGCCCTAATTGAGGAGATGGCCTCTAATAACCAACAATGGGGCGATGAGCGAGGACACTCTACGTCCTCCTTAAAGCCGACTAGCATCTACGAGGCAAAGGCCGTAGCGGAGCTTACGAGCAAATTTGATTCTCTCCACAAGGTGGTGGAGAGATTGGAGAAATTCATCACGGAGCCCCAAGGAAGCCCTTCCACCTCCGCGCCGGCAAGCCAAATGAGTGATTGGCAAGACCAATCTCAAGCCATGTATTCGGGAGGAGAGCAAGGAGAAGGATCCTTGGAGCAAGTGCAATATGTTGCGGGGAACCAAGGTTATTGGTCCAATCCGGCCGCAAGAAATCACCCGGGATTCTCCTACGCCAACAATGAAGGAGCTTTGAACCCGCCACAACAACCGCCTAATCAAGCTCGACCACCACCACCCCAACAACAATACTATCCGCCGAGGGGACCTACACAACAAAACTTCCAACCAAAGCAACAAGTCCCACCTTATAGGCCTCCCGGATACAATCAAGGGTGGAGGAATCAAAACCAAAACCCTCCACAAGCTCCACAACGATCCGATTTCGAAACTAGAGTGGAGGCGTTCATGGTCGAGCAAAATAAGGTGAATGCTACTTTGAAGGCGGGGCAAGAATCTCTCAATACCGTAGTGGCTCAAATATCGGAGCAATTAGCGTTGCTCAACCGGAACACTCAAAGATTGCCGGCGCAACCGGAGCAAAACCCACGGGGCAACACGGGCCACATCAACGCCGTAGTTGCCGTCACTACTAGAGGCGGGAAGGACACCACCCCCGCCATGATTCCTATTGAGGAGGCCGTGGAGGAAAGTTCGGAGCCGGTTGAGCCGATAGTCGAGATTGAAAAGGAGAAGGAGCCACAAGACAAGGAGAAATCTAGGGCGGAGCTATTAATTGAGGAGAGGCGCTTCATGCCACCGGTCCCATTCCCCCAAAGACTAGCGAAAGCGAAAATGGAGAAAAGGCTAGCGAAATTCCTCGAGTACCTAAGAGGAGTTAGCCTAAATATTCCCTTCCTTGACGCCATCATCGAGATCCCCACATATGCCAAATTCTTGAAGGACTTGATTTCGGGGAGAAAGAGGAAGGAGAAGATCATGCTAGCCGAGGAGGGCTCTTGGTTCACCAAGAGAGAAAAGGAGCCGGCAAAATTTAAAGATCCGGGGAGTTTTCGGATTCCTTGCACTTTGGGCGGCGTGCCTCTTCAAAAGGCGTTGGTCGATCTTGGGGCTAGTGTGAGTCTCATGCCCCTCTCCATGTTCTTAAAGCTTAACACCGGGACAAAGTTGAAACCCACCGACATGCGCATTCAATTAGCCGATGGACGGATCACAAGGCCGGTGGGGATTGCCGAAGACATCCCACTTCAAGTCCCGGGTGGAATATGCTTGCCATGTGACTTCGTCATCATGGACATTAAGGAGGAGGGAGACACCTCATTGATACTTGGGCGCCCATTCCTCGCCACCGCCGGAGTCATTGTTGACGTGCGCGAAGGTACCTTAACCTTGAACGTCGGAAACATTGAGGTGGAGCTCCACATTCCTAAGGCTATGAAGCATATGCCTTATCACGAGGAACTCGATTACATGGACCTCCTTGATGAGGTGATAGAGGAGGCGATTCCTCACTCAATTGGTGCCCTTTTTGATGAAGAATTTGATGAAGGCCCGGATTTAGGCCGAGATGAAAAGATTGAAGACGATTCCCCCGACTTCTCCGCTGATGAAGATGAAGGCGACGCTGATGTCGCAAGGATTCGAGAGCTCTGCAAGCTCTCGAAATCAAAGTCTCCAAAGAAAGCTCCGCCGGTACGGAAATCGGCATCGCCGGTTAAGCCGTTGACCGGGGCAAATGCTAGCTTGGGGGAGCCTCCCCCCAACACTATTCGAGATAGGAGACCACCTCGGGAGAACGCTACGCCGCCACGTTCGAATCCAAGCGCGCTCCCCGGAAAGTTTGACGGGTGCATCTCATATGCACCAAACATCCCGCATTGATTGAAAATTATAGGGGGTCGAGCTCACGACCTAAAACGAGCGCTTGTCGGGAGGCAACCCGACGGTTTTTGCTTTATTTTTTCTTTTTATTTATTTTCGTTTTAGAGATTTTTAGTGTTTTGAGTCATCCGACCAAAAATTTTGTGATAACGGTTCCTATTTTTCTTGACAGGAGAGGAGATAGGTAGATCATCATGAGGAGGTTGAACGAGACGATGAGGAGCGCCCCAAGAAGGCGTTCGACGCTCAGGAGGAGCATGAAATCGACTGGAGGAAGAAAGACGGAGTTTAGAGCCTAAACGAAGATAAACAGCAGAATGCAAGGCTCACTCGGCCGAGTATACTAGTCACTCGGCCGAGTACAGAAGTTCGTCCGGCCGAGCCGCTCACGAACGAGGGAAGTCTGCTGTACCCAACTCTCTGTCTATTTTTCTCATTTCATTATAACTGCTACTCGGCCGAGTATATATATTCACTCGGCCGAGTGAAACGGATACCCTCCTAGGGCGAGTTATGCCGAGTAGCTTGAGTCACTCGGCCGAATGGACTTACTCCACTCGGCCGAGCATGGCAAAGCCACTCGGCCGAAGCGATATCGGGGAGAAATTTTTATTTGCCTCGCTCGGCCGAGTGAGTAAAGCCACTCGGCCGAGTCGTAACTTTTTAATATAAAGCCAAGGGGGGGCGCAGTTTTCGAAAACGAAAAAAACCCCTTCGCCCGCGCCCCCTCAGCTTTCCCTCGCCCGATCTCGCCTCGCCCAACAGCCACTCGCCCGCGCGCGCCGCCGCTCGGCCTGCCATCGCCGGCCGACCATCGCCGGACCCCGCCCGAGTCGCCGCCGGCAGCCCCGTCTCCGATCACCTCCGGTTCGCTTATTTTCACCATTTTCTTCTCTTTTTACGTAGTTTTTGAGGATCCGTGTGTTAATCGAACCCCTAACCCGAATCAATTCACATATCTATCTGTTATACCCCTATTGCTCCATACATTTTGATTATTACTCGCTGATATCGCTTTTCCATGCGCAGGTTGCTTTTTGGAGCTTAGGGGAGCTCAGGGGAGCTTCTACGGGCTGCTCAGGACTTCGTGGAGGCGCAGACTTCGCACGCTTCCACTGCTTAGCACTCGCGGCGTGTTTGGGTAAACTCTTTCCACTCTTTGTGCACACGCCGCACTTTTCACTTTTCGGCGCGCGCTCGGGGCAGATATGCAGCCCCGGACACGGCCGCGGTCGAAGAGAGCTTCCGCCAAGCGGAAGCGGTCGGATGATGCCGGCCCCTCCCACGAGTTGGAGGACTCTCCTCCACCGTCCCCCACACACACCGCACACCCAGCACAGCCTGCAGGCCCCGCACACCCCGCACAGCCTGCAGCGCACCCACAGCCCGCACAGCCTCTCCCTGTCGATCCACAGCCACCACCACCGGCTCCACTGGTCGGGCCGCTCGGGATTACGTTCCGAGACGACGCACACCGCGCCGTCTTCGAGCGTATCTCCCAGCGCTCGATCGTACCCTCCAAGTTTGCACACCTCGCTGACCTTGGACGCCTGGGGGTACTTGAGGGATACTCACGTTGTACGACAACGTGGGTTGGCGCGACTTCCTTCAAGTGTCGGCGGATACTTTTACCCGCCCGACACTTGAGGTTTTGAGTTCGATCGCCCGGACCGATGAGGGATGCTCATTCCGGTTCATGGATCGAGAGTGCCAGGTCACTCTCGATATGATGAGAGCATTTTTCTCATGGCCCGCCGTCCCCGGAGCCGATCGCGGTTACGGCCCTACCCACATCCCCCCACCTTCTTTCGACGCCGGCGCCTTCTGGGCCCGGATCACAGGCCACCACGCTGCCTTTGACCCTAGTAGGGCCAAGGCCTCGGCCATAGTCCACCCCTGCCTACGCATTGCCCAGCGCCTTATGGCGACTACCTTTTTGGCCAGATATGAGCCGGGCACGATGTCTACGCCAGAGCTTTACATGCTCTACGCGATGACACGTCCCAGAGCTCTGTCTAGGGATGGACTCGAGCTTGTCCCCGCCGTCGTGATCGACATTGCGGCTTGGTTTCTAGACCGTATCATTGTGTCGGTGGGCGCTCGCTCACCGATATGCTGCGGCGGTCTGATCACCTTGCTTACCATGATGACCGGCGAGGACCTACCCGACGACCTGCGACGCGTTCCGGGCCCCACTTCCTTGTCGATAGACGTTATGGCCCGGATGAAGATGCTGCGTCCGCATGGTGAGCGTCACTAGGTCTGGTTGCACGGCCCCTATGGGGCCGATTACATGATTCTCCCGAGCCCTGCTCGGACTCTGATTGCACCAGCCCACGTTGACTGGATTCCGGCGATGGATGTCCTCATCCCCGCCGCCTACGTGCTCGAGGCCGAGGAGGCCGAGCAGGCCCACGCTGCCCACGCTGCCCAGGCTACTCCCGCAGACCCTGCTGCACACCCTTCCGAGCCTGCTGCCCACCCCGTCGACCCTGTGGCCTCTCAGCCTGTTCCTGACATTTCCACTGCTCTTGACACTTCTGTCCCCACCTCTGCCTGTGTCGAGAGTACTTTTGCTGAGCCCACTTCCACCACTGTCACCACTTCCGAGGCTGTCCCCACCACTCCTGCTGCCACCTCCGGCCCTCTGTCCGTGGAGCCCCTTTGCTCCGCTCTCCCCCATCGCCCGCAGACCTTTGTTGAGAGTGGAGAGCCCTCGTTCACCGCGGTCGTGGAGACCATGGTTAGCATGATCTCCGCTGGGGTTACACCTTTTGGACCGCACACTTCTGCCCCAGCGGGAGATTCCTCTGTCTCCACTGCCGCCGTTTTCTCCGAGAGTGTCGTGGCGTCTGTCCACACTTCTGTGCCACAGACCTCTCTGGCCACCTCGTTGCCTCTTTTGCACGCCTCCTTTGCTGCCGCTGCCTCCACTTCTCGCCAGCCGGTGTCCCGGCCTCACACCGAGGCCAGGCCCACTTTTCCAGGCGCGGCACCTTTTGTCCCATTCCCTGCTGAGCCCGTTACATACTCCACACGCGTACGCCAGCCTCGCCCTGCGCAGCCTAGACCGGTGCGTCCCTCTGCACCACCCCCGCCCGACACTACACTGCAGAGCATACGTGCTCTTGAGTTGGCGGTGAGTGGTCTTAGAGGAGACCTTAGGACCCTGTCCTCCACCGTCTCTGCGATGGCTGGACGCTTCGACCTGATACCCCAGATCCACTACTGCCTCACACAGGTGCTGGAGCGTCTCCCTCGCGTACCCCAGCCCACCCAGCAGGTCCCCACACACACTTCCACACACACTAGACCTGCTTCCGCTTCCACCCCAGCTCAGCAGCCCACACCACCACCACCACCACCTCCGCCTCAGGACGGAGACGGCGCGGCACCGCCTTCTTAGGCACTCTTGATGCCTTTATCCATTCCTGCCATTGTGCTGCCCGTCTCTGCTGGGTCCTGATGCACTTTTGTCCACCCCCCTCCCCTCACCTTTTTGTGATTCTCATTTGCCGTCTCTTTATATATCTTTTTTGGGAGAGAGGGAGAGCTTTTGGTGACCCATTTATACTCGTATCACTCATATCTGTGCATGCATCATATCCGCATCATATTTTCGTTCCTTTATTTTTCGTTTTATTATCTTTTTTCTTTCCATCATGCATGCATCCTCACTTGCCCCTCTCATTACATGTCTCTCTGTGTGCCACACTTTGCACATTGAGGACACTGTGCACTTTAGCTTGGGGAGTGAGTTCTCACGTTCTTTTTCGATTTGCCACCCTTAGTTTTAGTTTTTTTTTCCACACCGTTTTTCACTTTTGCACTTATTTTTCATTATTTTTCATTTATCTTGCCATGCATCACGTTTTTCCTATTTTCCTGTGTGCCGCATTGCATAGTTCTATTTTTCCTTTTATCTTTACTTCGTTTCTTTTTTTCATCTCATGCTAGAGATGAATTTTCTGTGATGATGTCTACGTGGAGTTAGCTTATTCTATATGCATGCTATATTTGTCGTGTCTTAGATTTCATTTCTGATATCATATGCTATGACTTGCTTTACATTTAGAAATAGTAACCCACACTTTTTCCTCATGAAAATGGATGAAATTTTATTATTAGCTGAGCCTGAATATTCATATGTATGCTATCACAGAAAACACACCAAGATTCACGCATTGAATGCCTATATCTGGAGTACTGACTTCTTTTCCTTTATCACTTCTATATGCATGAATTGTACACTTCACTTCCGGATGATTGAATGATGATTAGCTAAGATATATCTGGATTAGTTAGCTTTTTTGTGATCGAAACTGAGTAGATTAGATTACCCTGCTGAAGTTGTCGTGCATGTCTTATAGAGTGAGCCGAGAGTTATATTTATTTCTTTCTCCACAAATCTTGAACATCACTTCTCTACTTTTAAAATCATTGGTGAATCTCCCCTTAGTGATTCTATTTTATGGCATTTCCCCCGCTATTAATTCCTAGCTCCAAATCTCTTATTTCAAAAATAAAAAAAAAGAGAGAAGAGAAGAGTAAAAGAGAGAAAAACATTCTTGTATATCATTACCTCTCTCTGAGTTGGGATCATTGTATATATGTTGCTTATTGATGAAAAAAAAAAGAGAAAAAAAAGAGGAGAAAAGAGGAAAAATCCTCAATAAAAGATCACATCTCGCTTACTTTCTTTCTTCTTTCCCTTCTTTGCCTTTGGAGCTATATAAAAATGGGGATGTAAATATTTTTGTGCCACCAAGCTTATAGATAAGCTTGGGGGAGGAGATCCATTGATGTGTGAGAGAGCGACTACTTGACATTGCACGACAACCTAGGCTAAGTAATATTCTATACTCGGTGAGATTGTTTCTAGCTTTACGAAATCCAGAAATCTAAGCCTAGCATTCATTTCATGAAATCCATACTTTTCTATTCTCTCTATTCTATGATGTGATACTCTTATACTCCAGATAGAAAGCGTTCAATTGAAAAGTGTGTGATCTGAGATTTGTATACCGCTTTAGATGATCCAGGCGATGTTAATTTTAAAATCATTCCGTTTTTCATGATTATACCGTTGTTCGTGGGTTTTCTATTTTCTACTTGCACTATTCTACTATGATATCAAAATTGAGATTCTTTGACATGTATTTCTCACTCGGTGCATGCTATAAGAGTAGGTGAAACCCACGTCCTGAGAAAATGATCTAGCATCCTACCTATTCTTTCTTTCTTTCTTTATTTTCGTTTGGTTTTCATTCTTCTTCGTTTTTCATTTTTTTTTTTTTTCGTTTTTCGCCGTTTTCGTTTTCCGAATCCACCGGGTTCGCTTTTTACTTATCTTCCTCGAGGACGAGTAAGAGGCAAGCTTGGGGGATTTTGATCACTCCTTATTTTACACCTTTTTCCGCATGTTTGCATGCCATTTAGATCGCCCAAATCATGTTTTTCACGATATATCGACGATATTGCGATGCTTTTCACGCTTTGTTGTTTTTGTCGCATTTCAGGCGATTTGGCGCGATTTGGAGTGATCATGAGATGCGCTCACGATAGACGGCCACCGACGACCTCCCCGAGGGGTATTTTGCTATTGGAGAGGAGCGGAAGAAGAATGGACGTCGCCGGAGCGACGAGGAGGCCAAAACGACCAGTTTGGGCATTTTTTGTGTCCCACTCGGCCGAGTGGAGGAGCCACTCGGCCGACCAGCGAGACACTGCTCGGCCGACCCGTTCAGACACGATTTCCATGTGTACTCGGCCGAGCGACGGAGACCACATCGGCCGAGTGACGATACCACGTCCGCCCGAGTGGCGCCCAGACGAAGGCCCTCAAAAAGATCGAAGTTACTGTTTTTCGGCCATCTGAGCTTCAGAAGACCCACTCGGCCGAGTGGCAAATCCCGTCCGCCCGAGTGAAGTGAAGCCATCGGCCGAGTGACGACAACTCACTCGGCCGAGCCGCCCCCGAACTGAAGACCCCTGAAGCCCCCGACTTACTGGAAAATTGACAGGGTTTTCACTCGGCCGAGCGACATTTGTCACTCGGCCGAGTGCGATGCGCAGCCTGTAGCGAAATTTGCGGAAAACAGGCTGTGCAGGGGCATTTTGGTCAGGATTTTTAGACGATTTTTGGGGCTATTTAAGCTCTGCTTTTACCCTAGTTTAGAGAGCCACCTCTCAGATTTTTTGCAGCTTTTTGAGTCTATTTTTTTAGTTTTATTAATTGTGATTGGAGAAGAGAAAAACTTGGATTTTTGTTGGGTTGATTGAAGATCTACATTGGTTTGCACTTCCCTTCCCCAAAAAACTCTATTTTTATTGTTTATATCATTATTGTGATGAATTCCATTGTCTATTTCGTTGTTAATTATTGTGCTATTGCTATGATTAGTGAGTAGTCTCCACGTCTTGGGGCGTAGGGATGAACCCTACAAGCCCAATTTCGTATTTGTGTTGAATCGGTAGAAATTGAGCTAGGATTGTTATTAGGGATTAGATTGGGATCGAATTACTACGGATAGCTAGGTATTCACATCAATTGGGATTTGCAAGAGATTGGATCCCAATTCGATAGGAAGCCCTAGAAATCCGAATTGGGTTGGAGTCGGATTTTTGAAGTATCGGTTTGCAAGAGATTGGACCGATGCTAGGATCTCCGGTTGCAATTCCGTGCCGATACCCGTTTGCAAGAGATTGGACGGGTAGGAACTATCCTAATCTAGATTGTGGACCGAGTTTGCAAGAGATTGGGCTCGGTGCGCAATTGGACGATGATGTTGATCCTAATGCTAGCTTCCCTAGGCTAGGGTTTGCAAGAGATTGGACCCAAACCTAGGATAGCTATAGACCGGCAACAGCGCGAGAGCGTGAGCTTGGTTCCACATTTAGTTGCAACTAGTTCATCCAAATTCTCATCCTAGCGATTTCGATACCGGCGAACCACATTTGTGAAATACGGTGAGTAGTGGGGATTCCCCATTCCCTAGGCGTTCTCTATTTGATTTGATATTTCGCACTTTTGTCTGACGATTGTGACAGGATTGCCCAAGGCAATTATCCCTCTAAATAGCCAGGTTGATTAGGAGCAAGCACGGTCATTCGTCCTCCCTGTGTTCGATACCCGCTCGCCGCTATACCGTGCGCTTGCGGTAAAACTACAACCGTCGCCTCGGGACGTGTACGCCGGGGTGCGATCAGCAACCTAGTTGTTCTCCCGATGAGCTCGGAGGAAATGGGCTCCCAGCGGGCGGAGTTCGAGGCAACCCGGGGCTCTTTCTGTTGGTCGAGGCAGACTTTGGGCTTGATGGGCTAAGGAGGGGAATCAGCGTCACACAGGCAAGATCAGGACGTAGAACGCCCACCCTTCGTTAGCTGAGGTGCGACTCCTGCGAAGGCGGGACGAGCTGGCTGGGTGTCTGGCATTCTTTGATGATTGGTCGGGGTATCACGATCTTTAGGTCGTAACACTAATAAAGGCTCAAAGGTCCAAGAGTCACAACCTGCCTAACTCGGTCTGACCTAGAAGATTAACGATCCATTTAAAAAATTGATTTACACGTGCTTTCAAAAGAGTTGAATCATTGGGCCGACACTCGAGACGACTCGACCGACGAGTGACTAAGGCCCACAGAGCCCACAAGAGAAGCCCGATATCGACTCGATCAAATCCCACCAGCCTGTCGCCCGTTGCACTTCTATCACTCGAACGTGGGATTGAATACGGGCTCATAAATAGCAGGAACGTGGGCAACGTTTGCTCCTATTAAAGAGGGAAGATCACGACACCATAATGGGTGACCATTATCTTTCCAACGTCATTGAAAGGACCCAGGAGACCTATAAATACCAAAAGGTTCCAATTCCCAAGGTACGAGATCTAATACATAGACTCTACTCTTTCTGCATATATATTTTTTCACTAAAAAGATTGTGACGTCAGATCTGAGACGAACCTCAGTGGCTCGATCTTAGCTGCTCCAAGCTCCATCTCTTCCTTAAGTTCACATTCTAACTTAAGCATGGAGGGGATTTGGATCGGAACCCTGATCCGACACCCCTGACGCTTCCTTGTGGTGCAGATCGTCGAGTCTCGATCTTCTGTTAGGGTCATTCCAGAGCCTCCCAGCATCGACCCATCGACATACAGGCCGCTCGAAGGTCGATCAAGCATTGCAAACCATCCATCATCCATCAACCAATCCTGGTTCTTCCAACCTAGGTTCCCACTCAACTCGCTGACAAAGCTCCGACTCAGCACGAAGGGTCTACGTCAGCAAGACAATTGTTTCGGTCATTTTTGGCTTAACATTTTGGTGCCATCTGTGGGAAAATAGTTAACTAGCTCGACATTCCAAAGCGATCAAAAAGCTATGTCGGCTGGACCCAGCAACATCGGACCGAGCCAAGGTCCGAAGGAGAAACAAAAAAAACAGCGTCCTGGTGGAGGAGCCTCGGGCTCTATGTCCCCATCAAAGCGACCTGCGAAGGCCACCAAAGAACTTAATGTGACCCAAAAGCAATTCGACCAATTCGCAGAGCGGGTCGACAAGAGCCTCGGCATTTTGGCAACCCTGATACGCCAAAGCATGTGAGATCTGCCGCTCACAAATGAGCAACTGCCAACCCAAACCCGACCCTGACACCAACGAGAGGCACGTCCGTGCTCGGGGATCGAGAGATCCAAGGATGGATCGACAAGAGAACGCCCCATAAGGTACAAGCCCCACATCTCACCAATATGGAAAAGGGGGGAATGAGCATCGTTCTTTCGGCTTCCTGGGAGGACCCACCCCCTCCAACTAAAAGGAGTCAACTCGCAACATCCTGGATCAAGTAATATACGGGGTCCCACCAAGTTACAAATCTCACAGTCTTGCAGGTGGATACATGAGGAGAGAGGAAATCCCAAACCGGTTCTCAGGAGCCACGTACACGCAAGGTAGAGAAGAGCGATCTCTACTCATCCAATCCGCACTTCAGCAAACCCCACTTAAGGAGAATATCTCCTCCACTCCATTTCTTCCGAAGTTCAAACTCCCTGCCTTGCTAGCTTATGATGGTAGAGGTGACCCATGGTCGCACATCCGTAAATATCTAAATGTGATGTTGATTCATAGGACCGATGAGCCGTATATCTGCCGAGCTTTTCACGCTACCCTTTTCAAGAGGGCAGAAGGCTGGTATGACGGTTTACCCGATGGTTGTATTGGGTCGTTCGACGAATTGGCCGATTTGTTCTGCAAACAATTCATCGCAGTTTGACACCCCAAGAGGAAGTCCTTCCACATCTTCACGTTCAAGCAAAATGATAAGGAGTCAATTCGAGCCTTCGTCCAGCGATTCAACGACGAAATGCTCAAAGTAGAGGAGACACCTGATATGACCGTCATTGCAGCGTTCACTCAAGCGGTGCGGGACAAACACTTTCGAAGGGTGCTCCACCAGTTTACGCCTAACAGCCTCGCGGAGATGTTCAATATATCAAATCGGTTCATCATCTCCGAAGAAGCTGAGGAACCGACTAAAGCTACTGGAAAAGGCACCCCCGCCCACTGTGGAGACACCAAGCGAGAAAGACCAACTTAGGGACCCCTCGCCAGGAATTTCGGGACAAGGGGCCGAGATAGAAGCCCTCGGAGTAAGGAGCACCCAACCTATGCGAGGCCAAGCGAACCCAAGACAGAGGTACTCACTTATGCCCCACGAGAAGAACTGATCCATGCTGGTGCCAAGTGCCAAGTGCACACACGAGAAGAACAGATCTTATGTGCAGGAGTTTAGCACGGCAGTGCCAAGTGCACGCATGACCATGCTGGTGGCCAGAAGACAATGGCAAAAATGAAGGAGCGGCAACATGGCTGTGCTGATTTTTAGCATGATCCTGTCGAAAAAGAAATAGAAAACTAATCATGCAGGTTTTTCGACACGACCATGAAGCACATTCGTGTTGATCCCTAGGAGGAAAAGACCAACTTATGCATATGGTGACACGGCTGTACTAAAATTCAGCACGGTCGTGCTGGCTACAGGTGATTTTTCCATATCAGGCAACACAGCCGTGCCGAAATTGAGCACGGCCGTGCTTGCCCAAAATTCCCACTCATTAACCCATTGGCCTACCATTCATCTTCGTGCCCTCTTCATTTCAAAACCCTAAATCTTCCAAATCCCTTCCTACCCATCTCTCCAAATCCTTTCCCCTTCCTTCCTCAACCCTTCTCAACCCTAAATCCTCTGCAAATCCCTTAAGATCTCACCATCCCACCTTCCGCCACCAAGCCATAATCCTCATTTCAAACCATTTCACCCCAAATCTTCCAATGGGACACCATCTTGTACGAGGCTAAGCTTGGGGGAAGCAAGATCGTCTGCTGGATCATTTAGAGGAGAGGAAATCGACGATCTTCGGTATACTCTTTTCATTACTCTGTTTCTAGAATTTTCACATTAGATCTTTATTTATTGCTTCTCCATTCATATATTTGTATGATTTGCATCTCATTCACATCATTCCACACCACCATGGCACCTAAACGACCCACATCTAGGGTTTCAACCTCCACCTCTCCTGCACAACAAGCCTACCCTCGAAGGGGTGCAGAGCCTCCTCTACATCTACCCATTGCGCCACCCATAGTGGTGCTATTAGAGATCACACTTAGAGATGAGTAGCAATTCCAAGCGTATGCTACACTTAGCCCCCGCCATATGTGCGAGACTAAGTTTGCTAACGTATCCGCCCTCCACACCTTAGGGATACTTGAGGGTGTTGAGACATTATTCGCTAACATAGGGTGGACAGCCTTCCTTCATACACATTCCATCCACCGTATTCAATTGGGCATTTCATTCCGCCTTTGAAATGAAGATCACAAGCTCACCTTTGCGCAGCTGGACAATTTGTTTGGATGGCCCGTTGGGGGCCGCATAGGCTTTGGTGACAACACGTTCCTTCATGGGTTCAATGCATGGAGATTTTGGAGAGAGATTACAAGCTCTGGGGAATATGATCCGAGGACAGCTAAGGCTTCCTCCATCATCTATCCTTGCTTGTGCCTAGCGCATAGAATCCTAGCATGCACCATTTTGCTAGGATAGATAGGGGGATAGTGACGCATACCGAGCTTCTTACCCTATGGCTTATGACCCAACCCCAACGCGTTGACCAAAAAATGGGCCTTTCCTCCCTATGCTATACACTTAGGAGCTCTAAATGGATGGTTTGAAAATTGATAACGGTCGCCACTTCCCGCTCAGGTGAAATCTGTTGGGCGGCCTTATCACGATCATTGCACAACACCCACCATTTCAGATTGAGATCCAGAGTGACCTCCACAGAGCCGGTCGCCCCATGTCCTTTGACATCAACGCCCTTATCTGGATGTCCATGATCTGGATGTATGAGGTAGAGGGGTATACATGGTTATATGGACCACGACACATTGAGTATACGGTGCTCCCAAACCCCATCTGTTTCGAGTAGACGCAGACACCGATTGGATTTTCGCTTCTGATATCGCCTGAGAGAGGCAACCTGTCGCTATGGAGGAGGACATCTCCCGCACATGCCCACACACCACATAGCACACCTTCCACTTCGAGGTGGGTGGCACTTCTGGAACCTCTTAGTAGCCCTCATACTACTCCTTGCCCGAGAATTATTGATGCCAGATTTGGTCACATGGAGCATGTCTTGGAGAGCATGCTCTAATGGCATATTAACAGGCACCATATCTACGACCCCTGACATCCCCCAGCCTCCACCTAATGGTTGAGAGGAGTGCCCACCTTATTTCCTTGACCTATGTTTTTCACTCTGACACATTGGGGGCAATGCGTCGTTTAAACTTCAGGGAGGCGTTTCACTTCTGTTTCACCTTAGCTTGGGGGAGGGCGTCGGGTTATATGAGGTTTGTGTTTGTCATTCTCGTGCTGGCTTTGTTTGTTTGGTGGTTGTGATTGCTTGGTGGCTATGTTGACTTCTTTGTCGTTGTGTTGGTTGTGCGACCATTTTCCCTTCTATTTTTCTTTCTTTTATATCCTCATTGGTCGTGCGACCACTCCACCCATCCATTTTTTCTTTTTATTTCCTTTTCTTTTTCTTTTCATCCTACACCACCACTTTTATTTTATTTTCAAATTTTTTTTGTAAAGTTTGTAGATATGAACCCTCAAGGAGGACCACACTGATGTATTGGTTGTATATATACTTAGTTAGGGCCATTTATTTTACATATGAATTAGAAATATTTCGCGGCATGATTTTATTTCGCTCCTATCCTCGTGGTTTCACTTTTAACCCTCACCCGTGAATTAGAGCTAGTTTCCATTCCTACCTCCAATAGGATAGATTAGTTACTTATTCAATCCCCAGAATACACGCGTTTAGGTTTTACCGAGTGTGAAGAGTAGACTTAAGCTCGATAAGGATTGGCCTCGAATATAGATTAGTTCCCCATTTAGCATGATGATTTGACATGAATTAAAAAAAATGATGAAAACAATGAATTCAAAAAAGAGAGAAGAAATCTGAAATAAGTGCACCGTTCTCCCTGTCCCACTAAGTAGCCGGATTTCCGTGCCTCAGGAAACATTAGAGACTCGTGTCGAAAAGTGAGATTTGGGGGAGTGAACTAAATAAGAATAATGGGTTTTAGGCTATTCGAGAGAGTAAGCCCGAGGGTCCATCTTGGCCCAATGCCCTAGACTTGTCTGAGTCGGTAGTCATTGGCTGAAACCTTGTTACATGAATCACCTATAGGCCCCTTTGTTAATAAAAATGTGTATAACTCCCTTACATAAACATGTCTATCACCATGGTTTGGGAGGAACTAACTTGACATAGCCAACCCTAGAAAGATTAGGACCCCCTACGATGCACTGTTGGATTTTGCCTTCACAAGTGTAGGACGAGGGCTGAATTCCATTAATCTACGCCTATTGTAGTGATTTTTGCAGATCTAGCACTTTTCACGGGTGCGTGTGTTAAATTTGACACCAAGTTGGAGAGTAGTGTCCAAATCATAAGCCGTGTTAGATTGATAGTGCATGTGTACTTGGAATAACCCCTAACGTTATACATATGATTCATGCATGTAAATGGTTCGAGAGGGAGATCCTCAAACTTCCTTAGCATATTTCTCTACGTTCTTCAAATCTTGTCTTGCTCGAGGATGAGTTAGAGTTTAGCTTGTGGGAATTTGTTGAGTGTGTTTTATTTGCATTTTTCACCCATCACCCCCACATTTTCCATCTTTATTTTGTGTTATGCTCGCTTCTTTTAGTCATTTTTGTTATTTTTATCGTTTCTATCCACTTTTATTCTTTGGGGGTGTCTCTTTTATATTTCAGGTAATTTCGAGCCCAAAACGATGCATTTCGACGACTTCTGAGTCAGACTGATAGCACAATCATGCTACACAGCCATGCGCCTGGAGCTGTTTGGAGCTGCAGGAGGCATGTATTTCAATCGACACGGCTGTACCAATTAACGGCACGGTCGTGCGTGCTGATGTCGGCTAAGATTAGATTTAGGTTTTTAGGGGCTGCAAGGCTGTGCCACTTTTCGACACGGCCGTGCGCCCGTTTATCTATATATGGTAAGCTTTACACAAACTCATTATGCTTTATTCGGATTTCAACTGTTGTGGGCGACTTTGGGAGCTAATTTCTAAGGTCTCAAGTTTTGTAAGGATATTTAATCCCTTTATTATTGAATGCTTTTATCTTTATTTTCCTCTATTGATTGTGATTTCCATTGTTGTTGATTTTTAATCCATTCTCTCATTAATCTTCAACGCATGCTTCTAGAATGTTTTTGATTGTTAATCTAATAATGTGTGAGTAGTCCCTTGCCTAGGGCTATGTAGGGACCTATTGTAGGAATTGTGCTTAATGGATTGTCCCAGATATTGATCCAAATGGGATATAGTCTAATTAAGAATGGGTTTGGATGTGATTTTATATCAACATATCTCATTAGTGAGCTACGCAACCGTAATCACCGACGAACCATTGGGGTTTTGGTTTGATGCCTCTAATGGATGGTTGATTACCTAATGGTAGGCACCGACTAACCATCGGTCGTAATCGTTAGAACCACTTAATAGCTGCCGACAAACCATCAGAGCTCATATATGGATCCAACCCATTCTCCGAGTCCTCTCTCACGGTTAGACGTCGATAGGACGAGGATTGAGACTCATCGCTCATCAACGACTATAACACATTGGATTGAGAAGCTAGATCCATCTCACAATAATCTACAATAGCGGTGATACGCTAGCCCTATCATTTCTCCATACTTGATTTTCTCTTAATTTGATCACCCTTTCACCCTTGAGACATTATTCACGTAGCTATACAAAACCTGGCACTGATCCTTGATCAAGCCATCGCCTCCCTGTGTTTGACAACACCGTACGCTTGCGGTACATAATTTTAACTTCCAAACACAACCGAACACTTGCCCAGCCTCTCAGTAGCTCGCCCAATCTCCAGCCACCATCCAGTCAGCTCGAATCAAGGCGTGTTTAGCTCGGGGATAACTTGCCCGGTACCCAGTCTGCGGTCTACACCATCCCCCGCCAAGCCACTGTAACGTCAATCCCGTCGGGATCAACCATCATCCATTGACGGATTAAGGCCTGCTCAGCCCGGTATTAGCTCGCCAGGTGTCCAATCAACCGTCAACGTCCTATGTTAGTTACTGCTATTGTACTCTAATGTAATAATA
Organism: Scilla litardierei; assembly: GCA_030789695.1. Taxonomy (NCBI): domain Eukaryota; kingdom Viridiplantae; phylum Streptophyta; class Magnoliopsida; order Asparagales; family Asparagaceae; genus Scilla; species Scilla litardierei. The sequence goes on along the minus strand of CM061142.1, from coordinate 334,254,104 downwards.
TACATGGTGAGAAAACACATGTAAATAGTTATAACTAGGGTTTGATTTAGTGACAGGGATCTAATATGTTCAAAGTCAGAAAGATACTATAAAATTCGAAAACCTCTGAAAAAAAGGTCCAACACGAAGTATAGTTGTCAGCGTGTCCAGTTGCAGATACGGCTTCATTACGAAATCCACATGGTATGTTGTCTTACGTACTTGTTACTCTAAGTTTTGGACATGTGACTTTTTTTAAATCAAACATGAACTGAACACGAACTTAATCGCAACTGCTAAAGAAATGTAACGGGCGCCTACTGCCACTCGAAAGGGGAAATGCTTTGATACCTAAATCATCGGCAATAAATAAAATATAGTGGACATGAAGCTTCTGTGTCGAGAGAGAAAGAATGAGTGAAAGTTCATATGTCAACAAGGGGATGTATTTTTCGATGGAAGCTAAGAGTATCTATATCTTGTAATTAATTACCTCGTATCTTTGCTGTTTGTACTCCTCGACGGTGGCGATGTACTGGGAGTAGGCATTTGAAAGTCCAGCTATCACAACCTGCGTATTATCATCAAACTCGCCGTTGCCGGTGCTCACCAGCGCCGCCTTTACCGCCTCCCTCAGCCGCCTGCCCGCCATTGTCGTGAACTCTGCAAGGGGCACGCACCGTGTTCAAACTGTTTAATTAACTCGTAGCTCGCCGGTTCTTAATTAATTAGCGCACATGAATGAATTAGATATGAAGTAAATTAATTACCTCCCGGTACCGGGAGGATGATGAGTTTTCCGATCCTTAGTATCTGAATCGGCAAAATTGACGGCTGCATGCTCCATCAAAGAAGGGGAAGGTCTAATATTGAGCTTACGAATTATTAGGGAAATATATCATGATTTAAATCTTGAGATCACACCGGGGAGAACTTACCGCCCACGCATAAGGTTCAAACATCTCACCGGTGCTTAGCAACACCGCCTTCGGCTGCTGGCACTCCACCTGCTCCGCGCTCGGCTCCTTGATCATGTCCCTCACCATCTTCCAGAATGGATTGATCTGTGGAGCAGTAGTTACCATTAAGCCACCATATTTTATCATTTAAAAAGTTTAAAATATTTTCTTGATAATAACGTGATTCATATCGCATATGCAAGATGTCGTTCATATGCGATGACATGATGGATTTCATACGTCACAAAAAAAACATTAGTAATCAAAAGTACATTATATGTAATTCTCTGCACTAGGTAAAAACGCCGTTAAAGAACTTTGCCACTCAACATTATTTTGCAATTTAACATCTGTTTTCAACCTTTTATCCCCGATGATCTTGCTCGTTTTCGGTTGCACGTGCACATCATGGTTTTTTTTTCCGTGCACTCTATGCACGGATAATTTATAGTCGTATGATATTTATTCATTATTTCCTTTTTAAGTTTGGTAGAGTTTTCAATCCTAATGTATCACCTCGGTATCTCCTTGCTGGAAGCCAAAGGCACCCGGTCCGTCGGTCGTGCCCGCTGCGAAACCCGGCCCGACTGCGGCAGGGCACGTGTGCCCAGTCCTCCCGCCACCGAGCTCCACTTTCAGGCTCGTGAAGTTGAGGTAAACGTGACGGAAGTCAACGCTTCCGGTGAGCTCCTCGACGGCGGACTCGAACAGGTCGACGGCCGTCTTGAACTGCCTCCCTCCGATGATCATCGTGCTCTTTATCTCGTCCGGATACCTGCACAATCAATGATGGGTCCCAAACCGAATTATTACTGCAAGGATTCTGCAAATTGCGGCCCACACAAAATTCAAAGATTTGGTAGGGGGAGACAAATACCCGGGCCCACGTCCGACGCAGAGCAGGTCGTTGCCACCGCAGGAGGAGCGGTTGAAGTCGCAGGGCCGGCCCGTGTCCGAACAGAACGCGCCCAAAACGTTGGGCGTGACGTCGCCCACGTTAGACTGACAGAAGGCCCCCACAAACTGGGACCCACCGTATCTCCGTACCTTAAAACCTCTGCTGGTCGTTTTATTGCATGGTTGCCCTCCGGTGGCCTCAATTCTTCGCCGTGTTGTTCTTGGATGAGGAGGAGGAGAATGGGTTCTGCTGGAAGAGCAATAGTCCTCGAAAAGGCGGGCGGCGACGCCTTTGTTGTCGCCGCTGATGAGTTTGTTGGTTCTGCTCATCGAGGTGCCGTGGGTGGCGAACCAGTTGAACGCGCCGATGCTCGTTTGGGTGGTTGAGTCCACGAACTTGAGGAGGGTCATCTCCGTGTCGACGTTGGCCGGATATCGAGCTCGCTCCTCCGGCGGGTTGAACAGGTAGGCACTCGGGCTCCTGTTTATTCCGGCGTTCTCCACGTGACCTATGAAATGATTAGAGTAAATTAGCCGTGAACAAGTTGAGACAATTGGAGGTAGGACGTAGATTGTTCTTAGTGGATTTGGATTTTCGTTGGTATTACATCTAGGGTATACTTGCCTTTATTGATGAAGATAGAGCCCGGCTTAAGATTGTTGTGAGCTTGAACAATGCATTGCTCAATTGCAGTGACTATTGCGTCAAAGGATTGCCGCACAAATCCAAGCGAGGTCACCGAATACAGAACGTACTGCAAGTAGCCCCCCGGCCCAGCATGCGTGTGCGTCCCACTGATTGCCAAATTGTTCTCATTGTACAAATCTCCGTACCTAAATCCAGGAATATATATAACAAACACGCTTACATATAACATAGATTACCCACACAAATTGAAAACGCAACTGGACTAATTGACAACCTTGATTTAAGCCTCTCCAGGACCTTGATGGTCACTAGCTGAGAGGCCATGCCGGCATCAAGGTTAACGAAAGCAACCCGGTTTCCTTGCTTCCCCTCGGCCACGACGAATGCTCGGGCCCTCAGCCTGAAGTGGACTCCGGCCGTGACTTGGTCCATGTTGGCGTAGCCCATCATGTTGATATCTGATGCCGGGCCTGTCATGTCATAGCTCCCCAATCCGATCAAATATTCACCGCTTGCTGCGCTAGCGACGACGGCGATGAGAGCGCAGCACAGAATCACTGGACCCATAGATGATTTGGGATTATTTCGCGTTAGCATTAATCCTCTGGCTAATTATTATTGTTAGTGTGTGATACATTGTCCAGCTTTTGTTGGGCTGGTACTTAGTTACGGGGTGACAGGATTCAAGCGTTGGCTTTGTCTACTAGTTGCGAGGTGGATAATGATCGAGGCTTGTTTGCTTAGAATGATCCGAGGTTGGACTAGGTTACTTTCTGTTCGGCCGACCTCTGTGATTCTCTTGTTGATACCTATACCTGGCCAATATTGTTTGTCGCTTTTTTAAAACTGGATCCTAATCTTTATAAGGAAAGTCCAATAAATCTTCTCCGTAGGTGGTAGGGTTATGCAAGGGTACATGGTACCCAGATATCCGATCAGAACTTTCTCGAATGGGTAGGTTCTCGGTAGATACCCATTAGTTCTGGGTAGCTTCCGGGTAGGAAAATTAGGAACCGGTGTGAATCAGGTCCGGTTCCTGTTTCCATCTATAGAGAACGGGTACCCATACCCGGAACTGATATTCAGAACTGCTGCGGGATAAGTTCCGCGTACAAATTTATATAGAGGGGGAACCAAGGGCACGGTGGTTATAAATGTGGGTGATTTGGTAGGTCGTTCGCAAGTATTTGGAGGTGTTGAGGCTAGGCGCACTTCAAAGGATGATCTCAAGATCAATCCTGCAAGGTCGCCCTTTGTCCGCCACTCTCCATGAGTAGGTCGTCGGTTGCTCGCAGCTTGGAAGAGTTCACTTGTGCAAAGAGCAGCTCGTCAGAAAGGCCGGGTTGGGTTCCAACCCTTAGCATCTCCGATGCCTAAGTCAGAATTAGGGTTTAAAAATGTGAGTCGGACACGTAGGCCGAGCTAAAGATAGGTCGACCTAACATGGCGGACTTGAGTGGAAGAACAAATACATGGACGATATTCGCTCTTGTGTGTGAGTGGGTTTTAGAATCGATTGAACAACCTTTTTTCGGTGGAAGTGGAGGGGTATTTATAGCTGAAGGCGGTTAGGTGGGGCTGAGCTGGCGTGTCAGACAGCGGAAGGTTCGATCGAGGATGTCAGAGCTGTGCGTGTCAGCCATACTTTTGTCAGACGGCGCAACGACGAGGGGGTGCTTTGTCAGAGTGTCAGAGTGTCAGGGCCGAAAGCACTCGACGGTCAGACGACGCAGCAGCCTGGGGGTTGCCTTGTCAGGCTGTCGAGCGGCGTAAGTGTCAGTGGTGTTCTCGTACAAGGGCGTTTGTTGTGTTCGATTGGGCTGAAGAGCCACCGGAATGAGTCTAAGGAGTGAGGCCTGACCGGCGCCCGCAAGAGTGTCGCGGCGGTGCGGTGTCGTTTACCGCAAGTTTCACGGTTAGTGTAGGGTGCGGGAATATCGAACTCAGGGAGACAAGGTTGTGCTTGGGTCAGGTAGGACCTAAATCACCCCGAGGGGCGAGCTAGCCCGAATCGGTGAATGGTTGTCACGAAAGGAAATAAATGGGTATGAACTACAAGAAAGAAAACCCGGGACTTCGGTTTCCAACCCGACGAGAGACTCTCGCCGATACGGCCTACGGGTATGGATAGCGATCGGGATTAGGGTCTAATGGTGAGACGTTGCCTCCAAAAGTGGTATCGGCGTCCCATGGGCCCGATATTCCGGTCGGTGCCCAGGATGATACACCGGACTTCCCGGATTCGATCAGTGGGCACTCCCGTGTCCATTAACACTGATCGATCCCGGGAGCACTAAGCCCGCAACGATAACTCCCAACGTCTCATCCTGCCGCTCCCGCGTGCTAGGATTCGGCGTCTACGCTAAGGGTGTGAGCTATGGCTAGGGAGTCAATCGCCAAGTTTATTCCCCCTTGGCCCGACGGTCAAAGGCGGTCTTTTTCCCGCCGATGACAATGAAACACCCCGCGTAACCGTTAGATTCCTACTCCCTATCGATTTCCTAACCCTATGGACGCATCGGGAAGAGCCCCCGAAGGGGTTTCCACCAAAATCCCAGATTTGGGAACTACTCACAAAAATTCATGAAAAAGCAATCTAAATGAAATTTAACCGTTGGAATCATAATCGGACAATTGCAATGCGGAAGTAATAGAGTAATAAAGACAATACTAAAATTTTAGAAAGATCTGAAAACTTACAAAAGAGTAACAATTACAGCCGTCACAAGGAAATAAAACAGTAGGAAAAATAACAGCTCTCGTTTCTGGAACCCTAGGGGTTCTATTTATAGACCGCCGCATCAACCGATCGGTTGACAAGTCAACCGATCGGTTGATCCGTTACAAAATATTAACAGAAAACAGCGAGCTTTCACCCGATCACATGAACCGGTCGGGTGAGTTCTTGGGTGACCGGTTGGATCTTGGAGCAGTCGGGTGAATCGATCGGTTCGACGTCCGTGTCTTCAGCTCTTCTTCTTCAGCTACAGATGAACCGATCGGGTGAGAGTCACCCGATCGGTTGGCGTTTTGCTTCGAGAAAACAGAGAACAGCACCCGCTGAACCGGTCTGCGAACCGGTCGGGTGACTTCTTTGTGAGCTGCGGCAGAGACCGGGTGGTGCACGCGTGCATCACCCGATCGGTTGGAGATGACCAACAGATCGGGTGAGGGGCTGAAAGATGAATTCTTTGGCGTTTGACCCCCTGGATCACGCGTGACTTCTCCCGTTGCTCCGGGGACTTGGGATATAATCGTTAAACGTCCCCTACGTGGTCAATCCCCTGCAATCATGGAAAAACAAAGAAAAGTGAAAGAAAACGGGAAAATACACGAAAACGAATAAGAGACGGCGGAAAAACATGGAGAAACACAAAAGAAAACGTGCGTGAATATATGAAATATAAACGCACGTCAAAATCCCCCAAGCTGAACTCTTCCTCGTCCTCGAGGAAGACGAGTGAGAGTAGGAGCTCGGAGGAGAAAAATAGAGAGGAAGAAAGAAAAAAGAAAACTCTAAGCCCTAGATCGTCCATCAGAGCCACCAAAATCAAAAACCACCCACCAAGCAAGCAAACGCCAAATCACACCACTAAACCTAGGAAAGCGAGTCCAAATAAGTGTCGTGGGTCCACGCAGTGAAGCGCGAGTGAGCGTGGTCGTGTGCTAGCCAATGGTGATGCTTTCTACGATGTGCTATGAGGCTCGATATACACAAATCCAAGACATGACCCAAAATATCGATCCGAATTGAATTAAGCGGCGAATATAAGTTCAAGCATGCATGAGAAGAGTGGGAATAGAAGCGTATCATGCATCGGGGACTCCACAACTAGGGTTAAGGAAATCACGCCACTATAGCCTAGATACTAGCTAAAAAGTTCCTAAGCCAAGTGTTTTCGATAACGACGGGGGTTGGGATGATGTGGAGAAGAACACTCGGTGCAAATTCTCGCCTTCCCTTTATTCTTGGCAAGTATGAAAAAATATTCACACGGAAATTTTTTTGGGTTTTGGGTATTTGCATATTTTTTTTGGCTTTTTGGCTATACAATCTTTTTCTTTTCTTTTCTTTTTGGGTTTTTCTTTTCTTTTCTCCCTTTTTTTTTGGATTTTTGGGTTTTTGGCTATACACATGTGTACTCTCCCAAGTGGGAGAACGGTACACGACGAGGGGATTTGCACCAAGTAAAACAAAAAAGAAGTCGAAATCTAAACACTCGGGCAAAGAAAACTATTCTCGCTAAATAGAGCATAGGCCAAATGGGTTATCCTAGTCCTTAGTTGTGGAATCCCGACGCAAGCGAATTGAAGTATACGATATAAATATAGCATGCATATAGTGGAAACAAATACCGCATATTCAAATCGGAGCATGATAATCTAGGGGTCATTCCTGGACAGGTATATAAAGTAAAATCACAAAGCAGAAGCACACCAAATGCTAGTCACGACACACGACTCACAAAAAAGCTAAGTGGACCCATGATGCGTGAAATGCAAGAGGACTCGAAATCCTAGGGTTAGTGAGTGTGATTATCGATGCAATGCTAGGTGTGTGTGACTTTGTGGCGATTCATCATAGGATTCATTTCTAGGAGAAAGAGCTAAAGAAGAAGAAAAGAAAAAAAATAAAAACACGATGAAAACGACACAAAAAACGAAAAAGAAGGACACAAACGACGCACATAGTGCGACTCCCCCAAGCTGAAGTTTGCATTGCCCTCAATGCAATATGAGTGAGTACGGGAGGGCAATGAAAATGGGGGGGGGGGGAATACGCACCGACACAAAAAGAAATGAAAACGAGGAAAACACTTAGATTAAACTGAAAAAGAAAGAAAGATTAAAATCAAAATCAAACAACACGAAAATAAAAATAAAAGTAGAACCACACGACACGACACTCAAAAACGAAAAAACAAGCACACACACAAAAATGAGAAAAACAAACAAAACACGACAGCACACCAAAATAGACGTCCCCCAAGCTAGACCAGAAAGTGCTAGCGAAATGATGTGATCGATGAAATCCAGATATGTGCAAGGGGGAGTCAAAAACAAAAGAGGTGAATTCAGAAAGCAAGGGAAGGTGAGTCCTCGTCCTCCTCGGAAGAGGGTGTGGATGGGTGGTCGGGGGAGGCTGGGGGTGTGCTGAGAAGTGGGGAATGAGGCGGGGGAATAGGGGCAGTGGTGGTGTGAACAATGGGAGGAGTGTCGGTGGTGGTGGGTGGTGGAGGTAGGAAGGCGATCAAGGTGGTGGTGAGAGGAATTGGAATGGAGGAAGTAGATGTGGTGGTGACGGTAGTGGGAGGTGGTGGGAGGGATCTGGAGCGCACCGGAAATTTCCTCCGGCGCACGTATGGAGTGACGGAGGAGGAGGGAGGTAGCGTGGGTGCGGTGGAAGTGGTCGGGAGGGGTGAAGTGGATGCCGGGATGGGATGTGAAGAGGGAGGAGAAGAATGTGGTGAGGGGGGTGATGCATGTGGGGAAGTGTGGGTGGGTGGAGGAGAAGATCGCCGGGGTGGTGAAGGTGGAGGTGGTGAAGGTGGAGGTGGTCCGTGGATATGAGTAAGAAGGCGGAGAATGGCGGCCACGTTCCTCTCAAGTGCGAGGAAACGTGGGTGAGTAAGAAAGGAGGATGGCGATGGGTCCGAGGAAGCAGAGGACATGGCGAGCTCACGAAGGGCAGCACCCTCCCTCTCAAGCCCCAGACGGGCAGATACCTGACGGCGACCAAAAGATGTAGACTGACGCGAGGCAGAGGTGGTGCCGCCAGGTAAGGTCGAAGAGGTGCCGGCGGCAGTGGTCATGCCGGCACAGGAGACAAGGCCAGAAATGGCCGCAAAGAGGTGCTCAGACGTGATCGGTCCCGGAGCAGAAACAGGACGACTAGGGCCAGCCCCTAAATCTCCCCCAGACGCAGGGATATCCTGCTCGCCTAAGTGGGCGGCAGGGGACGGTGATCTGCGGGCGCCTGCGGGAAGGAAAGGAAGATTCAACCCCGCTAAGAAGTCGGGATCAGGAGGGAAAGTCCAATCTCCCACGAGAGCAAGGGTCATGCGAGCGGGGTTGGGCAGAATGGTGTAAGGGGCTGGGGGGTGGCCATAATGAAATATGAAGCGGCCATCCGAGCGGGGTTTAATCATGTGGATGTGCCGCAGGACATCAATATCAAGATGTGAGGGTCCTGCGGCAGCAGGAAGATTATCGGGGATTGTAATATTGAATTGGGCGTGAGAGCAGATGATCGTGATGATGCCCCCGCAACAAAACTTCCCCTTACCGGCCCGGCTGATCTCGAGTAGCTTGTAAACAAGCCAATCGCTGCCATGGATGGGGACGGTAGGGGCCCTGAAGCTAACTCCATCATCATCCCGGACATAAGGAAAAGTCATGGCCCAAAGGATAAAAAGGTCAGGGATAGTCACAGTGCCGGACTCGTCCCTAGGAAAGAATGCAGATGAAATGATCCTGTGGGCCAAACGAAACACGGGGTGAATGATGGAGGAGGCCTTGGCCCTTCCTCGGGGGTAGTCACGGATCAGCGTGAGGCGGAACCAGAATTGATCGACATCAAACTCGGGCCTGTACCCGTAGTGTCGGATGGAATCATCCCTGAGATTGGGGAAACCAAATATATCATTAGTCGTGTTCAGATTTGTGGTGACACTACGGTTACGCACCCTGAATCTAATGATCGACCCGGACTCCCAGACAAGTGTAGAGAGAAATTCGAGTGTGAGCGCCGGGTAGGATATGGCATGTGCATTAAGAAAGGCTAACCATCCTAAGTTAGCGAAAAGAGATTCGACCTCGGTGAAGACACCGAGATCGACAAGTGTATGTGCGTGCGGGAACTTAGTGGATAGATGCCCTCGAGCATCAAGCCTACGGTAAAAATCTTTGTGCTCCTGGTTCCGAAAAATATACCCGTGTGGGCCCAACATTGGGTCCACAGGGGGGATAACAGGCGGAGGAGGGCCAAGTGTAAGTGCTCGTGTACGGGAAGGGGGGCGTGTTTGTTTTCGTCGCTTTCGAGACGGCTCCTCTTCCCGCATGATTCCCTTCCCCTTATCCTTATCTTTAGCCATGTGTGTGCGTGCGAGCAAGAATTAGTGCAAAAATCGTGGATGCACACTAACACAAGCAAACGAGCAAGCACAACAAATAGGGCAAATATGTAAATATAAGCTTAGGAGCGAGTTTACCCAAGCGGAATGGTGGAGCTTGCTCGTTGATATCCCCACACTGTTCAGCGAGAGTAGCGTGGAGCCGCGGCGAACTCCTTCGGCAATAATTTTCGAAATGGGGGCGGTTTGGGAGAAAACTAGGTCAAAAATTCGTAATGGGAGGAGAGAGGGGGTGTAGATGATGAAGGGATTGATGAAGGAGGTGGAGAGTGGGAGTAATGGAGGAGTAGAGGGCGTGGGGGAGGAAGATCGGTTGTTGGGAGAGAGGGGAAGGCAAAACGACGGTGGATTTTGCGATCGGGCGAGGGTGAAAACGAGCGGGTGTCGGGGGGGGTTTATATATGGTTTTAATTCGAACCGATCGGGTGAGTTGTCACCCGGTCGGTTGACGGTTAGGTCGAAAATCTTGCCGAAGAAATGCTACAGGCGAACCGGTCGGTTGACTTATCAACCGATCGGTTGGCCGCTCCACTCATTTTCCCGAGAACTTAGGGCTGCTCACCCGGTCACGTCAACCGATCGCGCTAGAACTCAACCGATCGGTTGATATTCCCCAAAAATTTTCGAGAGTTCTCCCCAGCTCACCCGGTCTGCCACCCGGTCTCTTCATTACTCAACCGATCGGGTCATATGGTTGCAGATCTCGACATGTATCTGATACATCCCAACCGATCGGGTGAGTGGTCACCCGATCGGTTGGGGCCTTTTTCCTGCAAAAACCAATAGATTTGTTTAAGTTCCCGAACGGATGTTCTCGTGGCTGATTTTATTTATAAAAATAGACAAAATAAAGTAAAAAAATAACGCTAAAAAGTGGAAAAAAGTTTAGAACATGGGTTGCCTCCCATGAAGCGCACTTGCTTAACGTCGTTGGCTCGATGCCCGCAGAAGATGCTCATGGTGGCTGATACGGGTGATGTCCAAATTTCGGCATCTCTTTCTCGTTGGAGCTGAAGGCGCTTGGAGTAGTCAGCGGCTGGAAAAATACTTGCTCGACTACCCCCCCTTTTTTCTTGAGATCCGGGGGCTTTTCCTTGGTGTTGGCGCTTCCCGCCATCTTCTTCAGGATCCGGACCTCGTCTTTAGTGAGGTCCGTGTGCTCTTTCCCCGTTCTCCTCACAGGAGGAGCCTTGGGGAACCCGGGAGGGGTCGTTCTCGCTGCACTCGGTCTTCCAGCAGCTTCTTTGTTCTCGGGGCCGTCCCCATCTTCTGAATTCCCCAAGTCATCGGGGGGGGGGGGGGGGTTTCTCAGGAGAATCTCCCAGGAGCTCTCCTCTGCAGCTTTTTCTTCCTCTATCTCAAGCAAATTGCACCGAAGGTCATCAGGGGGATCGGGGTGCTTCATGGATAGTCCCAGATCAAACTCAACTTTCTCTCCACTGACGTTCAAAGAGAGTTTTCCGTTCTTCACATCTATTAGAACGCCAGCAGTGGCCATGAAAGGCCGTCCCAGGATAATGGGGGTGTGTGCGTCTTCGGGCATGTCCATGACTACAAAGTCCACAGGCACATGCACCCCTCTCACATTCACGGGGAGGTCATCCACAACTCCCACCGGATATTTGACCGATCGGTCAGCTAGTTGTAGGGTCATACCGGTGGGCTCCAAATCACCCATTCCTATTCTTCTGTACATCGACAAGGGCATCAAGCTAACACTCGCTCCTAGATTGACGAGTGCACGATGAATCTTCACAGCCCCGATCGTGCAAGGAATAGAGAAGCTCCCCGGGTCCTTGAGTTTCGGCGGGTTTGCCCTCTGAATAAGAGCGCTACATTCCGCCGTCAGCACTACTTTCTCCTTTCTTGACCCTCTGGTCACCAAATCTTTCAAGAATTTTGCATAGGAGGGGATTGTTTCGATTGCTTCTAAGAAAGGGATTTGCAGGCTTAGGTCCTTGACCATGGCGAAGAACTTGCCATATTTCTCATCAATTTTTGCCTGAGCCAACCGTTGTGGAAATGGCACAACGGGCTTATACACTTTCGGGCTCTCTTCCTCCTTCTTCTTCTCTTCTTCAGACACTCCCTCCGGAGTCATGGGATTTGATGACGAAGCACTGGCGTCATTTGATTTTTCAGTCGGTCTCTCAACGACCAATGGTGCTTCCAGGTTGCTAGGGGGCACTCTAGTAGGAATTTGTGTCCCGCTTCTCAGAACGATAGCGGACACATTCGCGTGCTCGTGCACGAGTGCCGATGTTTGTGTTGCTCGCCTCGGGTTCACCTCCGGTTGTGGCGGCAATTGATTTTGTGACCTTGCAAGGTTCGCCACCTGTAACCCCAGCTGGGTTACTTGGTCCGTGAGGGTCCGCTGACCCATTTCCAGCTTTTGGTTGATCCTCTCCTGGTTGGTAATATATTGAGTCAAGAGAGACTCAACCGGAGAGACGGCCCTCTGTTAGCCATACTGCTGCTGCTGGAACGGCTGCTGATTCCTGGGGGCGTAGGTTTGTTGCTGAGGTTGCTGCTGAACCTGATTCTGCTGTGGCCTAGCCGGCTGATAAATTTGTTGCTGCGGCTGCTGAGGCGGCGAGGGCTGAAATGGTGGCCGGTAACTGAAATTCGGGTGGTTCCGGTTATTGGGAGAGTAGGCCGGGTTGGAATTTGTCCTTGGCGGATATGTCGCATTCCCCGTGGGGTTGTAAAATAGTGCGCTCGCCTGATCCAATGGTGGTGAGATGTCACCACCGTCGAATTCCCCAAAGAATTCGGACTCTACCGCAGAAACCTGCTGTGTACCGGCCCCACCGGCTCCTACCATTAGTGCGGAGATCTGGGTCGAAAGCAAGTCGAACTTGCTTGATAGTTTGTCGACGTCTTCGACTCTGTGTATACCCCCGGATCTTGGTGTGGCTCTCTCGTCACACCACCGCTCATTGTTGGATGCCATATTTTCCAGAATATGCCCGGCATCCTCCTCGCTTCTAGACATGAAGGAACCCCCAGCCGCGGCGTCCATAGAAGATTTCAGGTCATCCCTCAACCCATTGTAGAACAGATTGATAATCTGCCACTTCGGAAGCTCATGGTGAGGGCATCTTCTTTGCATCTCTTTATATCTCGTCCAAGCTTCATGCAAGGACTCGTGGCTGGCCTGGGAGAAGGAGGAGATCTCACTCCTCAACTTCATGGTCTTCCCCGGAGGAAAGAACTTCGTCAGAAAAGCATTGGAGAGCTTCTCCCAGGTGTTGAAAGTGTTGGGGTCCTTCCCCCTTAGCCATAGCTTGGCTTTGTCTCGCAAAGAGAAGGGGAACAGCTTCAGACGGATAGCCTCTGTAGTGACACCATTAATCCGGAAGGTGTCACACTTCTCCAAGAAGGAGTCCAGGTGCTCGATCGGGCTCTCCATGGGTGCACCCGCAAACTGGTCCTGCTGGATCCATGTCACTAGAGACGGCTTCAGCTCAAAGCTTTGGGCCGCAATAGCTGGAGATCGGATGGCGGAAGTTGATTCGATGGATGGCATCGAGTACTCCAGCAGAGACTTGTGAGGTGGGGTGTTCTCCTCCATGGATTCGGGATCTTCTCTTCTTCGCTTCTCGGCGGCCAAACGCCTAAGGGTGGCGTTAATCTCTGGATCGAGGGGAATCAAGTCGTCAAGACTCCTTGAACTCCTGCGCATGAAAAACAACAAACACCCGTGAAGCGACAAGTGGGAAAGAAACGAAACAGATAAAATAAGAAATAAAAATAAGAAAAATAAAAGAGGAAAAAGGAGAATGCGAAAATTATCGCGAGGTAGGGATGTGAGCTAGACACGAGGGTTCAAGAGATCCTAAAATAACAAACACGTTGCCTCCCCGGCAACGGCGCCATAAACTTGACCGGCGCCTGCAAGAGTGTCGCGGCGGCGCGGTGTCGTTTACCGCAAGTTTCACGGTTAGTGTAGGGTGCGGAAATATCGAACTCAGGGAGGCGAGGTTGTGCTTGGGTCAGGTAGGACCTAAATCACCCCGAGGGGCGAGCTAGCCCGAATCGGTGAATGGTTGTCACGAAAGGAAATAAATGGGTATGAACTACAAGAAAGAAAACCCGGGACTTCGGTTTTCAACCCGACGAGAGACTCTCACCGATACGGCCTACGGGTATGGATAGCGATCGGGATTAGGGTCTAATGGTGAGACGTTGCCTCCAAAAGTGGTACCGGCGTCCCATGGGCCCGATATTCCGGTCGGTGCCCAGGATGATACACCGGACTTCCCGGATTCGATCAGTGGGCACTCCCGTGTCCATTAACACTGATCGATCCCGGGAGCACTAAGCCCGCAACGATAACTCCCAACGTCTCATCCTGCCGCTCCCGCGTGCTAGGATTCGGCGTCTACGCTAAGGGTGTGAGCTATGGCTAGGGAGTCAACCGCCAAGTTTATTCCCCCTTGGCCCGACGGTCAAAGGAGGTCTTTTTCCCGCCGATGACAATGAAACACCCCGCGTAACCGTTAGATTCCTATTCCCTATCGATTTCCTAACCCTATGGATGCATCGGGAAGAGCCCCCGAAGGGGTTTCCACCAAAATCCCAGATTTGGGAACTACTCACAAAAATTCATGAAAAAGCAATCTAAATGAAATTTAACCGTTGGAATCATAATCGGACAATTGCAATGCGGAAGTAATAGAGTAATAAAGACAATACTAAAATTTTAGAAAGATCTGAAAACTTACAAAAGAGTAACAATTACAGCCGTCACAAGGAAATAAAACAGTAGGAAAAATAACAGCTCTCGTTTCTGGAACCCTAGGGGTTCTATTTATAGACCGCCGCATCAACCGATCGGTTGACAAGTCAACCGATCGGTTGATCCGTTACAAAATATTAATAGAAAACAGCGAGCTTTCACCCGATCACATGAACCGGTCGGGTGAGTTCTTGGGTGACCGGTTGGATCTTGGAGCAGTCGGGTGAATCGATCGGTTCGACGTCCGTGTCTTCAGCTCTTCTTCTTCAGCTACAGATGAATCGATCGGGTGAGAGTCACCCGATCAGTTGGCGTTTTGCTTCGAGAAAACAGAGAACAGCACCCGCTGAACCGGTCTGCGAACCGGTTGGGTGAATTCTTTGTGAGCTGCGGCAGAGACCGGGTGGTGCACGCGTGCATCACCCGATCGGTTGGAGATGACCAACCGATCGGGTGAAGGCTGAAAGATGAATTCTTTGGCGTTTGACCCCCTGGATCACGCGTGACTTCTCCCGTTGCTCCGGGGACTTGGAATATCATCGTTAAACGTCCCCTACGTGGTCAATCCCCTGCAATCATGGAAAAACAAAGAAAATGGGAAAGAAAACGGGAAAATACACGAAAACGAATAAGAGACGGCGGAAAAACATGGAGAAACACAAAAGAAAACGTGCGTGAATATATGAAATATAAACACACGTCAAGGCCGCACATGGGTTGCTTGGTCGCTTTAGGGCGATGATGGACGAGCTGGGTGCTCGACCGATGAGCTTGGAGGGGAGCTGGCACCCTAACGACGAGGTTGGGGCGAAGTGCGACCTTCCTATTAGGCTGGGCGGACTTCATGGGTGGTGAGCGGGCTAAAAGGGGGGAGCAGGCGACCAACCGGTGAGGTTGGGACGAGTCGGACTTCACGGAGGGTGGGGGAGCTTACCGTGTGTCTGGCGAACTCGGGGGGTGAGGTCGAGGTATCACGATCTTTAGGTTGTAACAATTGCCCCCGTCGTTCGAGCTTGAGGCGGAAGTCTGGCCTAGTTTGGATGACGCATGTAACGACCCGCTCGCGGGGGCCCGTTACTTATTTGATATTTGCGCAGGTCCTGCAGTTTACCAGTGAAAACAAAATAGCCACAATCCAGAGATGTACCAATACTCAAACCAGCGTACATTATTACAGTCCAAATTTAAAGTACAACAGCAAGCAGCACTCTCTCACCGATACATCAAGCAAATACAGAAAGGAAATGCGGAAAGGAAATACATAACATAGCACACTCACACCAATACAAACAGCTAAAATTCTGCAGTCTCCGGGTCGTACTCTGGCTCTGTAAACTCAGGGGCAATTTCTTCAACCTGGTCATCGTCTGTCGGTGCCATAAATGGTACCGAAGGTAAGTCACAATAATTCTAAATATAGAAAAGAAGCAGTGCACAAGTATGACAAAAGTAACTACATACGAGCAAACCAGAGTGAAAAGTAAAGTACTGAGCAACAACTGTACACAACTGAGCAGTAAAAGTAAACTGAACTGGATAGGATAACAACTGTACTATGGTAGAGCAAGTGTGAAGCAGGCTAAGCAAGAGAAACATGCTACCGCTGTAGCTAAAGATACGACAAATAAGGTAGTCTGACCGCACAATTGTAGTAAGTAACGTACATGGAACGTGTAGGGTATCGGTGACTGTATTAGCTAAAGATAGTGATGAAGATCGATGGTGTTACATAATCATGATTCACATCCTTGCGGTCCAGCGGAACACGGCCAGGGAAGTGACTAAGCCAGGATCACTATCCCAAGTCTAGCAAGGGTGATCCAACAAACTTAGCCAAGCACATTGACCGGATCATGGTCCATTGAAGGAAGCTTATCATTCTTATGTGTGCCACCGAAAAAAAAACTTATATGCTAAACTACGTGACTCAAGTCGGAGAGTACAATATGTGACCATCGAGTTCATCTCTTGCCTGGGCGCGACCCAGACGAATGCCGAAAACACAGGCAGCTAGACAGGATGCTGACATGCAGCATATTTTGTTTGCCGAAACACAGGCAGCTAGACATGATGCCGAAAACCCAGGCAGCTAGACATGTAGATTGAACTCCAGTCACTCCTGCACCCTCTCAACTATGAGTTACCCCAAACCCCAGTGATGTGTCAAGTGTTCTATGTACATTTCCTTTTCATGATGTTCCACGAGATGTTCCACACGATATTCCACAAGATAAAAGCTGTTCCACATGTTGCTAGTCAAACCAAGTCAACTGGTTGACTTTCTTATTGAAAACCAGAAAACCAGACATTCTTTTCAAAGCAAGCTAGCCAAGCGAAGTGAGGATAAAGACAAGTCCAACATTTCGGGGTGTCTAGTATTGTTTCAAGATGTTATCAATTCCTTGTTCACGATGATAGTTAACCAGGACCACTGGTTTTAAAACCATAAAGTAAAGCAGAGCATATGCTAAGAAATTTGAGGATAAAGACAAGTCCAATAAACATGGAATACAAAAACTGTTGGTTTAATTGTGGTAGTTTCGGTAGTACACAATTTACCCAAGTTGATGTTTGTGTTTAACAACCACCAAAGTTGAAAGTTGGCAAAGTAATCTATAGTTGATTACTTTCCTATTAGATTAGGTTTCTAGTTCGGTTCAAGTCAAGTAGCCGTTCGGAGGCTATAGTGGTGTCCTAAGTTCATACGGGTACACTTATCTAATTTTCTAACATTAGAATTAATCGTGACTTACTAATTTCGAGGCTGTCGTAGCTAGCCGGAACTTGATCTAAGGCTTCCTCTGAAGTTGGTACACCAGAGTCTGTACCTGCAACACAAAATACTTTTTTTAGAAAAACACGACTTTTTCCTATTTAATAATTAGGTTAGTTTGATTTTTAAACTCGTTAAAACGGTGTCGGAAAATATTTAAAAGTTTTATATAAACCTAAAATAATTATTTAGATTTTACTGCAAGAGGGAAGAATTTTCAGAAGCTTCTGTAATTTCTCATAATTTTTAGAAACTTAGAAATAGCTTAAAAATCCTAAAAACTTAAGGAACGTGTATCTTCCGTAATTTCTTACGGGAGCAATACAAATCGGAATTACATGAATAACTAGTCAAAATGATCGTCTCGAAGTCTATTGTCACATATAATTTTATCACATATTTTTGTGTGTGAAAACAGCGAGTTACGATTTTAGAACGAATTATACGTCTTTAATCTTTAGGTTCGAAAAATCATTTTGAAAAAAGTAGACGTCTGGTCAAGGTAAGACCAGCGCCATTGGATCCGAAATGTCGTTTCTGATTTTCTGGGACTATCCACTCATTTTTCTGGCCCCTGTATAATTAGTTATGCAATTAAAACCATTAAACCACATTATTAATCAATTAAAAATACGAAAATTAATAAATATTCAATATTTACAAGTTTGCCATTGCAAACTTACGCAGCAGCGGCGGGGGGAATGGGTTCGCCGGCGGGGCTCGGGGCGGCGCTTGCGGCGGAGTCGGAGGCGGGGCGGCGTTTGGGCGGCGGCGATGGCACCGGAGGAGGCGGCGGGCGGCGGAAGAGGCGGCGGGGGATGCTGGGCCGGGGTCTACGGGCGTTGGGCGCCGGGCGCTGCTGTGGACGCTCGGGGGTCGGCGGCGGGCGCTACCGGCGGTGGCGAGCTCGGAGGGCACGGCGGTCGGAGGGCGCGGCGGTCGGAGGGCGCGGCGGTCGGAGGGAGAGTGTGAGTGAGAGAGAGTGTGTACGAGAGAGAGAGGAGAGCGTACGGGAGAGGGAGAGAGTTAAGCGGCCTGGGGGGATTTTAAAAAATTTACTTTGGGTGTTAATTAACTGGGTTAGTGGGTATTTATAGGGTTAGGAATCTACTATTAGTCATTAATAAGGGGGTTAGGGGTTGTTGACTATCTTAGACATATTAAATACGGTAGTTAGGGCTTTTTGACTAACTTTGGAAAAATTATAAAGTGTTTAAACGTGTTAAGTGTGGGGGGTTAAAGTAATTAGTAATTAGGTTATGGTAAATAGCTAGGGTAATCAAATGGTGGTAAAATTTGTAACGAAATTATGATTTTGCCCCTACTAGCAAATGTGTCCGAAAAATTACGAAAACATACCCACGGGATCGTATCGTCGCGGGGATGGCGAAGACGAAGTCCTTTTTAGGGTTTGGACTATGGGGATACTAGTTTTTGGCCAAAACGTTTAGAAAGCGGGTTTGCGGGTTTTCTATTGAAATGTTATCAGAAAATTACGAAATTAATGTGGGGAGTCCTAAATGGTCATAGGAGGTTACTGCGGAAGTTTGAAAACGTTTTGAAGACGTTTGAATAGAAAATAAATTCATTGAATCAAAACGGTAATTTTTGAAAATGAATTTTAACAGAAATGTTTTGGACATTTGAGGAAATCCGAAAATACTGAAATACAATATAATAAGTCTAGTGCTGTAAAATATTTTTATAGAATTTTTTTTGAAATCATTTAAAACTCCTGACAAGCCATTAAAATATATTAAATTTGTAATTAAATGTTTTGAAAATTTTCGAGTCGTTACATCCTACCCTCTTTAAAATAATTCCGTCCTCGGAATTTCTTAAATAACTTTGTTATGAAGAAGCTCAAGCAAATAAATGATAATAATGGTCTACTAAATCAGGTTGTAAATAATATAATGTGTCATTATAGCATCAAGAAAGCAAGAGATGATGTTTATGAATACTTACTATTAACATCACCATAGCTTCCGTAACTAGTCTTGTAACTAGTAAGATTACCTGATTCGGTAAATAGGTAGGGGTAGCGTTCTTGCATCTCGTCTTCTCGTTCCCAAGTAGATTCTCCAGGTGAGTCGTGCCGCCACATTATCCTGACAAGGTTGATTACTCGATTCTTGAGGATCTTTTGCCGTCGGTCCAGGATTTTGACTGGTTGTTGTTCGTAAGATAGATCCGGACGAACAGCAATCTCGGAGTAATCCACAACATGACTAGGATCACTCACGTAGCGTCGAAGCTGTGAGACATGAAAAACTTCATGTACTCCTTCCAATGCAGGTGGCAAGGCAAGGCGATAGGCCACCTCGCCTACTCGTTCCAAGACATCAAATGGACCAATATATCGAGGACTGAGCTTCCCTCTTCGTCCAAAACGAATCATCCCACGATTCGGCGAGATCTTCAAAAATACATGATCGCCAGGCTGGAACTCTAAATGTCGACGCTTTGCATTTGCCCAATGCTTGTATCGATCTTGAGCCAACTGTAGCTTCTCTCTGATGGTCCGGACTACTTCTACTGCTTCAACAATCAAGTCTGGACCGATGAGCTCTCGATCACCAACGTCGTCCCAACTCAAGGGGGAACAACACTTCCGGCCATATAGCGCTGCAAAAGGCGCCATACCGATGCTGGCCTGATAACTGTTGTTGTAAGCAAACTCCACGAGGTGAAGATGGTCTTCCCACGATCCCTTGAAGTCCAGCATACACGCACGCAACATGTCCTCCAGGATCTGAATGGTGCGTTCTGACTGGCCATCAGTCTGAGGGTGATAAGCTGTACTGAAGCTTAATCGGGTCCCTAGACACTCCTGCAAGCTCTTCCAAAAATGAGACGTGAATCGAGTGTCTCTGTCCGAAACAATGCTGACAGGGATACCATGCAGCTTCACGATCTCTTCCATGTACTTCTTGGCAAGCACCTCGGTCGACTGGCCCACTCTGAAAGGAATGAAGTGTGCTGACTTGGTCAATCGATCAACGATCACCCAGACAACATCATTGTGCTTCGTGCTCTTGGGCAGTCCCGTCACGAAGTCCATCGTGATGTGTTGCCATTTCCATTCTGGGATGGGCAAAGGCTGCAACAATCCGGCAGACCGGGGATGTTCAGCCTTCACCTGTTGGCACACTATACACTTCGCCACACTGCGTGCGACGCTTCTCTTCATCCCATGCCACCAGTAGTGTTGTCGCAAGTCTTGATACATCTTCGTTCCTCCTGGATGAATGGAATATGGAGAACTGTGAGCTTCTTCCAATAGAGCTTCTCTGATGTCTCCAGATGGTACGCAGATGCGGTTACCGAATCTCAAAGATCCATCCTCATGGATCTTGAATTCAGGCCGCTGACCTGCTATCACCATGTCTCTGATCTTCTGCAGCTTTGCGTCTCCGGCTTGGGTAGCTTTGATCTTGTCCACCAGGTCTGACTTGATCTGAAGGTTGAGAAATGAAGACGTTATTCCAGGTAGTATGACATCCATCTCCATGGCTCGGATCTCGTGTCGAAGCCTCCATTGTGATGTGAGAGTCATCACTGCAGGAAGGCGACTTAAAGCATCCGGTACGACATTGACCTTCCCAGGATGGTACTGAAGGTCAATATCATAGTCCGCCATCAGCTCGATCCATCGGCGTTGGCGCATGTTGAGCTCTGATCACTCCTTATTTTACACCTTTTTCCGCATGTTTGCATGCCATTTAGATCGCCCAAATCATGTTTTTCACGATATATCGACGATATTGCGATGCTTTTCACGCTTTGTTGTTTTTGTCGCATTTCAGGCGATTTGGCGTGATTTGGAGTGATCATGAGATGCGCTCACGATAGACGGCCACCGACGACCTCCCCGAGGGGTATTTTGCTATTGGAGAGGAGCGGAAGAAGAATGGACGTCGCCGGAGCGACGAGGAGGCCAAAACGACCAGTTTGGGCATTTTTTGTGTCCCACTCGGCCGAGTGGAGGAGCCACTCGGCCGACCAGCGAGACACTGCTCGGCCGACCCGTTCAGACACGATTTCCATGTGTACTCGGCCGAGCGACGGAGACCACATCGGCCGAGTGACGATACCACGTCCGCCCGAGTGGCGCCCAGACGAAGGCCCTCAAAAAGATCGAAGTTACTGTTTTTCGGCCATCTGAGCTTCAGAAGACCCACTCGGCCGAGTGGCAAATCCCGTCTGCCCGAGTGAAGTGAAGCCATCGGCCGAGTGACTACAACTCACTCGGCCGAGCCGCCCCCGAACTGAAGACCCCTGAAGCCCCCGACTTACTGGAAAATTGACAGGGTTTTCACTCGGCCGAGCGACTTTTGTCACTCGGCCGAGTGCGATGCGCAGCCTGTAGCGAAATTTTCGGAAAACAGGCTGTGCAGGGGCATTTTGGTCAGGATTTTTAGACGATTTTTGGGGCTATTTAAGCTCTGTTTTTACCCTAGTTTTGGGAGCCACCTCTCAGATTTTTTGCAGCTTTTGAGTCTACTTTTTAGTTTTATTAATTGTGATTGGAGAAGAGAAAAACTTGGATTTTTGTTGGGTTGATTGAAGATCTACATTGGTTTGCACTTCTCTTCCCCAAAAACTCTATTTTTATTGTTTATATCATTGTTGTGATGAATTCCATTGTCTATTTCATTGCTAATTATTGTGCTATTGCTATGATTAGTGAGTAGTCTCCACGTCTTGGGGCGTGGGGATGAACCCTACAAGCCCAATTTCGTATTTGTGTTGAATCGGTAGAAATTGAGCTAGGATTGTTATTAGGGATTAGATTGGGATCGAATTACTACGGATAGCTAGGTATTCACATCAATTGGGATTTGCAAGAGATTGGATCCCAATTCGATAGGAAGCCCTAGAAATCCGAATTGGGTTGGAGTCGGATTTTCGAAGTATCGGTTTGCAAGAGATTGGACCGATGCTAGGATCTCCGGTTGCAATTCCGCGCCGATACCCGTTTGCAAGAGATTGGACGGGTAGGAACTATCCTAATCTAGATTGTGGACCGAGTTTGCAAGAGATTGGGCTCGGTGCGCAATTGGACGATGATGTTGATCCTAATGCTAGCTTCCCTAGGCTAGGGTTTGCAAGAGATTGGACCCAAACCTAGGATAGCTATAGACCGGCAACAGCGCGAGAGCGTGAGCTTGGTTCCACATTTAGTTGCAACTAGTTCATCCAAATTCTCATCCTAGCGATTTCGATACCAGCGAACCACAATTGTGAAATACGGTGAGTAGTGGGGATTCCCCATTCCCTAGGCGTTCTCTATTTGATTTGATATTTCGCACTTTTGTCTGACGATTGTGACAGGATCGCCCAAGGCAATTATCCCTCTAAATAGCCAGGTTGATTAGGAGCAAGCACGGTCATTCGTCCTCCTTGTGTTCGATACCCGCTCGCCGCTATACCGTGCGCTTGCGGTAAAACTACAACCGTCGCCTCGGGACGTGTACGCCGGGGCGCGATCAAGTTTTTGGCGCCGTTGCCGGGGACGCGATTGCGTTTGATTCTTTTTCACCTTAACTATTTCTTTCTTTTATTTTCTTTTAATTTTATTTCTTTTACCATTATTATTTCCTTTGCTATTCTTACCTAACCCTTCCACGGTACTAATCATCTCTTTGAAACTCTGTTTTCCCTGTGCATGTACACGAGATCTACGGCGGACCCCGAAGCCTTATTATTCGATCCCGAGATCGAACGTACCGCGCGGAGACTCAGAGCGGAAAGGAGACAATATCCGGAAGGGCGGTTTATGACCAACCGGGAAACTCCCGAAGAATTGACGGAGAGAATGGCGAGAATAATTTCTATTCGCGATAGGCTTCGGCCTAAAACCTCTTCTACTACGTCATCCATCGCCGTGCCGGAGTTGGCGGCCGACAAGAACTTCGAGCTAAAGACGGGATTGGTGGTTTTGATGCAACAAGACCCATTTCATGGGAACGCTCACGAGAACCCCCACTACCACATCCAATCATTCTTGTCGAAGTGCGCCACTTTCCAAATGCCAGGGGTCCCGATCGATGCCATCAGACTGCGCCTCTTCCCCTTCACGCTAAAGGACAAAGCACTCTATTGGCTGAGGACGCAAGCTGACGGAGTTTTCACCTCTTGGGACGGGTTGGCGGATGCATTCATTGATAAATTCTATCCACCATCCAAGACGGTGAAGATCCGGAGCGCTCTCATGTCCTTCAAGCAAGGACCACATGAGACGCTCTATGAAGCTTGGGAGCGATTTAAGGATTTGCAGCACCAGTGCCCGCACCACAGTATAGAAGATTGGGAGTTAGTGCATAGCTTCTACAACGGTCTCCAACCGGGGACCAAACAAATTATTGATGCCGCGGCGAATGGTGCAATCTTGTCAAAGACTCCCGAGGAAGCTGCGGCCCTAATTGAGGAGATGGCCTCTAATAACCAACAATGGGGCGATGAGCGAGGACACTCTACGTCCTCCTTAAAGCCGACTAGCATCTACGAGGCAAAGGCCGTAGCGGAGCTTACGAGCAAATTTGATTCTCTCCACAAGGTGGTGGAGAGATTGGAGAAATTCATCACGGAGCCCCAAGGAAGCCCTTCCACCTCCGCGCCGGCAAGCCAAATGAGTGATTGGCAAGACCAATCTCAAGCCATGTATTCGGGAGGAGAGCAAGGAGAAGGATCCTTGGAGCAAGTGCAATATGTTGCGGGGAACCAAGGTTATTGGTCCAATCCGGCCGCAAGAAATCACCCGGGATTCTCCTACGCCAACAATGAAGGAGCTTTGAACCCGCCACAACAACCGCCTAATCAAGCTCGACCACCACCACCCCAACAACAATACTATCCGCCGAGGGGACCTACACAACAAAACTTCCAACCAAAGCAACAAGTCCCACCTTATAGGCCTCCCGGATACAATCAAGGGTGGAGGAATCAAAACCAAAACCCTCCACAAGCTCCACAACGATCCGATTTCGAAACTAGAGTGGAGGCGTTCATGGTCGAGCAAAATAAGGTGAATGCTACTTTGAAGGCGGGGCAAGAATCTCTCAATACCGTAGTGGCTCAAATATCGGAGCAATTAGCGTTGCTCAACCGGAACACTCAAAGATTGCCGGCGCAACCGGAGCAAAACCCACGGGGCAACACGGGCCACATCAACGCCGAAGTTGCCGTCACTACTAGAGGCGGGAAGGACACCACTCCCGCCATGATTCCTATTGAGGAGGCCGTGGAGGAAAGTTTGGAGCCGGTTGAGCCGTTAGTCGAGATTGAAAAGGAGAAGGAGCCACAAGACAAGGAGAAATCTAGGGCGGAGCTATTAATTGAGGAGAGGCGCTTCATGCCACCGGTCCCATTCCCCCAAAGACTAGCGAAAGCGAAAATGGAGAAAAGGCTAGCGAAATTCCTCGAGTACCTAAGAGGAGTTAGCCTAAATATTCCCTTCCTTGACGCCATCATCGAGATCCCCACATATGCCAAATTCTTGAAGGACTTGATTTCGGGGAGAAAGAGGAAGGAGAAGATCATGCTAGCCGAGGAGGGCTCTTGGTTCACCAAGAGAGAAAAGGAGCCGGCAAAATTTAAAGATCCGGGGAGTTTTCGGATTCCTTGCACTTTGGGCGGCGTGCCTCTTCAAAAGGCGTTGGTCGATCTTGGGGCTAGTGTGAGTCTCATGCCCCTCTCCATGTTCTTAAAGCTTAACACCAGGACAAAGTTGAAACCCACCGACATGCGCATTCAATTAGCCGATGGACGGATAACAAGGCCGGTGGGGATTGCCGAAGACATCCCACTTCAAGTCCCGGGTGGAATATGCTTGCCATGTGACTTCGTCATCATGGACATTAAGGAGGAGGGAGACACCTCATTGATACTTGGGCGCCCATTCCTCGCCACCGTCGGAGTCATTGTCGACGTGCGCGAAGGTACCTTAACCTTGAACGTCGGAAACATTGAGGTGGAGCTCCACATTCCTAAGGCTATGAAGCATATGCCTTATCACGAGGAACTCGATTACATGGACCTCCTTGATGAGGTAATAGAGGAGGCGATTCCTCACTCAATTGGTGCCCTTTTTGATGAAGAATTTGATGAAGGCCCGGATTTAGGCCATGAAGACAATAATGATGATTCCCCCGACTTCTCCGCTGATGAAGATGAAGGCGACGCTGATGTCGCAAGGATTCGAGAGCTCTGCAAGCTCTCGAAATCAAAGTCTCCAAAGAAAGCTCCGCCGGTACGGAAATCGGCATCGCCGGTTAAGCCGTTGACCGGGGCAAATGCTAGCTTGGGGGAGCCTCCCCCCAACACCATTCGGGACAAGAGACCTCCGAGGGAGACCGCTACGCCGCCACGTCCAAATCCAAGCGCGCTCCCCGGGAAGTTTGACGGGTGCATCTCATATGCACCCAACATCCCGCATTGATTGAAAATTATAGGGGGTCGAGCTCACGACCTTAAACGAGCGCTTGTCGGGAGGCAACCCGACGGTTTTTGCTTTATTTTTACTTTTTCTTTATTTTTGTTTTAGAAATTTTTAGTGTTTTGAGTCACCCGACCAAAAATTTTGTGATAACGGGTCCTATTTTTCTTGACAGGAGAGAAGATAGGTAGATCATCATGAGGAGGATGAACGAGACGATGAGGAGCGCCCCAAGAAGGAGTTCGACGCTTAGGAGGAGCATGAAATCGACTGGAGGAAGAAAGACGGAGTTTAGAGCCTAAACGAAGACAAACAGCAGAATACAAGGCTCACTCGGCCGAGTATACTAGTCACTCGGCCGAGTACAGAAGTTCGTCCGGCCGAGCCGCTCACGAACGAGGGAAGTCTGCTGTACCCAACTCTCTGTCTATTCTTCTCATTTCATTATAACTGCTACTCGGCCGAGTATATATATTCACTCGGCCGAGTGAAACGGATACCCTCCTAGGGCGAGTCATGCCGAGTAGCTTGAGTCACTCGGCCGAATGGACTTACTCCACTCGGCCGAGCATGGCAAAGCCACTCGGCCGAAGCGATATCGGGGAGAAATTTTTATTTGCCTCGATTGGCCGAGTGAGTAAAATCACTCGGCCGAGTCGTAACTTTTTAATATAAAGCCAAGGGGGGGCGCAGTTTTCGAAAACGAAAAAACCCCTTCGCCCGCGCCCCCTCAGCTTTCCCTCGCCCGATCTCGCCTCGCCCAACAGCCACTCGCCCGCGCGCGCCGCCGCTCGGCCTGCCGTCGCCGGCCGACCATCGCCGGACCCCGCCCGAGTCGCCGCCGGCAGCCCCGCCTCCGATCACCTCCGGTTCGCTTATTTTCACCGTTTTCTCCTCTCCTCGTGTATTTTTTGAGGATCCATGTGCTAAACGCCCCCCTAACCCAAATCAATTCCCATATCTATCTGTTATACCCCTATTGCTCCATACATTTTGATTATTACTCGCTGATATCGCTTTTCCATGCGCAGGTTGCTTTTTGGAGCTTAGGGGAACTCAAGGGAGCTTCTACGGGCTGTTTTGGACTTCGTGGAGGCGCGGACTTCGCACGCTTCCACTGCTTAGCACTCGCGGCGTGTTTGGGTAAACTCTTTCCACTCTTTGTGCACACGCCGCACTTTTCACTTTTCGGCGCGCGCTCGGGGCAGATATGCCGCCCCGGACACGGCCGCGGTCGAAGAGAGCTTCCGCCAAGCGGAAGCGGTCGGATGATGCCGGCCCCTCCCACGAGTTGGAGGACTCTCCTCCACCGTCCCCCACACACACCGCACACCCAGCACAGCCTGCAGGCCCCGCACACCCCGCACAGCCTGCAGTGCACCCACAGCCCGCACAGCCTCTCCCTGCCGATCCACAGCCACCACCACCGGCTCCACTGGTCGGGCTGCTCGGGATTACGTTCCGAGACGACGCACACCGCGCCGTCTTCGAGCGTATCTCTCAGCGCTCGATCGTACCCTCCAGGTTCGCACACCTCGCTGACCTAGGACGCCTGGGGGTACTTGAGGGGATACTCACGTTGTACGACAACGTGGGTTGGCGCGACTTCCTTCAAGTGTCGGCGGATACTTTTACCCGCCCGACACTTGAGGTTTTGAGTTCGATCGCCCGGACCGATGAGGGATGCTCATTCCGGTTCATGGATCGAGAGTGCCAGGTCACTCTCGATATGATGAGAGCATTTTTCTCATGGCCCGCCGTCCCCGGAGCCGATCGCGGTTACGGCCCTACCCACATCCCCCCACCTTCTTTCGACGCCGGTGCCTTCTGGGCCCGGATCACAGGCCACCACGCTGCCTTTGACCCTAGTAGGGCCAAGGCCTCGGCCATAGTCCACCCCTGCCTACGCATTGCCCAGCGCCTCATGGCGACTACCTTTTTGGCCAGATATGAGCCGGGCACGATGTCTACGCCAGAGCTTTACATGCTCTACGCGATGACACGTCCCAGAGCTCTGTCTAGGGATGGACTCGAGCTTGTCCCCGCCGTCGTGATCGACATTGCGGCTTGGTTTCTAGACCGTATCATTGTGTCGGTGGGCGCTCGCTCACCGATATGCTGCGGCGGTCTGATCACCTTGCTTACCATGATGACCGGCGAGGACCTACCCGACGACCTGCGACGCGTTCCGGGCCCCACTTCCTTGTCGATAGACGTTATGGCCCGGATGAAGATGCTGCGTCCGCATGGTGAGCGTCACTGGGTCTGGTTGCACGGCCCCTATGGGGCCGATTACATGATTCTCCCGAGCCCTGCTCGGACTCTGATTGCACCAGCCCACGTTGACTGGATTCCGGCGATGGATGTCCTCATCCCCGCCGCCTACGTGCTCGAGGCCGAGGAGGCCGAGCAGGCCCACGCTGCCCACGCTGCCCAGGCTGCTCCCGCAGACCCTGCTGCACGCCCTGCCGAGCCTGCTGCCGACCCTGTCGCCCCTGTGGCCCCTCAGCCTGTTCCTGACATTTCTGCTGCTCCTGACACTTCTGTCCTCACCTCTGCCTGTGTCGAGAGTACTTTTACTGAGCCCACTTCCACCACTGTCACCACTTCCGAGGCTGTCCCCACCACTCCCGCTGCCACCTCCGGCCCTCTGTCCGTGGAGCCTCTTTGGTCCGCTCTCCCCCAGCGCCCGCAGACCTTTGTTGAGAGTGGAGAGCCCTCGTTCGCCGCGGTCGTGGAGACCATGGTTAGCATGATCTCCGCTGGGGTTACACCTTTTGGACCACACACTTCTACCCCAGCGGGAGATTCCTCTGTCTCCACTGCCGCCGTCTTCTCCGAGAGTGTCGTGGCGTCTGTCCACACTTCTGTGCCACAGACCTCTTTGGCCACCTCGTTGCCTCTTCTGCACGCTTCCTTTGCTGCCGCCGCCTCCACTTCTCCCCAGCCGGTGTCCCGGCCTCGCACCGAGGCCAGGCCCACTTTTCCAGGCGCGGCACCTTTTGTCCCATTCCCTGCTGAGCCCATTACATACTCCACACGCGTACGCCAGCCTCGCCCTGCGCAGCCTAGACCGGTGCGTCCCTCTGCACCACCCCCGCCCGACACTGTACTGCAGAGCATACGTGCTCTTGAGTTGGCGGTGAGTGGTCTTAGAGCTGACCTTAGGACCCTGTCCTCCACCGTCTCTACGATGGCTGGACGCTCTGCCCTGATCCCTCAGATCCACTACTGCCTGACACAGATCTTAGAGCGTCTTCCGCGCGTACCCCAGCCCACCCAGCAGGTTCCCACACACACTTCCACACACACTAGACCTGCTTCCGCTTCCACCCCAGCTCAGCAGCCCACACCACCACCACCACCACCTCCGCCTCAGGACGGAGACGGCGCGGCACCGCCTTCTTAGGCACTCTTGATGCCTTTATCCATTCCTGCCGTTGTGTTGCCCGTCTCTGCTGGGTCCTGATGCACTTTTGTCCACCCCCCCTCCCCTCACTTTTTTGTGATTCTCATTTGCCGTCTCTTTATATATCTTTTTTGGGAGAGAGGGAGAGCTTTTGGTGACCCATTTATACTCGTATCACTCATATCTGTGCATGCATCATATCCGCATCGTATTTTCGTTTCTTTATTTTTTGTTTTATTATCTTTTTTCTTTCCATCATGCATGCATCCTCACTTGCCCCTCTCATTACCTGTCTCTCTGTGTGCCACACTTTGCACATTGAGGACACTGTGCACTTTAGCTTGGGGGAGTGAGTTCTCACGTTCTTTTTCGATTTGCCACCTTTATTTTTAGTTTTTTTTTTCACACCGTTTTTCACTTTTGCACTTATTTTTCATTATTTTTCATTTATCTTGCCATGCATCACGTTTTTCCTATTTTCCTGTGTGCCGCATTGCATAGTTCTATTTTTCCTTTTATCTTTACTTCGTTTCCTTTTTTTTTCATCTCATGCTAGAGATGAATTTTCTGTGATGATGTCTACGTGGAGTTAGCTTATTCTATATGCATGCTATATTTGTCGTGTCTTAGATTTCATTTCTGATATCATATGCTATGACTTGCTTTACATTTAGAAATAGTAACCCACACTTTTCCCTTATGAAAATGGATGAAATTTTATTATTAGCTGAGCCTGAATATTCATATGTATGCTATCACAGAAAACACACCAAGATTCACGCATTGAATGCCTATATCTGGAGTACTGACTTCTTTTCCTTTATCACTTCTATATGCATGAATTGTACACTTCACTTCCGGATGATTGAATGATGATTAGCTAAGATATATCTGGATTAGTTAGCTTTTTTGTGATCGAAACTGAGTAGATTAGATTACCCTGCTGAAGTTGTCGTGCATGTCTTATAGAGTGAGCCGAGAGTTATATTTATTTCTTTCTCCACAAATCTTGAACATCACTTCTCTACTTTTAAAATCATTGGTGAATCTCCCCTTAGTGATTCTATTCTATGGCATTTCCCCCGCTATTAATTCCTAGCTCCAAATCTCTTATTTCAAAAATAAAAAAAATAAAAAAAAAAGAGACAAGAGAAGAATAAAAGAGAGAAAAACATTCTTGTATATCATTACCTCTCTCTGAGTTGGGATCATTGTATATATGTTGCTTATTGCAAAAGAAAAAAAAAAGAAAGGAAAAGAGGAAAAATCCTCAATAAAAGATCCCATCTCGCTTACTTTCTTTCTTCTTTCCCTTCTTTGCCTTTGGAGCTATATAAAAATGGGGATGTAAATATTTTTGTGCCACCACGCTTATAGATAAGCTTGGTGGAGGAGATCCATTGATGTGTGAGAGAGCGACTACTTGACATTGCACGACAACCTAGGCTAAGTAATATTCTATACTCGGTGAGATTGTTTCTAGCTTTACGAAATCCAGAAATCTAAGCCTAGCATTCATTTCATGAAATCCATACTTTTCTATTCTCTCTATTCTATGATGTGATGCTCTTATACTCCAGATAGAAAGCGTTCAATTGAAAAGTGTGTGATCTGAGATTTGTATACCGCTTTAGATGATTCAGGCGATGTTAATTTTAAAATCATTCCGTTTTTCATGATTATACCGTTGTTCGTGGGTTTTCTATTTTCTACTTGCACTATTCTACTATGATATCAAAATTGAGATTCTTTGACATGTATTTCTCACTCGGTGCATGCTATAAGAGTAGGTGAAACCCACGTCCTGAGAAAATGATCTAGCATCCTACCTATTCTCTCTTTCTTTCTTTATTTTCGTTTGGTTTTCATTCTTCTTCGTTTTTCATTTTTTTTCGTTTTTCGCCGTTTTCATTTTCCGAATCCACCGGGTTCGCTTTTTACTTATCTTCCTCGAGGACGAGTAAGAGGCAAGCTTGGGGGATTTTGATCACTCCTTATTTTACACCTTTTTCCGCATGTTTGCATGCCATTTAGATCGCCCAAATCATGTTTTTCACGATATATCGACGATATTGCGATGCTTTTCACGCTTTGTTGTTTTTGTCGCATTTCAGGCGATTTGGCGCGATTTGGAGTGATCATGAGATGCGCTCACGATAGACGGCCACCGACGACCTCCCCAAGGGGTATTTTGCTATTGGAGAGGAGCGGAAGAAGAATGGACGTCGCCGGAGCGACGAGGAGGCCAAAACGACCAGTTTGGGCATTTTTTGTGTCCCACTCGGCCGAGTGGAGGAGCCACTCGGCCGACCAGCGAGACACTGCTCGGCCGACCCGTTCAGACACGATTTCCATGTGTACTCGGCCGAGCGACGGAGACCACATCGGCCGAGTGACGATACCACGTCCGCCCGAGTGGCGCCCAGACGAAGGCCCTCAAAAAGATCGAAGTTACTGTTTTTCGGCCATCTGAGCTTCAGAAGACCCACTCGGCCGAGTGGCAAATCCCGTCCGCCCGAGTGAAGTGAAGCCATCGGCCGAGTGACTACAACTCACTCAGCCGAACCGCCCCCGCACTGAAGACCCCTGAAGCCCCCGACTTACTGGAAAATTGACAGGGTTTTCACTCGGCCGAGCGACTTTTGTCACTCGGCCGAGTGCGATGCGCAGCCTGTAAAGAAATTTGCGGAAAAAAGGCTGTGCAGGGGCATTTTGGTCAGGATTTTTAGACGATTTTTGGGGCTATTTAAGCTCTGTTTTTACCCTAGTTTTGGGAGCCACCTCTCAGATTTTTTGCAGCTTTTTGAGTCTACTTTTTAGTTTTATTAATTGTGATTGGAGAAGAGAAAAACTTGGATTTTTGTTGGGTTGATTGAAGATCTACATTGGTTTGCACTTCTCTTCCCCAAAAACTCTATTTTTATTGTTTATATCATTGTTGTGATGAATTCCATTGTCTATTTCATTGCTAATTATTGTGCTATTGCTATGATTAGTGAGTAGTCTCCACGTCTTGAGGCGTGGGGATGAACCCTACAAGCCCAATTTCGTATTTGTGTTGAATCGGTAGAAATTGAGCTAGGATTGTTATTAGGGATTAGATTGGGATCGAATTACTACGGATAGCTAGGTATTCACATCAATTGGGATTTGCAAGAGATTGGATCCCAATTCGATAGGAAGCCCTAGAAATCCGAATTGGGTTGGAGTCGGATTTTCGAAGTATCGGTTTGCAAGAGATTGGACCGATGCTAGGATCTCCGGTTGCAATTCCGCGCCGATACCCGTTTGCAAGAGATTGGACGGGTAGGAACTATCCTAATCTAGATTGTGGACCGAGTTTGCAAGAGATTGGGCTCGGTGCGCAATTGGACGATGATGTTGATCCTAATGCTAGCTTCCCTAGGCTAGGGTTTGCAAGAGATTGGACCCAAACCTAGGATAGCTATAGACCGGCAACAGCGAGAGAGCGTGAGCTTGGTTCCACATTTAGTTGCAACTAGTTCATCCAAATTCTCATCCTAGCGATTTCGATACCGGCGAACCACAATTGTGAAATACGGTGAGTAGTGGGGATTCCCCATTCCCTAGGCGTTCTCTATTTGATTTGATATTTCGCACTTTTGTCTGACGATTGTGACAGGATCGCCCAAGGCAATTATCCCTCTAAATAGCCAGGTTGATTAGGAGCAAGCACGGTCATTCGTCCTCCCTGTGTTCGATACCCGCTCGCCGCTATACCGTGCGCTTGTGGTAAAACTACAACCGTCGCCTCGGGACGTGTACGCCGGGGCGCGATCAAGCTCCTTCTGGGTGAACAGGTATTTGAGACTCTTGTGATCAGAGAAGATCTTTACGTGTTCGCCCAGTAAAAAGTGCCTCCATATCTTTAGGACAAAGATAACTGCCGCCAACTCAAGGTCATGAGTGGGGTAGTTCTTTTCATGGATCTTCAATTGCCTGGACGCATAAGCGACGACTCGGCCATGCTGATGCAGCACGCACCCGAGTCCTTTGCCAGAAGCATCACAAAATACTTCAAACCCTCCGGTTCTGTCTGGGATGACCAGAATCGGGGCAGAAGTCAGTCGCCTCTTCAGCTCCTGGAATGCATCCTCACAGGCCTTCGACCAGACGAACATCACGTCTTTTCTCGTCAATTTCGTCATGGCTCCTGCGATCTTCGAGAAGTCCTGGATGAATCGTTGGTAGTAACCAGCCAGTCCTAGAAAACTTTGAATCTCAGTTACAGTCTTCGGGACTGACCAGTTCTAAACAGCAGCTACCTTCTCGGGGTCGACAGATATCCCTTCTCCAGATATGATGTGGCCCAGGAAAGCCACCTTGTCGAGCCAAAACTCACACTTACTGTACTTGGCATACAGTTTATGTTGTCTTAGCGTCTCCAAGACCTTCCTCAAGTGAACTCTATGCTCTTCGGCGTCCTTCGAGTAGATGAGGATATCGTCGATGTAGACAACTACGAACTTGTCCAGATGGTTGTAAAGAACCTGGTTCATAAGACTCATGAATACAGCAGGTGCATTAGTCACACCAAATGGCATCACCAGGAATTCGTAGTGTCCATATCTCGTCCGAAATGCGGTCTTGTGGACATCCTCCTTCTTCACCTTCACTTGATGATATCCGGTCTTTAGGTCCAACTTCGAATACACGCTCGATCCTCCAAGCTGGTCGAACAGGTCGTCGATGCGGGGCAGTGGGTACTTGTTCTTCACCGTCATCTTGTTTAGCTCGCGGTAGTCAACGCACATGCGCTGGGATCCGTCCTTCTTCTTCACGAGCAGCACTGGGGCACCCCATGCGGATACACTAGGACGTATCCATCCCTTTTGTATAAGATCATCTAGTTGAGCTCGAATCTCTTCAAGCTCGGGTGGTGCCATGCGGTAGGGTCCCTTGGACATGGGTTGTGCACCTGGCATAAGATCAATGGTAAATTCGAGGCCGCGGTCTGGAGGCAAACCTGAGAGTTCGTCCGGAAATACGTCCAAGAATTCTCGTACTACTTCTGGTTTCTCTTGCTCGACGTCCATTGCAGTCGCAACTGCCTCTGAAAGTTTGGCCCGAAACTTCACTGGTCCTTCCGATCGGCTTCCGCTGTGGAATTCGAACTTAGGATGGTTGGGTATTTCGAATTCTACCCTCCTTTGACGACAGTCAATGGTGGCATGAAATGTCCCTAGCCAATCCATCCCAAGAACAGCATCGAAATTTGGCATCTCTATCACCATAAAGTCGGCGAAAAGGTCTCGTCCACAAATTACTACGGAACAGTGAAGGCATCCGCTAGTTATTGGTAGGGAACCGCCAGCGGTTTCAACCTTCCAACGAGAAGTCAGAGATTCAACAGGAACGACATGTGTTTTGACGAATCGACTCGCCAAGAAGCAATGTGTAGCTCCCGAGTCGAATAAAGTGAGGGCAGGTTTACCGGCTACTAAGACAATACCTACGGTTACGAGAATCTTGTCTAAGTGTATGGCTTCTAGATAATAGAACTTAATGCTGAAATGATATCTCATACCTGTGATCACTTGGTCTGTAGCTTCGGCCTCTTCTATGGTCATAGTATAAGCTTGACGCCTTGGAGGTGGTGCCTGTGGTCGAGCTTGCTGGAATGCTTGCTGCTGAGGTGGGAGTGGTTGTCGTTGCTGAGCAGGTGGTGGTGGTCGCTGTGGAGCATTCCTGGCAGGGGCATTAGCTGGAGCAGGGTTGGGAGGTCGAGGCCTCTTTGGGCAGTCCCTTGCGGCATGGTCCTTCGACCCAAAAATCAGACAAAGGTTCAGATACGATCGACATTCAGAACGAAAGTGCCCTGACTTCCCACAGTGATGACACACTGGACGTGGTGGTGGGGCCTGTTTCTTGAATTGGGTCTGCTGGGTAGGCCTGTACACCTGGTTGGATGGAGGTCGACGGTTGGATCCGACAGCAGATGTTGTAGGTGGTGGCCTTCTGGGAGGGGCAGCCATCTCACGCTTTCCTTCTCTTTCAATGAACTCATGTTCACGAGCTGCAGCCAGAACCTCAGTATGTGTGTAAAGTTGGCGTCCAACCAAGTTGCGACGGATCTCGATGTTTAGCCCTTGCTTGAAGCGTTGAGCTCGTGTCAGGGGGGTGGCAACCATCCCAGGAGCAAAACGGCTAAGCATGGTAAATTGGGCATCATACTCTTCCACTGTCATGGAACCTTGCTTCAGTCCGACGAACTGAGCTTGCAGTTCCATCTGAGCTTCAGGTGAGAAGTACTGGGTGTTGAAGTGTTCAGTGAATGTTGCCCAGTCGATTGGTCGTTGCAGACGAGCTTCAGCAGAGTTCCACCAGATTCTTGCTCCATCAGTTAGTTGGGACTTGGCAGTGTCAACCCAAGCATGTTCCCCGATCTGAGCAGCTCTCAGATTATCTTCAGTGCTTTGCAGCCATTCCTCGGCTTTCAGAGGGCCATCGATGCCATTCCAGGTCTTTGGGCGAAGTGACCGGAATTGTTGAATGCCTCCTCCGGGCTTTTGTTCTCCTCGGATAGCTTGAACCATCTCTCGTAATGCGAGATCCGAAATTTGATGCACAGTGGGAGGTGGTCCGTTGTTGGTCTGGTTGCTAGCTCCAGATTGGTCAGCTCCGTTGGGACTCTCATAGGTGTTTCCGTCCATTGTTTTGAATGTCACACACCTGCATACATAGGGAGATGTCTGCTTAGTCGAGTATCGTATACGGTACATCCTG
Source organism: Scilla litardierei (assembly GCA_030789695.1). Taxonomy (NCBI): domain Eukaryota; kingdom Viridiplantae; phylum Streptophyta; class Magnoliopsida; order Asparagales; family Asparagaceae; genus Scilla; species Scilla litardierei. The sequence continues at coordinate 334,218,377 of CM061142.1, read as the reverse complement.
ATTTTACTATATTGTTCACGAGGTATTTTGCGCGGACCTGCATGGGCCACCAAACTTGTAACGACCCGCTCGCGGGGGCCAGTTACTTATTTGATATTTGCGCAGGTCCTGCAGTTTACCAGTGAAAACAAAATAGCCACAATCCAGAGATGTACCAATACTCAAACCAGCGTACATTATTACAGTCCAAATTTAAAGTACAACAGCAAGCAGCACTCTCTCACCAATACATCAAGCAAATACAGAAAGGAAATGCGGAAAGGAAATACATAACATAGCACACTCACACCAATACAAACAGCTAAAATTCTGCAGTCTCCGGGTCGTACTCTGGCTCTGTAAACTCAGGGGCAATTTCTTCAACCTGGTCGTCGTCTGTCGGTGCCATAAATGGTACCGAAGGTAAGTCAAAATAATTCTAAATATAGAAAATAAGCAGTGCACAAGTATGACAAAAGTAACTACATACGAGCAAACCAGAGTGAAAAGTAAAGTACTGAGCAACAACTGTACACAACTGGGCAGTAAAAGTAAACTGAACTGGATAGGATAACAACTGTACTATGGTAGAGCAAGTGTGAAGCAGGCTAAGCAAGAGAAACATGCTACCGCTGTAGCTAAAGATACGACAAATAAGGTAGTCTGACCGCACAATTGTAGTAAGTAACGTACATGGAACGTGCAGGGTATCGGTGACTGTATTAGCTAAAGATAGTGATGAAGATCGGTGGTGTTACATAATCATGATTCACATCCTTGCGGTCCAGCGGAACACGGCCAGGGAAGTGACTAAGCCAGGATCACTATCCCAAGTCTAGCAAGGGTGATCCAACAAACTTAGCCAAGCACATTGACCGGATCATGGTCCATTGAAGGAAGCTTATCATTCTTATGTGTGCCACCGAAAAAAAAACTTATATGCTAAACTACGTGACTCAAGTCGGAGAGTAAAATATGTGACCATCGAGTTCATCTCTTGCCTGGGCGCGACCCAGACGAATGCCGAAAACACAGGCAGCTAGACAGGATGCTGACATGCAGCATATTTTGTTTGCCGAAACACAGGCAGCTAGACATGATGCCGAAAACCCAGGCAGCTAGACATGTAGATTGAACTCCAGTCACTCCCGCACCCTCTCAACTATGAGTTACCCCAAACCCCAGTGATGTGTCAAGTGTTCTATGTACATTTCCTTTTCATGATGTTCCACGAGATGTTCCACACGATATTCCACAAGATAAAAGCTGTTCCACATGTTGCTAGTCAAACCAAGTCAACTAATTGACTTTCTTATTGAAAACCAGAAAACCAGACATTCTTTTCAAAGCAAGCTAGCCAAGCGAAGTGAGGATAAAGACAAGTCCAACATTTCGGGGTGTCTAGTATTGTTTCAAGATGTTATCAATTCCTTGTTCACGATGATAGTTAACCAGGACCACTGGTTTTAAAACCATAAAGTAAAGCAGAGCAGATGCTAAGAAATTTGAGGATAAAGACAAGTCCAATAAACATGGAATACAAAAACTGTTGGTTTAAGGGTGGTAGTTTCGGTAGTACACAATTTACCCAAGTTGATGTTTGTGTTTAACAACCACCAAAGTTGAAAGTTGGCAAAGTAATCTATAGTTGATTACTTTCCTATTAGATTAGGTTTCTAGTTCGGTTCAAGTCAAGTAGCCGTTCGGAGGCTATAGTGGTGTCCTAAGTTCATACGGGTACACTTATCTAATTTTCTAACATTAGAATTAATCGTGACTTACTAATTTCGAGGCTGTCGTAGCTAGCCGGAACTTGATCTAAGGCTTCCTCTGAAGTTGGTACACCAGAGTCTGTACCTGCAACACAAAATACTTTTTTTAGAAAAACACGACTTTTTCCTATTTAATAATTAGGTTAGTTTGATTTTTAAACTCGTTAAAACGGTGTCGGAAAATATTTAAAAGTTTTATATAAACCTAAAATAATTATTTAGATTTTACTGCAAGAGTGAAGAATTTTCAGAAGCTTCTGTAATTTCTCATAATTTTTAGAAACTTAGAAATAGCTTAAAAATCCTAAAAACTTAAGGAACGTGTATCTTCCGTAATTTCTTACGGGAGCAATACAAATCGGAATTACATGAATAACTAGTCAAAATGATCGTCTCGAAGTCTATTGTCACATATAATTTTATCACATATTTTTGTGTGTGAAAACAGCGAGTTACGATTTTAGAACGAATTATACGTCTTTAATCTTTAGGTTCGAAAAATCATTTTGAAAAAAGTAGACGTCTGGTCAAGGTAAGACCAGCGCCATTGGATCCGAAATGTCGTTTCTGATTTTCTGGGACTATCCACTCATTTTTCTGGCCCCTGTATAATTAGTTATGCAATTAAAACCATTAAACCACATTATTAATCAATTAAAATACGAAAATTAAGAAATATTCAATATTTACAAGTTTGCCATTGCAAACTTACGCAGCAGCGGCGGGGGGAATGGGTTCGCCGGTGGGGCTCGGGGCGGCGCTTGCGGCGGAGTCGGAGGCGGGGCGGCGTTTGGGCGGCGGCGACGGCACCGGAGGAGGCGGCGGGCGGCGGAAAAGGCGGCGGGGGATGCTGGGCCGGGGTCTACGGGCGTTGGGCGCCGGGCGCTGCTGTGGACGCTCGGGGGTCGGCGGCGGGCGCTACCGGCGGCGGCGAGCTCGGAGGGCGCGGCGGTCGGAGGGAGAGTGTGAGTGAGAGAGAGTGTGTACGAGAGAGAGAGGAGAGCGTACGGGAGAGGGAGAGAGTTGAGCGGCCTGGGGGGATTTTAAAAAATTTACTTTGTGTGTTAATTAACTGGGTTAGTGGGTATTTATAGGGTTAGGAATCTACTATTAGTCATTAATAAGGGGGTTAGGGGTTGTTGACTATCTTAGACATATTAAATACGGTAGTTAGGGCTTTTTGACTAACTTTGGAAAAATTATAAAGTGTTTAAACGTGTTAAGTGTGGGGGGTTAAAGTAATTAGTAATTAGGTTATGGTAAATAGCTAGGGTAATCAAATGGTGGTAAAATTTGTAACGAAATTACGATTTTGCCCCTACTAGCAAATGTGTCCGAAAAATTACGAAAACATACCCACGGGATCGTATCGTCGCGAGGATGGCGAAGACGAAGTCCGTTTTAGGGTTTGGACTACGGGGATACTAGTTTTTGGCCAAAACGTTTAGAAAGCGGGTTTGCGGGTTCTCTATTGAAATGTTATCAGAAAATTACGAAATTAATGTGGGGAGTCCTAAATGGTCATAGGAGGTTACTACGGAAGTTTGAAAACGTTTTGAAGACGTTTGAATAGAAAATAAATTCATCGAATCAAAACGGTAATTTTTGAAAATGAATTTTAACAGAAATGTTTTGGACATTTGAGGAAATCCGAAAATACTGAAATACAATATAATAAGTCTAGTGCTGTAAAATATTTTTATAGAATTTTTTTTTGAAATCATTTAAAACTCCTGACAAGCCATTAAAATATATTAAATTTGTAATTAAATGTTTTGAAAATTTTCGAGTCGTTACAACGCACCATCCCTCCATCTGCCTGGAGGGGACGGCCTTCGCTTCAGGGTCCTTTGAAATGGCGGTAGTTATTTTGAAAAGCCCGCCCACCGTTTCGCTGCCATCATTTCGATTTGAAGGGCGGGAAGAGATCGAGGCGTCCCAGCCATCCACAGGGCGATGCGAGGCAGATGTGACTGTGGGTGGTAGTTGAGGCGTCAGAGAAGCTCGGATTCGTGCCATGTGGCTGGGCTTCGATGGCGGAGATAGGCTGACGATGGCTATAAGTAGGTGAGGGGGAGACCCAGAGAAAGTTTCTTCCCTTTCTGAGTTCGAGTTTTCTTCTTCTTCCGATTTTTCGATCGCCGTCACCGTCGCTGTCGTCGCCAGAGTTCTTGCTACTGTTCCGATCGCTTCATCGGATCGTCTTCCTTCTCATAGGTATTGTTCTTGCTCCTTAGCATGTGTTCTCCCACTTCTTCACGTTCGACAGCTTCGAGAGAAATAGAACATTGGATTAGGGGTGACGGAGCACCGGACAGCTCCGCTGCAGACACAGAGGAGGGGGTGGAGGAGACTTCTCCGGTCAATCAAGGCCGCCCCGAGAGTAGGCCGGTGGCCGAGCTTGCCATGGGTTCATCGTCAGCGGTCCCTAGGGATCCGAGGAATGGAAAGGGGCTGGCCATGACGAAGCCCAGACTATCTGCTCGGGCCGTCGTAACCATGGTCGAGGCCGGGAACATCCCCGCTGAGATCTCGAGCATAGAGTCGGTAGCGCTGACTGACACACCCGAAACCTACACCTAGATTCCACCTGGCGGTGTCCGATCGCCAGGCGTGGTATGGCCCCTATGCTTCAATTTCGGGCTCAATCCGCAAGCGGACGGTGTCGAGTTATAGTATAAATGACATCGAATCCCACAGGGACGGTGATAGTGTATATAGATTCTCAGTTTACTTCTAAATCTCGAAGTGAGATAGCTATCGGGTTGAAAGAGTTGTTTGGGGTGTTGTTGTTGTTTTACTAATAAAAAGGACTAGGGCATTAGGGATCACCACTAAGATCGTCGGGGGGTCGACGTTATAATAGAATCCTCATGTGGCATTAGGGCTAGGGGATAAATCTCACAATTTGTACCACTCTCGTGGGTTAGAATTGTGAGGAATTTCGGTGGCTCTCATTGACGCAATGGCGGTAGCCGTCAACGTAGCGGTATAGTTTGTCGATGGATCCCCTCAAGGCACGAGCCGGACATGGTCACGAGCCTTGGTTGGATCCACCGATTTCCCTATTTGGATCCCATAGATACCCCTTAAGCACGTCAATTCCACAGACCGTGTGCATGATCTCAGTACATGTTATCTAGGGATTCGGTGGGATCGACCGAAATACTTTTCTAAACCCCTAATTCAATGTGGAGATTTAGATCTACGTCTCCCCCTAGGATCTTAGGGCTAACCCATCAACCCTAGAGAGATCTACTCACACATGGTACTATTCACGAATAAAAACACCATTTTTATAGACGAAGACATCGTAGCAATCAAAAGAATAAAAGTAGAAGACTTACAGCGGGAGATAGATCAGATTTGCAATTTATAGATCTAAGTAAAATTCCAGATTCCCAAGCACAGGAGCAATCGAGAACAAAAGTAATAATCTGAAGGTTTCGATCCAAAATTCCTTAACAAAAATTAATCTAAAATTAACTATCCACAATCGCCTAAGATCCGCTTAAAAACTATTCGAAAATCTAAAAACGAGTCGCCCCGTTCAGTCGCGAGCTCCCGAGCCTTCAATAGCCAGATCGCGCAACTCATGGCTTCAGAAAAACTACCAAAAATGGCCCTGGCATTGCCAACCGAGTAGGTGACTAGGTCGAGCAATGCGTTGCTCGTTTAGCTGCTCGGGCTGAGAAGTTGTGCTGCTTTACTGAGCACTACAAGGAATTCAAAATCTTCAAAACCCTCGCTCTGCCTGCACGGACCGAGTCAGCTCAGCTCGGTCAAAGCAGAGGCTGACTCGGCCACTGAAGATCTACTCGGGCCGTGCGCTTTAATTGCTTCCGCTATGAAATTTGACGCTGCTCGACCGAGCAGCTGAACTGCTCGGTCCGTGCCATTCGCATATCTACTTCTTTCTTGCATTTGAAGCTGCTCGGTCCGAGCATCTGAACTGCTCGACCGAGCAGTCTGGAAAACAATCCCCAGGAGCTGCTGAAGGCTCCTCTCTCTCCTCTGCTCTCTCTTTTCTCCTCCAATGGCCCCAAAAAAAGTGTGGCGAACTCCTACAGGGCTCCACCAATGAGCTCATGGGCATGTCGGATGTGTCCATACTCAAGTGGGGTCCCAAATCACTTCAAAATCCCTGAAAACTCATAAAACACTACGAAACTCGAATATAACGTCAGAAACACGTTATCGTAGTAAAATGTGGGATTTGGATGCGAAAATGATATGGAATGCAATGAAATGATGATATGAAAATAGGAGAATATAGACACATCAAAATCCCCCAAACTTACCTCTTACTCGTCCTCGAAGAAGACGAATAATCGGTATGCCGGGAGGAAAACAAAAAGGAAATATGAAATAAAAATGAAAAGAGAAGAGAATAGAAGTGAGAGGAGGATGCTAATGATGTTCAGTCAGATCTCTGGTCTAAATAGTAAATCACGATACTCGAAATAATAAACATACATGCTACTGGCAAATTCTAGTTTTACAAATCATATGACTAGCATGCAATACAGACAAAAGATAGGGATCTACTGAAATAACACCGTCAATTCATATCAATCTCATGCAATCCCTAGAGTATAGTATAAAGAAGTTGGTAATGCCCTTTTCAATCACAGATACACAAGGAGCATATAGAAATCACACAACATGCAATAGAGAATAGAAAAAGTCATGCCATTCAGTTGTTCATTTCGATTCATGAAAAGTCTCCAAAAACTAAAGCATTTCGTAAAGTTTAGGTATTATTAAATCTCCCCGCGTCTCCACTCTACTGTCATGCTCACTCATGTGATCAGTTGGTTTACCCTCCCAAGCCTAGCTTGAGGCGTCGCATCTAGGAATATGATATGGAAATTTTATTTTTCTTCCCAATATAAGTGATAGCTTCTAATGAAAAGATACAAAACAATATTTATTCATTTTCTTTCTTTTTCTTTTCTTTTTCTTTTTCATATATGAATATATACACTATTTTTTTCATTTAGAAGCTATACTTTTTTTTTGGGTTTTGGGAAGTGAGATGCGGTAAAGATAGCTGTGAGGTTGTAACCAGCTGATATGTAGAGAAATATATAGATATGTGTAGAAGGAAAGTAGAGTATCTCTCGGTTCACTCATAAGAGGTGCACAACAGTTTGATAATATAATACCCTAAATAAACTCATAAATATCATGGATATTTTCATTCCTCTAGATGAATACTGAAAAAGGCATGCAGTAAATAGCACCATAGCAGCAGGCATGCAATCAGAAGTGAATAAGATAAAAACATATACTCCAAGTGTTCTAGTAATACGTGAACCTAGGTGCATTACCCAACATAGTCCATATGCATTCGATTTTCAATTCATTTTAAGCATTAAATCAGATAGATCAGCAATAGAAATGCACGCATATAGATAGTAAAACCGAAATTTACCCTAATAGCATGTCATCGAAAGTGCAGCATCGTAAAAGACTAATAAGGCTATGAGAAATATCATCACGCGGACCATCCTTAGCGAATAAAGAGAAAAAGGCGGAGAAAATAGGAAAATAAAGAAGAAAAAGATGCTTGCATGGTGAAAATAGATAATATGATGCAAAATGAGAAAAAAGAAAACGACGTGGAAAAGTGGTGAAAAATAAAATAAAAACTGAAATAAGGGAAGAAAATGTAAAAGAAAAAAAATCAAAAATAAAGCGGTAGCGCTCATCCACCAAGCTAAACCTAGCAGTGTCCTCACTGCTAAGAAAAGGCTGGTAAGTGGGAGATGATGCTAATAGGGGTGTGGTTGATGGGGAGAAAATAAAATAAAAATAAAAACTGTGCAGAAATAAACTAAAATATGACATGATGCAATGCTAAATGAAGATGTGATGCATGGGAGGCTCCTCCCCCAAGCTATGCAAGTGTAGGGCCCCGAACAGACAGATGGGCTCAATATAAATAGGGGGAGGCAAAACCGGTATGGACAACATCAAGCAGAGGCACCACCCTCTGGGGTGGTGATGGGTCCCTCTGCTGTGGACCAGGAGCGGTGGGTGGGTCTGGGAGGAACTCGTGAGGTGGGTCAGTGCGCAAGTGACGAACGAGGCTCTGAAGAAAAGGTAAGTCACGCTCGACCGACTGTTGAGTCATGGTGACACCATGACCTAATAGTAGGAGCATGTTGGTGAACTGGTCGCCTTGGTCAGCGTCACGGAATGTAACCTCGTATTCTGTGTCGTCGATATAAAGAGGTTCAGGGGGGAGTGGGGCGGTGGGTGGCACATGGAGATTTGTAGATGATTCGCCAACAGTGTTGATTTGAGTGGGCGAGCATGCACGACGCGTACGCCGAGTAGACCTAGGGTTTGATGTGCCGGTGTTGGTGGGTCTAGTGCGACGTAGAGGCATTGTGCAAGTGGAAGAGAATAGTGCGGTAGTATGTAAAGCAAATGGGGGAATGAATTTACCGACTAGAATGAGATGGCGTTGCGTTTGGTGTCGTGATTGCCGCTGATCCGCAGTATCCTCCAAGATGTTTATAGAAGTGTATTCTGACGTTGGCAAATCGTACCTGAAATAGTGGTAGGAAGAACGTCAGTATATTAAAACATAAATAAGTGAATTTTAGGCTTGAGGTTGCCCGGTCGAGTAGATTTAGTGCTCGGTTGGGATTTAGGATCACGGAGAGAGATGGGGGTGCTCGGTTGGAAATGTAATTCTAGCCTGTAAGGATCAATACACTAGATGGGGGTGAATAGTGTATATTAAAAAAATTAACTGTTGCAATTAAAGAGTTACTTCTAATTGCTTAAGATGTGCAGAAAGTAAAGTATGTAGAAAATGTAAATCAAACGCAAACACAGAGATTTATCTTGGTTCGGATCCTCTTGATCCTACTCCAGTCCTTTATTCCCAGTAGAGATTTTCAATCCACTATAATCACTTACCTCGCAAGCATCAACTTACAAAAATGGCGACACTCCCCGTGTCCCAAACTTTGTACAATCTCTAAACAGAGATTCAAACCTGTTAAATAATGAAATAGAAAAACACCTATAGCCTTGTTATGAATTTAGAATGAAATTCAAGGATGTTGTTTAAAAGGAGACTTCAAGATGTATATGATATGTGATCGGCCCCGGATATACACCTGGAGAACGATTGTAGTTTTACCGCAAGCACACGGCAAAGTGGCGAGCGGGTATCGAACACGAGGAGGTGGTGTTGGTTCCAATCTATCCTAGGTTGGTTTGACTACGAATGTTTTATTGGTGGAGATGGCTATGGTATGATATAATGGAAATGGTGGTGGATGTCGGTGTCGGTTATAAAGAAATCGGTCAAATATCGATTCAAATACAATATAATAAAAGTGTCTAGGGCTAGGGAATTCCCACTACGGATCGTCATACATCATCGTAAATAGTGAATCTCAATATTACTAGACTTGCATTGAGGTGAACTAGTCGTAACTGAATATAGAACCAAGCTCACGCTCTCGCGCTATTGCCGGTCTATAGCAACCTAGATTAGAGCCCAATCTCTTGCAAACCCTAACCTAACCACTAGCATGAAGATCGACGTCATCGTTCAATCGCTCCTCGAGCCCACTCTCGTGCAAACTCGAGTTACGATCTAGGTTGTGATAGTTCATATTCGTCCAATCTCTTGCAAACGAATATGGGTATATATTTACAATTAAAAATCCTAGCTTTGGTCCAATCTCTTGCAAACCAAATCTAGAGAAACCCAATTGTAAACCTAAATCGAATATCTAGGCCTTCCCATCGATTAGAATCCAATCTCTTGCAAACCCCAATCGATGGAAATCCCTAGCTATCCGTAATAAATCAATCACAACCTAACCTCCTTGCAATTCTAGCAATTTAGAAATTCATTCATCACAAATCTGAAATTAGATCCATAGGGTTCATCCCCATGCCCTAGAACAACAAATCTACTCTAGCATAGTAATAAGGATATAAGAATCAATAAAAACCATAGCTTGCATACAAAAAGATATCAAATCAAAGATTCAAAGAATAAGAACAAAGATACTTAGCTTTGATGAAGAATTCCAATCCAAATACAAGCTTTTTGATCCAAGAGTGGGCCTAGGGCATGGCCTAACCTCTAAAATAATCAATAAGAAAACATCTTGGAACCCCCTCTAATGGTGGCTACAAAACCCTTAAATACTCCCCCAAAACCCTAGCAAACAACCCTAGAAAACCCCTCAAATTCGTGCCCAAAAACGGCCCAAACCGCAACTTAAAATCTGGGCCCAGGCCGCACTCGGCCGAGTGGAATATGTGACCCGGCCGAGTGGAAATTCCAGCACTGCAGCATCAACTTGCAGAAATTCCCCAGATTTCATCCGACCTCCGATTTGCGCGTTCTTGGTGGTGTTGGAACCGTCATGAAGTCTACTATCCATAAAAAATATGAGAAAAATAATTTAATTGCTGGAATGATATGAGATTTTAAAAGAGTGAGAGGCTGTCTGAAAATCTGGGAGTTGGACATTTTGGCTCGCCGTCGTCTGGGTGCCACGCGGGCGGACGGAGTCTCTGAACTCGGCCGAGTGGGCGTACGATGCTCGACCGAGTGCACGCTGATACATCTCTGTTACGTGTCCGATCTGGCCGGCCGAGCGGGGTCTCAATGCTCGGCCGAGTGACTCCTTCACTCGGCCGAGTGGCATGCTGAAAATGCTCAATCTCCATCTTTTCGCTTCCTCGTCGCTCCTACGATGTTCTTTCTTCTTCCACTCGTCTTCCATTGTAGAATAACCCTCAAAAGAGCCATGGTTGACACTCAGGAGTGGGTGCAAATCCTTTAAGCTCATTTTTGCTCCCGATCGCTCCATATTTCCTGAAATCCGACAAAAACAAGAAATAGTGAAAATTAAAGCAATATCGTCGAATAATCGTGAAAAGCGTGATATGGGTGATCGAAATGGCATGCAAATATGCAGAAAAAAGGTGTAAAATATGGACCGATCAAAATCCCCCAAGCTTATCTCTTACTCGTCCTCGAGGAAGATAAGTAAAAAGACGAACTCGGGAGATGAAAAATAAGGGAAATGAAATAAAAGAATACGAAGTGGAAGGGGTCGCTAGATTATACTCTCAGATCTCAAGCCATAAGCTACACATCACGATGACTTGGAAAATACGAATCACATGCTATAAACGATTTCATATCTTACATAAACATAGTACTTGCAAGCTTTTAAGAACAACAAAACGGACTCTCTAAATTCATACAATCAATTCATATCCACATCACGCATTTCATAGAATTTAATATACAAATGTTGGCGATGCACTTTTCAATCAAGAGTTATAACCGAAGCATATAAGAATCACACCAAGCAGGCAATAGAGAATGGAATAGGAGACATGGCATTCACATATTTACATCGATTCATAGGAAGTCTCCATAGCTAAAGTAATTTGCTAAGTTTCAGCATTATCAAACTTCCCCATTCGTGCACCTCCCCACTCTAATGTCGTACTCACTCATATGGTCAAATGAGTTCACCCCCCAAGCTTAGCTTGAGGCATCGCATCTAAAGAAATATGATAGTGGAAGATTGGATTTTCACCTTGGTTTTCCCAAGTATTTTGTGGCTCCAATAATGAGATAGAGAAACGCTCATTTTTTTCTTTTTGAACTTTTTGTTTCGTTTCTCATTTTTCTTTTTGGATTTTTGTAGGAGCTATATGATTTGTATTTTTTGGTTTTTGGCTCCTTTTTGGCTTTTTGGACCTTTTGGAGCTAACTTTTCTTTTGTAGGTATTTTTGGAAAATAGATGCGATATAAGTAGCTTTAGGAGGTGAACTCAAGTGACATGTAGAGAATAAAAAGATATATGTGGAGAAAGAAATAATGTAACACTCGGTTCACTCTAAGATGTGCACGAACGGTTCAATAAAATAATACTTCAACTACAACTCATATGTAAGCATGGATATTCTCAATCATCTCAATAAAAAGTGAAGTCAAGCGGTAAAGAGTACTTTCATATCAAGCATGCAACAGAAGGTGAGTAAGATAATAAGGCAGATGCTCCCGTTATACAATTGATGCGTGAATCTTGGTGCACTTCCAACAAAAGCATACTAAACACTAATCCATACGTTCAGCTTCAACTAATATCATGCATTCATATAGAGGAATCATCAAAAGAATATATAAGCAAGCACATGGAAAGCATGATACTGAAATACTCTAAGTAGCATGGCAAGGAATAATAAGCATCGTGATGGTTGCTAAAGCAATAAGAGATATCATCATAAGGAGCAAATCTAGCAAAAGGAGGAAACGAAAATAAAGAAATAAAAATTAAAGAGAGGAAAGAAAAGAAAAACAAGCACACACTATGATGCATGAACACACATAAAAGGAAAATAAGATGGAAAAATAAAAAAGATGATGCAAAAATTTGAAAAATTTTAAAAACCCTATAATAAAGTAAAAATGCAACTAATGCATCTAAATGGCATGGAAATGCACTCCCCCAAGCTTAAACTTCACATTGTCCTCAATGTGATCATAATGAAAGAATATGAGAAACAATGATAATAATAAGGGGGTGAATGAAAAATGATGAAATGAATGACATGAAATCCTAATGCAACTACATGCGCACACAATGATGCATGAGAGCGCTTTCCCCCAAGCTTATACCAAACAATCCTATTCAAGTGACTCAATCAAAAATGTCATGGCTTTGCAAAGCGTGATCAAGTCAAATGAATAAGAAAGTGAGTATTCACTTGAAAGAAATGCTCGATGGTGGTGAGCAAAAGGATGTGGTGTATCAAAATATGGAGAGGGGAATTAATATATATAATGGGTTTGGGGTGTAAAAGATTTTTGTTGCCATCATATGAGGTGATATTTATTCAAGCAAATCTATACGGTCCTCTCGCTGTCGAGAGAATTCGTGTTTATTCAAAGCATAAAAATTTCTACACTACTGGATTGATATCACATATAGCAAAAGGCGGATCCAGTATCTTTGTCGGTGCAGGCAACTGCTCCAACTGCTCTTTCCGTGGCTCCGCCAGGCGCGTATGTGCACGGACTCCAACGAACTCCAGCAATGCATCCTCCAGCATTCCCACAAGGACTTCACATGTACCCTGCAGAGAATAGGATGCATCAGTTCGCTGCAAAAAATTCACCCTCGTAATATAAGTATCCCAAAGAGGATCGTATATAGAAATATATGGAATAAATAATGATGGACGATACTTCCCTGGAAATAATCCAACATCCTCACGTGCTGTGATAGCTGTCTCCATGGTGTCCTCTCTAAGCTGCTCATGTGTATCTGGATCATGGGTGTGGACCTCCTCGATAGGCTCGTCAAACTGTGACACGTCCAAGGATACCTCCGGTCCATAATCGTATGTGTGCTGCAAGAGGAACGACGTGTCAAAAATATCTGAATCAAAATAAATATCAAATGGAATACATGATTCAGAAATGGAATGTGTAAAAATATCTCCCTGAGTGGGAGCAGTAAGCTATGTGGGGTAGTCCTCGACGTCAGTGGAAGGATGAGGTGGCTGCGGGAGCTCTAATGGAGGAGAATAGTGCTCGGGATCCTCATGAATGGCTATGCCCTCGTCCCGATGTACAACCTCCTCGATGATAAGCTCTGGCTCTGTATGTAAGGCCTCCTCAAAAGCATGCTCGGGCTCTACATGTGAGGCCTCCTCGTCAATATGCTCTGGCTCGACAGTGTGCTCCTTTACTTTCTCATCAACTATCAATGTGGGCTCTCTCTGGAATGGTGATGTTGGCTGCTCAAGTGTGTCAGCTTGTGGGGATGTATCATGTGGAGGGGAATGCCCGCAAGCAATCCGAAAATATAGTCTATCCCCCTCAAGACTGACATGGATGTCCTCCTCAATTGTTCCTGCAGCTGAAACACGGTTCATAACAAAATCTGCAAATAGTAGCTCAAATGCATCACATGCTGTAATGCTCTCTGAACCGGTGAACCGCACTGACTCCAAGAGGCCCTCCAATAATCTCTGAAATGCGTCCTCCTCTGGCTGCGCATATGACTCAATTTCTGCTTCCTTCACTGCCTCTTCGTCCATCCACTCTTCATATGCAATAGCTGTATCGTAGGAAGTGGGATCGACGACGGCACATTCTGGCTCTGGTAGTAAGTCTGGTGATGCTTCTTGCCCATAAGATGAAGAAACAGAACTGATATCTTTAGGAATCATCGCAACCTTAAACATGAGTACATTCATTTCAAGTTGCCTCTTCACCCGTTCCAATAGAAGGTTATCCTTTTCAAGCCCGGCTTGTATTTCCACCTGGTGTGCATGCATCTCATCAAAAAAGATCCTTTGTCTCTCATCAAGCTCGGGCCAGTGCATCTCCTCAAAAAAGTATTCTCCCATCTGAGCACTCTGATCATAATAGTGTTCTCCCGTCTGAGCACTCTGATCATAATAGTATTCTCCCATCTGAGCACTCTGATCAAAATCTGTGGTCCACGTAGTATAATCCATAGCACCTGATCAACAAAGATAAACACCTGGAGAAAAGATATCAGTGGCACAAAAGAATATAGAAATGATAATAATGGTGGCGGGGGTGAAAATTTCCTTTTGTTAGTTTTTTTTCGTAGTCAATCAACCTAATTGTGACAAATTGGCACCCAACGGAAAACACCTCCACGGCAATGGCGCCAAAAACTTGATCGGCCCCAGATATACACCCGGAGAACGATTGTAGTTTTACCGCAAGCGCACGTCAAAGTGGCGAGCGGGTATCGAACACGAGGAGGTGGTGTTGGTTCCAATCTATCCTAGGTTGGTTTGACTACGAATGTTTTATTGGTGGAGATGGCTATGGTATGATATAATGGAAATGGTGGTGGATGTCGGTGTCGGTTATAAAGAAATCAGTCAAATATCGATTCAAATACAATATAATAAAAGTGTCTAGGGCTAGGGAATTCCCACTACGGATCGTCATACATCATCGTAAATAGTGAATCTCAATATTACTAGACTTGCATTGAGGTGAACTAGTCGTAACTGAATATAGAACAAAGCTCATGCTCTCGCGCTATTGCCGGTCTATAGCAACCTAGATTAGAGCCCAATCTCTTGCAAACCCTAACCTAAGCCACTAGCATGAAGATCGACGTCATCGTTCAATCGCTCCTCGAGCCCACTCTCGTGCAAACTCGAGTTACGATCTAGGTTGTGATAGTTCGTATTCGTCCAATCTCTTGCAAACGAATATGGGTATATATTTACAATTAAAAATCCTAGCTTTGGTCCAATCTCTTGCAAACCAAATCTAGAGAAACCCAATTGTAAACCTAAATCGAATATCTAGGCCTTCCCATCGATTAGAATCCAATCTCTTGCAAACCCCAATCGATGGAAATCCCTAGCTATCCGTAATAAATCAATCACAACCTAACCTCCTTGCAATTCTAGCAATTTAGAAATTCATTCATCACAAATCTGAAATTAGATCCATATGGTTCATCCCCATGCCCTAGAACAACAAATCTACTCTAGCATAGTAATAAGGATATAAGAATCAATAAAAACCATAGCTTGCATACAAAAAGATATCAAATCAAAGATTCAAAGAATAAGAACAAAGATACTTAGCTTTGATGAAGAATTCCAATCCAAATACAAGCTTTTTGATCCAAGAGGGGACCTAGGGCATGGCCTAACCTCTAAAATAATCAATAAGAAAACATCTTGGAACCCCCTCTAATGGTGGCTACAAAACCCTTAAATACTCCCCCAAAACCCTAGCAAACAACCCTAGAAAACCCCTCAAATTCGTGCTCAAAAACAGCCCAAACCGCAACTTAAAATCTGGGCCCAGGCCGCACTCGGCCGAGTGGAATATGTGACCCGGCCGAGTGGAAATTCCAGCACTGCAGCATCAACTTGCAGAAATTCCCCAGATTTTATCTGACCTCCGATTTGTGCGTTCTTGGCGGCGTTGGAACCGTCATGAAGTCTACTATCCATAAAAAATATGAGAAAAATAATTTGATTGCTAGAATGATAGCATATTTTAAAAGAGTGAGAGGCTGTCTGAAAATCTGGGCGCTGCGTGTCCTCGGCATCACTCGGCCGAGCGGCAAATGTCACTCGACCGAGGGGCTTTTGGTACTCGGCCGAGTCGGAGCTCATAGTCGACTGACAGATTACAGAGAGTTGGACATTTTGGCTCGCCGTCGTCTGGGTGCCACTCGGGCGGACGGAGTCTCCGAACTCGGCCGAGTGGGCGTGCTATGCTCGGCCGAGTGCACGCTGATACATCTCTGTTGCGTGTCCGATCTGGCCGGCCGAGCAGGGTCTCAATGCTCGGCCGAGTGACTCCTTCACTCGGCCGAGTGGCATGCTGAAAATGTCCAATCTCCATCTTTTCGCTTCCTCGTCGCTCCTACGACGTTCTTTCTTCTTCCACTCGTCTTCCATTGCAGAATAACCCTCAAAAAAGCCATGGTTGACACTCAGGAGTGTGTGCAAATCCTTTAAGCTCATTTTTGCTCCCGATCGCTCCATATTTCCTGAAATCCGACAAAAACAAGAAATAGTGAAAAGTAACGCAATATCGTCGAATAATCGTGAAAAGCGTGATATGTGTGATCGAAATGGCATGCAAATATGCATAAAAAGGTGTAAAATATGGACCGATCAATATGTAATGAAGAACAATACTTGAAGTTCTCTAGTTCATAAAAGAAGAGAGAGAGATCAATCGATTTCTTCTTACAATTATGAACACAGACAACTTTCCAAAATGATGTTGAAAAAGACAAAATTGCTTTAAGGAAGAAAACTTCAATTTTCAAAAAGATCTATGATTAAGAATCTTGAAGTTCTTCTGTTCTCATAAGAAAAGAGATATCAATCGATTTCTTCTTGCAAATGAGAATGAGAACAACTAAGGCAAGATTGCTTAGAATTAACAATTCTAGGGAAGAGAGAAAGAAGAAAGTTGTGTGAAAAGAATGAAGGGTATGCCTTCCTATTTATAGGATTTTTGGGCAGTTATTCTGAAGGAAAATGGGGGGGAAGGAGTTTCCTACCGTTCAGAAACGGTCTGGAAAGTTTCAGGTAAAACGGTCATAAAAACTGCATTAGTCGACTAAAGGGCATTAGTCGACTAAAAGTCAAAAGTTGGAATTTTTGACTAAAATTTTAACGGTAAGTTTCTGAAGTTGACTGAAGACTACTCAGAAATTTTCAGGTCAAAATTCGAATAAAAAGTTTTTAGTCGACTAATGGTTGACTTAGTCGACCAGGACAGAAAAACGTGAATTTTGACTTATCTGAAAAGGGTTGTTTAGGATATGTTATTAGGTACCTATGACTTAGATGGATTTCATATTCAAGGCTCTGAAATCTATAAAGTATAAAAATACATCAGTCCGTAGATTTCCGTAGATATGTATGTTGAGCTTCATGTGAGTATTTGAGATGCCTTTGTGCAGGGATTCCTTATAAAGTGATTATTGTCCTAGCGTGGATATATTGGGAAACTGCACATCTGCATAGATAGAGTGAGTAGCAATAATAATAGTTGTCACATCAAAATCATAGTGAATAAATTAGGAAAGTGAACATGGGATTATGAAATCCCAACATTCTCCCCCTTTTTGATGATGACAAATATTTATTAAAATGAAGGTTCATACTCAGTTATATGCAGATATCATATGCTATACTCAGTTATATGATGACAAATATTTATTCTCCCCCTTAGATTATGCCTAAAATATTCTCCCCCTTTGTCATTGACAAAAAGAGGGGTTTATTGTTTTTTCTAAAAAATAAGGACGTTAGCCGATTAAAGAACAAGTTCGTCGATTAAGATAGAAATTCATAAAACCAAACATAGTTTTACTAAACAAATGAGTGATGAAACATACATGGCAACCACTATCATACGACTAATAACCAGCAGAATTAACAACGAACATATGGAACAGACTTTTCAGAGACCATCACTAAAGCATACAACTTACAACCAGAATACAAAACATACTGCTCCAAATACCATAACTAAAGCCCGAAGGCCTACAACCCAAAAACAGAAAACCAAAACATTCAAGAAACAACATGCATGGACCAAAACATCGGAAAACAGCAGATGATAAACGGTGACAACAGTCGATCTAGGGCTAACGACCGGAGGGAGATCTAAAGTCCTGAGAGGTACGCTTGCTTTTGCGATGTGAAGTTTCTTCGGGAGCGACGAATTTAGTGCTTCGAGAGAGGACACGAGTTTACTCTGATTTAATTGAACCTGATCTATCACGTGCGCTTGCTCAGTCAAGGCCGAGCGAAAGTCCCTAAATCCAGCAGTTATTGTCTTGCGAAGGGATCTAACATCTTCCCTAAGACCGTGAAGAACAGTCATGGTGGTTTGGCGTGGAGTGGAGGAAGTGCGAGGTGTTTTCAGGGGACAAGACCTAGGATTAGTGCGACATTCTGGGAAGCATTTGTGAACACACATCTTCTTAACAAAGCGGGGGAACCCACGGGATGAACCGGGAGTCGAAGAAGCAGAGGGGCCGAAAGTGGGTGGAACGGGTGTGTAGTCAGGGTCGACGGAATTGGGTTCTTCGACAGGATCCTCTTCGGGGTCTTCTTCTTCTTCTTCATCACTATTTGTATCATCGGATTCCTTAGGATCCGGAATATCGAGATGCATATTATGTAGAGTGATGATGTTGAGATTGTAAGGGTTAGAGACTGCAAGTTCCCCGTCAAGAGGAATACTGAACATTTTCAGAGCCAAGGTGATGAAAGAGGGGTGATAGATGTGGGTCTGGACTGGTCGAAGATGGGACTGTAAGATCACAAAATCCCAATTGATAGGCAACCCACCATGACCGCATATAGACAATGTTCCAACTCATTGGATTGATATTTAAAAGAGCCACCTTTAGGCATGAGATTGGAAACAATTATTTTGAGGATGGTGTCGAGCAGAAGGGTGGAAATGGATGGCGGAGAGCTTGTGAACCCAAGGAGTTGCGATTTTGGCGAGAATTCAAGGATCGATCATGTTGAAGTTAAGGGAGCCCGAAAAATGAGAAGGAAGATCAAGGAGTTCACAGATCTTACGAAGGGTAAGACAGATTGGAAAACCCTTGACGCGGGTGAGGATATGGGTGGCGCGGCCATCGACGCAGGGCTCTAGGTTGGCATAGAACTCCCAAACAAGGAGCGGATAGTGGGGTTCCTTGTTGCCAAGAGCCCAAATTTTCTCGAGGCAGGCGGCTGAAAGGATGGTGAGGATGTTGAATGAAGCAAGGGCGGAGTAGTCAATGAAGCGTTCGGGATGAAATTTGGCACTTGCAGAGGCCTTGAAACGATTTTCGGCCGCAAGATCTCGGAACTGAGGGAGAGCCATCGGAGATGAGAGAAAATTTCGTTTAAGGAGAAGGGAAAGTGAGAGGATGAAAGAAGGAAAAAGAAACACCCGAAAATAAATAGGCAAAATTTGAGGCAGTTATCCAAGCGAACATGTGCCATGATCAGTTTGAGAGAAGTTACAGAAACTGAAGCGGTTAGAAAGAACTGAAAAGTTGTCAAAAAGATTCGAAGAGGCGGGAGGAAGACGATATGAAAACGTGAAAAGACGTAAGTTAGATCGGAAACGGTTTAAAAAACCGAGTTAGTCGGCTAATAGGTTGGTTAGTCGACTAAGTGAACGAAATAAAAAATATCTAGAGCGCGTCCGTTCGGATTTTCGTTTGTTTTAAAAAAATATTAAAAAAATTTGAAAAGATAAAAAATAGGTTGTAAAGGACGGTAGTGGGTGAGAAATAATTAAGGCTCTTTTAAACAAATGGTCAATGCAATGAATAGGGGTAGGTGATTGCCTCTTTCCAAGGTGAAGTCCTCTTACCTTTTGTGTTGGTTCCAAGACAGAGGAGATGGCCGACACAAGAAGCCAAACCCCATGTCAGGGCGCGTGAACCGAGGGAAGTGGGTAAAAAAAATTTAAGATTTTTAAATAAAGGATATGAGGAAAAGACAAACTATATGAAAAAGTTGACCGAACCAAATTCTCATAGGAAATGCCAGATGGTTGGTAGAGAATTTGAACAGGCCGAATAGATAGGAACGGAATCAAAACAATATTAAAATAAACCGAATATGAAAAGCAAAATGGTTTGTAAAAGAAATCCGGATATATTAGTCGATTAAATAAGACATTAGTCGACTAAATAAAATAATTTTCCTAAAAATCATAAGAAAATTCCAGAAATTCATAAAAATTGGAAAACATTACATGACAAATTCAGATTCACTGATGATGCCCAGATCTCTTCTAAGTTTGATGAAAGATTCATCTTTCAAAGGCTTATTTCAGATGTTGGCAATCTGATGTTCAGTGGAAATGAACTTTAAAACTATATCCCCTTTTTGAACATGATCATCTAAAAAGTGATGACGGACATCAATATGTTTAGTGTGTGAATGATGAACTGGATTTTTAGACAAATTAATTGCACTAGTATTATCACACATTATAGGACATGTGGAACACTTAATGCCATAATCTGAGATAGTTTGTTTCATCCATAAAATTTGTGCACATGCTAACCCAGCGGCAATATATTCTGCCTCTGTGGTAGATAATGACACAGAATTTTGCTTTTTGCTAAACCATGAGACCAAAGAATGTCCAAGAAAATGACATGTACCACTTGTACTTTTTCGGTCTGATTTGCAACCAGCAAAATCTATGTCACTATATGATAATAAATCATATGTGCTAGTTTTAGGATAAAATAATCCAAAATTAGAAGTATGTTTAACATATCTAATTATCCTTTTTATGGCAGTAAGATGTGACATCTTAGGATCTGCTTGAAAACGTGCGCATAAACAAACTGAAAACATAATATCTGGTCTACTAGCAGTAAGATAAAGTAGAGAGCCAATCATACCTCTATAAAGATGTTGATCAACACTCTTACCATTTAAATCTTTGTCTAGTGATGTAGATGTACTCATTGGAGTATGTTTATCAGTAGAAGTCTCTAAACCAAAATGCTTGATGAGTTCTTTGGCATACTTTGATTGATGGATGAAGATAGCTTCCTTTATTTGTTTGATTTGAAGTCCAAGGAAGTAGTTGAGTTCACCCATATGACTCATTTCAAATTCCTTCTGCATAATCTTAGAAAAATCTAAACAAAGAGTTTCATTAGTAGAACCAAATATAATATCGTCAACGTATATTTGAATAATAATGATGTCAGATTTTATATTTTTAATAAAAAAAGTTGAATCAATTTTACCAATTTTATAACCAGAATTTAAAAGAAAACTTTTCAATCTTTCATACCAAGCACGAGGTGCTTGTTTAAGACCATATAAGGCTTTCTTTAGTTTAAAAACATGATTTGTAAGAATTTCATGACAAAAACCTGGTGGTTGTTCAACATAAACCTCTTCTTTAAGAAAACCATTTAGAAAAGCACTTTTGACATCCATTTGAAATAACTTAAAATCTTTAAAACATGCAAATAATAAAAGCATTCTAATAGATTCAAGACGTGCAATTGGTGCATAGGTTTCTTCATAATCAATTCCTTCTTCTTGATTATAACCTTGTGCAACCAATCGTGCCTTGTTTCTAATTACCTAACCAGATTCACCCAATTTATTTTTGAATACCCACTTGGTACCAATAATTGAATGATCTGATGGTCTGGGAATTAATTCCCAAACATCATTTCTCTGAAATTGATTGAGTTCTTCCTGCATAGCAATGATCCAAGAACTGTCTTTGCATGCTTCATTGATGTTCTTTGGTTCAATTGTTGAGAGGAAAGCACAATGCACCATTTGTTCTATTTGACGACGAGTTCTTACTCCATCTGTAATATCTCCAATGATTAATTCTGATGGATGGTTTGGAACTTGTGCAAATGCCTTAGGAAGATCTGCATTATCTGAAACAGACTCAACAGAAGGTTTAGTCGCATCAATTTCATCAAGATTAATATTATCTAAAGAATTAGATAAAGGTAATATATTCTCTTCATCATCAATGATGGGAGAATTAGATGAGGGATTATCATCAAATGTGACATGTAGTGATTCTTCAACTGTTGAAGTTCTTTTGTTATATACTCTGTAGGCTTTGCTACGTGTTGAGTATCCAACAAAAATACCTTCATCAGATTTTGAATCAAATTTATCAAGTGCATCTTTAGTATTAAGAATAAAACATTTACATCCAAACACTTTAAAGTATGATACATGAGGAATGCGATTAAAGAATAATTCAAAACAAGTTTTATTAAGCAATGGCCTTATAAGAACTTTATTCATAATGTAGCAAGCAGTTGCGACAGCTTCTGCTCAAAAATATTTTGGTAATTTACTATCACAAAGCATTGTTCTAGCACATTCTTGTAAAGTTCTATTTTTCCTTTCTACTACTCCATTTTGAGGAGGAGCACGAGGAAAAGAAAAATTGTGTGTAATGCCATTTTCATTACAAAACTTGGTAAAAGATTCATTTTCAAATTCTCCCCCATGATCGCTACGAATAGTGATGATGTTAGAGGATTTGATCTTTTGTATCTTTTTACAGAATATTGAAAATTCTTCAAAGGCATCATTCTTATTTTGTAAGAATATAACCTAAGTATATCTAGAATAATCATCAACAATGACAAATGCATATCTACTTCTATTCAAAGAGGCTACTCTTGAAGGACCAAACAAATCCAAGTGTAAGAGTTCTAATGGTCTCTTTTTTGAGATAATATCCTTTGATTTAAAAGAAGATTTGTGCATTTTTCCTTGCTGACAAGCATCACAAAAATGTTTGTGTTTGAAAGAAATATTTGGCATTCTATTTACTAACTTGTGTTTTGAAATATGTGCAAGATTTTTGAAATTAGTGTGTCCAAAACGTTTATGCCATAACAGTGTTTCATCTGATGTAATCATTAAATAATGATTGTGAGTGGTAATATACATGCATAAGATATAAATGTTATTCTTACGCTTACCACGAAATAAAATAGATGACATATCAGAACTGTAAATGATGCAATCATTTTGTTCAAATACTATTTTATAATTTTTATCACATAATTGACTAATGGAAAGTAAGTTGTGTTTCAAATCGTCAACCAGTAGAACATTCTCGATGATAGGCTGATTTGATTACCAACTGTTCCAGTGCCTATGACTTTGCCTTTGTTGTTGTCACCAAAGGTAACTATGCCTCCATCTTTATAAATAACGGTTAAAAGCAGTTTGACATTTCCTGTCATGTGTTTTGAACATCCACTATCCAAAATCCATTTTTCTTTCTTTGGTACCTGAAAGATAAAAAAATAAGCATTGGTACCCCTTTTTGAGGGTCCTTGGGATTAGATTTTTGGAAGCCAAACCCAAGTGGAATTTGGCTTTCTAATGTAATCACTAGAATGAACTATAGAATGTATATAATTAGAAATATAATCATTTCTATCTACTAAACATAATTCCTTAGGAACCCACATACTAATTGTAGTAGGTATCCTAGGTGATGTTTTTGAAATGTTAGTAACATTTCTTTGTAGAGAAGAAGTAAGAGTGTTTACTTTCTTCGTATAAATGAATGCGTGATTCTTCTTTTGTGGTTTAACAAAGATAGTTTTTCCACAAGATGAAGATGTATTAAAAGAGTTGGGTGCATTCATTTTAGAATATCCCAATCCTTGTCTATGATTTGCTGGATATTAAATTTTTAGCAAATCATCGAGATTAGTGTTTCCTTTGTTAAATTTATTAACATTGGAAGACATCTCATCGTATTTCATCTTTAGTGATGAAATACTTTTATCCATTTCGGATATTTGTGTATGTAATTCTAGATTCTTAGTTTTGAGAAGATCATTCTCTTTACTAAGATCCGAAACTTGAGAAGATGTATTCTCAACATGTATAGAATTTGATGTAATGTTTTTTAGAAGATGACAATTCTTGATATTTAACAAGGAGATCATCATTATTCTGTTTCAAAGATTTATGTTGACCATTTAATTTTTTGAAACGAGAATAGTGATCTTTTAATTATTCTAATAATTCTTCATTATTAAAAGTACTTACCTCTTCTTCATTATCTTGTGCCATAAAGCACATATTAGCACTTTCAACATGGTCATCTTCATCATCTGAAGATTCATCCCATGTTGCTGCAAATGCTTTCTTCATCTTGTCAAACTTTCTTTCTCTTCTGGATTGATCGTTGTTGTTGAAAGATTTGAACTTTGCTTTGAGAAGTGGACAATCTTTCTTCATATGTCCTGGCCTATTACAATTGAAGCAAAGAGAAGAATCAGTATTCTTAGATTTATTATTATACTTACCTTTTTGAAAGAACTTTCTGAAGTTCTTGGCAAAGAATGCTATGTCATCATCTGAATCTTCATTATCTGATGTTGTGTTGAAGGCGAGTACTTTCTTCTTTTGATCTGATTCCTCTTTTGTATCTTGTAATGTGACTTCATGTGCCATTAAGTTACCAATTAGATCTTCCATGGATAATTTGTAAAGATCATTGGCTTCCTCCATAGCAGTGATCTTTGGACGCCATTCTGGGGAGAGTACTTTAAGAATCTTGCGTACCTGATCAAGAGAAGAATAAACTTTTTGATCGCGCCCCGGTATGCACACGCACCTGGGACAAGCGACTCGTAGTCTTACCGCAAGCGCACGGCGTAGTGGCGAGCGGGTATCGAACTCAGGGAGGAACAATGACAGTGTCTTCTTCTAATCACCTAGCTATCAAAATGGTCAAGAATAATTTGGGGTAAAATTGTCACAATTGTTCGTATATCGATGGAAATATTAATGAAATAAAGTGCCTAGGGATAGGGAATCCCCACTACGGACCGTATCTCATCATTGTGATTCGTAGGTTAGATCATTGCTAGACTTGAATTTTAGGTGAACTAGTCGCAACTAAATGTAGAACCAAGCTCACGCTCTCGTGCTATTGCCGGTCTATAGCAAACCTAGGTTAGGGCCCAATCTCTTACAAACCCTAACCTAAGCCACTAGCGTGAAGAACGACATCATCGTTCAATCGTATCTCGAGCCCACTCTCGTGCAAACTCGAGCTACGACCTAAATTGAGATAGTTCCTACCCATCCAATCTCTTGCAAACGGGTATGGGTATAGAATTACGATTGAAAACCCTAGCCTTGGTCCAATCTCTTGCAAACCAATTCTAGAAAAGGCCAATCGTAAATCTAAATCGAATTTCTAGGGCTTCCTATCAATTGGGACCCAATCTCTTGCAAATCCCAATCAATATGAATCCCTAGCTATCCATAATTAATCAATCCCAACCTAACCCTAATCAATTCTAGCAAGAATTTCACCAATTCATCACAAATTAGAAATAGGGTTCATAGGGTTCATCCCTATGCCCTAGGACAATAAACTACTCACTAATCATCATGCAATTCATGAGAAAATCAATAACAAATTCAGCACAAATCATTGCAATAGAGAAATTATCAATAAAAATAGAGTTTTTGACAAGAAAGGAGACAAACCAATGAGAATCCAATAGCATCCAACAAAAGTCCCCTTTCTAATCTCTCAATAAGCCTAAATCTAATTATCTAAAAAGCTCTCTAAAAAGGCTGCAAAAAGTATCAAAAAGTTCCCTCTAACTAGGGCAAAAAACTGGGTTTAAATACCCCTCAAAATCGCCCAAAAATTCGTGACAAAAATGCCCCTGCGCAGCCCAGAAATCGCAGTTTATGCAGCAGGCGGGGCGGCTCACTCGGCCGAGTGACAAATGTCACTCGGCCGAGTGACAAACCCTGTAAAATTACAGTAAGATGGGACTTTTCGGGGGTCTGTCTTCGGGAGTGACTCGGCCGAGTTGCTTTACTCACTCGGCCGAGGGGCAATTCTTGCTCGGCCGAGTCGGAACCGTCAAAAGCCTGTACATTTACAGTAAGTCGGCCTGTTTTGAAGTGAATTTTCCCATGCCACTCGGGCGAGGGGATTTCCAACCTCGGCCGAGTGGACTATCGTCACTCGACCGAGTGCACACCGATTTCATTCTGTTGATGCGTGTCCGGTCTGGTCGGCCGAGTGGTCTTCTTGCTCGGCCGAGTGGGTGGTGCACTCGGCTGAGTGAGATGCTGCAGATGCCCAATCTTCATCTTTTCGCTTCCTCGTCGCTCCTACGATGTTCCTTCTTCTTCCACTTGTCTTCCATCGCCGAATAGCCCTCAAAAGAGCTTTGGGTGATACTCCAGAGTGGGTGCAAATCCTCTTGATCTCAAAATCACTCCGAATCGCTCCATATCTCCTGAAATACGACAAAAACAAGAAATCGTGAAAAGCATCGCAATATTGTCGAATAATAGTGAAAAACGCGATATGAGCGATCAAAATGGCATGTAAACATGCAGAAAAGGGTGTAAAATATGGAGCGATCAAAATCCCCCAAGCTTACCTCTTACTCGTCCTCGAGGAAGATGAGTAAAAAGCAAACCCGACGGGGAAAATAAAGGAAAAGAAGGAAAATAAAAAACAAAAATAGAATAGAAAGCGAAGAAGGGGGTGCTAGATCATTTTTCTCAGGACGTGGGTTTTGCTTACTTATATAGCATACATCGAACATAAAACACACGTCAAAGACTTTTATTTCGATATCATAGTATAATTGACGCATTCGAAATAGAAAACCCCAAAATATCAATATAGCATGAAATATGGAATCATTCTAGGATTAACATCGTCTGAAGCATCTAAAGCGGTATGCATAACCATAGATCACACACTTTTCAATTGAATGCTTTCTATAAGGAGTATAAGAGATATCACACGATATGGAATAGTAAGAATAGAAAAGCATGGTTTTCATGAAATGAATGCTATGTGTCGATTTCTGGATTTCGTGAAACTTTAGCAATCTCACCGAGTATAGAAAAACTACTTAGCCTAGGTTGTCATGCACCGTCAAGTAGTCACTCTCACACACATCATTGGATCCTCTCCCCCAAGCTTATCCATAAGCGTGGTGGCATATACAAATCAATATGTACATTCCCCATTTCTTTTGAAGCTCCAAAAAAAGTAAAAAGAAAACAAAAGAGGGAAGAATGAGAGAAAGAGTATGAGATGGGATCGTTATAAACTTCTTTTCTCTTTTCTTTTCTTTTTCTCAATTTCTCTCCCTCTCTCTTTTTTTAATAGAGATATATACATAAGCGATCCCAAATCAAAAGAGAGAATGATATACATGTATATTTTTTTTCTTTTTGATTTTGGGGATTTGGAGCATGAAAATTAATAGCGGGGGAAATGCCGATAATAGACTTGCTAGGGGGGAATTCACCAATGAATTTTAAGTAGAGAAATAATGCTCAAGATATGTGGAGAAAGAAATCAATGCATCACTCAGTTCACTCTATAGGACGTGCATGACAACTTTCAGTAGAGTAATATAATCTACTCAGTTTAATCTCAAAAAGTAAACTAGTCCAGATATATCACCCTAGAAAACATTCAATCAACCTGAAAGTGAAGCGTACAATTCATGCAATAAGAAGTGATATGAGAGAGGAAAGCGGTACTCCAAATATAAGCAGACAATGCGTGAAGCTTGGTGCATTTTCTATGATAAGCATACATATGAATCATCAGATATCAGCTAATAACAGAATTTCATCCATATTCATACATGAAAAGAGTGGGTTACTATTTCAAATGCCAAGCAGAACATAGCATATGATATCTGAAACAAAAGCTATAACGTGACAAAATAGCATGCACAAAGAGATAGGCTAACACCACGTCATCATCATCACAGAAAAATCATCTCTAGCAAAAGATAAAAGAAACAAAGATAAAAGAAAATAGAACTATATACAATGCAGCACACAAAGAAAATAAGAAAACGTGATGCATGATAAAAAAAATGAAAAAATGGTGAAAATAAGTGCAAAAGTGGAAAGAAAATGTGAAAAATAAAAATAAAGGGTGACAAAAAAGTAAAAAGTGTGAGAACTCACTCCCCCAAGCTGAAGTGCACAGTGTCCTCAATGTGCGAAGTGTGGCACACCGAGAGACGTGAAATGGGTGGGGTGGTGAGGATGCATGCATGATAAAAAAGAAAGAAAAAGAAAGAAAATAAAATATGAATGAATGTGATGCATGCAAAGATCAGGATGGTGCGGATATAAGTGTCCCCAAAAAGTCTCTCCCTCACTCCCAAAAAGGTATAAAAAAGATATGATCAGGAAGGCATCAAAATAATACGTGGAGGAGGGGGGCAAAAATCAATCACCAGGCCCAGGAACAAACGGGCAGCAAAACGACAAAAAATATCAGAGGCATCAAGAGTGTGCCTAAGCTGGTGGTGGCACTGCACCAGCACCGTCCTGTGGCGGAGGTGGAGGTGGAGGTGGTGGACGTGGTGTCTGCTGGGTGGGTGTGGGGGGTGGAGGCAGACGCACCAAAATCTGATTCAGGCAAGCCTGAATACTGGAAAGGAATGCGACGTGGGTCTGCATAGCGTGGACCATGGCAGAGAGAGCCCTAAAGTCTCCTTGAAGTCCACTAACAGCCCCCTCAAGAGCACGAATGCTCTGAACTAGAGTGTCTGGGGGTGGTGGAGCAAAGGGACGCACTGGTCTAATAGGTGAGGTGCGGGGCTGTCTCTGGCGGGCAGTGTATAGGATGGGGCCAGTAGGGTAGTGTGGAAGGGGTGCTGTGCTCACTAAGGGATGCCCAGCCTCGGTGTGAGGCTGGGACGCAGGCTGGGACGCAGGCTGGGTCGAGGCATCAGCAGCAGAGGTGGAAGGAAAAATGGGTGACGAGGCAGCAGGAGAGGTCAGTGACGTAGAAGTGGGGACAGAAGTCACGACACTCTCGGTAAAGACAGTGGCAGTGTGGTCAGAAGGGCTGACGGCCGGGGTGGTCGTGGACAAAAGTGAGGTCAGGACCGCCACTGCGGCGGTAAAGGAGGTCTCGCCGCTCTCTAAAGTGGTGGTGGGACGCTCAGGGCTCAGAGAGGTGATAGGCTCGATGGACATAGGCTCGGTGGTGGTGGTGGTGGTGGACTCAGCTAAGGTGCTCCCGATACTGACAGACGTGTGGACAGAAGTGTCAGTAGGTACAGACAGTGCTGGTGCAGGCTGAGGGATCACGGGGTCAACAGGTGGTGCAGGGGGTGCCTGCTCAGCATCCTCAGCCTCAAGCACGTAGGTAGCGGGGATAAGGAGATCCATCGTTGGAATCCAGTCCCCGTGAGCCGGTCCAATGTGTGTCCGAGCGGGGCTCGGAAGAACTATGTAGTCAGCACTAAAGGGACCGTGCAACCACACCCAGTGCCTACGACCGTGGGGACGAAGCATCTTCATCCGGGCCATAACATCTATCGAAAGTGAAGTGGGGCCCGGGGCTCGACGTAAGTCGTCAGGTAGGTCCACCCCGGTCATAAGGGCTAGAAGTGTGATCAGACCGCAGCAGCAAATAGGTGAGCGAGCGCTCACCGAAATGATGATGCGATCTAAAAACCAACTAGCAATGTCGATCTCGACGGCGGGGACCAGGTCGTCGCTACCCCTATCCAGAACCCTAGGGCGAGTCATCGCGTAGAGCATGTAGAGCTCTGGCGTAGACATGGTCCAGGGCTCGTACCTCGCTAGGAAAGTAGTCGCCATGAGGCGCTGTGCAATGCGAAGGTAGGGGTGCAGGATAGCTGAGGCCTTGGCCCTACTAGGGTCAAAGGCAAGTGGGGATCCCGTGATCCGTGTCCAGAAGGTGGAGGTGTCGAACGACGGGAGTGGGATGTGCGTGGTAGCATAGGCACGGTCAGGGACATGGACAGCGGGCCACTGGAAGAATGCTCTAAGCATGTCGAGAGTGATCTCACACTCTCGGTCCATCAGGCGGAACGAGCATCCCCCAGGGTTCCGGTCAATAGAGCTCAGGACCTCTAGTGTCGGACGGATATAAGTATCCGACGACACCGACAAAAAATCACGCCATCCCACGTTGTTGTACAACGTGGGAAGGCCCTCGAGTACCCCTAGGCGGTCAAGATCAGCTAAGTGTGCGAACCTAGAGGGTACTATCGAGCGATGGAAGATACGCTCGAACCAGGCGCGGTGTGCGTCATTTCGAAACGTAATCCCCTGTGTAGGTGGAGGGACAGGATCAGTAGGGATCGGCTGTGTAGGTGGTGGTGGCGGTGGCGGGCTAGTGGAGGGGAGTCCTCCCTAGCGTGAGAGGGACTGGGATCATTGGTCCTCTTCCGCTTCGAAGAGGCTCCCCGTGTACGCGGCCTAGTGCGCGGCGGCATGTGTGCCGCGAGACATGTCCCAACCCAATAAATAATGCTACATGCTAAATGATGGAACGAGTGTACCTGAACACGCTACGAGAGCAATAAGTAGTGCGTGCGAAGAGACACCTCCGCCGCGAAGCTCAATGCGCGTCCAAAAACTCCCCCAAGCTCCCCCAAGCTAGCCTGCAAATCAAACGATCAAATCAGCGGATAATATTCAATATGTATGGGGGAGATAGGGGATAATAGATAGATATGAAAGTTAATTTGAAAACGGGGTTCACAGGCGTACAAATCAAGAGAAAACGGGGAGAAACGGGCTTTTTGGGGCAAAACTGGGTGAACCGAGGCGGTGGAGGCCGGCGCCGGCGAGGGGGGTGGCGGTCGATCGTCGGCGAGGGGAGGGAAAGCCGATCGCCGGCGAAGAGGGGGTGATCTGCTCGGGCGCGGTAGCAATCGCAGCGGGCGAGGGAGAGCAAGCGACATCGGGCTCGGGCGGAGATTGGGAAATTTTGGCGTTTCGAAATCCGCGCCCGCTGTGCTTCCCTTATATAGAAATTGTTACGACTCGGCCGAGTGACAATGTCACTCGGCCGAGTAAGTAAACGAAAAAGAATTTCAAAAATTTCCTTGCCACTTATGACTCGGCCGAGTGACTTTGTCTCACTTGGCCGAAGGGAGAAACTCCACTCGGCCGAGTGGCTCTGCCACTCAACAATTTTTAAGTTAGGAGGGTATCTGTTTCACTCGGTCGAGTGACTAGTCACTCGCCCGAGTGGTAATTAAAACTAAAACTTACAGAAATTAACAGAGAGTTGGTCTGCAGAAACTTCCCTGATTGGTGCTCCACTCGGCCGAGTGGAGTCTTTGCTCGGCCGAGTGGCATAAGCTACTCGGCCGAGTGACGAGCTATTTTCTGCATCGGCTCTCTGTTTTTGCTCTGGTCTCTGTTTTTTCTTCCTCCAGTCTGTTTCTTCCTCCTCCTAAGGCCTGAACGCATTTCTGGAGTGCTCTTCCTTGCCTCGATCATCCTCCATATGATTGATCTCCCTTTCTCCTTCTCATGTCATGAAAATTAAGACCCGTTGTCTCGAATTTCATGGACATAAAACTCTAAAAACTAATAAAAGGCTAAACCAAAAATGAAAATCAAATAAAAACAACGCAAAAACCGTCGGGTTGCCTCCCAACAAGCGCTCGTTTAAGGTCATGAGCTCGACCCCTTCAGATATTCGTTTAGCTCGCGATATTGGGCACATACGAGATGCACCCGTCAAACTTGTCGGGAAGGCCGCTTGGATTTGGGTCGTGATGATCATCGGTCTTCCTCGACGCCTCCTCATCATGGGCAATGTTGGGGAATAATTCCCCCAAGCTAGAGCTTGTTCCTATCTTCTTCTTGGCCGGTGAGACCGATCTTCTTTTCGGTGGAGCTTTCTTTGGATTCTTGGCCTTTGAGAGCTTGCAAAGCTCTCGTATTCTTGCGACATCAGCGTCACCTTCATCACCATCCGTGGAGCTATCTGGAGGGTCCTCCAATTTCTCTTCTTCACCCGAAGCTTGGCCTTCTTCGAATCCGTCGTCATGGAGAGCACCAATAGAGTGAGGGATTGCTTCTTCAATCACTTCATCGAGGAGATCCATATAATCTAACTCCTCGTGATATGGCATATGTTTCATGGCCTTGGGTATGTGAAGCTCGACTTCTATGTTCCCGACATTCAAGGATAGAGTTCCTTCACGCACATCGATGATAACACCTGCGGTTGCGAGGAACGGGCGTCCAAGTATGAGCGAAGTGTCACCCTCTTCCCTGATGTCCGTTATGACAAAATCACCAGGCAAGCATATACCTCCCGGTACTTAGAGTGGAATATTCTCTGCGATCCCTATTGGCCTAGTAATCCGACCGTCCGCAAGTTGAATCCTCATGTCGGTCGGCTTCAAGTCGGTGCCCGTGTTCAATCTCCGGAACATACTAAGGGGCATAAGGCTCACACTAGCGCCCAAGTCAACTAGAGCTTTTTGCAAAGGGATGTCTCCTAGTGTGCAAGGGATGCAGAAACTCCCGGGATCTTTCAATTTCGTCGGCTCCTTCTCCTTCCGGGTAAACCAAGTTTCTTGCTCCGCAAGCATGATTTTTTCCTTCTTTTTTTTTTCCCGAAATCAAGTCCTTCAAGAACTTCGCGTAAGACGGTATCTCAACAATTACATCTAAGAAAGGAATATTGAGGCTTACTCCCCTCAATTATTCTAGGAACTTGGTGAGCCTTTTCTCTATCTTGGCTCTAGCTAGCCGTTGTGGAAACGGCACCGGTGGCATGTAGCGGCGCTCATCAAGTGGCTCCTTTTTGCTCTCTTCTTCAATTGCCGGTTCTTTTTCTTACAAAATTTCCTCCACGGGTTGCTTGCTTTGGGTCATAGCGGGAGTGGTATCCTTCCCGCCCCTTGTTGTAACCGCAACCACCACATTGATGTGCCCGGTGTTGCTTCGTGGATTGGGCTCGGGTTGAGCCGGCAATTGTTGGGCGTTCTTGGTGAGCAACGCAAGTTGCTCCGTAAGTTGAGCGACGACGGTATTTAGTGACTCTTGTCCCACCGTTAATCTAGCGTTGATCTTTCTTTGCTCCACCATAAATTCCTCCACCCTAACTTCGTGATCCGATCGTGGTTGAGCTTGAGGTGGGTTGGGAGCTCTCCAACCTTGGTTGTACCCGGGGGGTCTATATGGTCCCGCTTGTTGCCTCGGCGGGTAATTTTGTTGCGGTGGCCCCCTCGGTTGTTATTGAGGTTGTGGTGATGGAGGTCGAGCTTGAGGAAGTTGTTGTGGCGGCGGGTTCAAAGCACCATCATTGTTTGCATATGAAAAGCCCGGATGGTTTCTAGTGGCCGGGTTGGCCCAATATCCGGAGTTCCCCGTGACATATTGTACTTGCTCCAAGGCTCCCTCTCCATTGTCCCCTCCTACATACATGGCTTGGGAGTGGTCTTGCCAATCGCTCATATTGCTTATTGGTGTAGACATAGAGGGTGCTCCATGTGGCTTGGTGATATATTTCTCCAATCTCTCCACTACCTTGTGGAGAGAGTCAAACTTGTTTGAAAGCTCCGCTACGGCCTTGGCCTCATAAATGCTAGTGGGCTTCAAAGAGGACGAAGAATGTCCTCGCTCGTCCCCCCATTGTTGGTTATTAGAGGCCATCTCCTCTAACAAGGCCGTAGCTTCATCCGGGGTCTTTGATAGTATGGCTCCACTGGCGGTTGCGTCAATAATTTGCTTCGTGCCCGGTTGGAGTCCATTGTAGAAGCTGTGAACAAGCTCCCAATCTTCTATACTATGATGGGGGCATTGATGTTGTAAGTCCTTGAAAGGCTCCCATGCTTCATAGAGGGTCTCTTGTGGTCCTTGCTTAAAGGACATGAGAGAACTATGTATCTTCACCGTCTTAGAAGGATGGTAAAATTTGTCAACGAAGTCGCTCGCCAACTCATCCCAAGTGGTGAATGTCCCTTCCGCCTGCCTCCTCAACCAATATAAAGCTTTATCCTTGAGTGTGAAGGGGAAGAGTCGCAGTCGGATTGCATCAACGGAAACGCCCGGCATTTGGAAAGTGGCGCACTTGGACAAGAAAAGTTGGATGTGGTAATGCGGATTTTCATGGGCATTCCCATGAAACGGGTCTTGTTGCATCAATACTACCAATCCCGTCTTTAGCTCAAAATTCTTGTCCGCCGCTAGTTCCGGCATGGCGATGGATGATGTGGTGGAAGAAGTCTTAGGCCAAAGCCTATCTCTAATGGATATGATCCTCGCCATTCGTACGGCTAGCTCCTCCGGCGTCTCGACACGGTTCATACAACCGTCCTCCGTAGCGTGCCTTCTCTCGGCTCTGATCCTCCTCACGGTACGCTCGATCTCCGGATCAAATAATATTTACTCGGGGTTTACCGTAGATCTCGTGTACATGCAAAGGAAAACAGAGTTTCAAAGGAATTGTTAGCACGAATAAGGAGTAAAAAAGATAAAAATAATGAAACAAAAAGAAAATACTAAGTAAAGAGAATAAAACACTGTCGCCTCCCCGGCAACGGCGCTAAAAACTTGATCGCGCCCAGGTATGCACACGCACCCGGGACAAGCGACTCGTAGTCTTACTGCAAGCGGACGGCGTAGTGGCGAGCGGGTATCGAACTCAGGCAGGAACAATGAAAATGTCTTCTTCTAATCACCTAGCTATCAAAATGGTCAAGAATAATTTGGGGTAAAATTGTCACAATCGTTCGTATTTCGATGGAAATATCAATGAAATAAAGCGCCTAGGGATAGGGAATCCCCGCTACGGACAGTATCTCATCGTTGTGATTCGTAGGTTAGATCATAGCTAGACTTGAATTTTAGGTGAACTAGTCGCAACTAAATGTAGAACCAAGCTCACGCTCTCGCGCTATTGCCGGTCTATAGCAAACCTAGGTTAGGGCCCAATCTCTTGCAAACCCTAACCTAAGCCGCTAGCGTGAAGAACAGCATCATCGTTCAATCGTATCTCGAGCCCACTCTCGTGCAAACTCGAGCTACGACCTAGATTGAGATAGTTCCTACCCGTCCAATCTCTTGCAAATGGGTATGGGTATAGAATTAGGATTGAAACCCCTAGCCTTGGTCCCATCTCTTACAAACCAATTCTAGAAAAGTCCAATCGTAAATCTAAATCGAATTTCTAGGGCTTCCTATTAATTGGGACCCAATCTCTTGCAAATCCCAATCAATATGAATCCCTAGCTATCCGTAATTAATCAATCCAAACCTAACC
The DNA here is from genome assembly GCA_030789695.1 of Scilla litardierei. Taxonomy (NCBI): domain Eukaryota; kingdom Viridiplantae; phylum Streptophyta; class Magnoliopsida; order Asparagales; family Asparagaceae; genus Scilla; species Scilla litardierei. Next base: position 334,183,456 of record CM061142.1, on the reverse strand, counting down.
CTAATCAATTCTAGCAAGAATTTCACCAATTCATCACAAATTAGAAATATGGTTCATAGGGTTCATCCCTATGCCCTAGGACAATAAAACTACTCACTAATCATCATGAAATTCATGAGAAAATCAATAACAAATTCAGTACAAATCATTGCAATAGAGAAATTATCAATAAAAATAGAGTTTTTGACAAGAAAGGAGACAAACCAATGAGAATCCAATAGCATCCAACAAAAGTCCCCTTTCTAATCTCTCAATAAGCCTAAATCTAATTATCTAAAAAGCTCTCTAAAAGGCTGCAAAAAGTATCAAAAAGTTCCCTATAACTAGGGCAAAAAACTGGGTTTAAATACCCCTCAAAATCGCCCAAAAAATCGTGACAAAAATGCCCCGACGCAGCCCAATCCAGTTTACGCAGCAGGCGGGGCGGCTCACTCGGCCGAGTGACAATTGTCACTCGGCCGAGTGACAAACCCTGTAAAATTACAGTAAGTTGGGACTTTTCGGGGGTCTGTCTTTGGGAGTGACTCGGCCGAGTGGCTTTACTCACTCGGCCGAGGGGCAATTCTTGCTCGGCCGAGTCGGAACCGTCAAAAGCCTGTACATTTACAGTAAGTCGGCCTGTTTTGAAGTGGATTTTCCCATGCCACACGGGCGAGGGGATTTCCAAGCTCGGTCGAGTGGACTATCGTCACTCGGCCGAGTGCATGCTGATTTCATTCTGTTGATGTGTGTCCGGTCTGGTCAGCCGAGTGGTCTTCTTGCTCGGCCGAGTGGGTGGTGCACTCGGCCGAGTGAGATGCTGCAGATGCCCAATCTTCAACATTTTGCTTCCTCGTCGCTCCTACGACGTTCCTTCTTCTTCCACTTGTCTTCCATCGCCGAATAGCCCTCAAAAGAGCTTTGGGTGATACTTCAGAGTGGGTGCAAATCCTCTTGATCTCAAAATCACTCCGAATCGCTCCATATCTCCTAAAATACGACAAAAACAAGAAATCATGAAAAGCATCGCAATATTGTCGAATAATAGTGAAAAACGCGATATGAGCGATCAAAATGGCATGCAAACATGCAGAAAAAGGGTGTAAAATATGGAGCGATCACTTATCCAAGAGAATTAAGAGAATTAATAATATTAGTGAACCTGGTGTTCATTTCTCCAATCGTCTCTTTGTCTTGCATCTTGAACAACTCATACTTATGAACCAAAGAGGCAATCTTAGTTTCCTTGACTTTATTAGTTTCTTCATGAGTTACCTCGAGTATGTGCCAAATCTCCTTTGCACTTTTGGCCTGAGATACTCGATTAAACTCATGTTTATCCATGGCACAGAATAAAACATTCATGGCCTTTGAGTTGTTTGTCTTTGCAGATTTGTCATTGGCAGACCAATCAGCAACAGGAGTTGTTGGCTTAGTGTATCCTGTCTCTACGATGTCCCATATCTCATAATGCATACTTTGGAGATGAATCTCCATTCGTATTTTCCAATATGAGTAATTAGAACCATCAAATAGAGGAGGACGTACTTGAGAGTGCCCTTCAGAATGCTGATTGTAGTTGTGTGGAACGTCGTTCATGTTTGATGCTGAGGAACTTGCTGCCATCTTAGCCTTGCTCTGACACCAAATGTAATTCTAGCCTGTGAGGATCAATACACTAGAGGGGGGGTGAATAGTGTATATTAAAAAAATTAACTGTTGCAATTAAAGAGTTACTTCTAATTGCTTAAGATGTGCAGAAAGTAAAGTATGTAGAAAATGTAAATCAAACGCAAACACAGAGATTTATCCTGGTTCGGATCCTCTTAATCCTACTCTAGTCCTCTACTCCCAGTAGAGATTTTCAATCCACTATAATCACTTGCCCCACAAGCATCAACTTACAAAAATGGCGACACTCCCCGTGTCCCAAACTTTGTACAATCTCTAAACAGAGATTCAAACCTGTTAAATAATGAAATAGAAAAACACATATAGTCTTGTTATGAATTTAGAACAAAAATCAAGGATGGTGTTTAAAAGGAGACTTCAAGATGTATATGATATGTAATGAAGAACAATACTTGAAATTCTCTGGTTCATAAAAGAAGAGAGAGATCAATCGATTTCTTCTTACAATTATGAACACAAACAACTTTCCAAAATGATGTTGAAAAAGACAAAATTGCTTTAAGGAAGAAAACTTCAATTTTCAAAAAGATCTATGATTAAGAACCTTGAAGTTCTTTCGTTCTCATAAGAAGAGAGAGATCAGTTGATTTCTTCTTGCAAATGAGAATGAGAACAACTAAGGCAAGATTGCTTAGAATCAACAATTCTAGAGAAGAGAGAAAGAAGAAAGTTGTAAAAAAGAATGAACGGTATGCCCTCCTATTTATAGGATTTTTGGGCAGTTATTCTGAAGGAAAATGGGGGGAAAAGGAGTTTCCTACCGTTCAGAAACGGTCTGGAAAGTTTCAGGTAAAACGGTCATAAAAACTGCATTAGTCGACTAAAGGAGCGTTAGTCGACTAAAAGTCAAAAGTAGGAATTTTTGACTGAAATTTTAACAGTAAGTTTCTGAAGTTGACTGAAGACTACTCAAAAATTTTCAGGTCAAAATTCGAATAAAAAGTTTTTAGTCGACTAATGGTTGACTTAGTCGACCAGGACAGAAAAACGTGAATTTTGACTTATCTGAAAAGGGTTGTTTAGGATATGTTATTAGGAACCTATGACTTAGATGGATTTCATATTCAAGGCTCTGAAATCTATAAAGTATAAAAATACATCAGTCCGTAGATTTCTGTAGATATGTATGTTGAGCTTCATGTGAGTATTTGAGATGCCTTTGTGCAGGGATTCCTTATCAAGTGATTATTGTTCTAGCGTGGATATATTGGGAAACTGCACATCTGCATAGATAGAGTGAGTAGCAATAATAATAGTTGTCACATCAAAATCATAGTGAATAAAATAGGAAAGTGAACATGAGATTATGAAATCCCAACAGGAAATCAGGCGTGAGGTGGTCGACGGCGTGGGCAGAAGAAGGGGGGAAAGAAATATAAATAGAGAGGGATGGAGAGAGGTGGGAGATAACCGAACGTACCGGATGGGTGGTGGGTTGGCGGCTTCGGGTTCTTGACATGGCCGAGTAGGGGGGAAACGGCGGGTGATTAGGGTGAGGTGTTTTAAGAGGGAGGGCTATCGAAATAGGTGCGGGTTTAATAAATTGCTTGAACCCGAAATAGAGACAGGCCCCAAGATTAACTACGGCCGGCTTGGGCCGAGAAATGCGATTGCTCGGTCGAGTAAGCTGTAGAATGAATGATGATAAAAGTTCGATTACTCCCTTTTAGCCTGCTCGGCCGAGCAGAAGATCACTCGGTCGGACAGGAAAATGCTCGAACCGAGCCGATATCGCTCGGGCCGTGTAGACAGAACGTCATTTTTCTCACAATCACAAAGCCTGTCGTACTCGATCGAGAAGACTGACTGCTCGGTTGAGTCGTCTGCTGCTCGGGCCGTGCCAATGCCACTCGGGCCGTGTAGGCAGAGTGATGATTTTCCAAAACTCCAAAAGCCTGTAGTACTCGACCAAGTAATGGGTTGCTCGGGCCGGGTCGATGTCTACTCGGACCGAGCAGCTGAACTGCTCGGTCCGTGTGGAAGAAATGATAATTTCACTCTTTTTTCGTCTCTGCGCTGCTCAACCGAACAGTGTAGCTGCTCGGTCAAGTCTCTTGAGTCTCCCGTGTCTCCCTTTTCTCTATTATCTCTTCAAATCTCTAAACGCGCTGCCTCCAGCTTCCTTCCGTTTGTAATGTTGATACGCATGTCCCCACATTCCAACCTATACAAAAGATGAACTCATCAAATTTTTGTGATCGTATAATTTTATCTCTAAAATATGAAATAAAAATAAGAAATTGAAGAAGAAAATCTAAAATCTAAGAGATCGGGTTGCCCCCTAATAAGCGCTCGTTTTTAGTCATGAGCTTAACTCCTCTTTATTTATCAGTTGTCGTTGGTGGATCCCTCGGGGAAGTATGTCTCCTCCTGTCCTATAGGTTCTCCAGCTCTGTAAGGTTTAATCCTCTGACCATTTACCTTGAAGTTTCCGTTCTTTCCTTCGAGCTCAACGGCACCCCCCCCGGGGATAAGCTTACTATCCTATAAGGGCCGGACCACCTTGACGTCAATTTCCCGGGGAAGAGGCGTAATATTGAATTATAGAGGAGTACCTGGTCGCCAACATCATGGCGAACAACCGTGATGTTTCTATCATGATAGGCCTTGGTTCTCTCCTTATATATCTTCGCGTTCTCATAAGCATGTCGCCGAATCTCGTCCAACTCGTTGCTGTACAATGCTCGTCTCGTGGTGGCACTTTGGTAGTCAAAATTCATCTTATTTATTGCCCAATATGCTCTGTGCTTCAATTCCACCAGAAGGTGGCAATCTTTTCCATACAATAGTCTGTAGGGGTTGTACCGATGGGAGTTTTAAAGGCAGTGCGATATGCCCAATGGGCGTCGCCCAACTTGTGTGACCAATCCTTCCTTGAGGCGCTAACTGTCTTTTCCAAGATGCTTTTGATTTCCCTGTTAGATACCTCTACTTGGTCACTAGTCTGAGGGTGATAAGCAAGGGCAACCTTGTGATGAACTCCATATTTTTTCAGCATCGCCTCGAACTTTCTCTCGATGAAATGACTCCCTCCGTCACTTATGATCGTTCGAGGGACTCCGAAGCGAGGAAAGATAGTATTCTTGAAAAACTTGGCTACTATCCTCGCGTCGTTTGTCGGGGTGGCTATGGCTTCCACCCACTTCGAGACGTAATCTACGGCGACCAAGATGTACTTGTTGCCATTACTCGATGGGAAAGGTCCCATGAAGTGAATACCCCAACAGTCAAATAGCTCGATCTCCAAGATGCCATGAAGGGGCGTTTCATTCTTCTTCGTGATATTCCCAGTCCTCTGGCATCTGTCGCATTTCCTTATGTATTCATTCGCATCCCTGAATATAGTGGGCCAGTAGAAACCACTTTGCAGATTTTTTCCGTGGTTTTGGTGACAGCTGCGTGTCCACCACAGGGTTGATCATGGCAATGCGACATGATGGAGGTTGCTTCTTCCTTTGGGATACATCACCTGATGATCCCATCAGCGCATGTCCTGAATAGGTATGGGTCGTCCTAGAAGTAACTCTTGGCACCGGGTAGGAACTTCCTTCTTGAATAGGTCGCTAGCTTACTCACCAGGTAGTTCACTATATCAGCGTACCAGGGCGCTTTCGTAGAATTTGCCACAAATAACTGTTCACCGGTGAAAGAATCGTCAATCAGCAAGCTGTCATCCCCGTGCCTTTGGATTAACGGCGACAAGTGGTCTGCTACCACATTCTCTGCTCCCTTCTTGTCTTTGATCTCAATATCAAATTCTTGGAGCAGGAGGATCCACCGTATTAGACGTGGTTTAGCATCTTTCTTGCTTAGTAGGTATTTCAACGCCATGTGGTCCGTGTAGATGATCACCTTGGAACCCAAGAGGTAGGATCTGAACTTCTCGATAGAATAAACTACGGATAGAAGCTCTTTCTCCGTAGTGGTGTAGTTATTTTGAGCATCATCTAAGGTCTTGCTAGCATAGTATATAGCATGAAGTTTTCCTTCCTTCCTTTGGCCAAGAACAACCCCCACTGCCTGGTCACTAGCGTCACACATAAGCTCAAACGGGAGATTCCAATCTGGCGGCTGTATAATCGGGGCTGAGATTAGAGCTTCCTTTAACCTGTTAAAAGCTAGCAAACATGCGTCAGTAAACACAAAAGGAGCGTCCTTGGCGAGGAGCTCCATGAGAGGGCGAGAAATATTAGAAAAATCCTTTATAAAGCACTGGTAAAAACCGGCGTGCCCTAAAAACCCACAGACACCTTTGAGGTTAGTGGGAGGCGGTAGACTTTTGATAACATCGACTTTGGCCTTATCGACCTCAATTCTCTTGACGGTGATAACGTGGCCAAGCACAACCCCTTCTGTCACCATGAAATGACACTTTTCCCAATTTAGGGTGAGATTGTTGTCATGGCACCGTTCCAAGACTTTGGATAAATTAGATAAGAAATCATCAAACTCGGTGCCATAAACGGAAAAATCGTCCATGAAGACTTCCATGATATTCTTAATGAAATCTGAGAAGATAGACGTCATGCACCTTTGAAATGTGGCCGGTGCATTACATAACCCAAACGGCATTCTTCGATAGGCGAATGTGTCGTATGGACATGTGAATGTCATCTTTTCTTGGTCTTCCCGATGTAAAGGGATTTGGAAGAATCCAGAGTATCCGTCTAGGTAACAGAAGTATTTGTGCTTGGCTAAGTGCTCAAGCATTTTGTTAACGAAGGGTAGAAGATAATGGTCCTTTCTGGTGGCTTTATTTAGTTTCCTATAGTCGATACAGATACGCCACCCAGTGACAGTCCTAGGGAGATTAGCTCATTTTTTTCATTTTTAACGACTGTCATGCCCCCTTTCTTAGGGACAACCTGCACGAGACTAACCCATTTACTATCAGAAATAGGATAAATGATGTCGGCCTCTAAAAGCTTCAGGACCTCCTTTTTCACCACCTCCTTCATGTTGGGATTCAATCGCCTTTGAGGCTCAATGGAGGTGGCGTCCTTATCCTCTAGATGGATCCTATGGGTACATATGGTCTCGCTGATACCCTTCAGATCAGTGTTGTTGTACCCTATTACTTTTCTATGGGATCTAATGATTTTTAGGAGACTCTCTAGCTGGGGCTCGGTGAGGGCCGCATTCACAATAACAGCGTACGTGGAATTTTCCCCCAAGAAAGCATATTTCAAATTGACAGGGAGGGGTTTTAATTCTACCTGAGGGGGCGCTGTATCCCCATCATCTCTCACCTGTGAGAAAGATGTATCCTCAATTTCTGGTTCAGAAGGTAGAAACTCTTTGTTGGCGGAATCATAGGAAGAGCAGGGAGATGATGGTGCGTCATGACAGACGTCTACAGATTCCATTTCCGTAGCGCACCTGTCAAGAGAGGCAAGGTGTTCAGGTATATATCCACTATCAAACATAGAATCTGGAGTACTTCCCTGGTCAATGTAGTGTTGCGATGGTGAGGGATCTGTGTACTCCTCATATGCATATTCTTCACATGCTGAAATCTGTGGGAGGCTGTCGTTATAGAAGCGTAGTGTATCTCCCTCGTACCGCACATAGATTCCATCAGCGACGGGGACACCATCCAGGGCGTTCGCATTATAGAAAGCGTTCGCGATAAAAATTGAGAGCTCTTGTGTGACCGGGTCGTCTGTAAGGAATTCCACTGGGCCATGGGCCCATACATCAGCTACCACGCTCTCTATTATACCCAACAACTGAGAATCATTCAACGACTCCAATTGATAAGTCTCTCCCCAGTATGTACCAATAGGTGGAGCCTCAATGGTCTGGAGGAGCATCACGTCCTCTTCGAAGCTTATGCGAATATCACCTTCAACGGTACCTGCATCAGAAACATTGTTCATTATATGATCCATGACTAATTACTGATTTGTGTTACCTGCAACATAAGATCCTGAGCCGATAAATCGAACTGCATCAATCAGTTCTCTGGCTACGCATTCGATCATGGATTCGTCCATGCGCGAGTCTTGGAGACCATGTAAATGATAAGGGGAGAAACTGAACTCCTCTGAGTCGCTGTCAGACTCACAAGTCCACTGCACTTGCATCACCATCTCCATTATGTCTGATTGGATCGGAAATAATCGCTAGCTGGAGGAAGATGTTAGTAGCAAGGCAGAAAAAATAGAAAGAGAATAACAAGGGTGGAAAGGTGAGAAATGATTAGAGTGCCAGCAAACTTCAAAGAATAAAAATAAACTGAGATAAACACTAGCGCCGTCCCCGGCAACGGTGCCAAAAACTTGACGCACCCGAAACCTACACCTAGATTCCACTTGGCGGTGTCACGATCGCCAGGCGTGGTATGGCCCCTAGGCTTCAATTTCGAGCTCAATCTGCAAGCAGACGATGTCAAGTTATAGTATAAATGATATCGAATCCCACAGGGACGGTGATAGTGTATATGGATTCTCAGTTTACTTCTAAATCTCGAAGTGAGATAGCTATCAGGTTGACAGAGTTGTTTGGGGTGTTGTTGTTGTTTTATTAATAAAAAGGACTAGGGCATTAGGGATCACCACTAAGATCGTCGGGGGTCGACGTTAGAATAGAATCCTCACGTTGCATTAGGGCTAGGGGATAAATCTCACAATTCGTACCACTCTCTTGGGTTAGAATTGTGAGGTATTTCGGTGGCTCTCGTTGACGCAATGACGGTAGCCGTCAACATAGCGGTATAGTTCGTCGATGGATCCCCTCAAGGCACGAGCCGGGCATGGTCACGAGCCTTGGTTGGATCCACCGATTTCCATATTCGGATCCCATAGATACCCCTTAAGCACGTCAATTCCACAGACCGTGGGCATGATCTCAGTACGGGTTATCTAGGGATTCGGTGGGATCGACCGAAATACTTTCCTAAATCCCTAATTCAATGTGGAGATTCGGATCTACGTCCCCCCCTAGGATCTTAGGGCTAACCCATCAACCCTAGAGAGATCTACTCACACATGGCACTATTCACGAATAAAAACACCATTTTTATAGACGAAGACATCGTAGCAATCAAAAGAATAAAAGTAGAATACTTATAGTAGGAGATAGATCAGATTTGTAATTTATAGATCTAAGAAAAATTCCAGATTCCTAAGCACAGGAGCAATCGAGAACAAAAGTAATAATCTGAAGGTTTCGATCCAAAATTCCTTAACAAAAATTAATCTAAAATTAACTCTCCACAATCGCCTAAGCTCCGCTCAAAAACTATTCGAAAAATCTAAAAATGAGTCGCCCCTGTTCAGTCGCGAGCTCCCCAGCCTTCAGTCCCCAGATCGAGCAACTCACGGCTTCAGAAAAACTTCCAAAAATGGCATTGGCATTGCCGACCGAGTAGGTGACTCGGTCGAGCAATGCGTTACACGTTTAGCTGCTCGGGCCAATCAATTGTGCTACTCAATCGAGCACTACATGGAATTCAAAATCTTCAAAATCATCGCTTTGCCTACACGGGTCGAGTTAGCTCAGCTCGGTCCGAGTAGAGGCTAACTCGGTCACTGAAGATCTGCTCGGGCCGTGCGCTTTAATTGCTTCGGCTGTGAAATTTGACGCTGCTCGACCGAGCAACTGAACTGCTCGGTCCGTGCCATTCGCGTATCTGTTGCTTTCTTGCATTTGAAGCTGCTTGGTCCGAGCATCTGAACTGCTCGACCGAGCAGTCTGGAAAACAATCCCCAGGGGTTGCTGAAGGCTCCTCTCTCTCCTCTTCTCTCTCTCTTCTCCTCCAATGGCCCTAAAAGTGTGGCAAACTCTTACAGGGCTCCACCAATAAGCTCACGGGCATGTCGGATGTGTCCATACCCAAGTGGGGTCCCAAATCGCTCCAAAATCCCTGAAAACTCATAAAACACTACGAAACTTGAATATAACGTCAGAAACGTGATATCACAGTAAAATGTGGGATTTGGATGCAAAAATGATAAGGAATGCAATGAAATGATGATATGAAAATATTGGAGAATATGGACACATCACTGACCTCCTTCATACATCTAGCCCGTGCAAAGTTCATTAGGCCGCCCTACACAGTCCGTCTTCCAACCGCCATCGAACTGGTGTGCTTCCCCAAGGACTACGAGGTTGGGGTCTACGTCGCCTGCTTCCACCAAGGACTCCGCTTCCCCCTTCCCCATTTTTCAACTGATGCCGAACTCCATCAGTGCAATCTTCGGCTTCTTCGTCCTTTATGCGAGGAGCGATATCAGTCCGACCCTCCCCATATTCCGATATTTCTTTGGGACCAAGAAGCTGGGGGCGCACTACTATTTCTCTGTGAGGAGGAAGCGGCCTCTAGTCCTGGTCTTGCCGGGGAAAATTAAGGGTTGGAAGGAGAGGTATGTGTTCGTCTCAACGCCCAAGGATTTAGCTTTGAGGTCGAACTAGGACTTACTGAATCCGAAGGTGAATAGGGATGTCCGCCTCGATGTAGATGATGCAGAGCAGGCTAGGATCTTGCAAGAAATCCCCGAGACGGACATGTAATATGAGAAACTTGCCAAGGAGGAGATGATAGTCCGACAAATCTGGCCAGAAGGTAATCCAAGTTTTGTAGTTGTCGCTCCTAATTTGCTCACCCTGATCTATTTCCTTCTTGCAGGTCAAACGATGATTTTGCCAATGGAGGAGCTAGTGAGGCTGGCCTCAGAGCACGCCGCCAAACAATCAGCGTGGCCCGAAGAGAGCTCAGGAGGGCACGTCTACGGCGAAGGCTGAGAAGCTCGTCTGGACAAAGAAGCTGAAGGGGGTGGAAGCCACGGCTGCCTCGGGTCCTTTAAGGATCATGGCAGACATTGGCAGTCCTACGAAGAGCGTCGCGGGTAGAGCTGATCCACAGCCAATCGACCTTGATGCCGAAGAGGATGTGCTGGCTGAGCCGGAGGCCCAAGGGTCTCAGAGTGGGCGACTGCCTCAAATCCCTGCAATTCCGCTCCGGACTGTCGTGCCCCAGGGATCTCCTGTCGGGTCGGGCTTCAGCAGGTGGACGTCAGCCGCAGATCATTGGCCGTACGGTTGCCTGCCGTGCGGGCTTGGAAAGCCCGTACACCCGAGCTGCGAGTTGGTGCTCGCGGTGTTCAAGTCTAAGAGAGATGAGCTTTTGGCTCTGTCGACAGAGGACTCTCTGGCAGTGTCCTACCCAGTTGGCTCCGCTGAGTCGGTCTTCGACGAAGCCGGAGTGGCGACGAGGCTAGCCGAGAACAGCCTGCTGCTCAGGGATATGGAGTCTTTGTTGAACGTGGATGCGGAGAGGTTGTACGCCTTGGCCATCTATCATCATATGCAGGTCAGTCCGACTTCTTTCTTAAGACTGCTTCTTTTGTTTATGAGTGTGCTTGACTCTCCTATCCTTTGTGCAGGCGGGTGCAATGATGGTCGCCCTTAGGCGCCACACCTCTGGGATAAACAAGGCCGAGGCTGTGCTTGGGAGGAAGCAGGCAGAGCTAGAAGCCGTGAAGAAGGCTACTGAGGAGCGGGCGACGAGGCACAGGGCCCGGTACGCGAAGCTGCAGGAATCGTACACTGAACAACGGGCGATGATCCAAAAGTAGGAAGTATGCCTGGAGGAGTTACAATCCTCCAACACTTTGATTTCTTCCAGCTTCCTCTTTCCCGTGATGAGATCCTTCAGAAATTTGGCATATGTTGGGATCTCGGTGATGGCATCAGTAAACGGGATATTCAGCTGAATCCACTTTAGTAACTCCATAAACTTGGAGTACTTCTTCTCCAATTTGGCTAGGGCTAGCCTGTGTGGGTATGGAGGAGGAGGTCTGGAGACTTTGCCCTAAGATGCATAAACGGGAGGCGGCGTCATAGTAGGTATGACGGGAGGTGCATCCGCTCTCTCCTCAATAGTGACAGGCCCTTCAGTGGCCTCAGATCTGTCGCTGTCATCAACAGCTTCTTCAATGGTAATCTTCTCCTTATCAAGCACCGGGACCATGACGGGGTCACTCATCCGTCCTCCACGTGTGGTCACTGAGACCACGGCATTGGCTTGAGCTCTAGGGTTAGTCTCCGGTTGGGAGGGTAATCTTCCCTGATTCTTTAGCAACTGCGACATTTGCCCCCTCAGTTCATCGAGCGAATAATTGATATTCTTGAATTGGTTCGATGTATCTTGGTTGAAGCGAATCTGGCTGCTCATGAAGGTCTCCAGTGTAGATTCGAGATTAGACTTTGGAGGAGCCGTCGCAAAATTCTGCTGAGGTGGCCGGTTGAACTGATATCCCGACGGCCTATAGGGCCCAGCTGGCCAAAAGCCACCCTGCTGCTGGCTCTGCTGCTGCTGAGGAGGAGGTGGTGTTCTCTGAAACTACGGAGGTTATAGCCCTCCGCTTGGGTTTCCATAGAAAAACCCCGGGTGATTCCTGGCGGCTGGATGCTGCCACTGGTTCCGTCCCTCTCCTTGGACGTACTGCACGGTCTCAGATGTCTCAACACCCTCATAGTGACCCTCAATAGGAATATATCCAGGATCTACATACTCCTCAACAGGATGATATGAAGTGCTGGGTGCTGCTGGGATGGAGTCTAGGCACTGCTCGATACGGGCCACTTGCTTGCACAAGGTCTCGATGTGAGAATCCACGTGACTAGCGACCTTGACCTTAGGAGTCCGGGTCACAACGGTCCGTTCATCGTTTCACTGCTGGGTGTTGGTCGCCATGTGCTCCAACAGATCTATAGCCTCCTCGGGAGACTGACGTGTGTTTATATTTCATATATACACACACGTATTCTTTTGTGTTTTTCCGTTATTTTCCGTCGTCTCGTATCCGTTTTCTCGTATTTTCTTGTTTTCTTTCACTTCTCCTTGTTTTTACGTGTTTGCAGGAGTTTGCCAGCGTAGGGGATATATAACGACGATATCATAAGTCCCTGGAGCAATGGGAGGAGTCACGCGTAATCCAGGGGGCCAAACGACGAAGATCGCCATCTTTCAGCCCCCACCCGATCGGTTGGACATAGCCAACCGATCGGGTGATGCACGCGTGCACCACCTGGACAGCAGCTAAAGCTACGGGAGCATCAACCGACCGGGTCACCAACCGGTTCAACCCGACTAACTTCTCGGGAAATTGGAGCTGAAATCCAACCGATCGGGTGATCTTCACCCGATCGGTTCATCTGTAGCCGTTTCCTCGAAGTGATGAACCGGAGAGCTCACCCGACCGCCAGCGAATCGTGCCAAAATTTCCAAAGTCTCTGTCTTTTTGGGCAACAATTCCAACCGATCGGTTGATTTATCAACCGATCGGTTCACCCGATGAGCTCAAGATCCAAACGACGAGCAACTTCCGCCAACCGACCGTGTCGCCTGACCGGGTGAAATTTTGAAGATTGCTGCCGAAGTTCGCAGCAGGTCACCTGATCGGGTGATTCTTCACCCGATCGGGTGATGTCGTTTTCTATATATAGAAGCCCTAGGTTTTCAGAAAACGGAGAGTTGTTATTTTTTGCTGTTTTTATCTCTTGTGATTGCTGTAATTTCTTTGTTATTTGTAAGTGTTCTGATCTTAACCAAACTTTGATATTATCTTAATTGCATTGCTATTACTTCATTCCAATCGTCTGATTATGTTTTAACGGTCGATTTTCATTTAGATCACCTTTTAGCAAATATGTGTGAGTAGTTCCCAAATCTGGGATTTTGGTGGAAACCCCTTTGTGGGTTCTCCCTAATGCGTCCATATGACTAGGAAATCGATAGGGATTTGGAATCTATTGGTTATGCGGGGTGTTTCATTGTCATCGGCAGGAAAAAGACTGTCTTTGATCATTGGGCCAAGGGGGACTAAACTTGGCGGTTGACTGTAAGGACCCTGTCTATGGGAAAAACATTAGAAGGGGGGTTGACTAGTGTTTATGCAAATTTAAAAGGAATTTACGCCAAATAAAATGCAATCCAACAAATAGTGCGGAATAGAAAAACGACCCAAATAGAAACACACGCAAACACAAATATGTTTCAAGGGTTCGGATTACCCAAGTCAACTCCCGACTTGTTCCATGTAATCCTACGTCCCTACCACCCGGATACCACCGGATACTCAAGTTAGAACCCTAACTTGAGGTTTCCTTAAAGCCCACTTGTAGCAACCCTACAAGTGCAATCGAATACAATCTATATCCTTGACTCCCACAACCAGCGAGCAAGCAAAAACCACTCTTACAACCGAGAGCACAATTCAAATAAAGAAGTTATGAAATCTGAAAGCAACACTTACAATCACCTATGCCTTGAAGTAGAACTTGAAGGAGAAGTGTGATGTGTGTTGAAGAACTCTCTTGGAAGAGAGGAGAAAGCCCTTTCTCTTGACTGCACCAATTGCCTAGAAGATCAATCTTTGGTTCTAGGTTGGAGAGCAAGAGAACAAGATTTGGAAATACTTAGGGCTTTGGATTTGAAAGCTTTGATCTTTGGAAATGAAAGCTTGAAGGATTTTGCAATGAATGAGTAACCTTCCAATGAAACAGTAGAAGCTCTATTTATAGCTTTCTCAAATCCACAAAACAGTTTAGGCAAAAACCCAATCGAAATCCGTGAGAAAAATCTCAACGGATATAATCTAAACTCGCGACAGTCGACTGTTGAACAATCCATAGTCGACTGTTGCACAGTCAGCAAGGGTAGGTGAGAATTCATAACGGTAACTTACCACGTGGACAGTCGACTGATGAAGCAAAGACAGTCGTCTGTTAAACCAACAGGCGAATGTAATTTCTTCGACAGGCGGCTGGCAGAGAGAAGAGTAAGTTAGACAAATACTGGAAATCTCACAAGATACAGGACAGACGACTGATGCAAGGAACACAGTCGACTGTAAACAGGAACAGGCGACTGTAAAACCTTAAACAGACGACTGTCAATAGCAAGAGAAATTTCCAGAGAGCTGAGTCAAAGAAATGACTTCCAGAAAGGCGACTGTTGCAGCATAGATAGTCGACTGATCTAATAGACAGTCAACTGTATATACAGCATAAGTCGACTGGCCGTAGAAGTCAGATCAAAATAGAGTTTGGGCAAGGAGAGACAGGAGACTGATTTACAACACACAGTCGACTGTCACTAGGACAGGCGCCTGTGAATCGTTCAACAGTAGCCTGTGCGAAATAAACAGAGAAGACCCAAAACTACATTGTAATAGTCTGTGCATAACAGGCGACTGTAGAACAAAACACAGTCGACTATTTTTGAGACAGGCGACTGTAAGCTGTTCAGCAGTCGGCTGTTATGAACAATCCTAGCACAAACAAAAGAGAATTGAATTGGGATCAAAGGGCAAAGGTCTAGAGATGTCCTATGATAGAAAGTAGATGTGTGTGAGTGCTCCATCAAAGTTCTATTTCTCAGCTACATACTAGAAGAGATAAAAGAAAAATTACATTGACGAATAGTCTCTTCTTTCCATCATATGAGCTTGAAGTCTTTACGGAGCTTCAATCATCAATCTACGAACATCCAATTCATATCATTTGACTTCAATAACGTTTGTGAGTCATCCATTGCTAGTTGATCTTCATAATAAGCTTAGGCAATGGATTAACTGCAAAATAGGGGATTAGTCACAAGTATTTATGTTTGCTCATCATTAACACCAAGTTGGGAGAAGTCCAATACTCAACATTCTCCCCCTTTTTGATGATGACAAACAAACATAAACAAAAAGATAAATAATTGTGCGTAATGAAAACTTACTCCCCCTACATAGATGCCAATCAAGTTAGTCAACAAATATTAGAGCATCTACATAACAATTGAAGCAAATGAGTGAGATATGAATCAATTCAATACAAGAAATCTAGGAAATAAAATCCCTATTCATTGTAATCTTACTCCCCCTGAATCTAAGGCAACGAAAATCTTAGATTCAAGCGTTAGAACATACTTAGCACATCTATTATGAATCTTGTATGTTTATTTCTCTCCCCCTATGGCATTATCCAAAAAGGTGGGAGCAATTAACAACAATAATAGTGCTAAATACGAACTAACAACAATCAAGGAGTATAAAGATATATCGAATCAAAAACTCATAAAATCTCATCATATACACATGTGAGTAATGGAATTGAAATCCAATATCAACTTTATATATATATGAAGTGAAAATAATTTTCACAAATTCATCATATCAAAGTGAGCATGAATTGACCAATATCAAATTCGTATATAGTCTCAAAACCACATCAAGGAGAGTGAAGTATACATACATGGAGACAACAAATCATACATCACACAGATAAGATATACAATATAGCATAGTGTGACACAAGAGAGGGTGCAACTTCATATATATATATATATATATATATATATATATATATATATATATATATATATATATATATATATATATATATATATATATATATATATATATATATATATATATATATATATATATATATATAGTCTGAGTACATCAACGGATGGTCATCTACATGGCCATCCCAACAAGATACATCATGATCGCAAAAAAACATCTTCACGACGACATCAAAATGTATCACCAAACATATATAAAAGATTCGCTGAGCATCATCCATCATACACAAAGACAAAACATATATCATCACTCAAAAGAACATCACTCTAACAACTATCTAGGAGTGAGGGTCGCCAGGAGCTGCAGGAGAGGAAGCAGGCTCTGAAGCAGCATGAGTATCCTCTGGAGGAGGGTCAGAAGGAGCAACAGAAGCAGCAGCAGCAACATCATGTGTAGAAGCAACACCAGGAGGCTCAATGACACCAGTAGGCTAGGGAGGCACATGAGGCTGAGGAAGATACTGTCTCAAATCCTCAAGGAAGGGAATTCCCTGATGGAGGAGAGAGAGAGACAGCAGTCTGTAAATACCAGAGACCATCGCCAAAAGAGTATCCTGAGAGGGTGGAGCAGATGAAGAAGGCAAATCAGTTGGAGGCACAGTGGATGATGATGGAGCTGAAGTAGACTTCCTCTTCTTCGAAGTAGTCTGCAGAGCCGAAGAAGATTTCGACTTTGCAGAAGCGTCGAGGAGAGGACCAAAGGGCATGGGCTCGTAACGAGTCAAGTCAATACCAAAGTGGCGGAAGACACGAGTCAAAAGACCACCGTAAGGAATGTGAGACGAGGAGGACGTGAACTCAACCTTGTCCATCCTATCAAGGAGGACACCGGCCCAGTTCACGGGCATGCCAGAGAAAATAGCATACATACACTTTAGACTATCCTGAGACGGCTGGTCAGACGATCCATATCTCGGCAGGATGTTGGACTTCACCACTAGGTGAACAGCCCAACCACGTGCAGAGAACATAGATGATCTGACACCCGAATCAAGAGCTAAAGGTACCTCTTGAAACATATCCCGGAGAACAGACTGGTCATGATCGTCAATCTCAGAGATGCAGATATCAGTGGGAAGGGAACCGACAGAAGGAATCCTAAGAATAGTCCCTAAGAGAGAAGGAGTGATCTGAATGTGGGTCCCCTGAACGATAGTATCGAGGATTCCGGTAGACGAATAATCACCGCGAACGCGGTTCGCATAGAAGAGCTTCACAAGAAATGGATAGGCTCTGGGGGACTCGCTCTGAGAGAAGCGAAAAAGATCGGCCAGGTGAGTAGCAGAAAGAATGTCAGATATTCTCTCAACAGTGAAGGCGGGGAAAGCAATGTACCGCTCCCTAAGTAGGTTGATCCCTAGGAGTGAGTGAAATTTTGCCAGACAAAGATCGTCTCGGCAAACGGGAACTAAGGGATCAGAGGGGGGTACGACAGGAGTCTCTTCAGAAGAACTGGACACAGAAGGAGATACATGAGGGTTCTCAGCAACAGGCTCACTGATGTGAAATCCAGCAGGCTTGCGCTGACGATGAATCAAAGGCTGAGCATCGCTAGAAGAAGCAGAAGGAGAGTAACCCGACGAAGAAGAACGCACGGGCGACTGGGCATGCTTGGTTCGGGCTTTATATGGTTTCTTTCTCTTGGCAATGAGTTTCTTGGGTGCCCTAGAACGTTTAGGGACATCGATCTTATCTTTTCCCTTAGGTTTAGGAGCCATGGAAACAAGAGAAGGAGAAACTAAAGCAAAGAAACAAAACGACGAAGAGCAAGAGAGAGAAGCAAACCAAGTGAGGAAGCACAGACGATCGCGGAGAAGAAGATCGAAGGCAACAGCAGAACGCGATCGACGACGACGATTAGGGGTAGTTCGACGGTTTAAGAGGCGAAATCGACCGTTTTTGTAGAGAAAAACTAGCAGGAAGTTGAACAGTCGAAGCGGAGGAGAGAGAAAGTCGACGTGGGGCAGTGGTCAGGTAGACTGAATATAAAATTGGGGAAATCAATCTGAGCCGTTGGATCAAGGAATCGACGGCTCGGATCAAATCACATGAACCGACTCAGCAATAGACAGTCGACTGTTACACAAAAGACAGTCGGCTGATGAAGTGATAAAATAAAGCTCAGATAGATGGGCAGTCGACTGTAAAGCAACATACAGTCGCCTGTCCACTGGACAGTCGACTGACAAATACTCAACAGTCGGCTGGCCGAGAATTAATACAGTTCACAAAAAGAACAGAGAACACTGTAAAAATTCGACAGAGAGTACAGTCGCCTGATGACTAAAATGCAGTCACCTGTTAAATTAACAGTCGACTGTAAAACAGTCATCAGTCGGCTATGCGAAAGATACAAATTCTCAGACTGAGGAGATAGAGTAGGGCAGTCGACTGTCGAAGGAAGGACAGTCGTCTGTCCTGGTCCAAAAGAGCACAGTGAGATAGAATTCCAGAGAATAAGAACACTCACCCTAGGACCTATACTCTAATCACAAATACATCGTAAAATCTTTATGAAAACAATAAATCCATTGAAACACAAATTTCTCCAATCAATTTCAAAACTCATGAAATCAAATAAGTCACAATTGCCTTTCTTAATCTCATAAAACAATAAAGCACATGAAGAAAGACAATCAAAAAGATATGAGCTCAATAAGGAGTTATAGCATGAAAATTGAGCTTCTAGATTTCAGATTCACCCATAATTCCCAATTCTCCACGCAACCTCATAAATGAATCTTCTTTAAGAGGTTTAGTGAAGATATCGGCAATTTGTTTTTGGGTTTCAATGTACTCTAAGATGATGTCCTTCTTAGTTACATGATCATTTATAAAATGGTGTCTCACGTCTATGTGTTTGGTACGGGAGTGGTGTACCGGATTCTTGGAAAGACAAATAGCACTTTGATTATCGACCATGATAGGGCAAGTATCACAATTGACACCATAGTCACTAAGAGTGTGTCTCATCCAAAGAATTTGTGCACATGCAAGACCCGCGTCAATATATTCCGCTTCAGTCGTGGACAATGACACCGAATTTTGTTTCTTAGAATACCAAGAAACTAAGGAATTTCCTAAGAAATGGCATGTGCCACTAGTACTTTTCCTGTCAGACTTGCATCCGGCAAAGTCGGCATCACTATATGAGATTAACTCATATGTGCTAAACTTAGGGTAAAGTAACCCATAATCTAGGGATTGATTGAGATAACAAAATATTCGTTTAACCGCAATCAAGTGTGACTCCTTAGGTCTTGCTTGATATCTAGCACAAATACATATGGAAAACATGATATCGGGCCTACTAGCGATTAAGTAAAGTAAGCTACCGATCATACCTCGATATAGACGAACGTCTACATCTTTTCCTCTTTCATCCTTGTGTAGATGAGTATAGTACTCATGGGAGTCCTTTTGCTCGAAGACGATTCCATCCCGAATCGCTTAATAAGCTCCCCTGTGTACTTTGTCTGATGTATGCACGTGCCATTCTCCATTTGTCGAATTTGCAATCCAAGGAAGTAGGTGAGCTCTCCCATGTGGCTCATCTCAAACTCATCCTTCATAGACTTGGAAAATTCTTGACAAAGATTAAAGTTAGTAGAACCGAAAATAATATCGTCTACATAAACTTGAATCAAAAGAATGTCATTTTCATAATCTTTAATGAAGAGTGTAGAATCAACTTCTCCCATTTTAAAACCTAAATTCAATAAAAAGGTCTTAAGACGATCATACCAAGCTCTAGGAGCTTGTCTCAATCCATACAACGCTTTCTTAAGTTTGAAAACATGGTTTGGAAATTTTTCATGAATACACCCGAGAGGTTGAGAAACATAGACTTCTTCATTGACAAACCCATTTAAAAATGCACTTTTAACATCTATTTGATATAATTTAAAATTCTTATGGGATGCAAAATATAAAAGCAACCTAATAGCTTCTAATCTAGCTACGGGGGCAAAAGATTCTTCGAAATCAATACCTTCCTCTTGCCGGTAGCCTTGAGCTACTAACCTTGCTTTGTTCAGTGTGATTACCTCGTTTTCATCCGTCTTGTTCTTGAAGAACAATTTGGTCCCAATAACTTGGTGACCACATGGAAGAGGTACAAGTTCCCAAACTTCGTTTCTCTCGAATTGCGCTAGTTCTTCTTCCATTGCCACTATCCAAGAGCTATCCTCACAAGCTTCTTGAATGTTCTTTGGCTCAATGGTAGAGACGAATGCGCAATGGGAGAATTCTTTCATTCTTGATTTCGTTCGAACACCCACACCAATATCTCCAATAATTTGGTTATGGGGATGGTTGCGAACGGTTGGATAAGCTTTGGGTAAACCTGGATCACTAGGAACAACTTCAATAACTTTGTTAGAAGTGTTAGTCTCAACAATAGAATCATTAATCTTAACATTATTAAGAGAATCACAAAGAATATCTACATTATCATCATCAACATGAGGAAAGTCAAAATCTTCATAAAAATATACGTGAAGTGATTCCTCAATCGTTGAAGAAGTTTTGTTGTATATCCAGTAGGCTTTGCTTCGTGTGGAATATCCAGCAACATTCCTTCATCGGATCTTGGCTCAAATTTGTCTAAATTACCAAAGGTGTTCTTTATAAAACATTTCGAACCAAAGACACGAAAATATTTCACTTGAGGCTTTTTATCATAAAACAACTCAAAACAAGTTTTTTTTGTTCGGGGTCTCACTAGGATCTTATTGAGCACATAACATGCCGTGTGCACCGCTTCTGCCCAAAATTGTAGTCCTAAATGACTATCATGGAGCATAGTGCGAGCACACTCAATAAGAGTCCTATTCTTTCTTTCTAAAACACCATTTTGTGGTGGTGCACGAGGAAAGGAAAAGTTATGAGTTATCCCGAAGTCATCACAAAACTTAGTAAAAGATTCATTCTCAAATTCTCCTCCATGATCACTACGAATAGTTGATCGCACCCCGGGCGTACACCCAAAAGAGCGACCGTGTAGTTTTACCGCAAGCGCACGGTGTAGCGGCGAGCGGGTTATCGAACACAGGGAGGACATATGACAGTGCCTTCTCCGAACAACCTGGCTATATGAACAGAAAAGAGGGAATTTGCCTTGCGACGATCCTGTCACAATCGTCAGGCAAAGTATGGAGATATAAAATCAAATAAAGACGCCTAGGGAATGGGGAATCCCCGCTACTCACCGTATCTCGTCAATGTGATTCATTGGTATCACAATTGCTAGGGTAGAATTTCGGATGAACTAGTTGCAACTGAATGTAAAACCTAGCTCACGCTCTCGCGCTATTGCCGGTCTATAGCTATCCTAGGTTTGGGTCCAATCTCTTGCAAACCCTAGCCTCGGCAAGCTAGAATTAGGATCAACATCATCGTTCGATCGCGTCCCGAGCCCACTCTCGTGCAAACTCGGGGTGCGACCAAGGTTGGGATAGTTCCTACCCGTCCAATCTCTTGCAAACGGGTATCGGTACGGAATTGCAACCGAGAACGCTAGTATCGGTCCAATCTCTTGCAAACCGATACTACGGAAACTCAATTTCAACCCAATTCGGATTTCTAGGGTTTCCTATCGAATTGGGATCCAATCTCTTGCAAATCCCAATCGATATGAACACCTAGCTATCCGTAGTATATCGATCCCAAACTAACCCTAATAGCAATTCTAGCAATAGTTCTACCATATCATCACAAATCGGAAATTGGGCTCGTAGGGTTCATCCCCACGCCCCAAGACGTTAGGACTACTCACAAATCATATCACAAATGCAAGAATAATCAATTGAACTAGCAATAGAATTCATCACAATATTCAAATAAGCAATAAAAATAAGATTTTTAATGAAGAGGGAGACAAACCAATAGAGTTCTCCAAGAATCCAACAAAAATAAACTTTTCTCTCCTCTCCAATCACAAGAATCAAAAGCTAAAAAGTTTAATCTAAAAAGCTGCAAAAAGCAAGGGAAAAAGCTCTCTAACCTAGGTTAAAAACTGGGGTTAAATACCCCCCAAAACTGCCCAAAAATCCGTGACCAAAATGCCCATGCGCAGCCTGAAAATCGCAATTTACGCCACAGGCAGCGCGGCTCACTCGGCCGAGTGACAAAAGTCGCTCGGCCGAGTGAGAAACCCTGAGAATTTCCAGTAAGTCTGGGGTCTTGGGGGTCTTCACTTCGGGCGTCGCTCGGCCGAGTGAGTTGTCGTCACTCGGTCGATGGCTTCTCTTCACTCGGGCGGTCGGCAATTTCCACTCGGCCGAGTGGGTCTTCTGATGCTCAGGCAGACGAAAAACAGTAAGTTGGCTCTTTTTGATGGGCGTCGTCTGAGTGCCACTCGGGCGGACGGGGTTTCGTCACTCGGCCAATGTGGCTTCTGATGCTCGGCCGAGTGCACACATGAAGCGTGTCCGATCTGGTCGGCCGAGCGGGGTCTCGCTGGTCGGCCGAGTGACTCCTTCACTCGGCCGAGTGAGACACCAAAAATGCCCATTCTGAGTGTTTTTGCCTCCTCCTCGCTCCTACGACGTTCTTTCTTCTTCCGCTCCTCTCCAATAGAAAAATACCCCTCGGGGAAGTCATCGGTGACACTCTGGAGTAGGTGTATCTCGAGATCACTCCAAATCGCTCCAAATCTCCTGAAATATGACAAAAACAACAAATCGTGAAAAGTATCGCAATATTGTCGATAAACCGTGAAAAACGTGATTTGAGCGATCTAAATGGCATGCAATCATGCGGAAAAAAGGTGTAAAATATGGAGTGATCAAAATCCCCCAAGCTTACCTCTTACTCGTCCTCGAGGTAGATAAGTAAAAGGCGAACCCGGTGGATTCAGAAAACGAAAACGACGAAAAACGAAAAACGAAAAACGAAGAAGAAAGAAGAAAGCGAAGAGGGAAGCTGCTAGATCATTTTTCTTAGGACATGGGTTTTGCTTACTCATATAGCATGCACCGAATGTAAAACACATGTCAAAGGCTTTTATTTCGATATCATAGTATAATGGTGCAAATAGAAATAGAAAACCCAAGAATATTGATATAGCATGAAAAACGGAATAATTTTAGAATTAACATTGTCTGAATCATTTAAAGTAGTATACAATATCGCAGATCACACACTTTTCAATTGAATGCTTTCTATGAGGAGTATAAAAATATCACGCAATAGAATAGAAAGAATAGAAAAGCGTGGATTTCATGAAATGAGTGCTAGGCATAGATTTCTGGATTTCGTGAAGCTAAAACAATCTCACCGAGTATAGAATATTACTTAGCCTAGGTTGTCGTGCACCGTCAAGTAGTCACTCTCTCACACGTCATTGGATTCCCTTCCCCAAGCTTATCTATAAGCGTGGTGGCACAAAAAACAATATTTACATCCCCATTTTTATGAAGCTCCAAAAGTAATAAAAATAAAAACAAAAAGAGGGAAGAAAGAGAGAACATGAGATGGGATCGTTTATTGAGATTCTTTTCTCTTTTCTTTTCTTTTCTTTTCTTTTTTCTCTTTTTTTTTCAATAGCATATATACACAATGATCCCAAATCAAAGAGAAATAAGGATATACAAGAATTTTTCTTTTTCTTTCTTTGGTTTTGGGAAATTTGGAGCTAGGAATTAATAGCGGGAGAAATGCCATATATTAGAATCGCTAAGGGGAGATTCACCAATGATTTTAAAATAGAGAATTGATGTTCAAGATATGTGGAGGAAGAAATAGATACGTCTCTCAGTTCACTCTATAGGACGTGCACGACAACTTCAGCAGGGTAATCTAATCTACTCGGTTTTGATCACAAAAAAGCTAACTAATCCAGATTTATCATAGCTAACATCATTCAATCATCCTGAAGTGAAATGTACAAATCATGCAAATAGAAGTGATATAGGAAAAGAAAACGGTACTCCAGATATAAGCATTCAATGCGTGAATCTTGGTGTGTTTTCTGCGATAGCATACATATGAATATTCAGACTCAGCTAATAATAAAACTTCATCCATTTTCATACGGAGAAAGTGTGGGTTACTATCTCTAAATGCAAGGCAAATCACAGCATATGATATCAGAAATAAAATCTAAGACATGACAAATATAGCATGCATATAGAGAAAGCTAACTCCACGTCATCATCATCATAGAAAAGTCATCTCTAGCATGAGATGAAAAAGAAGTAAAGATAAAGAGGGAAAATAAAACTATTTACAATGCAGCACTCAAAGAAAATAAGAAAAAACGTGATGCATGGTAAAAAAAGAAAAAGTGATGAAAGTGAGTGCAAAAGCGGAAAATGGCGTGAAAAAACTAAAAATAAAGGTGGTAAATCGAAAAGAACATGAGAACTCACTCCCCCAAGCTAAAGTGCACAGTGTCCTCAATGTACGAAGTGTGGCACACCGAGAGACGTGTAATGTGAGGGGAAGGTGAGGATGCATGCATGATGAGAAAGAAAATAAAAATAACGAAACGAAAATATGATGCGGACATGATGCATGCAGATACAGGAGTGAATCAGATATAAAAGTGTGACACCAAAAATCTCTCCCTCTCTCCCAAAAATGATATAGAAATATATGAACAAAATGCGGACCCAAAAACAGTTAGGGGAGGGGTGGTGGGCAAAAATCATCATGACCTAGCAGAGACGGGCAGCATGACGGCAAAAAGAATCAATGGCATCAAGGGTGCCTAAGAGGGTGGGGCTGCGCCGTCTCCGTCCTAAGGCGGAGGTGGTGGTGGTGGTGGCTGGGGAACAGTCTGCTGAGTGGGTGTGGGTGTGGGTGTGGAAGCAGGCTGTGTGTGTGTAGGAGTGGGAGTGGGGGTGGGTACCTGCTGGGTGGGTGTGGGTACACGAGGAAGCCGCTCGAGAATCTGAGTGAGGCAATAGTGAATGCCCGGGAGTAGGTCGAAGCGGCTGGCCATAGCGGTGACGGTGGCAGACATGGTCCTAAGGTCACCTTTGAGGGCACTCACCGCCCCCTCGAGAGCACGAATGCTCTGAAGTACAGTGTCGGGGGGAGGTGGTGCAGAGGGACGCACCTGTCTGTGCTGTGCAGGACGGGGCTGGCGGACTCGGGTGGTGTAGTGGATAGGCTCAGCAGGCATGTGGAGGAAAGGTGCTGTGCTCGCAAGGGTGGGCCGAGCCTCAGTGCGAGGCTGGGGCGAAGGCTGGTAAGAGGTGGAAGCAGCAGCAGCGGAAGTGGAGTATAAAAGTGGCAACGAGGCGGCCAGAGAGGTCGGTGTCACAGACGTGTGGACAGACGCCACGACACTCTCAGAAAAAACGGCTGCGGTGGAGACAGAGGTGGAAACCACGGTCTCCACGACGGCAGCAAAAGAGGGCTCTCCGCTCTCAACTATAGTCGGTGGGCGCTCGGGTAGGGCGGAGGAAACGGGCTCAACGGACAGCGGGCCAGCTGTGGTGGGAGTGGTGGTGGGCGTAGAGGTAGTGGAGGTGGGCGTGGAGGTAGTGGAGGTGGGCATGGAGGTAGTGGAGGTGGGCGTGGAGGTAGTGGAGGTGGGCTCAACGAGGGTACTCCCGACACCGGCAGAAGTGTGGACAGAGGTGTCGGGAGCATCAGAAATATCGGGCTGCTGAGGGGCCACGGGGTCAGCAGGAGCAGCGGGGTCAGCGTGTGCAGCGTGTGCAGCGTGGGCATGCTCAGCCTCCTCGGCCTCAAGCACATAGGCGGCGGGGATCAGGAGATCCATCGCCGGAAGCCAGTCCACCTGTGTTGGTGCTATCTGAGTCCGAGCTGGGCTCGGAAGGATCATGTAATCTGCACCGTAGGGATCGTGCAACCAAACCCAGTGCCGCTGACCATGCGGACGTAGCATCTTCATCCGGGCCATGACGTCTATGGACAGTGAAGTGGGGCCCGGGGCTCGTCGCACGTCAGCCGGAAAGTCCTCGCCGGTCATCAGGGCGAGCAGGGTGATCAGACCGCCGCAACATATCGGTGAGCGAGCACCCACCGATACGATGATGCGATCCAAAAACCAGCTCGCGATATCAATCACGACGGCGGGGACCAACTCGTCGCCCTCCCTAGATAGAGCTCTGGGGCGTGTCATCGCGTAGAGCATATAAAGCTCCGGCGTGGACATCGTCCCAGGCTCATATCTCGCCAAAAAGGTAGTCGCCATAAGGCGCTGAGCTATGCGGAGGCAAGGGTGGACGATGGCCGAGGCCTTGGCCCTACTAGGGTCGAAGGCAGCAGGTAGACCCGTGATCCGGGCCCAGAAAGCGCCGGAATCGAAGGAAGGTGGGGGAATGTGAGTGGGGGCGTAACCACGGTCGGCCCCGGGGACATCGGGCCACGAAAAGAAAGCTCTCATCATACTGAGAGTGACCTGGCACTCTCGATCCATAAACCTAAACGAGCATCCTTCGTCGGTCCGGGCGATAGAACTAAGCACCTCAAGTGTCGGACGGACGAACGTGTCCGCCGACACCTGGAAAAAATCTCGCCAACCCACGTTGTCATACAACGTGAGCATCCCCTCAAGTACCCCCAGGCGTCCTAGGTCTGCAAGGTGTGCGAACCTGGAGGGTACGATCGAGCGCTGGGAAATGCGCTCAAAAACGATGCGGTGTGCGTCGTCCCGGAACGTAATCCCCAGCGGCCCGACAAGTGGAGCCGGTGGCGGTGGCTGTGGGACGGCAGGGAGTGGCTGTGCGGGGTGAATGGGCTCTACAGGCTGTGCGGGGTGTGCGGGGTCTGCAGGCTGTGCGGGGTGAACGGGGTGTGGTGGTGTAGGCGGAGGAGAGTCTTCCACCTCGTGGGAGGGGCCGGGCTCATCCGGCCGCTTCCGCTTGGCGAAAGCTCTCCTGGTGCGAGGCCGTGTCCGGGGCGGCATGTGGCCCCCGGGTGCTCACCAAAAATAGCAAAAACACGGCGTGCAAAAATAAATGGAACGAATATACCGTGACACGCCGCGAGAGCAAAGAAGTGGATGTGTGCGAAGACCACGCCTCCACGAAGCCAAAATCGCTCCCCGGAAGCTCCCCTGGGCTTCCCTAAGCTCCCCAATATACCATGCACATCAAACGAAGATATCAGCGAGTAATATTCAAAATGTGTGGGGGTTAGGGGTATGATAGAGAGATAATGAGGTTGATTTAGTTTTGGGGCTCGTTAAACACATGGATCGTCGAAAAATACGCAAAAGAGGAGAAATAGGCAAAAAAATCAGGGTACCAGAGCTCGGCCGGCGAGGTGGTCACCGACGGCGACTCGGGCGAGGCGGAGGAGGCGTCGGCCGGCGGTGGTCGGCCGAGCGCGGCGGCGGGACGCGAGGTCGGGCGAGTGAGGGGGGCTGCGGGTGAGGGAATACGATCGGACGCGATTTTGGGAATTTTTTTCGTTTCGAAAACCGCGCCGTCCCGCTCCCCTTTATATAGGAAAAGTTACGACTCGACCGAGTGACTACGTCGCTCAGCCGAGTGATCGTAACGGAAATATTTTGAAAAATTCCTCCCCGCTTACGACTCGGCCGAGTGGCTTTGCCACCCTCGGCCGAGTGGAAGAAGTCCATTCGGCCGAGTGGCTCAAGCTACTCGGCAATACTCGCCCTAGGAGCGTATCAGTTTTACTCGGCCGAGTGAAGTCATATACTCGGCCGAGTGACAATTATACTGAAATCAAGAAAAGAAACAGAGAGTTGGGTACATCAGACTTCCCTCGTTCGTGAGCTGCTCGGGCGGACGAACTTGTGTGCTCGGCCGAGTGACTAGTATACTCGGTCGAGTGAACCCTTCTTTCTGCTGTTTGGCTTCGTTTGGGCTCTAAACTCTGTTTTTCTTCCTCCAGTCGATTTCATCTTCCTCCTAAGCATCGAGCGCATTCCTGGAGCGCTCCTCGTCGCCTTGTTCATCCTCCTAATGGTAGATATCCCTTTCTCCTCTCCTGTCAAAGAAAAATAGGACCCGTTATCACGAAATTTTTGGGCAAGCGACTCAAAACACTAATAATTTCTAAAACAAAAATAAAAGAAAAAGTAAAAATAAAGCAATAACCGTCGGGTTGCCTCCCGACAAGTGCTCGTTTAAGGTCGTGAGCTCGACCCCCTTTGATTTTCAATTCAATGCGGGATATTGGGTGCATATGAGATGCAACCGTCAAATTTATTGGGAAGAACGCTTAAATTTGGATGTTGTGGCGGGGCGTTCTTCCTCGGTGCTCCTTTGCCTCGGGTAGTGTTGGGGGGTAACTCCCCCAAGCTAATGCTTGCTCCGGGCCTCGGCTTAACCGGTGACACCGATTTTCGTATCGGTGTGGATTTTCTTGGAGTCTTCATCTTTGAGAGCTTGCAGAGCTCTCGTATCCTCGTGACATCAGCATCGCCTTCGTCAATTTCCATGGAGAGGTCGGGGGAATGCTCCATCTTTTCTTCTTGGCCCAAATCCGGCCCTTCCTCAAAATCCTCTTTGAATAGAGCGCCGATCGAATGGGGGATCGCCTCCTCAATAACCTTGTCAAGGAGGTCCATATAGTCCAGCTCCTCATGATAAGGCATATGTTTCATTGCCTTGGGAATATGAAGCTCCACCTCGATGTTGCCAACATTCAATGTTAGAGTTCCTTCACGTATGTCGACAATGACACCGGCGGTGGCGAGGAACGGGCGTCCAAGTATTAGCGACGTATCTCCCTCCTCCTTGACATCCATGATCACGAATTCACATGGCAAACATATGCCCCCCAGGACTTGTAACGGGATATCCTCTGCGATCCCTACCGGCCTTGTGATCCGACCATCGGCTAGTTGTATCCGCATGTCGGTAGGCTTCAATTTTGTGCCGGTGTTTAGTCTTAGGAACATAGAGAGATGCATGAGGCTAACTCTAGCCCCTAAGTCCACTAACGCCTTTTGTAGAGGGACGCCGCCTAAGGTGCAAGGAATTCGAAAACTCCCCGGGTCTTTGAATTTGGCGGGCTCCTTCTCTCTCTTGGTGAACCAAGAGCCCTCCTCGGCGAGCATGATTTTCTCCTTCCTCTTTCTTCCCGTAATCAAATCTTTTAGGAGCTTGGCGTATGTCGGGATTTCCACGATAGCGTCGAGGAAGGGGATATTGAGGCTTACCCCTATCAAATACTCGAGAAACTTGGCTAGCCGTTTCTCCATTTTTGCTCTAGCAAGCCTCTGAGGGAATGGGATCGGTGGCATAAAACGCCTCTCTTCAATCAATTGCTCCGCTCTAGACTTTTCTTCCCTTTGCGGCTCTTTCTCTCTCTCTACTTCAATGACCGGCTCGCTTGGCTCTACAATCTCCACCACGGGCTCCTCGGTAGGAATCATGACGGGAGTGGTATCCTTCCCGCCTCTCGTAGTAACTGCAACGACGGCGTTGATGTGGCCGGTGTTGCCCCGTGGATTTTGCTCGGGTTGAGCCGGCAACTGTTGACTATTTCGATTTAGCAACGCAAGTTGCTCCGCAATTTGTCCAACGAAAGTTGTAAGAGAGTCTTGGCCCGCCTTCAAGGAAGCATTGATCTTCTTCTGTTCGACCATAAACTCCTCCACCTTAACTTCAAATTCAGATCGTTGTTGAGCTTGCGGAGGGTTTTTATTTCTCCACCCTTGATTGTATCCGGGCGGCCTATAGGGTCCAACTTGTTGCTTTGGTGGGAAATTTTGTTGCGGAGGCCCCCTCGGTGGATAATGTTGTTGTTGTTGTTGTTGTGGTCGAGCTTGTTGAGGTAGTTATTGTGGCGGATTCAATGCTCCATCATTGTTTGCGTAGGAGAAACCGGGATGGTTTCTTGTGGCCGGATTGGCCCAATATCCTTGGTTCCCCACGACGTATTGAACTTGCTCCAAAGATCCCTCTCCTTGTTCTCCTCCCAAATACATAGCTTGGGATTGGTCTTGCCAATCACACATTTGATTTGTTGGTGCGGATGTGGAAGGGGGTCCTTGGGGCTCCGTAATATACTTCTCCAGTCTCTCCACCACCTTGTGGAGAGAATCGAACTTGTTGGTCAGCTCCGCTACGGCCTTTGCCTCATAGATGCTAGATGGCTTCAAGGAGGACGAAGAGTGTCCTCGCTCGTCGCCCCATTGTTGATTGTTTGAGGTCATCTCCTCAATTAGGGCCGTAGCTTCGTCGGGAGTCTTCGATAGGATGGCACCATTTGCCGCGGCATCAATAATCTGCTTGGTCCCCGGTTGGAGACCATTGTAGAAGCTATGGACTAGCTCCCAATCTTCAATGCTATGGTGGGGACACTGATGCTGCAGGTCTTTGAAGCGCTCCCAAGCCTCGTAGAGTTTCTCTTGAGGTCCTTGCTTGAAGGACATGATAGCACTCCTAATCTTTACCGTCTTGGAAGGCGGATAGAACTTGTCGATGAACGCGCTTGCCAACTCATCCCATGTGGTAAAGACTCCCTCAGCTTGCGTCCTCAACCAATAAAGAGCTTTATCCTTTAATGTGAAGGGGAAGAGGTGCAGTCTGATGGCATCCAGGGTAACGCCCGGCATCTGGAAGGTGGCGCACTTTGATAGGAAGAGTTGGATATGGTAGTGGGGATTTTCATGGGCGTTCCCATGAAATGGATCCTGCTGCATCAGAACCACAAGCCCAGTCTTCAACTCAAAGTTCTTGTCGGCCGCCAACTCCGGCATGGCTATAGACGAGGTCGTGGAGGAAGTCTTAGGCCGGACGTTCACAAACCTCCCTTCCGTATCGGGTCTCCTCTCCGCTCTGATTCTCCGCAATCTACGCTCGATCTCAGGATCAAACAATATATCAGTGGGGTCCGCAGTGGATCTCGTGTACATGCACGGGAAAACAAAGTTTCAAAGCAGTGATTAGCACAATGGAAGGGTTAGATAAAAAATAAAGAAATAAAACAAAAAGAAAGAAATAGCTAGGGTGGTAGGATCAAACACAATCGCCTCCCCGGCAACGGCGCAACTTGATCGCGCCCCGGGCGTACACCCAAAAGAGCGACCGTGTAGTTTTACCGCAAGCGCACGGTGTAGCGACGAACGGGTTATCGAACACAGGGAGGACGTATGACAGTGCCTTCTCCGAACAACCTGGCTATAGGAACAGAAAAGAGTGAATTTGCCTTGTGGCGATCCTGTCACAATCGTCAGGCAAAGTATGGATATATAAAATCAAATAAAGACGCCTAGGGAATGGGGAATCCCCGCTACTCACCGTATCTCGTCAATGTGATTCATTGGTATCACAATTGCTAGGGTCGGATGAACTAGTTGCAACTGAATGTAAAACCTAGCTCACGCTCTCGCGCTATTGCCGGTCTATAGCTATCCTAGGTTTGGGTCCAATCTCTTGCAAACCCTAGCCTAGGCAAGCTAGCATTAGGATCAACATCATCGTTCGATCGCGTCCTGAGCCCACTCTCGTGCAAACTCGGGGTGCGACCAAGGTTGGGATAGTTCCTACCCGTCCAATCTCTTGCAAACGGGTATCGGTACGGAATTGCAACCGAGAACCCTAGTATCGGTCCAATCTCTTGCAAACCGATACTACGGAAACTCAATTTCAACCCAATTCGGATTTCTAGGGTTTCTTATCGAATTGGGATCCAATCTCTTGCAAATCCCAATCGATATGAACACCTAGCTATCCGTAGTATATTGATCCCAAACTAACCCTAATAGCAATTCTAGCAATAGTTCTACCAGATCATCACAAATCGGAAATTGGGCTCGTAGGGTTCATCCCCACGCCCCAAGACGTTAGGACTACTCACAAATCATATCACAAATGCAAGAATAATCAATTGAACTAGCAATAGAATTCATCACAATATTCAAATAAGCAATAAAAATAAGATTTTTAATGAAGAGGGAGACAAACCAATAGAGTTCTCCAAGAATCCAACAAAAATAAACTTTTCTCTCCTCTCCAATCACAAGAATCAAAAGCTAAAAAGTTTAATCTAAAAAGCTGCAAAAAGCAAGGGAAAAAGCTCTCTAACCTAGGTTAAAAACTGGGGTTAAATACCCCCCAAAACTGCCCAAAAATCCGTGACCAAATTGCCCCTGCGCAGCCTGAAAATCGCAATTTACGCCACAGGCAGCGCGGCTCACTCGGCCGAGTGACAAAAGTCGCTCGGCCGAGTGAGAAACCCTGAGAATTTCTAGCAAGTCTGGGGTCTTGGGGGTCTTCACTTCGGGCGTCGCTCGGCCGAGTGAGTTGTCGTCACTCGGTCGATGGCTTCTCTTCACTCGGGCGGTCGGCAATTTCCACTCGGCCGAGTGGGTCTTCTGATGCTCAGGCAGACGAAAAACAGTAAGTTGGCTCTTTTTGATGGGCGTCGTCTGAGTGCCACTCGGGCGGACGGGGTTTCGTCACTCGACCGATGTGGCTTCTGATGCTCGGCCGAGTGCACACATGAAGCGTGTCCGATCTGGTCGGCCGAGCGGGGTCTCGCTGGTCGGCCGAGTGACTCCTTCACTCGGCCGAGTGAGACACCAAAAATGCCCATTCTGAGTGTTTTTGCCTCCTCGTCGCTCCTACGACGTTCTTTCTTCTTCCGCTCCTCTCCAATAGCAAAATACCCCTCGGGGAAGTCATCGGTGACACTCTGGAGTAGGTGTATCTCGAGATCACTCCAAATCGCTCCAAATCTCCTGAAATACGACAAAAACAACAAATCGTGAAAAGTATCGCAATATTGTCGATAAACCGTGAAAAACGTGATTTGAGCGATCTAAATGGCATGCAATCATGCGGAAAAAAGGTGTAAAATATGGAGTGATCAATAGTGATAATGGTGGATCCTAAAAGATTCCGAATCTTCTTTGCAAATTTGGTAAACTCTTCCTGAGCTTCATTCTTATTAGTTAAGAATGAAACCCAAGTAAATCTAGAAAAGTCATCAACGACAACTAATCCATAATGAGCATTACCTAAAGAAACGGTTCTAGTTAGCCCAAATAAATCTAGATGTAGAAGTCTAGGGGCCTCTTAGAAGTAATCCCTTCTTTAAGCTTAAATGAGGATTTACTTAGTTTACCTCTTTGACATGAATCACAAAAGTTTTTCTTATTAAAAACAATCTTAGGAAAACCTTTGCCTAGATCATGCTTAGCTAACTTATATAAGTGCTTGAAGTGAACAAGACCAAAACAGCGATGCCATAATAGTTGTTCACTTGTGTTAGCAACTAAGCAATGTTCTATGGTTTTAGGCAAGCTCAAATAATAAATATTTTTACGCCTAATACCGGAAAATAAAACATTTGAATCACGATCAACAATAGTACACAATCCTTCTCCAAAGTTAACCTTGTAACCTTTGTCACAAAGTTGACTAATGGAAATGAGGTTGTGACATAAACCACTAACAAGATAAACATTAGTAATTAGAGGTTTGGAAGGATTACCAACAATACCTACTCCAATGATGGTTCCCTTTTGATTACCTCCAAAAGTGACAGTTGCACCATCTTTGATGCTAATCACTTCGGAGAGCAATGCGGGATCTCCCGTCATGTGTTTGGAGCAACCGCTATCAAGAATCCATCCTTTCCCTTTAGAGCTAATAAGGCATTTATTGCTCTTCTTCTTTCTCTTGGGTACCTATATAATATACCATAAGCTTATTGTACCCAATGTTTGTTGGGTCCAAGGGGATTAGCCCTTTGGAAGCCAAGTCCAAGTGGACTTCCGCTTCCCAATATAGTTACTATTTCTAATTACGTCATGAAAGTAGGAATCAACATAAGAATTCCTAACATTTAGACTAATGTTCTTAGGACCCCAAATAGTGTACATCTTGGGAGTCCTATTCCTAGTTGCATGCATATGTGTTGGATTTCTATGTGGTGCATGCTTCTTAGAAACATGATTGCAAGCATAGAGATGTGGTGGAGGATATGCATTGTACATTCTAGGATGATATGTATTCTTGGGAACACGCATATTATATGAAGCATATTGATCATGCATGACATGTGGAGGATTAGCATACATGAAAGAATGAGGCGTATGAGCATACGGGTGTGTAGGAGCACGTACATGAGTATTTCTCATGTGTGGTTGTGTACGTGTCCGTGGGTGCGGAGCATAAAATGTGTCATGATTATCCACTTGTGAAGTAGGATGTTTCCTACGTGGATGAGTGTTAGTGTACATATAAGCATGGCCTTGCTTTTGGTTTTCACCCTTAGTGGGTTTCTTGCCAAAAGGAAGAGAAGGTGATGTGGTGACAGTCTTGGTAGGATTGCTACCTATAGTGTCTTTGACACCACTAGTGGATGCACCGGAGGAAGGCCTCACAAAATCTATAGTGACACCACTATAGGAGGTGCGAGCATTAGATGCATTTGCTTTTACAAATCCAAGGCCAACACGATGTGTGGCCGGAAATTGATTTGCAAGAAAATCATCCAATTGTCCTTTTCCCTTATTGAATCTCACAATACGGGAGGACATGAGCTCATATTTCTCATTTAAAGAAGAAATGTTGGTATCCAAGGTGGACACCCGTGCTTTGAGCTCGTGCACTTGGGTTTTAAGAGAGTCATTCTCTAATCCCAATTGTGTGTGACGTGTAACTAGATCACTATTATCCATGGGATGTGTTTGATCTAGTTGAGATTTAAGGGAATTCACCTCATCTCTCAATGTGACATTTTGAGAAGCTAAGTTTGCTTTCTCAAGGGTTGAAGTATCAACAATGGTGTCATTGTTGATAATGCATGGAACGGATGACTTGCTAACATTTGATTTCTTTAAGCTAGTGTATCTAAGCATTAAAGATTGGTATTTAGCAAATAGTTCTTCATTAGCTATACGAAGTTCATCCATTGTTACCTCGGTGTCATCCGTGTCGGAGTCACTCTCATCCGAGAGTGGGTCTTCAAGTGCCATGAAGCAGATGTGGGCGCTCTCACCCTTCTCATCATCGGAATCGCTTGATGAGTCATCACTTGAATCATCAAAGGTACCGACGAGTCCTTTCTTCTTGTCTTTCTTGTTCTTGTCGGACTTGTGGTACTTTGGTGCCTTCCACTTTTCTTTGTTGTTTAGCATTGTGCAATCTCTCTTGATGTACCCTGGCTTATTACACTTATAACAAAGAGAGGAAGTAGCATTAGTAGACTCAAAACGTTTGTTGGAGGGAAATTTACCTTTGCGAAAGAAGCGTTGGAACTTCTTCGCCATTTGGGCCATTTCACCCAAATCCATCTCGTTCTCGGATTCATCACTTTCGGAGGATGACGAATTGGCGTTGAACGCCAAAGCTTTCTTCTTGGCCTCCGAGGGATTCATCATGGCTTGAATCTTCAATCGGTTATCCCGTCTTACTTCGTAAGACATAAGAGTCCCGATGAGATTCACCACGGTGTAGTTCTTCAAGTCATTGACCTCCTCAATGGCGATTGCTCTTCTTTCCCATTTGGAGGTCATCCCCATGATGATCTTCCTTACCTTTTCAGGTTCGGTGTAGATTTGGCCAAGGGCTTCCAATTCGTTTGTGATGTCGGTAAAGCGTCCGTACATCGACGCAATGCTCTCATTTTTCTGCATGTGAAACAAGTCGAAGTTTTGCACGGTAACATATAACTTTGAAAGCTTTACCTTATTCGTTCCCTCGTGGGTAACGATGAGATGGTTTCAAATTTGATATGCACTCTTACATGTGCATATCTTGTTGAACTCATTCGGGTCCAACGCACAATGAAGAGCGTTCATTGATTGAGCGTTGTTGACTTCGGCGGACTTCTCGGAAGTCGTCCATTTCTCGAAGTCCTCTTCGGTGGGTTCGACGTACTCCTTGTGGAGAGTTCTCTAAAGAGAAGCACTCCGAAGGAATGTCTCCATCCTACACTTCCAATAACCAAAATTAGTACCATTGAAACGTGGAGGACGTACCGTAAATTGACCTTCGAAAAGTGTGGACGCTCCATCACGGTCGTGATTGTTGTACGAAGCCGGCGGAGGAACGTTGTTGTTGTTGGATGCCATAGATGAAATCTTGCGCTCTGATACTAATTGTAAAGACCCTGTCTATGGGGAAAACACTAGAAGAGGGGTTGAATAGTGTTTATGCAAATTTAAAAGGAATTTACGCCAAATAAAATGCAATCCAACAAATAGTGCGGAATAGAAAAACGACCCAAATAGAAACACACGCAAACACAGATATGTTTCAAGGGTTCGGATTACCCAAGTCAACTCCCGACTTGTTCCCTGTAATCCTACGTCCCTACCACCCGGATACCACCGGATACTCAAGTTAGAACCATAACTTGAGGTTTCCTTAAAGCCCACTTGTAGCAACCCTACAAGTGCAATCGAATACAATCGATGTCCTTGACTCCCACAACCAGGGAGCAAGAAAAAACAACTCTTACAACCGAGAGCACAATTCAAATAAAGAAGTTATGAAATCTGAAAGCAACACTTACAATCACCTATGCCTTGAAGTAGAACTTGAAGGAGAAGTGTGATGTGTGTTGAAGAACTCTCTTGGAAGAGAGGAGAAAGCCCTTTCTCTTGACTGCACCAATTGCCTAGAAGATCAATCTTTGGTTCTAGGTTGGAGAGCAAGAGAACAAGATTTGGAAATACTTAGGGCTTTGGATTTGAAAGCTTTGATCTTTGGAAATGAAAGCTTGAAGGATTTTGCAATGAATGAGTACCCTTCCAATGAAACAGTAGAAGCTCTATTTATAGCTTTCTCAAATCCATAAAACAGTTTAGGCAAAAACCCAATCGGAATCCGTGAGAAAAATCTCAACGGATATAATCTGAACTCGCGACAGTCGACTATTGAACAATCCATAGTCGACTGTTGCACAGTCAGCAAGGGTAGGTGAGAATTCATAACGGTAACTTACCACGTGGACAGTCGACTGATGAAGCAAAGACAGTCGTCTGTTAAACCAACATGCGACTGTAATTTCTTCGACAGGCGACTGGCAGAGAGAAGAGTAAGTTAGACAAATACTGGTAATCTCACAAGATACAGGACAGATGACTGATGCAAGGAACACAGTCGACTGTAAACAGGAACAGGCGACTGTAAAACCTTAAACAGACGACTGTCAATAGCAAGAGAAATTTCCAAAGAGCTGAGTCAAAGAAATGACTTACAGACAGGCGACTGTTGCAGCATAGACAGTCGACTGATCTAATAGACAGTCAACTGTATATACAGCATAAGTCGACTGGCAGTAGAAGTCAGATCAAAACAGAGTTTGGGCAAGGAGAGACAGGCGACTGATTTACAACACAAAGTCGACTGTCACTAGGACAGGCGCCTGTGAATCGTTCAACAGTAGCCTGTGCAAAATAAATAGAGAAGTCCCAAAACTACATTGTAATAGTCTGTGCATAACAGGCGACTGTAGAACAAAACACAGTCGACTGTTTTTGAGACAGGCGACTGTAAACTGTTCAGCAGTCGGCTGTTATGAACAATCCTAGCACAAACAAAAGAGAATTGAATTGGGATCAAAGGACAAAGGTCTAGAGATGTCCTATGACAGAAAGTAGATGTGTGTGAGTGCTCCATCAAAGTTCTATTTCTCAGCTACATACTAGAAGAGACAAAAGAAAAATTACATTGACGAATAATCTCTTCTTTCCATCATATGAGCTTGAAGTCTTTACGGAGCTTCAATCATCAATCTACGATCATCCAATTCATATCATTTGCCTTCAATAACGTTTGTGAGTCATCCATTGCTAGTTGATCTTCATAATAAGCTTAGGCAATGGATTAACTGCAAAATAGGGGATTATTCACAAGTATTTATGTTTTCTCATCATTAACACCAAATAGGGAGAAGTCCAATACTCAACATTGACTCCCTAGCCATAGCTCACGCCCTTAGCGTAGTCGAATCCGCGC
Source organism: Scilla litardierei (assembly GCA_030789695.1). Taxonomy (NCBI): domain Eukaryota; kingdom Viridiplantae; phylum Streptophyta; class Magnoliopsida; order Asparagales; family Asparagaceae; genus Scilla; species Scilla litardierei. The sequence continues at coordinate 334,145,548 of CM061142.1, read as the reverse complement.
GTGCGGGAGCGGCATGATGAGATGTTGGGAGTTATCGTTGCGAGCTTAGTGCTCCCGGAGTCGGTTAATGTTAATGGACATGGGAATGCCCACTGACCGAACCCGGGAAGTCCGGCGTATCATCCTAGGCACTGACCAGAATATCGGGCCCATGGGACGCCGGCATCACCTTTAGAGGCAACGTCTCACCACTAGACCCTAATTCCGATCGTTATCCCATCCGTCGGCCGTATTGTCGAGAATCACACGATAGGGTGGAAATCGAAGTCCCAGGTTTCCCTTTATATTGTTTATCCCTCGCATTCTATTTCCGTGACAATCCATCTACCGATTCGGGCTAGCTCACCCATGGGGTGAATCCGGTCCTTTCTGACACAAGCACAACCTCGCCTCCTTGAGTTCGATCCCCAAGCCACACTACAACACCGTGCGCTTGCGGTTATAAATATTTAAATCTCACACCCCCAACCATATATTGCACACATCAAAAACGCACAACGTGGGGACGTCAAGCTTTATGGCGTCGTTGCCGGGGAGGCAATGTGCTTGTTATTTTTGGATCTCATGAACCCTTGAGTCTAGCTCACATCTCTATCTCGTGATAATTTTCGTATTCTTTTTTTTCATTTTTATTTTCTTATTTTTATTTTCTATTTTTATCTGTTTCTATCACACTTTTGCTTCACCGGTGTTTGTTGCTTTTCATGCGCAGGAGTTCAAGGAGTGTAGACGACTTGATTCCTGTTGATCCTGAGAAAAACACCACCCTAAGGCGTCTTGCCGCAGAGAAGAGAAGAAGAGAAGAACCCGAAGACATGGGGGAGAACACCCCACCTCACAAGTCCCTGCTGGAGTACTCGATACCTTCCCTCGAGTCCACCTCCGCCATCCGTCCTCCTGCTATTACGGCACAGCGCTTCGAGCTCAAGCCATCCTTAGTGATGTGGATTCAGCAGGATCAATTCTCGGGGGCACCCATGGAGAGCCCCATCGAACATTTGGACTCCTTCTTGGAGAAATGTGACACCTTCCGCATAAATGGTGTCACAACTGAGGCGATCCGTCTGAAACTATTCCCCTTCTCTCTGCGAGATAAGGCCAAGCTGCGGCTTAGGGGGAAGGACCCAAATACGTTCAACACTTGGGAGAAGCTTTCAAACGCTTTTCTGACGAAATTCTTTCCTCCAGGGAAGACCATGAAGCTGAGGAGTGAGATCTCCTCCTTCTCCCAAGCCAGCCACGAGTCCCTGCATGAAGCTTGGACAAGATTTAAGGAGATGTAGCGAAGATGCCCTCATCATGAGCTTCCCTAGTGGCAGATAATTAATCTGTTCTACAACGAATTGAGAGATGACTTTAAGTCTTCAATGGATGCCACGGCTGGGGGGGTCCTTCATGTCCAGAAGTGAAGAAGATGCCGGGAACATTCTAGAAAATATGGCATCAAACAATGAGCGGTGGTGTGACGAGAGAGCCACACCGAGATCTGGGAGTATCCACAGGGTCGAGGACGTTGACAAATTATCCAGCAAGTTTGACTTGCTGTCGACCCAAATCTCCGCGCTAATGGTAGGAGCTGGTGGTGCCGGTACACAACATATTGCGGCGGTGGAATCCAAAGTCATGTGAGACTTCGAGGGTGGTGACATCTCACCACCGTTGGACCAAGCGAACGTACTATTCTAAAATCCTACGGGAAATGCACCGTATCCACCACAGATTAGCTTCAATCTGGCCTACTCTCCAAATAACCGGAACCACCCGAACCTTAGCTACCGGGCACCGTATCAGCAACCGCCTCCTCAACAACAACAGCAGCTAATATATTAGCCGGCTAGGCCTCAACAGCAGCAGTTTCAGCACATCAGCCTCCACAACAGTATCAGCAATATGCTCACAGGAATCAGCAACCATTCAGCAGCAGCAGCAATATGGCTAGCAGAGGGCCATCTCACCGGTTGAGTCCCTCTTGACTCAATACATTACCAATTAGGAGAAGATCAATTTAAAGCTGGAGATGGGAAAAAGGGCTCTTACTGACCAAGTAACTCAGCTGGGGTTGCAAGTGGCAAACCTTCAAAGGTCGCAAAATCTATTGCCGCCACAACCTGAAGTGAACCCGAGGGGAGCAAATCAGACTTTGGCACTCACACACGAGAATGCGAATGTGTCCGCTATCATATTGAGAAGCGGGACACAAATCCCCACAAAAGTGCTCCCAAGGAACCGGAAGCACCGTTGGGCGTAGAGCGACCAATTGAAAGATTGAATGACGACGGTGCTTCGTCGCCAAAGCAAACGACTCCGGAGGGAGTCCCTGAAGAGGAGAAGAAGAAAAACGAGGAAGGGAGCCTCAAAGTATTCAAGCCCGTTGTTCTTTTTCCACAACGGCTAGCCCAAGCCAAGATAGACGAGAAGTATGGCAAATTCTTTGCCATGGTCAAGGATCTAAGCTTGCAAATCCCCTTCCTCGAAGCTATCGAGACGATTCCCTCCTACGCAAAATTTCTAAAGGATTTGGTGACAAGAGGGTCCAGAAAGGAGAAGGTCGTATTGACGGCGGAATGCAGCGCTCTCATTCATAGAGCAAATCCGCCTAAGCTTAAAGACCCAGGGAGCTTCTCTATCCCTTGTGCGATCGGGGAGGTAAAGATCCATCACGCGCTCGTCGATCTTGGAGCGAGCGTCAGTTTAATGCCCTTGTCGCTATATAAGAGGATAGGGATGGGCGACTTGGAGCCCACCGGTATGACCCTACAGCTTACAGACCGATCGATCAAATATCCGGTGGGGGTTGTAGATGACCTCCTTGTCAACGTAAGTGGGGTGCATGTGCCGGTAGACTTCATCGTCATGGACATGCCTGAAGATGCGCACACCCCCATCATCCTTGGACGGCCTTTCATGGCCACTGCCGACGTTTTAATAGATGTGAAGAATGGGAAGCTTTCCCTTAACGTCGGCAGCGAAAAAGTCGAGTTTGACTTAGGGTTGTCAATGAAGCACCCCAATCCCCCGGATGATCCAAGATGCAATATGCTGGAGTGAGAAGAAGAGAGAGTTGTGGAAGCAAGCTCATGGGAAATTCTTTCAAGAAATCCCCCCGATAGCTTGGGGGACTTAGAAGAACCAGTCGGCCTGAAGAAATATGATGTTGCTGGAAAAGCAGATGCGGCACATATGGTCCCTCTCGGATTTCAAGATGCTCCTCCGACGAGGAAGAAAGGGAAAGAGCCCATGTGGCTCACCGGAGAAGAGATTCGGATCCTGAAACGAGTGGCGGTGGACGCCAATATAAGGGAAAAGCCCCCGGATCCCGTCAACAAAGGGAGGGTCGTCGAGCAAGTTTTCTTGTCACCGACGACGACACCAAAGGCCGCCAGCTCTGAGTATGAAGCGATGTCGATTTTTGGGCATCACCCCCGTCCACTTTGAATATCATCTACGGGCGTTGAGCAAACGACGTTAAACAAAAGCGCTTCATGGGAGGTAACCCATGCTCTACACTTTTATCTTCGTTTTTAGGATTTTTATTATCTTTATTTTTTCTATTTTAATAATTAAATTCAGCCGCGGGATCATCCGTCGAGAAACTTAGGCCATTCATTAACTTTTGCAGGAAACAAGCCCTCACCTGATCGGGCGACCAATCAACCGATCAGGTGAGACATATCAGACGATGGCCTGTATCCGCTCTCCAGTGAACCGGTCGGGTGAAGCAAAGCGTGACCGGGTGGCAGACCGTTTGGGAACGGCCGAAGTCTCGGGAATTTTGGGAATTGATCAACCGATCGGTTGATACAAAGCGTGGTCGGGTGACTGACTGGGTGAGCTGTATTAAACTTTCGGGAAAAAGTGTGAAGCGGTCACCCGATCGGTTGAGTTCTCAACCGATCGGGTCGACTGTAGCCAATTTTCAGCAATATTTTTGACCTAATTGTCAACCGATCGGGTGAGTTTTCACCCGATCGGTTCGACTTAAACCCTATATAAACCCCCCCCCCCCTCATCCGTTCATCTCCCTAGCCCGACCCCGATTCCCTCTCGCCGTTTCGACTTCCTCTCCCTCGCCCGACCTCGTTTCTCCCTCAATCGACGACACAAACCTCTCAATCGATCTCTTCCCTCTCTTTTTCCATCTCTCCATTGATCCCTCTCTCTTTCTCTTCGATTCAACCCCACAACACCCCTAATTTTAGCCCAAACCCCCCTTGAAATTTTGCTGAAAAGAAGCGACGCGGCTTCACACTTTCCCCATTGCATTGCGTTGGGACATCTACGAGCAAGGATCTTCATCTCGCTTGGGTAACTTCGCTCCTTAGCTCAATTATATATATTTTGCCCTAGAATTTCAGTTTGCTCGATTGCTTGTGTTAGTGTGCATTCATCACATTTCGCATTCACTCACACGTGCACACTCTCACATGGCCCGGGACCAAGATAAGGGTAAGGGTATCATGCGAGAGGAGGGGTCGTCTCGCAAGAGACGCAAGACCACACGTCCACCACACACACGCCCTTCTCCCGCACAGCCCAAACAACCCCAACCCCAACCTATGATCCCAGCCGAGGACCCACTAATGGGCCCGCGTGGCTACCGCTTTAGGAACCAGGAGCATAAGGACTTCTATCATAGAATTGATGCTCCGGGGCATCTATCAACCAAATTCACCCACACCCAAATGCTTATCGATCTTGGCGTATTCACTGAGGTCGAGACTCTCTTTGCCAATTTAGGTTGGTTAGCTTTCCTAAACACCACCGCGGTATCCTACCCCTCCCTCACACTCGAATTTCTATCCACACTTGTCTGTGAGTCGGGGTCGATCGTCATCTTCCACGTCTGTAATAGAACCATTCGCACCCACCTAAATGAAATTAATAACATCTTTGATTTTCCCATCCTTGGGGACGACGCTATCCGCCCCTCCGGGTATCCCCCCCCCCCGAATTTGACGTCGATCAGTTTTGGTTCCGCCTCACCCTGCACCCTGACTATCCCCGAGGTAAGGCCAAGGTCTCCTCCATCATTCACCCCATCTTCCGTCTGGCCCACCGAATCATTTCTTCCACGTTTTCCCCCAAGGATGAGTCAGGTACCGTGACCATCCCTGATTTCTTCATTCTTTGGGCCATGACCTTTCCCTTCGTTCGGGGTGATGACGTGATTTCTTTTCGGGCCCCAACCGTTCCCGTCCATGCCGGTACTTGGCTTGTCTCCAAGCTTCTTGAGATTAGCTGTGCCGGCAAGGGCAAGCTTTGTTGCGGGGGCCTTATCACGATCATAGCTTTGGCTCCCCAGTTCAACATTATCATTCCCCGTGACACACCCACTGCCGCAGGACCCTCACATCTAGATTTAGATGTCCTGCGGCATATTCATATGATTAAGCCCCGCCCCGATGGTCGCTTCACCTTCCATTACGGACACCCTCCAGCTCCTTATACCATTCTGCCTAACCCCGCTCGTATGACTATTGCTTTGGCGGCAGATTGGACATTTCCTCCCGATCCTGAATTTATGGAGGGGATCCGACTCCCATTCCTTCCCCACGGCGCACCCAGACCACTTTTCCCTGCCGCCCACTTGGGCAAGCAGGACATCCCTGTGCACAGTGATGACCCTGGGGCTGGGCCTAGTAGTGCCGTCCTGGCTTCCCTTCCCACCACCACTGTCGCCACCTCTCCGATTCGTACGACCACCACCTCCACCTTTCGTCGAGCCGCTTCTACTCGCCTCCACCTCAAGGCTGAAATAGCTTCATTGCACACTGCCGCTTCTTCCTCCACCTCCTCGGTCCCATCCCCTTCCATCTTCACTCACCCACATTTCCTCGCACTTGAGAGGAACGTGGCCGCCATCCTCCGCCTTCTCACACACGTCCACAGACCTCCTCCAACAACACCACCACCTTCACCCCCTCGAAGATTTTCACCTCCCCCATCACATTCCTCACCTCCACCATCACCCCCTAGGCGACCATCCCCTCCTATCACCACTTCCATCACTACTTCCATCCCAACTACCTCATCTACTCCCACCATCTCCATTCCCTCAACTGTCGTCCCCATAGCTCCACTACCCTCCACTTCCGTCACCCCATATGTGCGTCGCAAGAAATTGCAGGTGCGATCGCGATCACTTCCCCCACCATCCACTTCTATCCCCGTACCCACCCCATCTGTCGCAGTATCCACTCCATTCACCGCCGTTTCTACCCCTTCTACCTCCGTGTTGGTCGCCCTTTCACTCCCACTCACCATCACCACCACGACACCACCCATCATTCACACATCCACACCCATCGATCCATCACCACGACCACTTTCTCCACTTCTCCGCACACCAGTCACCTCTCCCGCCCACTCCATTGCATCCCCCACATCTTCCACCGAGGAGGACGATGATGATTCCTCTCCTGCTTTTTGATTTTCCTTTTGTTTTCAGACCTCCCCCTTGCATATCTCTACCTTTTCACGATCAGATTTTTTCGCTAGAATTGTTACGTCTAGCTTGGGGGAAGTCAATTTTTCTGTGTGCTGTCGTGTGATGTTTTATGTGTGTGCTTGTTATATATGTTGTGTCATGTGATTTTCTATTTTTTTTATTTTTCGTTTGTATGTCGTGTGGTGTGATCTTTATCTTTATCTTTTTTTTTATTTTTTTATTTTCAGTTTCGTATGTGTGTTTTTCTTGTTTTTCGTGTCTTTTGTGTCGGTGCGTATTCTCCCCCATTTTCATTGCCCTCCCGTTTTTACTCTTATTGCATTGAGGGAAATGCAAGTTTCAGCTTGGGGGAGTCGCACTTCGTGCGTCATTTGTGTCGTTTTTCCTCGTTTTTGAGTCGTTTTCATCGTGTCTTTATTTTTTCTTTCCTTCTTTTTATCTCTTTTTCCTAGAGATGAACCCTATGATGAATTGCCACAAAAATCACACACACACCTAGCATGGATTCGATAATCACATTCACTAACCCTAGGAAGTCGAGTCCTCTTACATTCATGCATCGTGGGTCCACTTAGCCTTTTTGTGAGTCGTGTGTCGTGACTAGCGTTTGGTGTGCTTCTACTATGTGATTTTGATTTATATACCTGTCCAGAAATGACCCCTAGATTATCATGCTTCGATTTGAATATGCGGTATTTGCTTCTCTTATCTGCTTCTGTATGCGTGAAAATAAATATATCGTATGCTTCACTTCGCATGTGTCAGGATTCCACAGTTAGGACTAGGATAGCCCATTTTAGCATATGCTCTGATTAGCGAGACATTTCCCCTGCCCAAGTGTTTAGAATCCGATTTCTTTTTTATTTTACTTGGTGCAAATCCCCTCGTCGTGTACCGTTCTCCCACTTGGGAGAGTAAACACGTGTATATACTCAAAAATCCGAAAAAAAATTCAAAAAAAAAGAGAAAAGAAAAACCCAAAAAAGGGGAAAAAGGGGAGAAAAGAAAGAAAAAAATACACATGTATGGCCAAAAAACCAAAAAAATTCATATATCCAAAACCCAAAAAATTGTGTGTGAATATTTCCCTACCTACCGAGAATAAAGGGAAGGCGAGAATTTGCACCGAGTGTCCTACTCCACATCATCTCAACCCCCATCGCTTTCGAAAACACTTGGAATAGGGAATTCTAGCTATTATCTTGGCGATAGTGTGGTGATGTCCGAGTCCCTAGCTGTGGAGTCCTTGACACATGATGCGTTTCTATTCTCACTCTTCTCATGCATGCTTGAGCTATATATTCGCCGCTATTTCTGAATCGAATCGATATTTGGGTCATTTCTTGGATTTGTGTATATGGAGTTTATAGCACAATGTAGATAGCGACATCGTCTGCTAGCACATGACCACACTCACTCGCACTTCATCGCGTGGGCCCACGGCACTTGTCTGGACTCGTATTCCTTGGTTTAGTGATGTGATTTGGCGTTTGCTTGCTTGGTGTGTCGTTTTTGATTTTGTTGGCCCTGACGGGCGTTTTAGGATTTAGAGTTCTCTTTTTCTCTCGTTCTCTCTATTTTCTCCCTCCGAGCTCCTACTCTCACTTGTCTTCCTTTAGGACGAGGAAGGATTCAACTTGGGGGATTTTGACGTGTGTTTATATTTCATATATTCACGCATGTATTCTTTTGTATTTTTCCGTTATTTTCCGCCGTCTCGTATCCGTTTTCTCGTATTTTCTTATTTTCTTTCACTTCTCCGTGTTTTTACGTGTTTGCAGGAGTTTGCCAGCATATGGGACATATAACAACGATATCATAAGTCCCCAGAGCAACGGGAGGAGTCACGTGTGATCCAGGGGGCCAAACGACGAAGATTTCCATCTTTCAGCCCCCACCCGATCAATTGGACATAGCCAACCGATCGGGTGATGCACACGTGCACCACCCAGACAGCAGCTGAAGCTACGGGAGCATCAACCGACCGGTTTACCGACCGGTTCAACCCGACTAACTTCTTGGGAAATTGGAGCTGAAATCTAACCGATCGGGTGATCTTCACCCGATCAGTTCATTTGTAGCCGTTTTCTCGAAGTGATGACCCGGAGAGCTCACCTGACCGCCAGCGGACCGTGCCAAAACTTCTGTCTTTTTGGGCAACAATTCCAACTGATCGGTTGATTTATCAACCGATCGGTTCACCCGATGAGCTCAAGATCCAAAATATGAGCAGCTTCCGCCAACCGACCGTGTCGCCTGACCGGGTGAAATTTTGAAGATTGATGCCGAAGTTCGCAGCATGTCACCCGATCGGGTGATGTCGTTTTCTATATATAGAAGCCCTAGGTTTCCAGAAAACGGGGAGTTGTTATTTTTTTGCTGTTTTTATCTCTTGTGACGGCTGTAATTTCTTTGTTATTTGTAAGTGTTCTGATCTTAACCAAACTTTGATATTATCTTAATTGCATTGCTATTACTTCATTCCAATCGTCTGATTCTGTTTTTAACGGTCAATTTCCATTTAGATCTCCTTTTAGCAAATATGTGTGAGTAGTTCCCAAATCTGGGATTTTGGTGGAAACCCCTTCGTGGGTTCTCCCTAATGCGTCCCTAATTCGTGGGTTCTCCCTAATCGGTTACGCGGGGTGTTTCATTGTCATCAGCGGGAAAAAGACCGACTTTGACCGTTGGGCCAAGGGGGAATAAACTTGGCAGCTGACTCCCTAGCCATAGCTCACGCCCTTAGCGTAGACATCGAATCCTAGCGCGCGGGAGCGGCAGGATGAGATGTTGGGAGTTATCGTTGCGAGCTTAGTACTCCCGGAGTTGGTTAGTGTTAATAGACATGTGAATGCCCACTGACCGAACCCGGTAAGTCCGACGTATCATCCTGGGCACCGACCGGAATATCGGGCCCATGTGACACTAGTATCACTCTTAGAGGCAACGTCTCACCACTAGACCCTAATTCCGATCGTTATCCCATCCGTCGCCTGTATTAGCGAGAATCACACGATAGGGTGGAAATCGAAGTCCCGGTTTTCCCTTTATATTGTTTATCCATCGCATTCTATTTCCGTGACAATCCATCTACCGATTCGGGCTAGCTCACCCATGGGGTGAATCCGGTCCTTTCTGACACAAGCACAACCTCGCCTCCCTGAGTTCGACCCCCAAGCCACACTACAACACCGTACGCTTGCGGTTATAAATATTTAAATCTCACGTCCCCAACCATATATTGCACACATCAAACACGCACAACGTGGGGACGTCAGAGACTTATCAAGTAAGGCGCCCTGCGCCACAGCATCGATGATCTTTTTGGTGCTAGGCTGGAGCCGATTGTAGAAGCTCTTTACCAAATCCCAGGGCTGGAGTCCATGGTGAGGACACTGTTGTTGGAGGTCCTTTAACCTCTCCCAAGCCTCGTAAAGTGACCCTGTGGGTGCTGCTTGAAATTTGAAATGGCCCCACGGATCCAGACCGTCTTCGTAGGTGGATAAAACTTATCCACAAAAGCAAGCGCGAGCTTCTCCCAGGTGGTGAAATGGTTGGGAGGGTGGGCCCGGATCCAATAGGATGCCTTGTCCCTCAAAGTGAAAGGGAAGAGTCGCAGCTTCAACGCATCATCACTGACGTCCTTCACCTTGAATGTATCACATTTCACCAAGAAGGAGTCAATGTGATGGTTGGGATTTTCGTGAGGATGTCCATGGAAGGGATCCTGCTACATGAGATTGATCAACCCCGTCTTGAGCTCGAAGCTCGCTGCCGCCAGCTACGGTCTAAGAATTGAGGAGTTGTTCCCAAAAGTAGGCTTCATGTGGTCCCTGATGGACCCAGTGCGGAGAGGAGGAGGAGGAGGATTTTCTCCCATCTGAGCAGATGGAGATGAACTTCTGCTAGATGCTCTCAAAGCCCTGGCTGTCTTTTCGATCTCAGGATCGAACAATAATTCTCTAGTAGATCCTTTATAGCGGATGTTCATGCACCAACAAAGCTCAAAGAAATGCCGTCAGTAGCACCACAATAAATAAAAAGAATAAAAAATGATGGTAGGGTGAGAAATGATCGGAATGCTAGCAAACTTCACAAAATGAAAACAAACTGAGATAAAGCAATATTGCCGTCCCCGGTAACGGCGCCAAAAACTTGACGCACCCGTAACTACGCCTAGGTTCCACCTGGCGGTGTCATGATCGCCAGGCATAATATGGCCCCTAGGCTACGATTTCGGTCTCAATCCGCAAGCTGACGATGTCGAGTTATATTATATAAGTTGTCGGATACCACAGGGACGGTGACAGTGTCAATAGGTTCTCAGTCTATTTCTAAATGTAGAAGTAAGATAGTTGTCGGGGTAATAGATTTGGGTTGGTTTTTGTTTGTTGTAATATCAATAAAGGGGACTAGGGCTTTAGGGATCACCACTAGGATCGTTGGGGGTCGATGCTAGGATATGATCCTTGCATTGCATTAGGGCTAGGAAATTAATCCCCCAATTCATGCCACTCTCGTGGGTTAGAATCGCAAGGTATTTTTGTGGCTCTCGTTGACGCAATGGCGGTAGCCGTCAACGTAGTGGTATAGTTCGTCGATGGATCCCCTCAAGACACGAGCCGGGCATGGTCACGTGCCTTGATTGGATCCAATGATTTCCCTATTCGAATCCTTAGATACCCCATAAGCACATCAATTCCACATACCGTGGGCATGATCTCAGTACGGGTTATCTACGGATTCGGTAGGATCTACCGAAATACAACCCTAAATCCCCAATTCAACGTAGGGATCCAGATCTACATTTACCCCATAGAATCCTAGGGCTAACCCATCAACCCTAGAATAAATCTTCTCACACATCGTAATAGCAGCAGACAAAAACATCAATTCCACAGAAGAAAACATTTTATCAATCGAGAGATTAGGGCTAAAAGAACTTACATCGAGAATAGATGAACAATAGATCCAGAGAAAAAAAATCCAAATTTCAATCAGCAAACATAGACAAGAACAAGAGTAATGATCTCCAGCGTTAGATCCAAAAATTGCTACAAAAATTAATCTAAGAGTAATTCCCTTCAAAATTCGCACTGAGCTCTCCATAAAAATTCCTCTCCAAAGTCTGATCGAGCTCTCCTCATAGCCGCCCGAGATCGCCAGCTTCAGTCGCTCCCTAAATCGTGCGCATCACGGCACGTTCAAATCATTCCAGAAATGCCCCAGGAATAGCAGACCGAGTAGGTGACTCGGTCGAGTAGCTTCTGCTCGGTTAGTGGCTTGGCCCGAGTAAGTGAGCAGCTCGGCCCGACCGAGTAGATCTCTACTCGATCCGAGTAGGCTCGACTCGGTCTGATACTCGGGCTCAACTAGGGCGCTGCTCGGGCTGTGTAATCTGAGGTGACTCGATCGAGCAGATGAGCTGCTCGGTTTGAGTCAGCCCGTATCCATCGCGGCTGTAATTGATATGGCTCGGTCCGAGCAGCTGGCTGCTTGGACCGAGCATTTTCTGGGAAATGCTGCAGAATGCTCATGGGGCTTCACTCTCTGCTCTCTCTCTCTCTCTCTCTCTCTCTTTTCTCTCCTCCAATGGCCTTAGAAGTGCGGTGAACTCCTCTAGAGCACCGCCAACGAGCTCATGAGCATGTCGGATGTGTCCATATCCGAGTGGGGGTCCAAATCGCTCCAAAATCCCTGAAAATTCACGAAACACTACAAAACTCGGAAATATCGTCAGAAATGCAGAATCGTAGTAAAAAGTGGGATTGGATGCGAAAATGATATGGGATACAATGAAATAATGATATGAAAATGATGGAAAATATGGACACATCAGCTTGCTCCAGAATTTGAGGGAGGGGAGGGTATGAGCCCGTAGCTCGGCCCTTGCCCTCCGGAGCCTGTCGGGTCCGAAGCTCTGTAAGCTTGCCCCGGATTTTGAGGGAGGGGAGGGTACGAGCCCGTAGCTCAGACCTAGCCCTCCGGATCCTGTCGGGGGAGAAGCTCCGTAAGCTTGCCCTGGATTTTGAGGAAGGGGAGGGTAGGAGCCCGTAGCTCGGCCCTAGCCATCCGGAGCCTGTCGAGGGAGAAGCTCCGTAAGCTTGCCCCGGATTTTGAGGAAGGGGAGGGTACGAGCCAGTAGCTCGGCCCTAGCCCTCCGGACCTATCGGGGGCGAAGCTCCATAAGCTTGCCCCAGAATTTGAGGGAGGGTAGGGTATGAGCATGTAGCTCGGACCTAGCCATCCGGAGCCTGTCGGTGGCAAAGCTTCATAAGCTTGCCCCAGAATTTGAGGGAGGGGAGGGTACGAGCCCGTAGCTAGGCCTTAGCCCTCCGGAGCCTGTCGGGAGTGAAGCTCCGTAAGCTTGCCCCGAAATTTGAGGGAGAGGATAGTACAAGGCCGTAGCTTGGCCCTAGCCCTCCGAAGCCTGTCGGGGGTGAAGCTCCGTAAGCTTGCCTCGGAGTACGAGAATATTCGAGGATAGCTGAAATTTTCAAATGGAGATGGCAATATTTGAGAATACGCACAAAAATAAGATAATTACATTAAGATTTACAGTGTTACTGATAGTATTTGAGCAAGTGCTCTGCATTCCATGGCTGGGCTAGCTCGTCGCCTTCCATGGTTGCAAGGATGTAAGTTGCCGGCCCGATGATGTCAATAATCTCGTAGGGGCCCTCCCATTTTGCTGCGACCCTCGGCGAGCAATCTCCGGTTTGAAGGTCGTGTCCCTGAAGACCAGGTCGTCGATTCTGAAGCTCTGTTTCTTCACTCAGGAGTTATAGTGCCGAGCCATCCTCTGGTGGTGCTTGACGAAGTTTGTCAGAGCTCGGTCTCTCACTTCGTCGATGAGCTCGAGGTTGAGGTTGATGCCTTCCATGTTGACATCTTCATCGAAGTATTTGAGCCGAAGTGTCTCTTCTCCTACTTCTACTGGAACGACGACCTCCACCCCAAACACGAGCATAAACGGACTCTCCCAGTTCGATGCCTTGTAGGTCATGCAGTACGACCAGAGGATGACCGACTGCTCATCCACCTAGGACCCAAGCGCATCGCCGACCTTCTTCTTTAGGGTCCCATTATACATTTGTTTGCCACCTCTGCCATCCCATTACACCGTGGATGCGCTACGGAGGCGAAGTGGAGTCTGATCCTACACTCCGAACAGAAGCTTCGAAAGTCCGCACAGTCGAACTGCCTCCCATTGTCTGTCACTATGGAGCGGGGTACCCCAAAGCGGCATATGACGGACTTCCAGATGAAGCTCTTCATGTCCTTCCAAGTGATGTGCACCAACGGTTCAGCCTCGATCCATTTGGTGAAGTAATCGACAGCGATGACGAGGTACTTCCTCACTCCAGATGCCTTAGGGAAAGGTCCGAGGATATCGAGGCCCCACTTGGTAAACGGGATCGGGCTAAGGATGGGGACTAGGTCGGCCGGTGGTACGGTAGTGTGTTTGAAGAACTTTTGGCACTCTCCGCACTTCTTGACATACTACAGCACGTCGTGGATCATGGTCGGCCAGTAATATCCTAGGCGCACTGCTTTATGGATGATGGTACGTCTGCTGTAGTGGTTTCCACAAAGGTCTTCGTGCACATCGCAGATGACTTGTTCGGTTTGGTCCAGCCCCAGACACTTCAGATAAGGCAGGATGTCGAATCTTACGCGGCGCTTCAAATAAAGCACATCGTCGAAGATTACAAATGACAGGGCTCGCCTCTCGACCTTCTTCGCTTCGAGCCAATATTTGGGTAGGGCTCCCGTCTCTAGGTAGGTCATGATTGGGCTCATCCAGGTCGTCGTTTGGCTGACACACATTAGCTGGCCCTCCTCAATGGTAGGTGTCAGCAAGTTCTCGATGTAGATGGCCTTTCCAATTTCGGCCAGGAAAGAGGAGGCTAGTTTCGAGAGAGCGTCGGCCTGGAGGTTGTTCGATCGAGGCAGATGTTGAACCTCTGCCTTCTCGAACTTCTAAAGTTCGGCCAGGGAGCACTTTAAGTAGCACTTTATCAGCTCCTCCCTCGCCTCGAATCTCCCTTGGATTTGTTGGACGAGTCTTGAGTCGCTCAGCAGTAATACATTCGTCGCCCCCATCACCCGGCATAGCTCCAGTCCATTGACAGCAGCCTCATACACTGCCATGTTGTTCGTCGTCGAGAAGTTGAAGCGGAGTGCATACTCCAGCAAGCTTCTGTTCGAGGTTTCTACGATGATGCCCACTCTACTTCCCGACCCTGCAGCTGACCTGTCGACGTGGACGACCCATAGTTTGCCATCTCCTCCTTGGACGGACGTCGAGGGTTCGTCCGCTACCGACGGTCTTTTCCATGCTACGGTAGATTGAGCGCCCGATGGATCTTCGGGAAATTCTTCGATGGTGCATTCTACCATGAAGTCCGCCAGTGCTTGTCCTTTGATCGCCGTTTGGGCCTTGTAGATGATGTTGAACTCACTGAGTTCGACGCTCCAGTTTAGCATTCTGCTTGATCGCTCCAATATCTTCAAGTTTTTCTCGAGGGGAAGGTTGGTGTAGACCACAATGGTATGAGCTTGGAAGTACAGCCGAAGCTTTCTTGCTGTTGTAATGAGATAGTACACGACCTTCTTTATGGGGCTATAACTGGTCTCCGCATCTCAGAGCACCCTGCTCGCATAGTAGACCGGCCTCTGTGTGCCCTTCTCTTCTTTTACGAGGGTCGAACTGACAGCTTCATCACTAGTGGATAGATATAAGCCCAGCTGCTCTCCGTCCTCCGGCTTCGCTAACAGTGACGGACTTTGTAAGTAGGCACGTAGCTCTGCGAAAGCTTGTGCACAAGAGTCGTCCTATTGGACCACCTTCCTCTCGTCTTTCTTCCCGGCAAGAGCCTGCCGCAAGATTCTAAAGAAAGAGCACGACCTCTCGACGGACTTTGAGAGGAACCTCCCAAGTGCGGCAATCCTCCCATTCAACCTCTGGAGGTCTCTAATCGTCCGAGGCTCCGTCATGTTGACGAGGACCGATATTTTGTCCGGGTTTGCCTCGATCCCTCGCCTCGCAATCATAAATCGGAGGAACTTTCATGATTGTAAGCCAAAGATGCACTTCACCGGGTTAAGCCTCAAGTTAAAGCGGCACACCTTCTGGAAGGTCTCCTGTAGGTCGGCGAGGTGGTCCGGGGCCTCCTTGCTCTTGACCAACATATCATCGATGTAGACTTCAAGATTTTGCCCGACTTGAGAGCTGATGATCTTGTCCACCATCTGCTGATAGGTCGCCCCAACATTCTTTAATCCAAACGTCATCTTTGTGTAGCAGAAGGTCCCCTTGTCGGTAATGAACGAGGTCTTCTCTTCATCGACCTTCACCATTGGGATTTGATTGTAGCCCGAAAAGGCATCCATGAAGCTCAGAAGCTCGTAACCCGAGGCATGGTCGACCAGATGGTCGATTCTTGGCAAGGGAAAGCCGTCTTTCGAGCACACCCTGTTGAGGTCGATGAAGTCGATACACATGCGCCACTTGCCACTGGCCTTCTTTACCATGACGATGTTGGCGAGCCACTCTGGGTAGCTCACTTCTCTGATAAATTCGGCTTAGAGTAGCCGCTCCACTTCCTCGCCTGCCGCCCACATCTTCTCTCCTCCGGAGCTCCTCTTCTTTTGTCTGACTGGACGAGCTTCCGGGTCCGTATTCTGCTCGTGAGCAATCACAGCGGGATCGACTCCAGGCATATCCGAGGGTGACCAAGCGAAGACATATGCATTCTCTCTGAGGAGATCAATGAGCCTCGTCCTCAGAGCGGCTAAGAGCTTAGTGCCAATGGAGACGATCTTGCCATCCTTCGCTGATATTGGCACCTCTTCGACCTCTTCCACCAAAGACGATCGCTGGTCATAGAAGTCCTCCTGATTATCGAGGAGGTCGACCAACAAGGCCTGCTTGGGTGCCTTATGCTTGGTGGAGCCGATGTAGCAACTCCTGGATAGCTTTTGGCTCCCTCTCACCTGCCCCACCCCCTGCGAAGTCTAGAATTTGATCATCTGATGCAGCAGGGAAGGGAGAGCTTTAATGGCGGTCATGTACAACTGCCCTATGATGGCGTTGTATGCCAACGCGATGTTGACGAGAACAAATTGTGTCATGCAGGGTTTCAACCCTCGGCTCCTCACCTAAAGATACGAGTAGGTTGATGGCTCCGGCAATGGGAACCAAGTGGCCGGTGAAGCCGAAAATCGGACCCGTACAAGGCCTCAGGTCTGACTGCTTCAGCCCCATCTTCTCGATTGTCGACATGAACAGTATGTCACAGGAGCTTACAGTGTCGATCAGGAGGCGGCTAATTATGTCCGTACTGATCTGATCTTCGATAACGATTGTGTCATCATGCGGTAGTTTGACCCCCTCCATTTAATCGTCAGTAAAAGAGATGGGGGGATGAGCTACCCTTCTCCTCTTTACCCTTGCGCCAAGGTCAGCTGCCATCACTTGCTGAACATATGACTTCTTGCTTGATGACGAAGCCCCACCGAAGAACGGCCCACCGCAAATAACGTCTATGCACATGACTGGCCTCGGAGGGCGAGGAATGTCTTGTTCGGCATTCTGGGGTGGGTTCGGCCTCCATGCTCCCGGGGGAGCTCTTTCCTCTCGAGCCGGCCTTCTTCCTTCGACGAACCCTCGGAGGTGTCCTTCTTGTATCAGCCGTTCAATCTCCCTCTTCAAAGTAAAGCACTCGTCGGTGTCATCACCATGGTCACGGTGATATCGGCAGTACTTTTACAGATCTCTCGTAGCTGGGTTCGACCTCATCTCCTAAGGTGGGTCTTGAAGAAGGCCGGCCCTCGTCGCAGCAGCCAACACCTCGATCATGGGGGTGTTGAGCTGCGTGTACTGAGCCCGATGTGGCCTCTCTAGCCTCTGGGCCGCCCGAGGGGACTCTCTAGCAGCGGTGAACTCCCACATGGGCTGGGGCAATCTTACGACCGGTGGCCCCTGGGTCCCGCCTCTGCTGGTCCGTTTGGTCATGACCTCGGGGTCAGTCCTCCTGCCTCGGCCGAAAGTTAGGTCGATGCTCACTGCGGGGCGCCCCTGATCTGGCGAGCTCCCTCCTTGTTCCCAGTGCCTCCTCGCTTAACATGAACTTCTCCGCTCGAATGACAAGCGCATCAAATTCGGCTTGCAGGTCTTGTAGAAGAGATTTGTGGAGACTCCGGTTGGTCAGCCCCTTCTTGAAGGCCACCATGGTGAGCTTGTCCCCACAGATCGTCACACCGAGCCTCTCCTCCTGGAAGCGGTGCAAGAACTTCCGGATGGTCTCTCCCTCATTCTGGACAGTCGATAATAGATAGTCCGAGGGCTTCCTCCTTATCCGGACCGCACGAAACTGCTGGCAGAATTTGTGGGATAGTTTGCTAAAGGGCTCGATGGTCAGAGTGGGTAAACCGTTATACCACTCTAGGGCCGACCTCTTCAAAGTGTTCTGGAAGGCCCGGTATATGAGTACGACGTCTGCGCCTTGGATTTACATCGCCCCCTGTACCTCTGCACATGCTCGAGGGGATCGCCCGCACCATCATAGAGCTCAAGTTGGGGAAGCTTGAACCTAAATGGTATCGGGGAAGAAGTCACCCATCTGGCCAGTGGGTTGGCCTCCTCAGGGTAGGGAGCACGCTCGGGTGACCTTCGGAGGTCGCGATGTCCATCTTAGCCCTCATCCCGTCCTTTGAACCTACCTACTGAGCCACCTCGGCGTTCAAGGGCATGCCCTCACTGTCTCTCAGGGGTCTTACTTTGATCGCGGCCCCGCTGATGTCGATCATCTCGCCCAGGAGATCAACAGGGTTGTTGGAGTGGGCTCCTTCTGAGTGGCAGGGACCCTGTCGACGGCAGACTACACACATTCCTGCATTTTAGACCTACGTTCGATGCATCCGGGATCTCGTAGTTCTCCCTCCGAAGCTTCTCGTGCTCAGTGATGATGAATCGGAGGTGTCACCGAGCCATTTCTTCGTTTAGATGCGCCTGTCGAGTGGCGTCTGCCTCATCCTCCATGCATCTTTGTTGGATAGCGGCTTCCTCGTCCTATCATCACTACCGATCGGCCTCCGCTTCTTTATCGAGGAGCTTCTGCTGGGATGCTATTTCTTTGACGAGCCCTCTTTGCTGGGCGGTCACTTCTTCTTCAAACTGAGGATGAAGGTTTCGCCTCAGGTTTGGGGGTTCAGAGGGGCGTGGGGGTGCCTTGGCTCTGGTCGCCTCGAAATCCGTCATCATCTTGGCAAAGGACTCGAAGCTTTGTTGGAGAGCACGGGCTGAGGCCCGTATGGTCTCAGCCATCCCCTTAGGGGGTAGGTCCATTGAAGGCGTCCTCTTGCGAGAGTGTGACTCCTCCTCCATGGGTTCTTTGCCCCAGTTGGGACTGCGATTGATGGGTATGGATTTTGACATAGGTGTGACCCTTTGTTCCCACAGATGGCACCAATTGTTATGGGGTAAGTTCTGCGTACAATGAATTTATATAGAGGGGGAACCAATGGCACGGTGGTTATAAATGGGGATGATTTGATAGGTCGTTTGCAAGTATTTGGGGGTGTTGAAGCTAGGCGCACTTTAAAGGACGATCTCAAGATCAATCCTGTAAGGTCGCCCTTTGTACGCCACTCTCTATGAGTAGGTCACCGGTTGCTCGCAGCTTGGAAGAGCTCACATGTGCAAAGAGCAGCTCGTCAGAAAGGCTGGGTTGGGTTCCAACCCTTAGCCTCTCCGATGCTTAAGTCAGAATTATGGCTTAGAAATATGAGGCAGACACGTAGGCCGATCTACAGATAGGTCGACCTAACGTGGTAGACTTGAGTGGAAGAACAAATATATGGATGATATTCGCTCTTGTGTGTGAGTGGGTTTTAGAATCGATTGACCAACCTATTTCTCGGTGGAAGTGGAGGGGTATTTATAGCTGAAGGCATTTAGGTGGGGCTGAGCTGGCGTGCTGAGTTGGCGTGTCAGAACGCAGAAGGTTTGGTCGAGGATGTCAGAGCTTTGCGTGTCAGCCATGCTTTTGTCAGACGGCACAACGACCAGGGGGTGATTTGTCAGAATGTCAGAGTGTCAGGGCTGAAAGCACCCGACGGTCAGACGACGCAGCGACCAGGGGTTCTTTGTCAGGCTGTCGAGTGGCGTAAGTGTCAGTGGCGTTCTCGTACAAGGGTGTTTGTCGTGTTCGATTGGGTTGAAGGGCCCTCGGAGTGCGTCCGAGGAGCAAGGCCGCACATGGGTTGCTTGGTCGCTCAAGGGGGATGATGGGCGAGCTGGTTGCTCGATCGACGAGCTTGGAGGGGAGCTGGCGCCCTAACGGTGAGGTTGGGGCGAAGTGCGACCTTCCTGTTAGGCGGGGCGGACTTCATGGGATGAGGCGGACTTCACAGAGGGTGGGCGAGCTTACCGTGTGTCTGGCGAACTCGGGGGGTGAGGTCGAGGTATCACGATCTTTAGGTCATAAGAGGAACCTACCAACCAAATGCCAACCTGAAACAATTGCATATCAAAGTCCAAATATTGACGTGTATTAAGACCCAAGTATTAAGAGCCAACTCCAACGCAATGCATCATTGCTAGAGTTGTGGATCAAATTTTGTACTTATAATGTTCAAGGGTCCGGTTGCTAATAGCCTTAATCAAGATCTGCCTGATTTGAAAGATGTATCTTGTTTAACTTAAACTTTATAATTTCCATCATGTTACTCCTTTCTTTTAGAACAAAGATTATCGTGCTCGGTGTTAATATATTCCGAGCTGCAATTAGTTGAGAATAATAAAACCTGAATCATCTCCTAAAGCTGCAAAGAAAGTTGGGCATGCTCAAAATATGCACTATAATGATATTGAGAACTCCAGGCGATACAAGACTCGTTAGAGTAGCTTTGAAAATGATGAAAACAGTCGACAGAAAAGTTTAAGTAGAAAATAATCAGATTTCAGTATCAAGCAGAAAATAAACGGAACTAGTGACATTTTTAGATTATCAAAACGATAGTATGGCTTCAACAGTGCCCTGAAATCTTTAGCATGTTGATGAAAAATATGTCCTAATAGAACAACCGCTTGTTGAAAATGGGTTGAGATCGTTCAAGCAAACATAGCGACAATCTGAAAGAAACCGCTTTCACAGAATAAAGTTAGCTAATGATAGGCTAGAAAGCCGTATGATAACCAACATGTTACATTTGCTTAATGTAATGATTGAACACAAAAGTATACAAGATGAAGAGTGAGAAACCTGCCCAACATACTTCCATCTCCTGAAAGCAAGCACAGTTGGAACTTTGGCCATATAATTGATCACAAAAGCAATTTAGGAGTTCATATCGCTTATCAACAAAAAGTTACAGGCAAAATGGAACTGTGAGACTGGAAAGTAACTGTTAGTATAAATAAAGAAAACACCATGTTTTGCGGCCTCTAATGGCCTTCTGTGTGTTGGTTTAATTAGCCGGTCTATGTGATGAAGATGGATTTTAAGCAGGTGTATGAAGTTAAAACAAAACAAAAAGATCAATTGAGTACGGTGAAAGGCTGGTTGGTGGAATCAATGTTGCATGGATACTTCAACGGAGGAGTAATATATATATGATATTATCTGATACTTAATACTTGATACTTTACGGGGTACCCAAAACCTATCCAGAGCCATATGGTCAGGTAGGTTCCGGGCATAGGGTCCGATTGGGTAGGTTCCGAGTCAAAATTTTAGGAACAGGTCTCTTACCGGTTGGGTCTGGGTAACATAAAAAACCAGGTATTCGAATTCGCACACCCCTACTGGCTGGCATCTATCAACTAGATTAGATTCCTTCCAATCTGGTTTTTGTTTCGGGGTTTTTTTTCACCACAGTTGTTGATGATGGAAAGCCTGAAGGATGTGGCTGACGTGGCTGACCATCAGGATGTCGGCCAAGCTGACTCTGTGAAGTGGGAGATTCGAGCCGAACTATGGAGGACGAGCCAAACTGAGGCCGAATGATCTCTTCAGCGGTTTGCAAGACATGAAGCTTGCCATAGGGTCGGATCTGGGTTCTGTCCAAATCCCCTTTGATGATTAAGTCAGTTCGTGATTAGAGAATGCTCGATGGAATTGATTACGACCTATTTGGGAGGCCGTTCACTAGTTTTCGAGCCGAGCTATGTGGATGAAGAAATATGTTTGGTGGAACAGATTGTGTGTACAGGAGTAAGTGTGTCATATCTTAGAAAGTTGTAACGACTGGTTTTCATGTATCTGGATTAATTATATTATATATATATATATGTTTTGGTGGATTTTCTCCTTATGTGTGGTTTTCGTCTCTGTAGCTTTCATTTTCGATCGTTTCGTCGTGATTTTCTAGCTTCTTCCTTAGAATCGTCGATTTCGAAGTAAGTCATTCGTGACGGGCTTCATATCGGTCATATCTTATTGTTAGATCAAGCCTAGGAGTCTTAGGAATCGATCCCGGAGCTTCGCGCTCCATTTCAGAACTTTCTGTGCACGTTAGACGGTATAAGAAGGGGAACCGACCGACTAGATGACGATTTAGTCGGTCGACAAACCTTCACAGACCGACTAGTGGGCTTTGTTAATTGTACAGGAGTTACTGTTTATTTTTAGTCGGTCTAAGAACAACCACCGACCGATTAGATGTGAAACTAGTCGGTCAGAACTTGCTCTCAGACCGACTAGTTCCTTTGATATGTTTTACCTAAGTTACTGTTTATCGTTAGTCGGTCCATGAACACTCACCGACCGATTAGGTTGCAAACTAGTCGGTCGACAGCCCTTCACAGACCGACTAATTCTTTACCCAGATTTTTCCCTACCTTCGCTGTTTGGATTTAGTCAGTCACAGTTAGCCGACCGACCGACTAGTTATCAAACTAGTCGGTCAGCCAACCTTCTTTGACCTACTAATCAGTGTCGAAACCCTAATTTCTGGGCAGCCGCCAGCTCTTCCTATTTAAACCCCAAACGTTTTTATTTTCTTCTTTCATTTCTCCTGAGCCTCTTCCTTCCCCAAATCATCATCCATCTAACCCTAGCACTCCTCCTTCATCAAGAGCTCCTCCCCCTCTCCATTTAGGCCGGCCACCACCTCTAGGTCGCCGGAAAACCCCCAAAACCCCCAAAATCCCATTTCTCCAGATTTCTCCATCCATTCCAGATCTAAACCCTAGTTCTCCGGATCGTTTCTTCCGTCGCCGTGCTTGCTCGGCATCGTTCTTCCGCTAACGGTTCGGTAATAAATCGATCTCTTAATGTTCTCTTAACCCATTTGTGTTTTTGTGAAACCCTAATAAAAATGGATGTTGGTTGATGATTGTTTCTCTTTAACAGTGACTTTCCCCGTAGATTAGCGCTTGCGAGACGAACCTTTGTGATCGTCATCCTCGGTGCTAGGCAAGTGAAACTTGCCACTTAGGGTTTCGGGCCATGTCTTAGGCCATTTGTTTGTTGTAGGCGTAAAAGAGACTAGGCGACGAAATGATACTCGCCTAGGCGCAATTTTAGGAACTAGCTTGACAACGAAGCTAGATCCGACATTTATCATGTTGCACAACTACCATGTCATGTTTAATTTCCATTAACGGTACACGAATTAATTGTCATGTCATTGCATTCTTTAAGTGTTCCTGTGATTGCGTAGCTCTGCTACACCTTGTGAAATGATTGAGGCTAGGTGCACCCCTATGCCAAATGAAATACGCTTCTGGTTTGTGATCCAGGAAACGAGCTCTTGTGCGGGGCAACCCTGGCTCATTTACTGAGCATCATGTACAGGGACCCTGGCTCGTTTACACGTGGGTTTTGGGGTAAGAGTTAAGCGGCCATTCAACTGGGAGTCTGCCCGATCAGTAACTGCAGTTGTAAGGCGTAAACTCTGGGTTCTGGGGTAGTGTTAAGCGGCCAATCAGTGTGAACGTCCAACAGTTCAGCTGTAAGGCGTAAACATCTACAAATAACTTGAAACGTAACTAGTGAAAAGATTTAGATTGTTAGCAGATTGGCTACTCTTGACATGCCCTGATAAATTGTTCTCTTGCACTTATTGTTTCACCATGTCTTACTTGTGCCCTTATACCATAACTGCCATGTCATGCATACTATAATTGCTAGGTTGTTAGTTTACCTTACTTTTAGTTTCCTTGCCCAAGTCTTTTAGACTTGCTGACATGTGCCCCTTTACTCTTTTGGGTGACACATGTTAGATCCTGAGCCTGAGTTCGTTGTTGAGGACGAGGTGTTTGCGGACGCCGAGCCCGAGCCTGTGTTTGACGAGGACTTCGTGGACACGGGCGATCAGTCGTAGAGACTGTTTGTGTTGTTGTTTAGACTGTTTTGTTGTCGGTGCGTGGCACCAATACTTTGTTATGTTGTCCCTTTTGTTGGCCTTGTTCTGGGCCTTTAGACTCTTTCTTGTAGCCTGGTGGCTTTTCTAGATGTTGAACTTAATTTTTATGTTGGACAAATTCTGAGATTTGAGATTTTATTTCTGTCTCTCCTTGTGTTATTATTGTTGTTCCGTTTGTGGTTACAGTGACCTGCTTATGTTTTATTGACGCTTATCGGGTTTGGGGCTTCACAGCTCCACTTTCGTGCGGACCTTTTCACGTCTCGCCTCCATTTTAGGAAAGCGGGGCGTGACAGGTTTTGTTGGTGGCCCATGCAGGTCTCTTCTGTAGCTGCGATTATCGGAATGATGATAATAATATTAGAATGTCCAATAAACTAAGTTCGACATCCGAGTCATAAGCTATGAGTCTAAGTGTTTGGTTTTCTGTGTCATTAGATGGCAGGAAGGCGATTCACCCGTGGTGGAGGTAGTGGTGCGCCCCCTCATAACGTGGAGCCTGAGCGGGAACCCACCAATGGAGAGATGATGCAGATGATGCTTCAGATGATGCAGGTGCAGCAGGGCGTGCTCCTGCAAGTCCAGAATGCTCCAGTTGTTCGAGCTGGTCGGGCAATCCAGGATGCCCCTCGCTCCGAGCCGAGAGCGAAGCAATTTCGGGAGCTGGGTCCCGCATATTTTGATGGGTCCGAGGGTCCTCTGGCTGCCGATGAGTGGATTCGAAACATTGAGAATAATTTGAAGATGGCCAAGATCACCCTGACTGGATGGGTTGATTTGGCGAAGAGGCAACTCAAGGATAATGCTCGGAACTGGTGGGATGCGGAAGAGAAGATGCTGGTGGAGCCGATAGCTTGGGCTACCTTTAAGTCCAGGTTTAATGAGGAGTTCTTTCCGAAGGCTGCTAGGAAGGAGATGCTACAGCGCTTTATTGATCTGAAGCAAGGGAGCTTGACGGTGGACCTGTACCACCAAGAGTTCACTAGGCTTAGTCGGTTCGCACCGAAGATGGTGCAGGATGCTGATGAGAGGGGTCAGAGGTTCCTGCAGGGGCTTGCTTTGGAGCTTCAGAGTTTTGTGTCTTCCTATGATCTGGACTCTTATCAGAAGGTTCTGGTCGCTGCGAGGAGGCAGGAGATGAACCTGATCCAGAGGAGGGGACATGTTTCTGGTGCTGGTAAGAGGCCTATGGAGCAGGCCAGGGCGGTGGTTAGGCCTGGTTTCAAGCCTAATCATCCGGTGCAGTTCAAGAGGCCAGGAGGGCCTAATCAGAAGACTTGCCATTTCTGCGGCAAGCCTGGCCACATCAAGGATCAGTGTAGGAAGTTTCTGGGCCAGTGTTTGGTTTGTGGTGATGCTTCTCATGTCGCGAAGGATTGTCGGCATGCGAATCAGTTGCGAAGGGCACCTGTTGCAACACAGCCGTTGCAGCAGAGAGCGCCTGTTCCTGCTGGACGTGGAGCAGCTCTTGTTCCACAGAGGCATGCTTTTCAGCAGGCTTTTCCACCGAGGAGGCAGGCTTTTCTGATGACCGCTGTGGAGAGCAAGGCCGTGGATGAGGTTATCGCAGGTAATCCTCAATCTGGCTGTTCCTTTCTTAGTTGGTTTTGTTTGTTAGATTATGTTGTTTGATTGGACATGATTGTTTGCTAGACTAGGGCTTGATTGTTAGACTGTTTGTAGGTGTGATTTTGGTGTGCACATTTCCTGCACGAGTCCTCTTTGACTCCGGTGCATCGATGTGCATTATTTCTCGGAGCTTCGTGGAGAAGCATTCCTTGTCGACGTCCCCTCTTTCTAAGAGTTGGAATATCGTTACAGGGAATGGCGTGGTCTCGATGCATCGTGGTTGCAATTCTTGCTCGTTGGTAGTCTGTGGACATGAGCTTTACGCTGATTTCATTGTCCACGACATCATCAACTATGATGCGATACTTGGGATGGATTGGCTTGCGAGCTTCTATGCTACGATCGACTGTCGGAGGAAGAAGGTGGTGTTCGAGATTCCCGGACACCCAGTGTTTGAGAACAGCCATGGTAGCAGTTTGCTTGGTCCTGTCAGGTTTCGGGCCAGGCCAGTGGAGATTGTGGCTATGTAGATGGAACAGGAGAGGCCAGCAGTTGGGCGGGACTTTGATGACGTCTTCCCCGAGGAGATGTCTGGATTTCCACCTGATCGAGCTTTAGAATTTTCTATTGATCTTGTTCCGGGAGCGCAACCGATTTCGAAGGCGCCATATCGTATGGCACCCGCTGAGTTGGAGGAATTACGGAAGCAGCTGGATGAGCTCTTACAGAAGGGTTATATCAATCCTAGTGTGTCTCCGTGGGGAGCACCGGTGCTGCTGGTGAAGAAGAAGGATGGTTCGCGTCGCATGTGCGTGGACTATCGGGAGTTGAATGCGGTGACCATCAAGAATAAATACTCGTTGCATCGCATTGATGATATTTTTGATCAGCATGGAGATTCGAGTGTGTTTTCGAAGTTGGATCTGAGGAATGGTTATCATCAGTTGAAGGTGAAGAAGGATGATGTTCCGAAGACAGCATTCAGGACAAAGTATGGACACTACGAGTTTGTGGTTATGCCCTTTGGTGTAACCAATGCACCTGCAGTTTTCATGAATCTGATGAATCTGATTTTCTACGAATTTTTGGATAAGTTTGGCGTTATCTTTATTGACGACATTCTGATCTATTCAAGGTCGGAGGAAGAGCATGCCTCGCACTTGAGGACGGTGTTGGAGGTTTTGAGGAAGCATCGGTTGTATGCTAAGTTTTCAAAGTGCGAGTTTTGGCTGGACAGAGTTGCCTTTCTCGGGTATGTGGTGACTGGAGATGGTATTTCAGTGGATCCCGAGAAGATCAGGGCCATCAGAGAGTGGCATGTTCCGCAGTCAGCGTCTGATATTCGGAGTTTCCTTGGACTTGCTGGTTACTATCGGCGCTTCATTAAGGACTTTTCCTGTATTGCTGAGCCGATGACCAGATTGACGCGGAAGGATGTACCTTTTGTTTGGTCGGGTGATTGTGAGAATGCCTTTGGTGTTCTGAGGGAGAGATTGACGACTGCCCCTATTCTTGTTGTGCCTGATCACAGCGGTGGATTTGAGATCTTTTGCGATGCTTCTGGCAAGGGTCTCGGTTGTGTTTTGTATCAGAATGGCATGTTATGGCGTATGCTTCGCGTCAGCTCAAGACTCATGAGAAGAATTACCCGACACATGATTTGGAGTTGGATGCTGTTGTGTTTGCTCTTAAGATTTGGAGGCACTTCCTGCTGAGTGAGAAAGTGAAGATCTTCACCGATCACAAAAGCTTGAAGTATATTTTTACTCAGAAGGAGCTCAACATGCGACAGCGTCGATGTTTGGAGCTCATGGCGGATTATGAGATTGATTTGCAGTATCACCCTGGCAAGGTGAATGTGGTTCCTGATGCGCTGAGTAGGCTTCAAGCGGTGATGATTTTGACCTCGCAGTGGAGATTGCATCAGGATTTTTGCGAGTCTAGTGTGGAGATTGTTCTTCCTGGAGAGGCTTCTTCTTTGATGTGTATGCAGATACAGTCGACGATCGTGGATCGGGTCAAGGCTGGTCAGGCTGAGGATCCGAAGCTGGTGAAGATTCGGGAGCAGGTGGAAGCCGGTCTGCGGACTGACTTTTTGATTCATGAGGATGGCTCGTTGAGGTTTGGAGCCAGGTTATGTGTGCCAGCTGGGGATATCAGAGAGGAGTTGATGGTGGAGGCACACAGTTCACCGTATTCTGTGCATCCTGGTGGCACCAAGATGTACAAGGATCTTCGTCTGAACTTTTGGTGGCATGGCATGAAGAGGAGTGTGGCTCGGAGTGTAGCCAAGTGGTTGGTTTGCCAGCAAGTGAAGGCGGAGCATCAGCGTACGGCAGGTTTGCTACAACCGCTTTCGATTCCGGAGTGGAAATGGCAACACATCACTATGGATTTCGTGACGGGACTACCTCGGAGTCCGAAGCAGAATGACGCGATTTGGGTGATCGTAGATCGATTGACCAAATCCGCGCACTTTATTCCATTCCGAGTGGGACAGTCCACTGAGGCGCTAGCAAGGAGATATATGGAGGTAAATTCTTTTACTCTCCGTTTTTATTTCCTTTTCCTAGTTTAGATAGTGATGTAACGTGAATCGTGCAGGAGATCGTACGACTTCACGGAGTCCCCGTGAGTATCGTGTCGGACAGGGACACGAGGTTCACATCTCAGTTCTGGCAGAGTTTGCAGAAGATTTTGGGTACATGTCTGAGTTTCAGCACGGCGTACCATCCGCAGACGGATGGCCAGTCTGAGAAGACGATTCAGATCTTGGAGGACATGCTGAGAGCGTGCATATTGGATTTCAAGGGTTCGTGGGAGGACCATCTACATCTGGTAGAGTTCTCTTACAACAACAGCTTCCAGGCGAGTATTGGCATAGCGCCTTTTGCCGCGTTGTATGGTAGGAAATGTCGATCGCCATTGAGTTGGGATGACGTTGGTGATCGGGAGCTGTTGGGACCTGAGATGATTGTGGAGGCTGTGGATGTTGTCAGGAACATTCGGGAGAGGTTGAGGATTGCTCAGGACCGTTTTAAGCATTGGGCGGATGCTAAACGCCGTCCTTTGGAGTTTCAGCCGCACGACCATGTGTTCTTGAAGATTTCCCCAAATCGTGGTGTGATTCGCTTTGGGAAGCGAGGGAAGTTGAGCCCGCGATACATTGGACCGTTTGACATTCTGGAGAGAGTTGGAGAGGTAGCCTACCGCTTAGCCTTGCCGCCATCTTTAGAGGGAGTTCACAATGTTTTCCATGTGTCGCAGCTTCGTCGATACATTAGCGATCCATCTCATGCTATGGATTTCTCGGAGATTACCGTTCGCCCTGATATGACGTATGACCAGCAGCCAGTGCTGATTCTAGACAGGCGTCAAAAGTCACTTCAGAACAAGGTTGTCAATCTTGTGAGGGTGATGTGGCTACAAGGCTCGCCTGGAGAGTCTACTTGGGAGAATGAGGATGAGATGCGAGAGCGTTTCCCACTTTTGTTCCCGGACACGTGAGTGTTGGGAAATTTCGAGGACTGAATTTTTCTTAAGTTGGGGAGGATGTAACGACTGGTTTTCATGTATCTGGATTAATTATATTATATATATATATATGTTTTGGTGGATTTTCTCCTTGTGTGGTTTTCATCTCCGTAGCTTTCATTTTCGATCGTTTCGTCGTGATTTTCTAGCTTCTTCCTTAGAATCGTCGATTTCGGAGTAAGTCATTCGTGACGGGCTTCATATCAGTCATATCTTATTGTTAGATCAAGCCTATGAG
Organism: Scilla litardierei; assembly: GCA_030789695.1. Classification (NCBI taxonomy): domain Eukaryota; kingdom Viridiplantae; phylum Streptophyta; class Magnoliopsida; order Asparagales; family Asparagaceae; genus Scilla; species Scilla litardierei. The sequence goes on along the minus strand of CM061142.1, from coordinate 334,116,383 downwards.
TCTTAGGAATCGATCCTGGAGCTTCGCGCTCCATTTCGGAACTTTCTGTGCACGTTAGCCGGTATAAGAAGGGGAACCGACCGACTAGATGACGATTTAGTCGGTCGGCAAACCTTCACGGACCGACTAATGGGCTTTGTTAATTGTACAGGAGTTACTGTTTATTTTTAGTCGGTTTAAGAACAACCACCGACCGACTAGATATGAAACTAGTCGGTCAGAACTTGCTCTCAGACCGACTAGTTCCTTTGATACGTTTTACTTAAGTTACTGTTTATCGTTAGTCAGTCCATGAACACTCACCGACCGACTAGGTTGCAAACTAGTCGGTCGACGGGCCTTCACAGACCGACTAACTCTTTACCCAGATTTTTCCCTACCTTCGTTGTTTGGATTTAGTCGGTCACAGTTAGCCGATCGACCGACTAGTTCTCAAACTAGTCGGTCAGCCAACCATCTTTGACCTACTAATCAGTGTCGAAACCCTAATTTCTGGGCAGCCGCCAGCTCTTCCTATTTAAACCCCCAAACGTTTTTATTTTCTTCTTTCATTTCTCCTGAGCCTCTTCCTTCCCCAAATCATCATCCATTTAACCCTAGCCATCCTCCTTCATCAAGAGCTCCTCCCCCTCTCCATTTAGGCCGGCCACCACCTCTAGGTCGCCGGAAAACCCCCAAAAACCCCCAAAATCCCATTTCTCCAGATTTCTCCATCCATTCCAGATCTGAACCCTAGTTCTCCGGATCGTTTCTTCCGTCGCCGTGCTTGCTCGGCATCGTTCTTCCGCTAACGGTTCGGTAATAAATCGATCTCTTAATGTTCTCTTAACCCATTTGTGTTTTTGTGAAACCCTAATAAAAATGGATGTTGGTTGATGATTGTTTCTCTTTAACAGTGACTTTCCCCGTAGATTAGCGCTTGCGAGACGAACCTTCGTGATCGTCATCCTCGGTGCTAGGCAAGTGAAACTTGCCACTTAGGGTTTCGGACCATGTCTTAGGCCATTTGCTTGTTGTAGGCGTAAAAGAGACTAGGCGACGAAATGATACTCGCCTAGGTGCAATTTTAGGAACTAGCTTGACAACGAAGCTAGATCCGACATTTATCATGTTGCACAACTACCATGTCATGTTTAATTTCCATTAACGGTACGCGAATTAATTGTCATGTCATTGCATTCTTTAAGTGTTCCCGTGATTGCGTAGCTCCGCTACACCTTGTGAAATGATTGAGGCTAGGTGCACCCCTATGCCAAATGAAATACGCTTCTGGTTTGTGATCCAGAAAACGAGCTCTTGTGCGGTGCAACCCTAGCTCATTTACTGAGCATCGTGTACAGGGACCCTGGCTCGTTTACACGTGGGTTTTGGGGTAAGAGTTAAGCGGCCATTCAACTGGGAGTCTGCCCGATCAGCAACTGCAGTTGTAAGGCGTAAACTCTGGGTTCTGGGGTAGTGTTAAGCGGCCAATCAGTGTGAACGTCCAACAGTTCAGCTGTAAGGCGTAAACATCTACAAATAACTTGAAACGTGACTAGTGAAAAGATTGAGATTGTTAGCAGCTTGGCTACTCTTGACATGCCCTGATAAATTGTTCTCTTGCACTTATTGTTTCACCATGTCTTACGTGTGCCCTTATACCATAACTGCCATGTCATGCATACTACAATTGCTAGGTTGTTAGTTTACCTTACTTTCAGTTTCCTTGCCCAAGTCTTTTAGACTTGCTGACATGTGCCCCGTTACTCTTTTGGGTGACACATGTTAGATCCTGAGCCTGAGTTCGTTGTTGAGGACGAGGTGTTTGCGGATGCCGAGCCCGAGCCTATGTTTGACGAGGACTTCGTGGACATGGGCGATCAGTCGTAGAGACTGTTTGTGTTGTTGTTTAGACTGTTTTGTTGTCGGTGCGTGGCACCAATACTTTGTTATGTTGTCCCTTTTGTTGGCCTTGTTCTGGGCCTTTAGACTCTTTCTTTTAGCCTGGTGGCTTTTCTGGATGTTGAACTTAATTTTTATGTTGGACAAATTCTGAGATTTGAGATTTTATTTATGTCTCTCCTTGTGTTATTATTGTTGTTCTGTTTGTGGTTACAGGGACCTGCTTATGTTTTATTGACGCTTATCGGGTTTGGGGCTTAACAGCTCCACTCTCGTGCGGACCTTTTCACGTCTCGCCTCCATTTTAGGGAAGCGGGGCGTGACAAAAGTCGTCCAATTACCGTCCTGTTCCTTGGGCTATTTGTAGGCTAGCCTTCTGACAACGCCTCTCCTTCATAATGCATGTGCATTCATGACGTTTATTGTATTCAAGCTGTGCTGTCCGTATTAATGGTGGGTTAACGGTCAATCATTGATCGTTTGATTTGTGTAGTGGACCTCTTAATGGAGATAGCCCAACGGTTAGTCGGACTGTCGTCATGAATGAAGAGAGAATTATCCTCACGTAAAGGTTCCAAGGCTGGCATACCGGGCCGTACTGGGCCAATCAACTGGAGGCAGTCAGCCTAACGGCCTTTGGGCCAGTCAAGGGTTGTATCATTGGTGCCTATCGCCCGATGTTGATCGACGTGGTGATTAAGATAGGGAATTGGACTGGCACGACATTCAAGGCGGCATATTTAATGTTGGCTGCTAGAACTCCTTGCCGTAGGGCTTGGGCACGAAAATAATACAAAATTGGGGAGTCAGTGTCAAAAGATGATGCCACGTGTTTCTCACCGTAGGGTCCTGCATGTTGTAACCACTCGCATTGGATGAGAGTTTTGAGGAGAAAGTGGGGTTTCCGCTTCACATTCGAGTAGTTCCTCATTCATTCTGCCCCTCAAGCGATTTCATCTTTGACGGTATAAGGCAACTCCCCTCCTTCGTTAATATTTCTCAATGACATTGGGTAGGTTATCATGTTGCTGATCAAGGAAGTTCCATCCTAAGGAGATGTCGGATCAATGTCGAGGGTCACCCAACCCTTAGGGCATGGAGAAGTTTATGTGAAGGGGAAAGGTTTGTTTGTCGGCTCTTTGGGGGACCTTTTCGGGGATGATGGGTCCTCCGTTCCTCTGGAGGTTAGATGTGTAGCGTCCTCTATCCCTTATTCTGTGGTTGATAAATCAATGCCGAACACCTATTTTATCCTTGTGGGATTCGTGTCTCTTTTAATGATGAAAGGATTTGTTTTCCCAAAAAAGTGCGAAGTAGGTGTTTATTCAAAGATGTTTCAGTTCGGGCTTCGCTTCCTCCTTCATCCTTTTGTTCTTGCAGTCTTCGGCTTTCTAGATCTATCCCTCTGTCAACTAACACCCAATTCCATTTCCCCTTTTGTCAGCTTCGTTATGCTTTGCGTGCTGCACGAAATAGTGCCAACCCTGTCGCTCTTCCTCTTCTTCTTTCAAGTGAAGCTCGCCCCTTCACGTGTGTGGTATAATATCGCTCCTAGGGGGGTTCAGTCTTTCCCATGAAGTTCATGTTTGGAGGGATCATTTCATTTTCGTTACCTTCCCTCGTGAGGCGTTATTCCTCACCTATTAGGTTGAGGTTGCTTCAGTACCCCGGAATCATCGGGACTGAACCTTTCTGAGGCTGAGTGTAATACTGCCGACTTCTTCTAGCTTTGCAGACTAAGTGAGGTTGATTCGAGTCTTTCTGTCTGAACAATTACTGAAGATCATTTTGTGGGCTCCGGGTAAGGCCAGTCTTTTGATCTCGTTCTCACCTTTGCACACCCTGATCTCCTTTCTTCTTGCAAAGATGGCCGGGCAGGAGTTCAACAAACCTCTCGATATGACTAAGATTATCCACCTCGGCTTCAAGAAGGCCGGACGCAGTACGTCTGGTCGTTCACTTGACTGTCCTGTAAATGAGAGGGATCAATGGTTGGCTTAGTCGATCGGGAGATTGAGCCCAGCTAGTGACGGCTTGACCCCAGTCATAGAGGGTTCCCTTACATCCACAGAGGAATCGGCCCTAGTGGTTGAGGGATCAATGCTGGTCATTGAGAGCTCTGCTGGGCCTGAGGGAAGTTCGGCAAGAGTCGCCAAGGGTCTGCAAAAGAGGAGGGAGCAACCGCCGGCATGCTTCGAAGTCCCTGAGAGGAGGAGGAAGGAGGACAAGGTTGAGCCTCTGACCATGGCTCTGGTGGGGAACGTAGAGGCCTCGTCATAGTGAAGTCCACAATCCCCTCACTATTATCATGTGTAACGCCACGCTCCCCCGAATACCCGGGAAGTACGAATCTATCCCAGGTGATCCCATAGCAGCGAGTGTAATGAAGGAATAAAAGAAGGAAATATGAAAACGAGAGAGAAGACTGTCTGCAGGTTCACTGCGCACTGCTGTGATAGTACCTGTAATTTTCTCAAAGCACGACCAAACAACCAACAACATAAACACAGAAAGAAACACAGAGGAAAACTGTACAACAACTAAACCCAAAGAAAAGTCTGATTTTTTATACGTCATCCATCTGTACATACATCCATCATTATCATCTCGTCATTACCCAAACAAAACCCCAAAAGTACAAACAGACTCTCCTCTCCCCTCGCCACTCAACTAACACTCAACTCAACCAGATCTAGGCCCAGCTCTCCAGCTTCTACCACCAACTCCAGCTAGCACCTGAAAAATCAACGGTGGGGCACGTCAAAGCATGACCCAGTAGGAATTCGATACCCCCACTAGTCCCTAACCTGATGCAATTACATATACACGTACGTATGGTATGGCAAGAAGACTAAAAGTGTGTAAAGGGTGCACGTGAGCTGGCAGAGTGTATGACATGGCATAAACATCTACTGCAGTAAAGGAAGTAACAAATATAGTTATGAACATGTGGGAATGTGCACGTGCTACAGGCAAGGTATACATACTAGCATAATGTACAAGAGGCAACAAGTAACAAGTACAACATTTATAATAAGCAACTAAGTGTTAATAGTAAAACAATATAAACTAGTAGCATGGACCCCATCTCACCCATTCATTTCTCTCAACATCAAATAGCATTTTCAACCTCATTTCCATGGTGTCATCATAATTAAGGCAATAATAGAAAAACCATCCATCATATTTCCACTTACTTAAGCTCCACAAATGAAAGAAACCCACCTCATCTTTCCAACATACAACCATTTCAAGCAACTCATGCATTCATGGCAACAATTATACGTATAAGGTAACAATCATAGCTATAACCAAAAGTCACACATAATGCCCAATGATGCCATGATGCATATGAAACACAAGGCAAATGCTATGAGATGCAATGCAATGCAATGGGATCCCATGAATGTGCCAGCGTTCAAGTGTATCGTGACTACTCCGATATCATGGGGAGCCACCCATGGATCGAGAAGTGACCAACGGCATTTTCCCTGCCTCCTACCGCGGTACAACCATCCAAGATGGTGCACCACCCCGGTGTCCCTAGTATGATCATATCCAAACTTGCTTTCTTTTTTCTACATCAATACCACTTGAAGGCCAACATTATTATCAACAATAAAACCACTTAGACATTGGACATAAGTGAAAATTAACAACTTTATGAAACATGAGGTGGCCAAATAACATCTGATGAATCATGTAACAATCATATATTGAAGCCACAAACCATGAGGATCCATAATCGAAGACATAACAACTCATTCATGCAATCCAGTTTCTGTAAATAACAGAACAGTCCTAAACTGAGGCAGAATGCTCCAAATGTCTGTACTAAACATCAATTTTTCTTCTCTTAAGAGTTGTAGACATGATAGTCATGGATGGACTCACATATGAAATTTCATGCACCCAAACTAATTGGTTGATTTATAGTGATTTAATTGGCAAAGTCTATCAAAACAGTTTTCTGGCAGGATTCTAAGAGCTGTAAAGATTTCTAGTTTAAGTCATGTTGCAGTTAGAATCTCGAAAATGTGTCCTCAAAGAAAGTTGTAGAAAAAGTTGTTATCTTCTCAACGAGACCAAGAACATGACTTTTTATGGAGTGTGCAGTGACTGATCTCTGTTTTGCCAAACTGTGTCCAGACCGAGTAAAAATCAGACATATTGCAAAGAGAAAATTTTTACCCCTAATTACAATCCGAATTAACAAATGTTCTCAACATGGAAGTTGTAGATAAAAGTCTAATACTTATGTCATAAAAATTCCAGAGCAAACTCAGTTCTATATTAGGAAAAATAAGCAAATTAGTGATCATGTAAATCTGTCCAGAACTTCAGCAACATCAAGAATAAAAACTAATGTCATTAAACTAATATTAACTTAATTTCTCATGCTTAACATACACTAGTACTTAGTTGGAAATGGAATCCTACCTCATGATAGCTTCAAACCCTCCATGAAACATCTTCATCAAGTCTCCTCCTCCTCCTCCTTCATCCTTCTCTTTCTCTTAGCCGTAGGGTTCCCCTTTCCTTATCTTCTTTCTTCTTCTTTCCTCTCTCTTTTCTCTTTTTCTTTCTCTCTTCTCTTTTTTTCTTCCTTTAAAATTTCGGCCAAGCAAGGGAAAGAGAGGGAGAGAGATATATTTTTAGAAGAGTTTAGAAAAGAAAAGAATTTGGAAGAAGATAGTAGAAGATTCATGAATTTAATATTTACAAGTTTGCCATTTCACCAAATAAAAGAAAAAAAAGAAAAGAGGAGAGAAGAGTGAAAGAATTAGGTAATTAAAGATATTTCTCCAATAATACTCTTATTTACAAATTTTCCATTGCTCATATTCTTTCACAATTGACATCCAACTTACTTCCTTACTTACAAGTATGCCATTCCTTCCACATGTCACCTTTCCTTACACACACACCCACACTTAATTATAAGTAGGCCATTACTTCTCACACTCACCTATTATGCACACACACTCCCCATTAATTACAACAATGCCACTAACCTTAACCCCTTTTCACACTAGGCCCTTTCACACTAACCCATCCCTTATACGCACCCTCTCATTCTACACACCTGCCACTTTAATTACTATCTCCCCACCACCCCACACACAACCATCTACTATACCCATAAGCTATGAATTTGGTACAAGAATGCCATCACTAATACTACTAATGACAATAATCACTAATCATAGCATAATAACAACAATAATATTACTACTATCACATGTATTCATACACGATACACTACTCAACACACAAAAATAGACATGCCCTACGTATATGGCACTCTGGGTCATTGCATCATGGCTATCTAATAACATCTGGATCGGTGAAGCTGCTTTGCATTCATAAAAATGAAACATGAATTGTTAGTTGTTGTGAGTCAAATCCGCCTAACAATGAGATTTATACAAAGGGAAATTAAGGGTACGGTGATTACATGTTAATCGGGTTTTAGTAGAGGCTAAAACACCGGATTCAAGATCGCTCGAAGGTCATCGACCGCTGGGAAGAATGGCCGAGCTTCATGCACAACGAGCAGCTCCTCAGAAAGGATGGGTTGGTTGTCAACCCATGGCCTCTCCGATGGTAAAGTCAGTAAGCGACTTGTTAGAAGGAGGTGGGACACGTTGGTCGATCTTAGGCTAGAGCAACCTAACGTTGCGAGCTTGTATGGAAGGCATAGATATGTGACGATATCCAGCCTTGTGTATAAATGAGAGTGTAAGATTCTACTAACCAACCACTTCATTGATGGCTGGATGGGGGTATATATAGTGGGGAAAGTCGGTTGATCCCCGTCCAACCAGCTGTCGCTTCTGCTTAGATGTGGTCAATCTGGCACTTAGCTGAAGTATTATGGGGATGTGATGGGTCTGCGAGAGTGTCAGAGATATTTTTGCACCGCCTTAATCCGGCATTAATAGGGATGCGACGGGTAGCCATCAGTTCTCGTCTTTAACCTTCAACATTTATTGGAGACATAGGTGGCCCTGCGTCATTTGGTCAAAAATATTTATGGGCTGCCAGGTCATCGAGGGTCGCCCTTGGAGAGAGTCGAGCTCGGTGTCCGAGCTCATCGTCCTAAGCTTCCTCCAGCCGACCTTCCTGCTTTGGTCAGCAGAGCGAACTTTGACATCGCTGAACGATCTCTACAGTTGGCTGGTGAGTTCCCCGCTTGACTACCAGGGTGGGCTTCCCACTTGGCCGAGCGAGCTTCTTGCTAGTTGAGCGAGCTTCTCATTTTGGCTTGCTCTTGTTCCGCTGGCCGGCGATCTATGTGCTTGGGCTTCAGCTATTTGGGCCTTCATTTTTTGGGCGGGCCATCAGGTCGTAACAATTGCCTCCGTCATTCGAGTTCGAACTGGGGAGCTCGGCTCAGCTCGTATGACATGTCATATCCTCGTTGGCTAAGGGTCGGTCGGCGACATTAATTTGAATCGACCGCCAAATCTCTTTTGGTCATCATGACAATTCGTGGATGGGGGAGAATCGAGGCATCAGTTTGCTATGAGCATGACGTGTGGCCGATCTAACCGAGGGGGGAAGTTGAGGCACCAGACTTGCTTGGATCACGCCACGTGACCCGCTTCCAACGGCTGAGATTAGATCTTTCACCGTATAAAAAGAGATAAGGGGCTATCGAGAGGGACTTTTTTACACCCTTTTTGAATTTTTGTTTCCCTTGTCCTTGTTAAGAGCTTCCGCCGCTGTTGTCGCCACTGTCTCCACGCCGTTGCCATCAAAGTTTCGTCCATTTTTTTTCCTCTTCTATGTATCCCCTCGACCTTTTCCCTGGCCTCATCCCCTTCTTCTGCTTCCTATGATAATATTGAGCGGTTTATTGGTGAGTTAGAGAGTAGCCGCACCGTGGAACTGGAGAAGCCGAAGGAGTCTTGGCTGTAGGAGCACCCTTGCTCTAAGGGTGACCCGACCGTCAAGCCTGCCATCGCCTGTCGTCGTCGGCCTATAAGGACCATAAGAAAGGGAAAGGGCCTATGTCGGCCCTTAGGACCCCGGTGGCCGATGAAGATTCTACAGAGGTCCCGACGGAGAACTTAGCCATAGCGGCCCACACGCCAACCTCCTTCGTCCCTCTCATTCACTCCAAGTACATCATGCCGACCTATTCTGTTTGCCTCCCTGAGTTCTCTGAGCGGGTATGATCCCCATGGATCACGAGGTCAGGGTCTATGCCTAGACCTTTGCCCTTGGGCTTCGGTTCCCTCTCCACCCATTCCTTCTCCTTGTCATACACTTCCTCAAACTCCCCTCTTCCGATTGATGCCGAACTCCATCAGCTCCATGGTTAGTTTCCTCCTCCTTTGCTCGGGTAGTGTTATAAGTCCAACCTTGCCGCTGTTGCAGTATTTCTTCAAGGCCAAGCACAAGGGGCGTACTACTATGTTTGTGCAAGGAGGGGTCAGCATCTTGTTCTCAATTTGGCCGTGCAAGATAAAGGATTGGAAAGAGAAGTTCATCTTTGTCTTGACACCCGAGGACCTAGATTTGAGTTCGAACTATGGGATGCTGAATCCCTCGGTGAATAATGAAGTTGTCACGCCCCGCTTCCCATAATACTCGGGAGCGAGGATGCGACGAAGGTCCGCATGTGCATAAAACAAGAAGGAAATTTTTTTCTTCCTTGTTCGATGCACAATAATCGTCTGTAGTAATTCCATTGAAGGACAGGTTCTTGTCATGCAAACTCAGAGAACAACACACAACATCTTTATTATCCCAATAGATGATAAGTAGTACAGGACTGGGCCTTATAGTACGACCTACATCGACTCGACAGAAAAATAAAGTACATAACTCGAAAGTAAATAGCACACTGGCGATAAGGAAAGCACTCTAACGGTGAAAAGCGGATGCAGTGGTCAAATCGGAAATTCCTACTTCTCAGTAGGTGCGGGCTCAGTAACGTCCTTTGATCCCTGATCCACGGGATCGTCCTCAATGTAGTACTCCACATACTCCGCCGGCTCGTAGTCTGACATGCATTTCAAAGAAAAAAATGACATACATGTCAGCACTAAACGGCAAGTAATAACCAACAGCAAGTAAAAGTGGCAAAGTTATGAACGAACAAGAGGTAACAAACGTCGCTTGACTATCTAATAATGTAGGCAGGCTTAATAATAAGAAGTCTAACTTAACTTCCAAATCAGCCAGGCAGTCAGGGCTTGAAGGCACAGGTCACTTCTATGACCGCATGACAAGTCCTTTGGTTGACCAACCCCCTTCCTATTCCTTTCTAGACACTGGTTCGGTCGTAATTTAAGACTGCTTGTTATTATACCGCCTTGCCACGTTCGAGTAGTCTCGACTTAGTCAGTAGAACAATGGTATTAAGTCAGCAATAGTGGAATAATAAACAAACAAGCTAGTGCATCAGCCTTAAATGCCGTAAGGGCCCAATAGTGTGCTCCGTAATGTGCTCCATAAATGTGCTCTATAAATGCCTGATGGCCCAATATTGTGTTCCGTAATGTGCTCCGTAAATGCCCGAGGGCCCAATAGTGTTTTCGTAATGTGCTCCGTAAATGCCTGAGGCCCAATAGTGTTTTTCGTAATGTGCTCCGTAAATGCCCGAGGGCTCAATAGTGTGTACGACAATACCAACAACCATGAGTACAAATACATGGTGAGTACTTGCGTGCAGTAAAACACAGTAGAGGGTGGTTGATACTTGCGAGTACAGTGCAATAAACAGGGTAGTTAATACTTGCACATATATATATATATATACACACACAAGATAGTTATACTTGCAGTATTTACTTGCGGTATTTACTTGCGGTATTTACTTGCGGTATTTACTTGCCTATAGTCGTGACCGGTTGTAATCCGGTTCCTTGGGGCGCGTCTCGTACTGTCACGCCCCGCTTCCCAAAACTATGGAGGCGAAGCATGACTAAGGCCCGCTTGGGCCGGAGCTGTGAAGCTCGGACCCAATAAGCGTCTGTAGGGGTACCATCTTAAAATTTTCAGGTTCTTGCATTAATAAGATTCGGAACAATAGAAAGTATAGAAAGACAATGGTATTCATTAATATAGAGAGATAATATCCAGCGAGTACAAAAGTCTAAAAAGAGAAGCCTAAGTATGGCAACAACTACCAAAAGAGAGCAAACTAAAAGTAGTAACCTCTGAAAGGCAGCGACAAAAAAGACCCTAAGGTCTGGTCCTTGTCAGGCATGTACTCTGGGTCGACGTCCTCGGGCTCCACGTACTCCGGTAAGTCTGCCTCGTCCACGAACTCTGGCTCGACACCTGACGTACAGCACCCAAGAGAAAAGGAACTGTACGTCAGGTAAAGTCTACACAGAAATGTTAGACTCTACTACAAGTGTATTTTAATTTAAAGCAACATTTTACTAGTTGATTAGCATGCTGAGGTTATACATGGCAGTTATAGAAAGTAAACGGAGCAGGAAAAGTAAACACGTCAAGCAGTAGCCGTAGCGTGTGCTACCGACTACGGGACTAACCTAAACGGGTCGAGACAAGACGAGACAAGACACGACACGACACGACACGACACGACACGTGTGACTCGAAGGGTTCACACCTTACGGTTCGAGGTGGAACAGACCCTCTCCCCGTACACACGCTCAACCCTACCCCAACCCCAGTGCTCAAGACAAGACAAGTCTGTACAAGGGATCACTCGGAGAGTGTCCTATTGCCCGCAGGCTGTGTATCTGTACAAGGGATCACTCGGTGAGTGCCCTATTGCCCGCAGGCTGTGTATCAGTACAAGGGATCACTTGGAGAGTGCCCTATTGCCCGCAGGCTGTGCATCAGTACAAGGGATCACTCACCCACTGGTGAGTGTCCTATTGCCTGCAGGCTGTGTATCAGTACTAGGGATCACTCGGTGAGTGCCCTATTGCCCGCAGGCTATGTATCAGTACAAGGGATCACTCGGTGAATGCCCTATTGCCCGCAGGCTCTGTATCCGTACAAGGGATCACTCAGCCATTGGTAAGTGCCCTATTGCCCGCAGGCTGTGCATGACAAGACACGACATCACAAGACAGGGATGGTTCTTCTAGGGGATCCACACGCACGCACACACAGGAAAAAGCCCTAAGGTGTCAAAAGTTGTTGTTGTTGCGCTTAGACTTCGTCGTCAAGTCAAAGCTGTCAAGGGGTGTCCCGGGCGCTATCATTTCACGTCCGGTTCTCTTTGTTTACATTCTAACAGTTCTAAAACTCTAAGGCCTAAACACGGCCGAAAGTACAAGTGAGTACACTTGCCTGCGATGGCGAGTGTGTCGTCCGTCTGGAGCGTCCCGTCCAAGCATTGCGTCTACGGTAGTCCGTCTGAAACAGGGTCACGGCGACGGTGTCAGGTCGCGTTATTCATCAATCCTATTAGGGTTTGTTTCTAAATTTGGCGGGACTACCCTAACAGTCAAAAAGTCACGTTTTTATGTTTGTTTGGTCTAAATCGACATCTAACCTATGTGCACAGAAAATAGTCTGTTTGTCGATCTTTCCTATGGTGGCAACGTTTTACAGATGCTGAAAATAAATTTAGTTCAAGTTAACCAATTTTAGTTTAGGGTTTGGTTAGCTACGGCGTGGGTTTTACTACTCGTTAGGGAAACCAACTTCGTGATGTCGTCAAACAAGCGGAAGTCGGGTCTGAACGGCGAAACGTCGGCGTCATCTAGAACTTCTCGGCCACGGGTAGCGCAGTGAGCTACCTCTGGAAAGTGGGGTGGTGGCGCAAAATCAGCGAGCTAACAGCGATTCTCCTCCTGTTGCGAGTAGCGTAACAGATCTTCACGATAACAACGATGTCGGTTAAAAGTACGTAAGTGCGGCAACGCACGTGAACTCCAAGAGTCCAAGGGAGCTGTCGATAGATGAAGTAGGACCAGAGAAAGATGATCGGCCCGGTGGGTGGCCGACAGCGTGAGCGTATGGCGGTGAGTGGCCGTGAGAATCCAGAGAGGACAGATTCGTGCAACGTTCGTTGTCGCACGTCTCAACGGAAATCCAGCGATGAACAGTGACAACAGAAAGTTGCAGAAACTAAATGACTTCAAGATGAAGCCAACGGTGATGGAGTTTTTGCCGGAGGTGGTCGGAGGTGTTCATGCGCCGGCGTCGAAGTCCAGCACACAAATCTGTCAAAAAACAGCTGTGCTTGCTTTCGACCGATTTTTAAGGAGCTACAGTTGGGATATGAGCATGAGGGAAATTGCAGTTGGTAGGGGGTTCCAATAAGAGTCCAACTGTCACGCCCCGCTTCCCGAAAATATGGAGGCGAGCCGTGAGTAGGTCCGCTCAGACTTGAAGCTGTGAAGCCGCAAGTCAGATAAGCGTCAATAAACTTTAAATGGCAGGTCCTTGCAATTGCGATATGAAACAAAGATAATAATAAAGGAGATGAGACAAAAAGAAATCTCAGAATATCCATAAAAATAAATTCCGACATCGCAGAAAAGCCACCAGGCTAAAAGAAAAGAGTCTAAAAAGGCCCCAACATGGCCAACAAAAGTACAGCGTACAGAAAACAAAGTAATGGTGCTACGCACCGACAACTAACAGCAACCTAAAGCAAGCAACTCAGAACAATCTCTAAGACTGGTCACCGGTGTCCACCAACTCCTCGTCAAATGTAGGCTCCGGCTCAGTGTCAGCAAACACCACGTACTCAGCAACGGTCTCTGGCTCAGGGTCTAACATGTGACACCCAAAGAGCAAGGGGCACATGTCAGCAAGTCTACAAGAGACTTGTGCAAGGAAACTGAAAGTGAAAGTAGAGCAACCTAACAGTTCTAGCATGATGCAATCACATGACAGATATAGCATGAGTGCAACAAGTAAAGTAAAGTACGAGCATGGCATGGCAACTGGCATTTAAATCATGACATGGATATCAAGTTTTGCAAGAACAATCACAAGGACAAGGACAAGTCTAGTAAGCACGTCGTGCACAGAGATTACGCCTTTTGGCTAGAGTGGCTGATCGGGCCAACTCCTAAGCTCAAGTGATCGCTTTTCCCTTTCCTTCACGTGTATATGGACTGACGCCCATCTTCTGGATCACGAGCCAGGAAGTGTTTTTCAATGTGGCATAGGAGTGCACCTAGCCGGAACAAGGAAGTACAAGTATTGTAGCGTGTGCTACGGATGCAACATTCAACTTGGATGACATGTAAGATGCAATGCATGGCAAATAACAGTTTAAGTGCGTACAGATAAGGAATTTAGACATGGCAGGCAATAATGCATGAATGACATGGCATGGTGACAGATCTAACTTCGTTGTCAAGCTAGATCTTAAAGTTGCGCCTAGACAGCTATCATTTCACTGTCTAGTCTCTTTTACGCTAAAAGCAAGGAAGTGGCCTAAAACATGGCCCTAAGCAAAAGTTGGCAAGTTTCACTTGCCTGCAAGTCAAACGTCTGAAAAACACCGTCCAACGAGTCCAAAGTCACAAACAACCTATGTACCAAGTCCACCAGCATACAGTCCCATATTATTAATCTTAATTAGTGAATTTAAAACACTTTTAAAAACATCAATTTTAGTCTTGATTAATAGGCTGTGGTTGGGGGGTCCTAGGAGTGCAAAACGTTACCTTAACACGACGCGAAAGCTACACTGGCGTCGGGTAGCGACGCCAGGGGTTGGAATATAAGAACGCGCTCCTAGTCCAGATTCCAAAATAGATTCCTCGGTCGCCAAGTCTGGGCAGCAACCAGATCAACGAACCAAGATTCCAAAGCTAGAACATGCGATGACGGGCTACGACATATCGCAATGTCGTAATAGGCAAATCCACAAAGAAGAGACACCTAGGTGGGTCCCACAGCTGTGCTAGGGGCCAATGGGGGACCCACAACACCTCTGGAGAACTTGGGGGGCCCACGGTGGCAAGCGATGCGGAAGTTGCGACGTTGCGACGAACGTCGCTCGGTCAGACCGAGCCGCTGCGAGGAAATCTCTCGGTCAGACCTAGAGATCGCAGCGCACCACCGGTCGCAGCGCTTGCAGAGATGCGGTCGGTCGGTCATAGCGGGCCGGTGTGAGGGGGTTCTTCGGTCGGGCGCTTGCGGGGTGGGGTTGCAACGGAGCGAGCGATGCGGGGGAGCGCTTCGGTCGGGCACGGGGTGCGGAGCGGTTGCAGCGGAGCGGGCTGCAACGGAGCGGGTAGCGGTGCAGAGCGGGGGAGCAGGTCGGTCAGACCGATGGAAAGCATCGGTCGGGCGCTTGGGGCGGGGGTTGCAACGAGCGGGGGTTGCAACGAAGCGGGGAAGCGGCGATGCGGGGCGGGGGCCTCGGTCAGACCGAGGGAAAGCAGGGTATTCTCTCGGTCGGTGCGGGGCGGCTGCGAGCTGCGGCTGCGACGAACGTCGCAAGTTGCAATGCGAAGTTTTGGGGGTTTTTTGTGACGGCCAGGGTTGATTTCTTGAGGGAAATGGGTATCCTAAGCCTCCTATATATAGTGTATATGGGTTTGACCAAGTCTAGGGTTTAATTTGAATTAAAATTGATTTAAAAATCAATTGTAAACCCAAATATTCACCCTCTCTAACTCCCAAGCATGTGTGGGTGCGGCCAAGGCTAGAGGCTTGGGTCAAAATTAAATTGAAGTGTTATAATATAATAGAAATTATATTTGGCTAAAATTACTTGAAAACTTAGTAGTTAAAAATATTATAAACTTTGCTAAAATGTAAAATAGGTCAAATGAACTCCGAAAATTGCGAAATAAATATTGGGGTGATCGGGACGTCGAGAGAAAGGAAACTAAGAAGACGGATCTCAATTTCGACGTCGAGTGACGAAACTAAAAATTAGAAACGTCTCACGTTAAAAGTGAAGATCGCAACGTCTCTTCGAATAAGATCAAATCGTGGGAGAACGACCCGAGAAATGTCGTTCCAAATTAGTGCCACAATTTAATACTCTCAGAGACGTTCACAACGACATATCACACCAAAGTGTTCACATACAAACAGAGTCTAAAATAATTTTGTGCACGGTCAAAAGCACGTGCACGAACAAAGTATGATCGGAAAGCGACCGTTACATCCTCCCCACCTTAGAATAAAGTCAGTCCTCGGACTTTATAACTATAAATATAACTCTAGCCAGACAGTAGCTATCCCGATCACATCACACTATACTTCAACCAGGTATAGTCATTACAAATACTTATACATGCATTAGGTAGTCAAACAATAACTCTGCTGACATGTATATATTCACGCACATATTTCAATCATATGCATACATCCCTTATTTAAATACTACTTACCTAGCACAAAACAGTAGTTCAGATACTCACATAAGATTAGTCTCACACTAGCAAATACAATCATTGCTCTACGTATAGATAGCTACCTATGCACAAAACAAACATGGGTATACTACTCCCTAATATTCATCCGATACCAAACACCTCAACACATGTAGTCACACCATACCATTATTAAATCAAGTTTACTATATCTAATATACATTCATCACTACTATAATTTCACGATTATATAGTCATTCAAATGCATGCACATATTTCACCATAACTTCACATCACATACGGCCCTATAACTATACTCACGACACGTCACACATATCATAGTCACCAAAACTTATAACTAGGCACATACTTACCCGTGCATGGTGCACACCCACACACGCTAACATTTCATTCATATATACCAATCATAACACTATATACTTAGCACATCTACACACCTAGTTTAGCTAGCACACATACGTTCACACAGGCAAGTCCTTAATAAATAACTATACCACAAGACCAACACCTATAACTATATACTGGTATAGCGACCCACAATCATGTGCGTAACACAACCAAGCACAAACACTCCTATCACTATACATACATCAAACATCGCTATATGCAAACTTCAGACATACATAACAATATACTTAGAGTATACCCACTCAAGTTTGAGTGAGACTCGAAACACATATCAGAATACTCTATATACGTAACACGGTATATATACCTATACCGATACCACTCCAATATATATACGTACCTACCAACGTAACCATATACATACCATAGCGTCAATCACGCTTAATATCTAGTCAGGTAACACCCACATAGTTCAATTACTTTATATACCATAATAATAATACAAACATCAGCACACGTATAATTATAATACCCTCCCTAATACATGCATTCACCATATAGTCACGCACATGTAGAACAAATATTCACACCATATCCTACTACCTATAATTAATATACTAGCACATCTACTTCATACATAGTTAAGATATGCAATAGTCGTGGATACCTCATGGTAAACACGCATACACCATCCTGTAAAAGCAAGCAATACCAATCAAAAATTTTAATTTTACTACCATATGTATATCACCTGTATGCTCATTCAGCAAATACATAACTACTTACGTCTAAGCACAATACGTATCTACGTACGAGCACATACTCGCACGTACTAACATATAGGTCATACAATAGGCCTACTCACTTAGCTATACATACACCTATTTTTATCACACCTATCATACGCATAGCTTTACCAACATATCATTTTAATCATAATAAGTATCTCCAACTACATACATCCCATTAGATATTCCAACATTGATTCTTATATACACAGACATCCCTAGAGTGGTATAGCTATCCTCACACATATCTATAAATACTAACACACATACAACTTCATAACATCATGAATAACTCTGAGTATGTATATATCACACAATAGGAAAACATTAATATACTATAGGGGAGTACACTCATTCAAGCCTACATACTCAACTTAGGTACAAGCACCACGACAACATCACAAAGGTCCAAGGCCTACTAACAAATTAGAGTTGACACAGTCATTGACGAGCACCAAAGCCTAAGCAATAGAGGGAGATCGAGGTCGAAAGCGTGACGATGGAAGGATCGATAAGCACGAGTTCAGATAGGACGACTATAGGGAGACAGCTTGGTTAGGTGAAACAGTGACTCAATTATGAATGTTTAGGTAGAGGAAAGGGAGATGTAGTGATACAGAAAATAGTGCACATAGCATAAGCTAAAATACGTGAAATTTAAAAAGTGTTGTACTTCAAAAGTTGGAGTTCTCGTCTGTATAAAATATTTGGAGATCGATAAAACAAGTTGTTCGAAACAAGTTTGAGTGAATATGCATAATAAGAGAAAATGGTTTATTGGCTTATATAAAATTATTAGGAGGAAAGTGAATCATTCACACGAACATTAAAGACGTAGTTTAGAAAATATTATACGGCTGTAATTTGATATAATTTCGGCAAAAATCTTGAAACTCAAAGAATGAAATTAAATTAACTGAAGAATTTAAGCTCATGTTAAATGCTTTCAAAGTCTTTAAGCTAGGGAAAAATTTAAAATAATCAATATTGAAACTACTTTTAGAGGAACCAGGATTTGTCAAAAAGAAACTGATTTATACAAAGATCTTAACATACGAGCACAACGGGCCTGATACGGATATATAAAAATAATTGAAATTCTATTTAGTGTAGAAATTATTCTAATAGTATTATGGTGAATGGAAAGACAATAATAACTTAGTAGTATAATTACCAAAATTGGTAATAAAGCTTTAAAACCGAATTATGGAGGGTCTAGATCAGGAAATGGTTACGAAATAGTAATTTTACAAAAATCTGAAATAGGGAAAACGATGAGCATAAAATCGACTTGATGAAAGCTGAAGTCCCATGTGACATGAAAAGTATATTAAAAGTAAACGCGATGTGTCATTTGAATGGCATAATTAAGAAAAGAAAATTATAAATCGAATTGGGCAAAATAAAAGTACGGTTCAGAATAAAATTAGTATATGAAGGGACAAGGTATTTACATAGGTACGAAAAGTATAGGCTGGAAAAATATCATAAGCTAGTATTCAAAATTTCGACCTAGGTTTTAAAAATTTTAAGTCAACGAAAGAGTATGAAGTCTAAGTATATATATTAAATTTTGAAAAAATTTAAACTTAGGGAAAAAAGAAATCGAAAAAAATACTTTCAAAAGATTCAAGATTTGTAACAGAGAAATTCGAAAATTGATGAAGATCGTCATGAGGCGATCTCGTGAATCGAGGCAAGAAAAATGGTCGGATGATCAAAACATACATACGCCTAGGATATGACCTAGAAAAGTCTATGGGGAAACTCCTACGGTCGACCAACTAAAGATTAAGAAACTTAGCGCTACGACTTCCCAAGGAACAAGACTATAATGAAATGCGTTCAGCTTGGCTCGAAATCGATGGACCCAAGCGAACGCCTAAATAAATTCTAGAAGTCTAATATGGTCAGAGTTAGATAAGAACCACTAAGGTAACTCCGACGACGATTAAATCAATTGCTAGCAGGGAGTCTAACTAACAATCAGGGACCTCTAACTAACAAGCACATATGTCTAACTAAGTCTTCTTACCACCTAGTGACATAGAAAAATGATTAGAACTAGGCTCAAGGCTTATGACTCGGATGTTGCAATTTATTCAATGGACATTCCATAGTTATTATCGTTGTTCCGATAATTCGCAGTCGCAGGTTCGAGACCTGCATGGGCCACCAACAAAACCTGTCACGCCCCGCTTCCCAAAAATATGGAGGCGAGCCGTGAGTAGGTCCGCTCAGACTTGAAGCTGTGAAGCCGCAAGTCTGATAAGCGTCAATAAACTTTAAATGGCAGGTCCTTGCAATTGCGATACGAAACAAAGATAATAATAAAGGAGATGAGAAAAAAAGAAATCTCAGAATATCCATAAAAATAAATTCTAACATCGGAGAAAAGCCACCAGAAAAAAAGAAAAGAGTCTAAAAAGGCCCCAGCATGGCCAACAAAAGTACAACGTACAAAAAACAAAGTAATGGTGCTACGCACCGACAACTAACAGCAACCTAAAGCAAGAAACTCAGAACAGTCTCTAAGACTGGTCACCGGTGTCCACCAACTCCTCGTCAAACGTAGGCTCCGGCTCAGTGTCAGCAAACACCACGTACTCAGCAATGGTCTCTGGCTCAGGGTCTAACATGTGACACCCAAAGAGCAAGGGGCACATGTCAGCAAGTCTACAAGAGACTTGTGCCATGAAACTGAAAGTGAAAGTAGAGCAACCTAGCAGTTCTTGCATGATGCAATGATATGGCAGATATAGCATGAGTGCAACAAGTAAAGTAAAGTACGAGCATGGCATGGCAACTGGCATTTAAATCATGACATGGATATTAAGTTTTGCAAGAACAATCACAAGGACAAGGACAAGTCTAGTAAGCACGTCGTGCACAGAGATTACGCCTTTTGGCTAGAGTAACTGATCGGGCCAACTCCTAAGCTCAAGTGATCGCTTATCCCTACCCCTCCACGTGTATATGGACTGGCACCCATCTTCTGGATCACGAGCCAGGAAGTATTTTTCAATGTGGCATAGGGGTGCACCTAGCCGGAACAAGGAAGTACAAGTATTGTAGCGTGTGCTACGGATGCAACATTCAACTTGGATGACATGTAAGATGCAATGCATGGCAAATAACAGTTTAAGTGCGTACAGATAAGGAATTTAGACATGGCAGGCAACAATGCATGAATGACATGGCATGGTGACAGATCTAACTTCGTTGTCAAGCTAGATCTTAAAGTTGCGCCTAGACAACTATCATTTCACTGTCTAGTCTCTTTTACGCTAAAAGCAAGGAAGTGGCCTAAAACATGGCCCTAAGCAAAAGTTGGCAAGTTTCACTTGCCTGCAAGTCAAACGTCTGAAAAACACCGTCCAACGAGTCCAAAGTCACAAACAACCTATGTGCCAAGTCCACCAGCCTACAGTCCCATATTATTAATCTTAATTAGTGAATTTAAAACACTTTTAAAAACATCAATTTTAGTCTTGATTAACAGGCTGTGGTTGGGGGGTCCTAGGAGTGCAAAACGTTACCTCAACACGACGCAAAAGCTACACTGGCGTCGGGTAGCGACGCCAGGGGTTGGAATATAAGAACGCGCTCCTAGTCCAGATTCCAAAATAGATTCCTCGCTCGCCAAGTCTGGGCAGCAACTAGATCAACGAACCAAGATTCTAAAGCTAGAACGTGCGACGACGGGCTACGATGTATCACAACGTCGTAATCGGCAAATCCATGAAGAATAGACACCTAGGTGGGTCCCTCAGTAGTGCTAGGGGCCAATGGGGGACCCACAACACCTCTGGAGAACTTGGGGGGCCCATGGTGGCAAGCGATGCGAAAGTTGCGACGTTGCGACGAACGTCGCTCGGTTAGACCGAGCTGCTGCGAGGAAATCTCTCGGTCAGACCGAGAGATCGCAACGCACCACCGGTCGTAGCGCTTGCAGAGATGCGGTCGGTCGGTCACAGAGGGCCGGTGCGAGGGGGTTCTTCGGTCGGGCGCTTGCGGGGCGGGGTTGCAACGTTGCAAGTTGCAACGGAGCGGGAGATGCGGGCGATGCGGGCGAGCACTTCGGTCGGGCATGGGGTGCGGAGCGGGCTGCAATGGAGCGGGGAGCGGTGCGGAGCGGGGGAACAGGTCGGTCAGACCGATGGAAAGCATCGTTCGGGCGCTTGGGGCGGGGGTTGCAACGAGCGGGGGTTGCAACGAAGCGGGGAAGCGACGATGCGGGGCAGGGGCCTCGGTCAGACTGAGGGAAAGCGGGGGATTCTCTCGGTCGGTGCGGGGCGGCTACGAGCTGCGGCTGCGACGAACGTCGCAAGTTGCAATGCAAAGGTTTTGGGGGTTTTGTGACGGCTAGGGTTGATTTCTTGAGGGAAATGGGAATCCTAAGCCTCCTATATATGGTGTAGATGGGTTTGACCAAGTCTAGTGTTTAATTTGAATTAAAATTGATTTAAAAATCAATTGTAAACCCAAATATTCACCCTCTCTAACTCCCAAGCATGTGTGGGTACGGCCAAGGCTAGAGGCTTGGGTCAAAATTAAATTGAAGTGTTATAATATAATAGAAATTATATTTGGCTAAAATTACTTAAAAACTTAGTAGTTAAAAATATTATAAACTTTGCTAAAAATGTAAAATAGGTCAAATGAACTCCGAAAATTGCGAAATAAATATTGGGGTGATCGGGACGTCGAGAGAAAGGAAACTAAGAAGACGGATCTCAATTTCGACGTCGAGTGACAAAACTAAAAATAGAAACGTCTCACATCAAAAGTGAAGATCGCAACATCTCTTCGAATAAGATCAAATCGTGGGGGAACGACCCGAGAAATGTCGTTCCAAATTAGTGCCACAATTTAATACTCTCAGAGACGTTCACAACGACATATCACACCAAAGTGTTCACAAACAAACAGAGTCTAAAATAATTACGTGCACGGTCAAAAGCACGTGCATGAACAAAGTATGATCGGAAATCGACCGTTACACCAACGGCGGTAGGGTGGTCGTCGTAGGTGGCCGGATGGCCGGTGGGTGTGAGTTTTCCCGGCGGTGGTGCAGATCTGTAAAACTGTCGGTTGGGTTGTGTTTGAAAACGTTTTGAGGGAGATAGAGATGAGGGAAGAGGGTAAGGGGAGTTGGAGATGACCGGGGGGTCAGAGAGGAGTTGAATGGCAGTGGCAGCAACGACTGGGGGTGGCCGGATAGGGGTGGCCGGTCGTTTTTCTGACGAGCGCACAAATCTGCATGGGCTGTCCTTTTTGTGTGTTTTCATGGAGTTTTGAGGGGTTTTGAGGAGGGATGAAGAAGGGAGGATGGGTGCAGCGACTAGGGGAGGTTGTGGGGAGTCGCCGGTGGCGGCCGGGGGTCACCGGCGGCGGCCGCCGGTGGCTGGTCGTCGGTTTGTAGGGTCTAGGCACAAGCTGTCCATTTCGGCCATGGTGGGATTTTGTGAGGGGTTTTTTTTGATGTGTTTGATAGAGGAGATGGAAGAGAGGGAGGAGGAGGAGGTCGCCGGAGTAAGGGGGTGGTTGGTGAGCTCACCGACGGCGAGGGAACGCGCGAGAAAGGGGAGGAAAAGCGACGGCCGATGGGTTCTTTTGCATGCCCTAGGTCATTCGGTTGAGTTTGTTTTAAGGAGATGATATCTTGCTATTTGGGTTTGTATTTAAGGGATGGGTGAGAGAGAGTATGAGAGCGGGGGTGTGCAAAGAGGGGGAAAGGAAGGTGTGGGTAGCAAATGATATCCCACAATTCATGATACGTAGGGATTTGATTAAGGGTTTGAAATTTGAATTTGATTAAGGCTAATTGGGCTTGAATTTGATTAGCGATTTGGGTGGGCTAGGAGTGTCAGAAAATTACGAAAAAAATATCGGGACGACCGTGATGAAGAGAGGCTTGGGGATATGGTGGTCAATTGCATGTTTGGTCCACGAAAAACAAATAGAAAAATAAAAGATCCGGCCACTATGTCTAAAGCTACGACGACTCAGCAATCAAACTCGATTTGTGGGAGAACGACCCGCGAAATGATGTTCACTAAAAAATCCCACAAATAAATACTCTTCCATTCAGTCACAACGACATACCACGTCTTATAGTCCGGATCCAAGAAGATGCCAAATAAAATACGCATACGAAAAGAGTCGTACGCGCAAAACATGAACGGTCGGAAAGCGGCCGTTACATTCTACCCACCTTAGAAATGATTCCGCCCTCGGAATCACTTATAATAATAATAATGATATCTATATACACTTATGCCTATAACTCCCATATTCCACATAATGATCTCTAATCCTATTACTTCAAACATCGTTCCTCAAATAATCCATCATAACTCGTCTCTCCACTGGCTAATGCTACAACTAAAGCAACATCTTGGCACCTGACTATAGATCCACATCACCATCTACAAATCAACAATAATCACATCCCCAATATAATCTCCATCATATTAACTCATAAATTTTATCCTCCATAATCAATGAACCATCAAGCCACATCACCATTACCCTATCATCTAATCCCCTAACCATACTAAAACCGTCTACCTAACCATCCATTCATCTCAACATGTCCTGTTATTTTCAATGTCTTCTCACGTCAACTTATAGTCAAATCCTGACGCTTTAAATGTTCTCCTCATTTCATGATCTCTCTATATCATACTATCTGTTCCTAGCTACTCCTCTCTATCACTTGTCCAAGTTTCAGATCGATTAAGTACTCATCTCCATGTGTATAATTTCATTCATCCAGAGTTCTCCATTGAGTCTTTTTCACATTGGTATAATAAATAAGTCTTGGACACCTCGTTCTTTTCATCTGAAAGAATTCTAATCTAATATCCTTGTGTTCAAGATCAAACAATCACCGCTACGACATATCTTATCTCACTTTAAGCTTACATGCAACATAATCTTATAACAAAATAGCTAGTACTAACAATATCATAACAATAAAAAAATAACACTTCCGATGAGGGAAACTGAAGAAAGAAGTTTAAGGCCAAAGACAGATTTTAAAGCATTTGGAAAAAAACGTGTAGAGTTGTGGCATTGGGTGAGGAAAATAGGTGTGTCGTGAACTTGGGTGCTTGTTTCAAAACCTTAAAGATTTGGTTTAAAAGAAAACAAAAGTTTTATAATCACATGCAACCAAAGATAAGCTATTCTATAATGCGAAAAAAACAAAGTCTAAGGAATTGCCCGTTATGACGCTATTCATACCTATATGAATACCATTATCCAGACAACTCCATACGTATATAACGGACCATACTGAGTATACATACACGACACAAGAGACAATCACTAATATCCTAACGGCAGCACACTCGTACAAGTCCACACTCTCTACATATACACATGCACTACGACGACATCACAAACCAATGGGCCCACTACTAACTAGAGATGACATAGGCAACTACAGGCATTGATGTCTACATAAAAGAAAGGAAACCGAAACCAAAAGTGAAACAAAACAAGATCGAAAAGAACGAGGTCGGATAAGGCGAGGATGATAAGATAGCCGGTTGGATGGGACAAAAATATTGCTCAAAATATTGAAATAGATGAAAGAAAAATTATGTGTAAAGTATGGTATCATATACTTTTATACTTATAAAAAATATGTAGAAAAAGTGAGCATACGGTAAAATTTTAAAATACGAAAAAAGTGTTAGACTAAGAAAATAATGAGTAGGGTGAGGTAGTGATTGTTTTACATATGTAAATAGATTTATAGCAGATTTTTGAAATACAGACATGATGATTAGAAAACAAATATACTAAAAATTGAAGTCTCTTTTTTATAGCTCCAAAAATATCCTAAAAGTATTGTACGATAAGTGGTTAAAATAAATTTAATAGTATAGAAAGAAAGGGATAATATATTAAATTATCAAAATGGAAATAAAATTTTATATATTTAATATATATGTATATATAAACTGAAATTCGAAAGATATAGGTTAGAAACATTATAAGATGGTAATTAAAGATTCTTGATGAGAAATTTCGAAATTCAAAGAATACATTCAAGTTAACCGAAAGGTAGGAAATCTAAGTTCATGCCCTTTTTTTCAAAAAATTGAAACTGGGGAAGGAATTCGAAAAAAATATAATATTGAAAATTATTTAGATGGATCAGGAGGCTGAATGGAAAAGATTCAACGATTGGCGACTAACGACGAACGGATCACGTGATTCAAGGGCAATGAAAAGAATCAAATGATCCAAACGTAAATATGACTAGGAGATGAACCATGAAAAGCCACGGTGGAATCATACGGTCAATGGCACAGAAGGGTAATGATCAGAAAGATGCTAGAAGTCAGGGATTCTAATTATCAGGCCGTCTAAAGATCAGGAGAACTCGGTACTAAGACTTCCTAATGAGCTAGACTGTAATCAAGATCTAAGGGGAAGATTCCTAAGAGAATCAAGGTTACGTTCTGCTGGGCCCGAAGTCGATGGATCCGAGCGAACAACTAAAAGAAGGGCTCTAGAAATCTAACACGGTCAGAGTCAAGTGGGGACTACTAAAGTATCCTAGGACGAGGATGACTAAATCTTAACCAAGGCGTCAGACTATCAAACTTGGATGTCTATCTAAGTCTTCCTACCATCTAAGACTGGAAAAACCTAATTTAGACTTGTACATGGATATTAGATGAATGCGGTACTCTTATTGTTCCGAACTTTTTACGAGACCTGTATGGGCCACCACTAAAACCTGTCACGCCCCGCTTCCCAAAACTACGGAGGCGAAGCGTGACTAAGGCCCGCTTGGGCCGGAGCTGTGAAGCTCGGGCCCAATAAGCGTCTATAGGGGTACCATCTTAAAATTTTTAGGTTCTTGCATTAATAAGATTCAGAACAATAGAAAGTACAGAAAGACAATGGCATTCATTAATATAGAGAGATAATATCCAGCGAGTACAAAAGTCTAAAAAGAGAAGCCTAAGTATGGCAACAACTACCAAAAGAGAGCAAACTAAAAGTACTAACCTCTGAAAGGCAGCGACGGAAAAGACCACAAGGTCTGGTCCTCGTCAGGCACGTACTCTGGGTCGACGTCCTCGGGATCCATGTATTCCGGTAAGTCTGCCTTGTCCATAAACTCTGGCTCGACACCTGACGTACTACACCCAAGAGAAAAGGAACTATACGTCAGGTAAAGTCTACACAGAAATATTAGACTCTACTGCAAGTGTATTTTAATTTAAAGCAAAATTTTACTGGTTGATTAGCATTCTAAGGTTATACATGGCAGTTATAGAAAGTAAACGGAGCAGGAAAAGTAAACATGTCAAGCAGTAGCCGTAGCGTGTGCTACCGACTACGGGACTAACCTAAACGGGTCAAGACAAGACGAGACAAGACGTGACAAGACAAGACAAGACAAGACAAGATACGTGTGACTCGAAGGGTTGACGCCTTACGGTTCGAGGGGGATCAGACCCTCTCCCCGTGCACATGCTGTAACGGCCGCTTTCCGACCGTTTGTAATTTTCTGCGCACACGTACTTTATCGTGCACGTATTTCATTTAATTATTCCTGAGCTCCAGCATATGCGATGCGATATGCCGTTGCGATCGTTTTGTGGTGCTGAATTTTATAGTAATTATTGGGAACGTCTTTTCACTGCTCGTTTTCTCGCGAAACGACTTTGAACGATATGGGCGTTTTAGTGCTTTGACTCAAAACGCCGTTTCTGATTTTACGTAAATTTTTGGTAGGCGTTACGCACGATCAGGATCTGTAGATCTGTGCGTCTCGTCTCCACGATCACCCCGGTATTTTCGGATTATTTTTCTGACATCCGGATTGAAAGATATCGCTCGGAGAAATCTCGACCGTTGATTTGCCCAGTCAGATTCAAATTTCGAAATTTGATAGCCAAATCTGGCTATATCCCTAATTATCTCATGATATCTTTCCTAAACTGCTTTTCTATTTGTCCCCTAGACTTATCCCAGATTGCACACCCTCTATCACTAACTCCCCCTCCCAAATAACAAATATCAAATAGCTATATAGCTAATTAAAATAATTTATAACTTAACCCTAAAACCTAGCTTCCCTTTTCACGTGAGCCCTAGGCTGTTTCACAGCCGCCACCAAAGCGAGAGGAGCCTTCGAACTCTCTCTCTCTCTCACTTCTCTTTCCCCCCTCGTCCTCAACCCCGCCGGCGTGACCTCGACCCCGACCGCCACCCGTCAGCATCCCGAACTCCGGTCGACCATCTCGCGGCGTCCCTCAACCGTCCCGCCACCTCCTTGCCGCCTGCACGACCGCTTGATCCGGCGGGTTCCTCCCCACGGCGAGAGCAGCGGCAACAGTTTGCCGAGTTGCTGCGTTCCGACCGTCGTTCGCCTGCGTAGCCCCGCTCAGCCGCCCAGCTCTTGAGAATAGTAATTGTGTTTACTATTATGTGAGACCCAAAGACCACATGGGTCTTAACTCGTTACCCTTATGGACTCTAATTGGTTCCTTAAGAATTGACTGGGTGATTGCTATCTTAGCATGTTGCTTATGGACTATGGTCAATTCGGTCCGGCGGGACATGTTAGAAAAGCAAGTCAAGTCAAGATCAAAAGGATCGCAAGAAGAGGAAGGTTGATTTCATATTCACATTTGGACTTTAGAGATTCAAAGCTGGCCAGCCAATTGTAATCCAGATGGGATTCAATTGTTGAATATAAAGTATAAGAAATGTGAAGAAAGATTATCTTTCAGATCCGTTCTGACTTAGGCATCAGAGGGGACTTGGCCGGAACCAAGGTCCAGCCCCCCTGACGAGGTCGTCTATCCAGGTCAAGCAGACCACCACCCCGCGCCGAGGCTACCCCTCAGCGCAGCACCTACCGAGGCCGAGCGTACTCCACGATGCCGAGGCTACCCCTCTGCACCACATTGACCGAGGCCGGACGCTGCGAACGACGAGCTCGTTCGCCCTCGACACACCGAGCCTGCAATTTTCGGAGCTGGCGTGAGGATCCAAGCTACCCCGTTGGGCAATCGCATGTTTGACGAGACCCAAGGGATCTCACCTGATCCCTTGACCACGTTGACCATCCAACCCTTGGCCAACGATTCTATGGTGAAACCTGATCCCTTGACCACGTTGACCATCCAACCCTTGGCCAACGATTCTGTGGTGAGAAAACACCCGTAAACACGTACTATACAAAATTTAAGACGAATATGATCTGACACTCGTACAATGGAACTTTTATAATGGCTTGATCGAGTATCGGAGGGTTCATCCTAAATTCTGTGTTTTGGGTTTTAGAAGGTAATGCCCCTATGTGAGATATACTATGTGTGTGTATATTGTATGTGTGTATGGTAGTGAAGTAAATAGATTCCTATTTGAATGTAGTGTATGTATTGGTGTTATTTTCTATATCTTAGTGTGTGTAATAGTAGTGTACTAGTCATAACCCGTGCCCGTGGGCACGGGTCATTTAAGATTTTCCCTGCGAAATCGTTGTTCCCCAAAAATTATTAAAATTTAAAAGAACAAATTAGAGTAAAACTATTTATCGGCACGGGCGCCTTCGACATGGACCAACAAATTTGGCACATGCACCTTAAACACGGAACAACGAATTCGGTGCGGGCGCCTTCGGCGAGGAACAACAAATTCGACGCGGGCGCCTTCGACGCGAAACAACAAATTAGCGTAGAACAACAAATTCGGCATGGGCGCCTTCGGCGCGGAACAACAAATTAGCGTAAAAAACCCGTACCTACGGGCACGGTTCAAATTTTTGTTCCCCAAAAACCCGTGCCAGCGGGTACGGTTCAAATTTTTGTTCCCCAAAAATTTAGCGGAACAAATGCGTGCACGCGAAATCTTTGTTCCCCAAAAAATATTAAAATTTAAAAAACAAAATTTAGCGACACGGTCGCGTTTGGTGCGGAACAACAAATTCGGCGCGGGCGCTTTCGACGCGAAACAACAAATTCGGCGCGGACGCCTTCGACTCGGGACACCAAATTAGCGTAAAAAACTTCGACGCGGGCGCCTTCGGCGCGGGAAATTATTCTCATCTTGTTGCCACATTCGTCAAAGAGACGGTGGGTCCCGCGTTGTGGGAGAGATCATTCGATCTGCAGAAGCATTTGAGCTGCAACATTAAGTGCAAGTTAAAAATTTTTTCCCAAATGCATTAATTGCGTGCCTCTTCTATTCCTCAGAAACTTTAATTCCCCAAAAATATTCATTTTCCCATAAACTTTCATTTCCCCAGAAATGTTTTGCCCTCCAAAACTTTCCACAAAATCTCATCTCAACCATTCATTCATCAAGATTAAATCTCAGTCATTTTCTATCAACCATTTTGTCCTAATTAGCTTGTCCTAGTCAGCTTGTCCTAGTCAGCCCTAGAATTCAAAAAAGGTTGTCAAATGTATAATAGATACTTAATATTGGATGGGTATAGTATCCATATATATTATGGATGGTGTGGTGAGGCATGTATGTGCATGTACGTATGGGGTGTGACTTTGTGAATATATGTAATGTAGATGTATGTCTATGTGTATAGTGTATGAATATGCATGTGTAGGAACGAATGTGTGTATAAGGAGTGTGTGGATGTTTATTTGTATAGATGTGTACGGCTAGTGTGTATTTTATGTATGTGTATGTATGTATACATATATATGTGTGAGTATGTCTACTTGGGGGTGTAGGTGCATTGTGTAGTATAATGTAGAATGTATGTACATGTTATGTGTATTAGTGTATATATGTATGCAAGTGTATGTATGTGGGTGTATGTATGGATGCATGTATGAGGGTGTGTAGGAGGGCAAGTGTGAAAGGGGGTAGGGTTGATGGCAAACTTGTAATTAGGTAGAAGATGAGGGGTAGTTGTGTGAGGTTATTTTAGTCAATTACTATGAGTGATGCTTATCTTAGAGATAAGTGAGAGAGAGAGGGATCTAGAGCTCTCTCTCTCTCTCTCTCTCTCTCTCTCTCTCTCTCTCTCTCTCTCTCTCTTCCTTCATATTCTTTTCTTCCATGGTGCTAGATAGTAGTGTGTGTGGGTGTTTGGAGCTTGAAAAAGGTGACTTCATGGAGCAAGATGATGTCTTTATGAGCCTTGGATCTAGGAGGAGGAAGCTGGAGAAGGAATCTTGAGGAAAGTGAGCAACTTGATGTAGAAATCCAACATATCTTATGGTATATTATTCATATGCTCTTTTACATGTTAAAGATGTGGCCTTTTTATTGTTTCAGTTTTTACTACTGTTTTAACTGAGCGTAACTTTTAATAAAGATCTCCAAAAACTATAAATAAATACAATCTGGAAAGCTTGTTAAGTTGTTTACAACTTTCATTTAAAAACCAAGTTCAAATTATGCATGTAGTTAGATCGAAATTGCTGATTTCTGTCGGAGTACCAATTCTGGCAGATTCTGCACCATGTTAGTGAGCAAAGCATAACTCGCACTTCAGTTGTCCAAATGACTTAATTAAAGACAATCTGCAATTCTAACTATATTATCTATAAGTTTCATGTTGAGAGCTTTTCATGATTCTGACTGTAGGTAATTGGAATCAACTGATCTTTATAGCTAAATAATTCAGTTTCAGGACATATTCTACCCCTTTATGGTGCAAGCTATAACTATTAACATAGATATCCAAAAATTACAATTCTTGTTTCCCTGTAAACATAACTAAATTTTCTACAAGTTTCATTTAGAACCTTAAATCAAATTCTAAGTGCAAATGGTGATGGCATTGGAGAAGTTGAGGATCATATGAAAGAATGTAAAATTGGGGATTGAATTATGTAAATTTGGCGGGGAACATTAGTGTTATGCATATTTGGGGGTTGGTGGCATGTATGACATGGATTTATATCATGTGGTTTGTTGTTATGATGTGGATATGATGATAGGCATGACACGTGGATGCATGACCCTTGGATATGAAAGAAAGATATGGAAAAGAAAGAAGTAAAGAAATATGAAGCCATGCCATTGTTAGGACCTTGCGGGGCTACACACACACTGGGGGGTGAATTGTGTAATAACAAGCAAAGTGCTTAATTAAAAGTTACTGAAATTAAAGCATAATAAGCAGCGGAAAATAAACAGAGTATGCTCAACAACAACAATATCTAACACAAGGATTTTACCCTGGTTCCCCAAACTTGGGTACGTCCAGCCACACCAATATCCACTATAATTCCCACAAAGAGAAGTGACTACAATCTCATACAGAGATACCTCACACAGAGGATTTTGGATTCCCACAAAGAGATATATGTGCTCTCATACAAAGAGACTAGTGCTCTCACACAGAGAGACTTTATCCCACACAGAGAGTAACTCTCACAAAGAGAGTAACTAATTCCCACAAAGAGAATTAGGGGTTTCACAAAAGATGAAACGAAATAACACTTACATATGTCGTGATATGATCTTACCAATGTGAAGAAGAAGGCATGCAAGTGAAACTCAAGTGCTTAAGATGGGGCTTTGATTGCACTTGATGATCTTTCTCTCTTCTAGGAATGAATCCTAACACTTCTCATTTGAGGGTATGAAAATGAAGAGAAGAAGGTGTTCTCCAAGAAAAGGAATGAGATTGAAATCCCTTGGAGAAATTCCCTAGAGCTTAGATACTAAAGCATAAGATTGAAGCTCTAATGAGGGAATGAGTGAGGAGTGGCTTATGAAAGATGTGAATTGATCTTCAATATATTCCTAATGTTTTCCCAGAAATGCTAAATGAACTAAGCCATCTCCTATATATATAAAGCCAAGAAAAGCACATAAAACCAACCAAAAACCCAAACGGAGGTTGAATCATTAGGCAGACACTCGAGATGACTCGACCGACGAATGACTTAGGTCCACAAAGCCCACAAGAGAAGCCCGATATCGACTCGGTCAGAGCCCACAGGCCAATCGCCTGTTGCACTCCCATCACTCGAACGTGGGATTGAAGGTAGGCTCATAAATAGCGGGAACATGGGCAACGTTTACTCCTATTCAAGGGGGAGATCATGGCACCATAATGGGTGACCGAATCCCCCAACGTCACTGAAGGGACCCAGGAGGCCTATAAATATCAAAAGGGTTCCAATTCCCAAGGTATGAGATCTAATACATAGACTCTACTCTTTCAACATATATTTCTTCCACTAAAGAGCTTGCGACGTCAGATCTGAGACGAACCTCCGTGGGTCGATCTCAGCTGCTCCAAGCTCCATCTCTTCCTTAAGTTCCCATTCTAACTTAAGCATCAGAGGGGATTTGGGTCGAAACCCAAATCCGACCCCACTGACGCTTCCTAGTGGTGAAGATCGCCGAGTCTTGATCTTCCGTGAGGGTCGTTCCATAGCGTCACAACCTTGATCCATCGACACACATGCCGCTCGAAGGTCGATCGAGTATCGCAAGCTATTCATCATCCATCAACCGACCCTGGTTCTTCCAACCTAGGGTCCCACTCAACTCGCTGACGAGGCTCCAATTCAGCACGAAGGGTCCACGTCAGCAAGACAATTGTTTCGGTCATTTTTGGTCTTAACAGTTTGGCACCGTCTGTGGGAAACAGTTAACCAGCTCGACGTCCCGAAGCGATCAAAAAGCTATGTCAGCGGTACCCAGCAATATCGGACCGATCCAAGGTCCGAAAGAGAAACAAAAAGCAAATAGTGTCCTAGTGGAGGATGCCGCAGAATCTACATCCCCATCAAAGCGACCTGCGAAGGCCACCAAAGAACCTAAGGTGACCCAGAAGCAATTCGACCAATTCGCGGAGCGGGTCGACAAGATTCTCGGTGTTTTGGCAACCCTGATACGCCAAAGCATGGGAGATCCATTGCTCACAAATGAGCAACTGCCGCCTCCAAACCTGACTCTGACACCGACTAGAGGCGCAGCCTTGCTTAGGGATCAAGGAAATCCGAGAGCGGATCGGCAAGAGATCAGCCCGCACAATACAACCCCCATGTCTCATTAATATGGCGAAAGGGGGATATAGACAATCGAGCCTTCGGTTTCCAGGCAGAACCCGGTCCTTCCAACTATAAGGAAATGACCTGCAACATCCTGGATCAGGTAATATACAGGCCCCCAGGTTATAACCCTCTCAATCTTGCAGGTGGATATGAGAGGAGAGAAGAGATCCCAACCCGATCTTCGAGAGCTACTTACATGCAAGGCAGAAAAGGGCGATCCCTGCTCATCCAATCCGCGCTTCGGCAGACCCAACTGAAGGATAACATCACTTCCGCAACCTCTCTCCCGAAGTTCAAGTTCCCTGCCTTGCAACATACGATGGAAAAGGCGACCCGTGGTCGTACATCCGCAAGTACTTAAACGTGATGTTGCTTCACGGGGCTGATGAGCCATACCTTTGCCAAGCCTTCTACGCTACCCTGTTTAAGAGGGCAGAAGGCTGGTACGAAGGATTACCCGACGGCTGCATCGGGTCATTTGACGAATTGGCTGATATGTTTTGCAAACAAGTCGTCGCGGGTCGACGTCCCAAGAAGAAGTCCTCCCACCTCTTTACATTCAAGCAGAATGAGAAGGAGTCAATCCGAGCTTTCATCCAACGATTCAACGACGAAAGGCTCGAGTTAGAAGAGACACCAGATGTAACTGTCATCGCGGCTCTCACTCAAGCGGTGCGAAACAAACACTTGCAAAGGGCGCTCAACCAGTTCCTGCCAACAACCTCACAGAGATGTTCAATATAATGGATCGGTTCATCATCTCCGAGGAAGCAGAGGAACCAACCGAATCTACTCGGAAAGACACCCCCGCCCGCTGTGGAGACACCAGGCGGGAAAAACCGACTCAGGGGACCCCTCGCCAGGAATCTCGAGACAAGAGACCAAGAGAGATGAGCCCTCGGAGCAAGGAACACCCTGCTTATGCAACCACAATCGCTCCCAAGACGGAGGTCCTCGCTTATGCCCCCCGGGAAGAGCTGATCCAAGATTGGCTAAGAAGGGCAAATATGAGAAGAGAAATGACCTCAAGTTTTGCAAGTACCACAACGACTATGGGCACGATACCAACGACTGCTGGACACTCAAGAAAGAGATCGACGCACTGGTCAAACGTGGACATCCTAAGAATCCGGTTGCTGGTCAACCCAGCAAAGAGGGGCCCTCGAAGCAGAAGGGCAAGATGACAGTGTCACCTGACACTAAGGTGGTGGACTAATGAGCTTCTAAAGCTCAGGGACAAATAAAAAAGCATGGGACAAAAGCAACTCCGAACGAAACTCGGAAACACATGTATGCTTTTTACTAATTTCGAATAAAATGTGTTTTTCATCAATTTAATTCGGCATCCTTTTCGAAACAACCTTCATCGATAAAGCATTTATGAATTTCATGAAAAGAGTCCCATCGGACTCCCTGCAAAAGGGATCCTATCATTGGGAAAATCTAGATGGGACAAACTCATGTTGATGAAACCCGTGACGACCCTCATGTGTCGTCAGCCGTAAGTCGAAGGGCCACCCCTTCGCCACTGAACGACCCTAACGTGTCGTCAGCCGTACGTCGAAGGGCCACCCCTTCGCCACTGAACGATCCTAACGTGTCGTCAGCCGTAAGACGAAGGGGCCACCCCTTCGCCACTGAACGACCCTAGCGTGTCGTTAGTCGTATGACGAAGGGGCCACCCCTTCGCCACTGAACCACCATCATGCATCGTCAGTCGTAAGACGAAGGGCCACCCCTTTGCCACTAAACGACCCTAACACGACGTCAGCCGTAAGTCGAAGGGCCACCCCTTCGCCACTAAACGACCCTAACGTGTCGTCAGCCATAAGTCGAAGGGCCACCCCTTTGCCACTGAACAACCCTAACGCGTCGTCAGCCGTAAGGCGAAGGGGCCATCCCTTCGCCACTAAACGACCTTCACGCATTGTCAGCCGTAAGTCGAAGGACCACCCTTTCGCCACTGAACGACCTTAACGTGTCGTCAGCCGTAAGACGAAGGGGCCACCCCTTTCCCACTAAACAACCCTAACGTTTCATCAGCCGTAACACAAAGGGGACACCCCTTCGCCACTGAACAACCATAACGTTTCGCCAGCCGTAAGACGAAGGGGCCACCCCTTCGCCACTGAACGACCCTAACGTGTCGTCAGCCGTTTAACGAATGGGTGACCGAGCCGGAACTAACTCCGAAACGATGTCGTTTACCGCAAGCGCATGGTATAGTGGCAAGCGGGTATCGAACACGAGGAAAGCGGCGCTATACTACCTATCTACTCCTAGGTTGAGTTAGACTTGCGAGTTTATTGGTGGGTGTGGATTGTGGAGTGTCGTGATGATGATGGATGCGAAAGTCGTGTCACTCGATATCACAAACAAGTGATTCCACACAATATAAAAGAATAAAATATAAAAAGATTAGGGCTTTAGGACTCGCCACTAGGACCGTCGGATGTCGACGCTAGGCTAAGACTCTTACGTTGCACTGGTTTTATTGGGGATTGTAGCATCTAGGAAGCGAATTCACGTGTCTGGGCATCATGAATCTAACGTATCACATTAACCCCGCTTTCGCAATAGGCGCATACGATACGTGCATTAAGGATCTACAACAGTCTCACCACTCTCGTGGTTCGAATGCTCTCAACTTGTACCACTCTCATGGGTTAGAGTTTCAAGGTACTTTGGTGGCTCTATTTGACGCAATGGCGGTAGCCGTCAATTAGTAATATAGTTCGTCGGTGGATCCCCTCAAGGCACGAGCCGGGCATGGTCACGTGCCTCGGTTGAATCCACTAACTCCCTAATTAAATCCGTAGGATACTCCTTAAGCTAATCGATTCCACCGACCGTGGGCACGATCTCAGTACGAGTTCTCCTAGGGATTTTGATAGATCAACCAAAATACAACCACTTTTATATCCAACGCACCATAAAAATCCCAACTTTGCATCTAAATCCTAAGATCCATGGGCTAATCCCTTAGCCCTAGAAAAGACTACTCAAGCATAGCAATAGCAATAGATAATAGAACGCACAAAGATTTCATTGCATGCATCAAAAAAGGATAAACAATAATAAATCACAAAGAAATAATAATAGAATTAAAAAGGGCAAAAATACTTATCTTGATACAAAGGAGGGGCCCAGGGCATAGCCGAACTCCCCAAAAAGATCGTCTCCAAAAAAGCCTAAGAAAGATCTAAAAATTCTCTTCTAAAAAGTATACAAAAGTCTCCCCAAAAATCTCTTTTAAAAAACTCTGCCTAGACCTCCCCAAAAATCTGTACAGAGCCCTCTAAATGACGACTGGCCCAAGTCCTCCAAAAACCCTCGCTCAACCAATCCCAAAATCCGGACGCAACTCAAAATCTGGGCCCACGGCGACTCGGTCCGAGTAGGTTCCTGCTCGGTCGAGTACGTCAGGAAATCTGGAAACTTCGCTCAAACGTCGCTCTGTCTGATCGAACCAAGTAGGGTCTGCTCGGTCGAGTAGTTCGGCTGCTCGGTCGAGCAGCCCTCCTGCTCGGTCAAGTACGACAGGGAATGAGCTCCTCCGAAATATGTCCATCTGCCAAACCGGCCCGAGCAGGCCCTGCTCGGTCGAGTATGAAGTTGCTCGGTCGAGCAGTAGGCTGCTCGGTCGAGCACCCTGATGTTCAGCCAAACAGGATATCAAAAAACACATTTCAGCACACTGCTCGGTCGAGCAGTCAACTGCTCGGCCGAGCAGTGAACTGTTCAGCCGTATCGGAGGTAAAAAATGCATTTCAGCAGATTTTGCACACTACTCGGTCGAGTAGTGTACTGCTCGGACCAAGTAGTGTACTGCTCGACCGAGTAGGCTGCTGAGAACAGTTTCAGCACTGCACCATCAACTTGCAGAAATTCCCCAGGGCTCATTCGACCTCCGATTGGCGCGTTCTTGGTGGCGTTGGAACCGTCTTGAAGTCTATTATCTGGGAAAAATATCAGAAAAATAGTGAAAAATCCCAGGTGATAGCAGATTTGGAAATAGTACACGGTTGTCCTGTTTCCAGCACTTCAGGTCGCTCGATTCCTTCGCCGCATCATAGTTCGATCGAGCGACCTTCTCTCTTGCCCCTTCCTTGCTCCAGTATTCTTCTTTGGCACCTCGAGCATGTCATCATGAGTCTCATTGGTGCTCTCACATCGCCGATCGTCTTATTGACTCCAAATTGTTCCAATATCGCCCAAATCCCTGAAATGGACATAAACGCTTCGAAAGTCATATTATTCCAAATAATAGCGTAAAAGCATATGAAATATGTAAATGATCAATCATTTTGACATGTAATCATATATATATAATGTGGAATATAAGGACACATCAATGGGCCACCCCTTCGCCACTGAACGACCCTAACGTGTCGTCAGCCGTAAGACGAATGGTCCACCCCTTCGCCACTGAACGACCCTAACGTGCCGTCAGCCGTAAGGCGAAGGGGCCACCACTTCGCCACTGAACGAACCTCGCACGTCGTCAGCCGTAAGTCGAAGGGCCACCCCTTCGCCACTGAACAAACCTAACGTGTCGACTGTCGTAAGTCGAAAGGGCCACCCATTTGCCATTGAACGACCATAACGTGTTGTCAGTCGTAAGATGAAGGAGCCACCCCTTCGCCATTGAATAACCCTAACGTGTCGTCAGCCGTAAGACGAAGGGGTCACCCCTTCGCCACTGAGCGACCCTCACGCGTCGTCAGCCGTAAGTCGAAGGGCCACCCCTTCGCCACTGAACGACACTAACGTGTCGTCAGCCGTAAGACGAAGGGGCCACTCCTTCGCCACTGAACGAACCTCACGCGTCGTCAGCAGTAAGACGAAGGGGCCACCCCTTCGCCACTGAACGACCCTCACGCGTCGTCAGCCGTAAGACGAAGGGGCCACCCCTTCGCCACTGAACGAACCTAATGTGTCGTCTGTCGTAAGATGAAGGGCCACCCCTTTGCCACTGAACAACCTTACGCGTCATCAGCCTTAAGTCGAAGGGCCACCCCTTCGCCACTAAATGACCCTCACGTGTCGTCGGCAGTAAGACGAAGGGCCACCCCTTCGCCACTGAACATAGTGGTCAACTCTTAACATGGTTCGATGGCTTATCCTCGATCATCTTGGGCGAGGGTCTAACCCATCGAAAGGGGGACATCAGGCATTATGACCACACGGTGGCATGAGCGATGACAAACAAAGAGATATAACGAAAAACAAAGATATACAAGCCAACTCTTCAGGCGGGTTTACTACAAAATTGTTTTCGTTTACATCCCAATTACCTCATATACATTCAAAAATTAAAGCAGGGGTAAGAGGAGTGTCGAGATCCTACAACGGCTGGCTAGGCCCTTGATCTCTGCCAAGCACGGTCGTATGCTCTTGATCTCCCGAAGCAGCAGCTCCTGCATCGTCACCCGTCGTAGTGACAACTTCGTCGATGGAGCGACCTCCCCCGTGCGCTGACTCTGATCATCGTCGTCGAGATCCGGAAACAGCACCGGGATCGGGTCGATCTCAGCAGAGAGGTCATGGAATCGGTCCTTCACCTCCGATCGACATCATTCATATCCTTGTCTGTATAACTCGTCGAAATCGGGAAATGAATCCTTGAATTCCTGGACTACCCTCTCTGATATGGCCTTGGTATTGGATCTCTCCTCCAAGAGAGCCTTCTCTGCTCGCTCTCTTAAAGCGGCGTGCTCTGCCTCCCTCTTGCGAGACTCGCGTAGCTCACGATCGAGCCGCTGAAGGTGATCCAGTCTCGATTCGCAAAGAAGCCCAATCCTAGGCAGCTCGACCTGAGACTTCCACGGCTGACTTAACGATCTCCAGGGTGACGTCGTGATTGGCCACTACCGACGCGTGTTGACGCAAGCAGCGGTAGCCACGAGAGCCTGCAAACCAAGCAATATCCATGCTTGCATCACTACAATGGAGGCTGGTACAGTAGTTACCTGGACATTTGCGTGGACGGCCATCGATGCAAGCCTCTCATAATCGACCCTCTCCACGACAACTCTGTCCCGTGGAAGGGTCGCATTTTCAGCAATCCGGGAGGCGGTCCTGCACTCCAGAAGAGAATACTCTCTCCTTATCGGAAACTCCATTTGAACGAGTTCATCTACGGAGCAATCGAATGAAGCCTGAGAAGATCGACTCTCTAGCAAAATGGGTCTGAATTCATCAAGGATGTCTTCAGACAGTGGCACTGGAGGGAACATGCCTCCCCAAGACCAGGAATCCTGGTGCAAAAGAAGCTTCGGAGGAACCCGGGTCTCCCCCGAGTCTCCCTCTAAAGGAGTTCCCCGCGTCTGATGAGGAAACTCCTCCGCAGCATCTGTCGACCCGGACGGCTCTGAGTCGCTAAGGAGAATTCCCCCCTCCTTTTATTTCCCTCAATGGCAACTACCTCAAATTCGGAGATGGGCTTTTCCTTTTTCTTCCACTGGAGACGGGCCACCTTAGCAGCCCTCTCAGCAACAATGAGTCGATCCTCCGACGATTGAGCCGCCCTTTCTCCCATGGACGGCACTCGAGGAGATAACATGCTCTCCTCAGCTTCTCTAATAGAAGCCTCAACTCCCTCCCTCAGCGCAGGTTCCACCTGGTACTCTAGACCGGCCATGCCTGCAGAAGAAATAAACATGTTAAGTCATAGAACGAAGGTCGAATAGTTGATAGGCACGATCGAATCAAACTTTCATCCACACGGTCTAGCGCAACACCAAGTCGGACCACAACCACTTCGTCTTCCTCACATTCTCTGGCAGACTCGTCAATACGTCGGCGGCTTTCTTCTCCTCTCTAGTCAAAGGCTTGTCCTCAGCAGGGCCTAAGTCAGGGACACCCCAGCCGGTGCAGAAGCTCGCCTCTCCTTAAAAGACCACGAACACGAATTCCTCTTTCCATTTGGAATTAGAAGTCGGGAGGTCATCAAATAATTTCCTGCCTCGACGAGCCGTTATCATATACTAGCCAGGAGTCTTGAGAGGAGGAATCGAGAAGAAGTGATTGAACAATCTTAGCAACGGTTCAATCCCTTTCATCACGCACATAGCTATAAAGCCCATCAATGCACCTATGGCGTTCGACATCAACTGGTAAAGAGAAATGTTCAGGGTGCATAAGAAGTAGCACATGAAGGGGTGCATGTGGAATCGAAACCCTTGTTGGAAGGCTTTGACGTAAACCCCAACTTCCCGGTCGCCAGGACGATGGACCCTCTCGTTTCTCCTCGGCACCCAGATCTGATAGTCGAGGTGGACGTAGTTTCTCTGAAACTCAGGGATCTGATCGGCTCCAACCTTGGACCTCAAATTTGCGATCAGACCAGGCTCCATAGCCCCCTCCTTGTTCTTCTGCATGATTGTAACCAGACTCCTCTCAGAAACGGGAACGGAGGACGAAGCCATTTTTCAGAAGGGGATAGCAAAATCAAGAAAGACGAAGACAGTATCTTCGAATTCCTGCACTGGAACCGTCTTATATCTACATGACGACAACCGCTTAATAGAACACGCGTCGAAGATCCAAGGCTCTAAGCATCTTGGGTTTCGAATCGACAGCTCATCCGAACCGGCGAGGCGGACGTTTTGGCGCCTAGAACTTGAGTGTTAATTCCTTGACTGTCGTGCCCTATTAATGCGATGTAACGTCGCTTGACCCCAACAGGCAGACCCTCTGAGGTCGTGCGACGGGGGGCCATTATTGAATCATTGGGCCGGCACTCGAGATAACTCGACCGACGGATGACTTAGGCCCACAAAGCCCACAAGAGAAGCCCGATATCGACTCGGTCAGAGTCCACCGGCCAGTCGCCCGTTGCACACCCATCACTCGAATGTAGGATTGAAAGCGCCCTCATAAATAATGGGAACATGGGCAACGTTTACTCCTATTCAAGGGGGGAGTTCATGGCACCATAATGGGTGACCGATATCCCCCAATGTCACTGAAGGGACCCAGGCGGCCTATAAATACCAAAAGGGTTCCAATTCCTTAGGTACGAGATCTAATACATAGACTCTATTTTCTAAGCATATATTTCTTCCACTAAAGAGCTTGCGACGTCAGATCTGAGACGAACCTCCGTGGGTCGACCTCAGCTGCTCCAAGCTCCCTCTCTTCAGTAAGTTCCCATTCTAACTTAAGCATCGGAGGGGATTTGGGTCGGAACCCAAATCTAACCCCCCCCCCCCCCGACGCTTCCTTGTGGTGTAGATCGCTAAGTCTCGATCTTCCGTGAGGGTCGTTCCAAAGCGTCCCAGCCTCGATCCATCGACACACAGACCGCTCAAAGGTCGATCGAGTATCGCAAGCTATTCATCATCCATCAACCGACACTGGTTCTTCCAACCTAGGGTCCCACTCAACTTGCTGACAAGGCTCCAACTCAGCACGAAGTGTCCACGTCAGCAAGACAATTGTTTCGGTCATTTTTGGCCTTAACAGGAAGAAATCTGCAACGGCTAGATTTTGGTAGTTTACGGCACAAACAGTCG
The DNA here is from genome assembly GCA_030789695.1 of Scilla litardierei. Lineage (NCBI taxonomy): Eukaryota > Viridiplantae > Streptophyta > Magnoliopsida > Asparagales > Asparagaceae > Scilla > Scilla litardierei. The sequence continues at coordinate 334,074,510 of CM061142.1, read as the reverse complement.
ACTGAAGAACAACTGACAGTCGACTAGGTAATGGCTATAAAAATCCCAACGGCTATAATCTGAGCCAGGACAGGCGACTGTAGAAGACTACACATGCGCATGAAAATGAGCAGGCACCTAAATATCCTTCAGCAGGCGACTGTCACTGGGGATGGAAAGGAGCAGAGAAAAATGCAACTTTCGCACTATCGCCTTCAGACGATTGATGACCATTTCACAGGCGCCTGTAATTATACAGGCGACTGAAATCTAGTCATCAGTCGACTGACTTGCAAAGTGGGATGAAACCCAGAAAATGCAAGTTACGCAATTTGGCACACAAACGACTGGAGAACAAATCCCAAGCGCTTGATGGAATACAGGCGACTGTAAAATGAACGTCTGTCGTCTGTCTCCAATATCTCAAGAAAGAGTCAATAAAATTTGACTTGAACTAGTGCACAACAGCCGACTGTAGAAGGCTCGACAGGCGCCTGGAATCACCCAGTCGCCTGTAAGACCTTCATCAGTCGCCTGTTGGAGAGCCAAAAACTCCAGTAAGAGTTTAAGGCAAGGTGCACCTATTAGGATGGTTTCTATGATAATCCTAATGCTCACTAAGATGGTTAAATGCATATGTATGAGACTATGACCATCTATCAAGGCATTACAATTAATCCTTGACTCAAAAAGAGAAAAGCAATAAATGAAATAATACATGTATTACATTGCTTCCCTTAGAGTTTATGGTGTCAAGCTCATGATACCGTGAAGCTCCCAATCATCTTCAAGCTTTGGCACCCCTTGAGTCCAAGCTTTGGCATTGCTCCTCTTGATGTCCATCCATCATCATGCTCCAAGCTTTGGCTTCATTAGATGATCTACATGACTTCATCCAAGCTTGAGCACTCCATCACTCTTGGAGTTCTTTAATATATCCATTGCATCATACTCCAAGCATTATGCTTTGTCTCATCAATATATAATCATTAAGATAAACTGAAACTAAAACATAAAATTGATTAGCACATTAACATAATGTATTGATCCTCATCAAAACAACGTTAGTCTTGAACCCAAGAACTAACAGCCATGGTGACCTCAAACACATCTATTTATACCACTAATGTATCCTAATCATGCCTAATGGAACTTGTCATACTTAATGCAATGCTTGAATTGATAAGTTATTGTAGTTCCTTCTTTCGTTAACATGTATGTTGTTATGCCTTTTAATTCATTAAGTAATCCATTGTTTACTTTTTGGTCTAATTGCCTCATGTTGCACTTGATAGCTTCTATGTTTACTTCCATGTTTCATTTCCATTATGCCATAACATGGTCGCCTTTATATTACTTTTTCATAATGCTAGAGTATGTCTCACATGGTAGTTTGCATCACTTGTTGAATAATGTACCATAAGTAGTTGGAGATCCTACTGTGCACGCTGTGTCATGTCCTCCCCTTTTTCCACAGGTAGCAGGTACCAAAGTTGGGCTTCTCTGGAGCTTGGTATTTTGGGAGATGGAGTTGGAGCATTGGGTAATGTAGAATGGGAGATGCAGTGGTGGATGTCATTTTTTGGAGTTGTACTTGAGTTGTGGCTTTGTATATTTGTACACGACGATGTTGTATTTGAACTCTGCTATTTGAATGGACATTATTATATATAATGTTGTTGATGGACATTGTTCTCTTGTGTTGTCTTTTGTATGGAGCATTATTTGTACTATTTCAGCAGGTGCGAAGTGATCTGCGTCTCCTCTCTCTCTCTCTCTCTCTCTCTCTCTCTCTCTCTCTCTCTCTCTCTCTCTCTCTCTCTCTCTCTCTCTCTCTCTCTCTCCCCCTCCTCTTTCTTTATTACTCTCGCCTCCCTAGACGTATCTGGGACGGATTCGTACTTTCCGGGTATCCTGGTGACCAGGGCGTGACATAGAATATGTACAACAAATCTAATGAAACATATTTTTGCAAAATGAAAAAAAACATGATTTTTTGGTATGTCGCATTAGAAAATTCATGTGTGTGAATAATGTTTATGTGCCATTGGTGCAAGAAAATTTCCTAAGCTGATGCACACATATTTCTTCTTGAGCTGATGCAAATATAAGTTCTTTTTTTATTTTTTTTATTAAAAAAATTTAGATGTGGTTTACACCATGTATGATCATCATACCAAAAATCAAGTGAATCTAACAATATATGACCATTGATCTAACCGTTGCAAATCCAATGGTTTCAGAGCAACAAAACTTTTTACAATGGATCACCCTAGGGTTCACTCATATTTGGGATTTTGGAGTTTTAGGGTGAAATGCCTCTAGAAAATTTTCTGCGCTGACCGCACAGTTCCAGCAACATCATGTGTGTGTGGAAAGTGGGTATCAGCTACATAAGAAGGAAAATTTCCTCATTGGTAGCGTGAAATCTATGTAAGGAAATATTGTTATGGTTTCTAATCCAATTAAAAATACAAAAGCATGGAAAAAACAAAATTTTTCTAAACCTAGCAAAGAGCCAAGATAACTACAGAAACCATGAATTAGAATGCTAGAAAGAAAAATATACCTTTTGCGCGGATATGCTTTCACGATATCTGTAAGTCCAATTCTCTTTCGGGAAAGACCTCTGATCCTTTCACCAAGCATACACAATAGAAGATTCACCCTGCTAATGTAGCCCTTCACGATTCACAAACCTTCTAAGAGCCCAAACTCGCTCCCACGCGTTGCTAGCTCTGGAGAGAAACAGAAGAACTAACTTTTAGTTGGAAGCAAGAAAAGTTGCATCTCTAGATAAAGCTTCACGATTGAGTTACGTGCACATTGCATTATCCTTGTCATTTTCCATGGCATGACAAAACACGTGAATTTATCATCACATACCATAAACAATTCATTGGCGTGATGACTGAATTCATAGCTGATTAATCCTTGTTTTTCCGATTTAATAATGTTGATAGTGTTGTAAACTTGGCGGCTATGGAGACCATAGCCCTATATTTATAGTGGTAGGGTTACATAATGGGTGGATACCCACTAACGGGTAGGCCCACCAAGAAGCCCGTTTATAACACTTCCCCTTATCCATCCATTGTTGTAAGCCATGGTGAACGCTTCAGGGTTCATGAAGCTTATTTGATCATGGGGTTGGAGATACTTCTGGATCTCTAAGTTTAAGAGTGCTTGCCTCATTAAAACCTTTGCCAAGGAAAACCCAGTGGGAAAAACCAGTGGCTAAGGGAAAAGAGTACAAGTCTCTGTAACTTCCCCTGATCGATGGATAACATCAGTGGTGGATACTTCTAGATCCTGAGTTAATGTGGCTGCCTCGTTAAAACCTTTGACTGTGGAAAACCCAGTGGGAAAAACCAACAGCCAAGGAAAAAGAGTACAGCACTACGTTAACTCCCCCTGATAAGTACAAGCTTCAGGCTTGTACATCTCTCAGCTGTCTCATCCCAATTCCTAGTACAAGTTTTCTAAAGGTACTGCGAGGCAAAGCTTTAGTGAATAGGTCAGCCAGGTTGTCACAGGACTGGATCTGCTGGATGTCGATCTGGTTGTCCACTTGCTGTTCATGCGTCCAGAAGAGCTTGGGGGAAATGTGCTTCGTCCTGTCACCTTTGATGTAGCCACCTCGTAGTTGAGCGATGCAGGCAGCATTGTCTTCGTACATGGTGGTAGGCCCAAGATCTCCCGTCTTCAGGCCGGTGGTCTTGAGGATGTTGTTGATGACTGATCGAAGCCAGAAGCATTCTCTGCTAGCTTCGTGGATCGCGATGAGCTCGGAGTGGTTGGATGAGGTCGCTGTGGATGTCTGCTTCACGGATCTCCATGAGATGGCCGTCCCACCGTATGTGAATACGAAACCGGTCTGGGACTTTGCGGTATGTGGATCGGACCTGTATCCCGCATCTGCGTAACCGACCAGATCGGTGGATACACCTTTCTTGAAGTATAGTCCCATGTCTACAGACCCTTGGAGGTAGCGCAGAAGTTGTTTCACTCCGTTCCAGTGTCGCTTTGAGGGCGCTGAACTGTATCTGGCTAGTAGATTTACTGCGAACGCTATATCGGGACGCGTGCAGTTTGCCAGGTATAGGAGTGCTCCAATTGCACTTAAGTAGGGTACTTCAGGACCCAGTGTTTCCTCCCCCTCTTCCAGCGGTCGGAAGGGGTCTGTTTCAACATCCAATGATCTGACGACCATTGGTGTGCTAAGCGGATGACATTTGTCCATAAGAAAGTTCTTCAGCACTTTCTTTGTATATGTCGATTGGTGCAACAGGATTCCTCCGCTTAAATGTTCAATTTGTAGTCCTAGGCAAAACTTCGTTTTGCCGAGGTCTTTCATCTCAAAAGTCTGTGTGAGACTTTTCGATATCTCATCTATCTCTGCAGGAGATCCGATGATGTTCAAGTCGTCTACGTAGACGGCGATAATTACGAATCCTGTTCCCTTTGCTCGTATGAAGATGCAAGGGCAGACTTCATTTGTTGTGAATCCTTGTTGTACTAGGAATTCACTCAGTCTGTTGTACCACATTCTACCTGACTGTTTGAGACCATACAGTGATCTCTGGAGTTTGACGGAATAGACGTCCCGAGGTCTTTCTGTCATTTTTGTCGGTAGTTTGTATCCGTCTGGGATTTTCATATAGATGTCCTTATCTATATTTCCGTATAGGTATGCAGTCACAACGTCCATGAGCTGCATATCCAGACCTTCCTTCGTGGATAGGCCGATAATGAAACGGAAAGTGATCGCGTCCATGACCGGGGAATAGGTATCGTCATAGTCTATTCCTGGTCGTTGGGAAAAACCTTGTGCAACAAGGCGCGCTTTATAGCGTACGATCTCATTATTCTCGTTTCTTTTTCTCACGAATACCCATTTATATCCCACAGGTTTAACACCTTTTGGTGTTAGGACTACAGGTCCAAAAACTTTGCGCTTCGAGAGTGAGTCCAGCTCTACTCCTATTGCCTCGTTCCACTTTGGCCAATCCTCTCTGCGTTTACATTCTGCTAGAGAGCGTGGATCGGTCTCATCGTCGTATTCAGTGACGTGAGTGGCAATAATGAGCGCGAAGTTATCATCGATGATTGTGCTTTTTCTGTCCAGTACCTCCCCGGTACGTACATAGTTTAATGAAATTTCTTCTATATTTTCCTCTTCAGGGGTTGTCAGGAGTGGAGAGGTAGCTGGGCTGAGCTCAGCATCCTGTGGTGGTATCGTTATTGTTGCTCCAGGATTTTTCCTCTTTCGAGGATTCTTATCTTTGGAGCCTGGGGGTCGTCCTCTTTTTTGTTGAGGTACGGCCGCTTCTGCTGCAGGTGGATTGCATCCATCTTTGGGTATGTCAATCCTAGCTGGCGTATTTGCAGCAGGGACGTGTGATCTGACAATCTTCTGGTTGTCAGTGAATTTATCCGGTAAAATGTGAACTGTGTTCTGGATTTGAAGGATCTTCAGGATCTCTTCTTCACATTGATTTGTGCGCGGATCAAAATGGGATAAGGTCTTTGTGTCCCATGTAATGGTCTTTGAAGCTTCTGGCTTCTGTGTGTTAATGCCTAGTTTTGGAAAAATGCTTTCATCAAACTCACAATCTGCTAGACGCGCTTTAAATGCATCCCCTGTAAGGGGTTCGAGGTATCTAATGATCGATGGTGAGTCGAAACCAATATAGATACCAAGACGCCGTTGAGGACCCATCTTGGTTCTCTGCGGTGGTGCTATGGGGACATAGACAGCACATCCGAATATCCTCAAGTGAGAGATATCGGGCGGGTTCCCATATGCAAGTTGCATCGAAGAATAAGATTGACTACCTGACGGTCGTAATCTTATCAGCGATGCAGCGTGTAGTATGGCATGTCCCCATGCACATACCGGCAACTGGCATTGCATTAACAATGGTCTAGCGATCCATTGTAGTCTCTTTATGAGAATTCGGCTAACCCGTTCTGGGTGTGAACATGGGCTACAGGATGTTCAACTTCTATGCCGGTTGCTTGGCAGTAGTCTAGGAAGACTTGTGAGGTGAATTCCCCAGCATTGTCCAGACGCAATTTCTTGATCTGGTTGTCTGGGAAATGTGCCCGCAATTTTATAATTTGTGCAAGTAGCTTTGCAAAGGCTACGTTGCAGGTGGACAAGAGGCACACATACGACCATTTTGAAGATGCGTCGATTAGTACCATGTAGTACCGAAATGGTCCACTTGCGGGGTGAATAGGCCCGCAAATGTCGCCATGAATTCTCTCTAGGAAGCTTGGAGACTCAGAGTCCACCTTCAGGGTGGATGGTCTCATAATCAATTTCCCTTTGTAACAAGGGGGACAAGGATTTGCACCCTTCCGAAGTAGCGTCAGGCTTTTTGGATTAATTCCACGGGATTGGGATATGATGCGACGCATCATATTCCTTCCAGGGTGTCCTAGTCTATCGTGCCAGAGTTTGAATTCTGGTTGGTTTTGGCACTTCTGGTGCTCCAATGTGTTTGCTTCCATTGCTCTGATCCTTGTGTGGTAGAGACCCGACGGGAGTCCCTCAAAACGTTCGACTGTGTTTTTAGCACCGTTTTTATGAAACGTTACATCAAGGTATTCACTGTTTCCTTTGCTCACCGTTTCTAGGTGGTATCCGTTTAAGCGGATATCTTTAAAGCTTAACAGGTTTCTATGCGAGCTAGGGGAGAGAAGGGCATCTTTTATAAGTAGTTTTGTACTATTGGGGAGCATAAAATGTGCTTCCCCTGATCCTTCAATGATACTTGATGGACCGGAAATCGTATTTACGGTGCCATCGTATTTATTAATGCTTTGAAAAAAGCAGATGTCTTGGAGGATCGTGTGCGTAGAGGCACTGTCCACTAGGCATTTAAAGTCCATCTATTTTAAAAAAAATGTCGCAGTATAAGGCAAAAACACAAAGGAATATACTACGAAAATTAAGTTGATGTCTGAAAAGTACTTAACCATGCCAGAGATAAGCAGATAAATTGTTTCTCAAAAAGAAAAAACTACAATGCATATAAAGTAGATAAATGTCCTCAGTCGAGCAGGTCATCGTTGGAGAAGTCCTCAGCGATGAACCTGATTGGTGCTAGGTTTTCTTGAACCGCCAGGTTTGTCTCAGCTTGCTTCTGGCTTGCTTTGTACAACTCCTGAAGGTGGCGTGGAGTACGACAATTTCTGGACCAGTGTCCAGTCATGCCACACCTGTGGCATTTATCTTCCCAGTCCTTTCTGGGGGCAGAAGTCTGGCCGTCGTCTTTTCTTTTCCACACATTTTTCTTCTTTCCCTCTTGGTTGTTTCTTGGAGGGGGTCCTCGAGCCTGCTTCTTCATGGTCTTGCCCTTCTGGGGTTTGCCTTTGAAGTTGCCCCTTTTCTTCTGGAAGGAGCTGTGGTGCGCTTCAGGCACAGGAGCAGTGCCGGTAGGGCGTGAGTTGTGGGTGGCCAGAAGGAGATCACGATTCTGCTCTGCCATCAGAAGGCATGAGAGAAGCTCAGAGTATTTTGTGAACTTTCGTTCACGATATTGTTGCATCAGTATGACATCCTTCTCATGGAAGGATGTATACGTCTTCTCTAACATGCGTTCCTCCGTCACCTTTTCACCACACAACTTCAGGCGTGAGGTGATGCTAAAGAGTGCCGAGTTGTACTCGGCAATAGACTTGAAGTCTTGGAGACGGAGGTTCTCCCATTCATATCGCGCTCGAGGTAGGATAACATCCCTTTGATGTTTATTCCTATCCTCGAGGGCGGTCCACAACTCATACGAGTCTTCCACCGTTAGGTACTCGGCCTTCAGGGTCCGATCGATATGGCGTCTGATATAGATAATTGCTTTCGCTTTATCTATATCAGAAACCTTATCCCCTAAGGCGATGGCGTGACTCAATCCCTGTGCTCGCAGATGGAATTTTATATCCAACTGCCAGCTTAAATAATTCTTTCCTGAAGCATCCAAAACGTCAAAATCGACGCTCGCAATTTTGGCCATTTATCACTCTAGCATGTAAAAAGATAGCATTAATTAGATATTTTTGCAAAAAAAATAAATAATCAAGCACATCAGACATAAATATTTGCTGTGTGGATCGGCTAATCACCATAATTAATTACAGTCCATTACAGTCCCGAAAAGAAAGAAAGTATAACTCGGGAACCCTCGTGGGGCCCCTATTCTTCTGGAATAGTCCTTCATCTTCTTGAGGCGTCCGCCGGGCTTGTAATTTTACAAAATTATCCTCACTACATTTTTCTCTCAAAAAGAAAATAATGCATGAAAAATAAAAATGGTGATCACTAGCCAATCCAAAACCACAGCAAATATTAAACATTCGTCGCAGGCAGTTATAATGCAGCAGGCATCATCACAGGCAGTTTATACATTACAGGCAATTTATTTATTCATCACATGCAGTTTATAATGGAAAATGAAATCTACCGTTTAAAAATTATTGGACCACTAGGCAACGTCATGCACCGTTAGGTTAGTTGACTAACGGCAGAGCGGTCGCATGATCTTCTTAATTTTTAAACGTTTTTTTAAAGAAAATCATAAATCCAAATATAATTGCGATGAGTAAAAATCACATGCAATTTGGTCCAGATTATAACGAAAAAGAATCGTAATTAAATCTGAAAAGTTTTTGAAAATTCGAAAAAGAAATTTCTGGGTCAGAAACCCTAGTTAGGGTTTTGGGGTACGCACGCCGGGCCCGTACCCGCTACTGGCGGGCGGGCCCGTTTGCCGCAGCAGGCGACGGGGATGGGGGGCCCGCCGCTGCAGGCGGCGGGGGTTGCCCGCCGCTGCAGGCGGCGGGGAGCCCCCGCCTGCGGCGGCGGGGGTTGCCCCCTCCTCTGCAGGCGGCGGGGGGTGCCCCCGCCGGCAGGCGGCGGGGGATGCCCCCGCCGGCGGCGGCGGGGGTGCCCCGCCGCTGCAGGCGGCGGGGAAACCCCCGCCTGCAGTGGCGGGGGGGTTCCCGCGGCGGGGGGGTTCCCGCCGCCGCAGCGACGGCGGGAAGGCCCCGCCGCTGCCGACGACGGGGGGGGCGTGGGTGAACCCTATTTAGGGTTTGGGTGATTTTTGTAGAAAAACAACGGGTAAAAATCCGATTTTTAGTGGAAAAACCAATTTTTTTTCTTCCAAAAATACGTTTTTATTGAAAAAGGTGTGATTTTTATCAATAAAAACGGTATATTCTTGATCGATTGATCCAAAAAAAATTGAATCGCCACATATGCGCATATGCAAAATTTAGATCTAGGGAGAAAGTTACCTCTAGATCCTACCCGCCGGATCTAGCGACGTTCGGTGAAGGAAGCCCGTTCGCGTCGCGTCCGTCCGTCGCGTCCGTCCGTCGGCAGTGGTTCGGCTTAGCTTTGAGCGTGCTGATAACGTGTTGTAAACTTGGCGGCTATGGAGACCATAGCCCTATATTTATAGTGGTAGGGTTACATAATGGGTGGATACCCACTAACGGGTAGGCCCACCAAGAAGCCCGTTTATAACAGATAGTTAAATTATTAGTATTTGAATATTACTAATTTTTTTTGGGTTTTAGGCATGGGGTACGACAGATGATGACAGGAAGTGCCGATGGGATGGGCCTGCAGCTGCAAAAAGCCCAAAAGAGAGTCTCCCATAATTCTTGGTAATTAGAATTCTCAGCTTAAAGCTCTTTGATCTCAAATGGTTGGTGCATCTCCAGCGACATAATCCCTCGCTTTCCTGTGAGGCTGTCCGGCTTCGATCCCCGGTGGAAGGCGTCCACGCACACGCTTGTTACCAGCTTCCGAAGTATTAAAAATAATGGCTGGTGCATCGATTCTTCGGAAGTGTCACGTGCACACATCAATCCGCATAAAATTCGATTACATGCAATACAAATATCTAACAACCGACAGAAAATTACAATGATATCATCAATGATCGAGGATTGACGATGATGAACAGGGGAACAGTGGAAACAGAATCAGGTCGATGTCTCCGGCAGGCGCAAAGGACCGGAGCGGCTCCCAACACCTCCGATGCCTTCACCATCAATGGCCAACCCGGCGATCTCTACAATTGCTCCAGTCAAGGTAAGACACCACTTCAAACTGTTTAGTTTCCTGAACAAACAGTTTTACAGAGATCAGCATCATGTATAAAGTTTTAGTTTGAAACAGAAACGGGCAAGGGACTGCTCAACTGATACAATTTGCTCTGATATCAAAACAGATACATCAATAATTCCGGTAGCCCCAGGCAAAACCAATCTCCTCCGCCAATCCAGTTCAACTCTACTGGGAATGTCAGCAGTGGCCTATGGCAGCCTGTTTCGGCAACCAAGGTGCAAAAATTGAGGTATTGGTCCGTGGTTCAGCTGGTGCTGCAGGGGACTAATAACTTTGCAGGTGAGAACCATCCAATCCGTATCCATGGTTACGACTTCTACATACTTGCCGAGGGTTTTGGGAACTTTAATGCGGCAAAGGACGCGGCTAGGTTTAATTTGGCGGACCCGCCACCGAGGAACACTGTGGCAGTGCCGGTGAACGGATGGTCAGTGAGCAGACAATCCCGGAGTATGGCTGATGTGCCGCCATTTGGATGTTCACGTCACTTGGGGCCTGGCCATGGCGTTCTTGGTGGTGGATGGAGTTGGGGAGTTGGAGATGGAGGAGGCACATCCAGAAGACCTCCCTCTATGCTGAGAGGAAGGATCCAGACTGGTGTAACATTGGTTTTCCTTGTTAGTTTGTATCTTGCTGTTCTCACTTCTCTTACTTGGTTTCAGTAACATTGATTTAGCAGTCATATGAGATGGTTTTGGGGGTTTTGAGCTTCAAGATTTTGTCATGTTACTCTATATTTGATTTAGTAATGACATATATTTTATAACTTTTAAGTTTGGCATGTTGATATAGTACTTGAGCATATGGCTAAAACTTAACACTGCCCTTAAAATTAGTCACTTCCCATCATTGGAACTCTTATCTACCCTGGCTAGAGCTCTTCCAATATGAAAGAGTGCTCAAACAGTCTCTATGTTCTCTCCCCCCACAAATCAGTAACATATACACGGGACCAATTACCCGACTCATTCTCTCTTGTTTTACTAAACAATATCTTACAAAGATGGTGTCAGGGAACTTGATCTATAAATTGCAGGAAACAGGAAATTTGTGATAAAGTCACAGGGAGAATATGAAGCAACAAGAGCATAGAGTAAAGACTTCGGAAACACGTTGGTATCACTAACACATGAAAGAGGGGGAGTGGAGTGTGGTGTCTACAAAGAGAAAAATAAACTAATTCTAGCAATGAAGTTGAAGTAAGATCACATAAACTGTACAGACAAAGATATTGTTGACGGTTGGGTTCCGGTCAACAGTAAAGGGGGCTGACTTAGACGCCTCGAGTCGATGCATATCCTCCTCAGCTGGGATGATCAGGCCCACTTGCTGGATAGCTCGGGTCTGGAGGAAGGCGGCCGAGCTACTTGAATGAAAACCGACCTAGTTCAGAGGGGGTCCGAACTGATCAAATGATCACCTGTCGAGCGATCTGCACCACAGAAAATCATTAGGGTGGATGGATCTGGGTTCCGACCCAAATCCACTCCGATGCTTAAGTTAGTAGAAAACTTAAGAGAGACCCGGAGCAGCTGAATCGATCTGAAGGGAGATCGTCCGAGGGGCTGGCCTGTCGAGTCAAGGAGGAAGAAATATATAGTCGGATGTAGAAGATAGGCGTTGTCAGAGTACTTAGCACTTAGTAGCCCTCTTGACCTCCTTCGTTCCTGTGAGGTTTGGTCTTTTTATAGCTGAAGTCGTCCCCTCGGTCTTATTGACGAATAATTGCTTCGCTCTGATCGTGGCATGTATATTTCCTCCAACTCGGGCATAAGAGTTGTGTGACCATTACGCCATTACTGAGCACATTTACACACCTCTTCTTAGAGACGTGGGGCCTAAAGGGCATGATGTGGACTGCCCTTGACCAAGTAAACAACATGTCATTACCATGGGCTCGATGGGTTTTGTGGGTTTGTTGGGCCGCTTCGCCCTCCTTAGCAAGCCTTGCTTATATGGGCGTTTATACTTGTTTTGTCTTTAAGAGCCGGCCCAATGATGTAACAATGGCCATCGTCACTTGAGCACGGTCGACGCATTGATTGAGGTCGAGTGACGCGATACCTCATTAATTGGGCACGTCAGTCGAAGCGAAAGCACTCAATCATAGTCGACTAAAACGCCGTTTCCACTGATTTAGCCGTTACAACCGACTCGGGTTCGGAACACGGATAGTAGCTGATTGCTGACACGTGCCTTTAGATGTGAGGGCCGGCTTCGATCACGGTTGATCATCCTCATTATAAATGATAAAATAGGGGAAATCGATGCAAACTTTACGGCTTAACCATTTGAGAAAGAGAAATCTTTGGTCCTTTCCCTTTTTCTCGCTCTACCTTCATCATGGTGGCATCTTCGGCATCGGGAACTGATGAATACAGAGAGGAGATGGAGGGAGATCAGTCCGCTATTCCTCAGGTAGAAAGTCGGTCAGCCGTGGGGGGTGCACCGACCGGTATTGCTCGTCCGACATCATCTGTAGAAGGCAACTTAGCGCTAATTCATGTGTGAGGCACCAACGCGTCGTAAAGGCAAAGAGACCACGACTGCACCCTACGCGGTTACTATCATTGCCTCAAAAGTATCGATCGCCCAATTGCCGTCTATCCAAAAGAATTTCGCCTGACACCCTTACAGATCCGGATCCATCTGCCGACTGAAAGAGTTTGTTGGCATGTGGAATGCGAGGTATGCGTGTATAACAAAGCCTTCGAACGGGAGCTTCGCTTCCCGTTGCATCCATTTATCCTGGAAGTACTGAATGATTTAGGACTTTCCCTTTGCCAATTGATGCCTAATTCTGTAGGTAATTTGGTCGGCTTCATAGCGTTATATATGAAGATTGAGGTGGAACCAACCTTGAGGTTGTTCAATTACTTCTTTCAAGTAAAACCTTACACATGCTCTGTGTGGTATTGTATCACCGCTAAAAGAGAACGGCAGTTAATCAAATATCTCCCCACTTCTAATAAGGGGTGGAAAGAGCAATTTGTTTTTGTGACTTTTCCTGGCTCAACGATTTTTCTCACCAATTGGGTGGACCCGACTTTCACGACTAACGAAGAATTGCCCCTTTCCGAGGGTGAGTTGAAGACCGTCGATGAACTACACAAAATCCCTGACGGTCTTATGATGGTAGCAACATTGTTCGACACGAAGACTCTGCTGAAGACTGTATGTGCGAAAGGTAAAGAACTTCTTCCTTGCTGATTATTCCTTTCTTCTTCTTGACTTTCCCCTTCCCTTTGTAGGAATGAAAGGTCAAGAATATCAAGAATATCCTAAGCTTCAATCGGTCTTTCATGCTTCTCTTCGAGAGGCTAGAGGAAGCTCGCCGTCCCATCAAGTGGTTCATCTCAACGAGGATGCGACTATTGCTGTTGGAGGATCATCATCAGCGATCCCAGAAGTTTCCAAGAAATCGCTGAAAAAGAGAAAGAAACAGAGTCCCTCCGTAGAGGTCGTAGAGGCCCAGGAAAAGAAAAGGGAGGGCGGGTAGGGTACGATCTTGAGTTCACCCTTGGTGGCCCCAAGCGTTCCTCAGGCGAGCCGAGGTCAAAGAAAGAGGAAGCTTCGGACCCTGTCTGAGGCCGAAAGGGAGAAGATTAAAGGAAGCGTGGGGTTGAGGGTTCATCCGGCAGGGGTGACATCCCAGCCCTAGACGTAGTTCCTAAGCAAGCTCGGGCTCTGGCCTCGCACGAGTCTTTGGCGGACTCACAGTCGGCTCAGGGGCCTTTTCTGCATGAAGACTCATGGCCATTGAGGGGCCTCTTACCCCAAGAGCTATTGGCCAAGGACATTCCCTGGAGTTCAGGTCGATCTTCTTGGAGGATAGGTCGCCTCAGGCTCCGGAAGGGTGTTCCGGTGAAGGGTCTCATTACCTAGTAGGCAAGTATGAGTTTGTCTTCTTGGGTTGTAGACTGCTTCTCGGCTTATTGAAAATTTGACTCTTCCCCGAGATAGGGCTATCCTGGCCAGAGTCGACCATGAGAGACTATCCATACTGGTGGTTCAGTAAACCCTCCAGGTAAGAAATTTATATTGGTCTCTATTCATAGGATGTATTTGGTCTGACTTCCTTCTTACTCACAAGCAGCTACCGCTGTAGCAGATTTATGACGGTGCTCGTTAGTGGTGGCTAACTATGAAGCCAACCTAGCATATGAGAACGCACAGATAGTCGCTGCCCAAAAAATCATTGATGAGGCGAAGGCGAAGTTACAGAAATCCAAGCTTCGTCACATCGAGCTCATCTCTCGAGCGAAAGAGGTCGAGCGTGAACTGGCCGAATTGAAAACTAGAGCTGAGGTTGAGGCAGCCCTTAAAAGGCAATTTGAGGCACGGCTTGCCAAGGAGTCCCTCCTGAAGAAACAAGCTGAAGAAAGTTTGCTGAAGGGAGGGGGAGTGGAAGGCGAAGAAGGGAGAGCTTCAAGGTCAATTGCTCATCGCCCTCGGCAAGCTCGACTCCTCAGGAGATGATGCATGATCATCCTTGCAGATTTCCGAAGAGACGAAATCGAAGATCGCTCGGGAGGCCGTAGATGAGTATAAGGCGAGCCTCTGCAATGTGCTGACGCTGTTCGAGGCTGGCTTCACACGCTGCCGGATGCAAATTGAGCGCAAATATCCTGCTTCGGGGATTGATTTCGACCAATTGTCACTGTGGTCGGATGATGAGCTCGAAGGGAAGGGTGACAATATTGCGGTTGAGGAGGAGGTCCCTACTTCAAATGAGGGGTCGACGCCCTTGGGAGGTCATTCGCAAGATTCTATCACCCCATGAATGTATTAGCTTGTAGATGTCTGGTCTCCATCCGTTGTATACTTGTATCAAAATTTAAAATAGAAGGTAGCTGAAATTTGAAATAGAAAGTAGTTGTTTTGGGGTTCATGTTACCTTCTTGCCCGTATGCGATGTATGTTTATTTGCCCCCTCATTTGATCAACCTCGCGTATTTGGAAAATGCGAGGGGTGGGCTTGTTGACTAATGGGCGTGTTGACTAATGAACATCATCTGCCATGTAGTTAGGTCGGTCTCGAAAGAGATTGCCCACTAACTCATGCAACCGAGAATTCAAACTGATCATTCCCCATCGTGTAACTCGAAAGGTTTGTGGAGAGATAGTCGTTCCCAACCGTGTAGCTTGGTCGGCCTGCGTAGAGTCATCTCCGTCCACGTAGCCTGATTGGCTCGGAAAGGAGAAAAAGTCATTCCCGATCGTGTAGCTCGGTTGGCCCGCGAAGGGTCAGTCCCCCCGATTGTATAACCGAGCGGCCCGCGAGGGTAGAATCATCTCCGTCTGTGTAGCCTGATTGGCTTGGAAAGAAGGAAAAGTCATCCCCGATCGTGTAGCTCGATCGGCCCCCGAAGGGTCAATTCCTCCGATCATATAGCCTCCGATCGTATAGCCGAGCGGCCCGCGAGGGTAGAGTCATCTCCATCCACGTAGCCTGATTGGCTCCTCAGGAAGGAGGAAAAGTTATCCCCGATCGTGTGTGTGATTGATGCGCATTGAGGAACGCCAAATTTCTTTTGCCAAAATACGCTTTCCATACACACGATTTGACAAACATATTTTCATTAATTTGCAAAGAAAGTCTAAATAAAGGAAACGCGTACATGTGTTTAATTCATGAGGGAGACATCGTCTCGTACTTCTTGCCTGTTCTGACCGACCGTGATGTCCTGGGGAGGGCTTAAGGGACGACTTTCCTAACGGGTGAGTTAGACATGGGCCACTTGTCCTTCATCTTTAAAGTTCCTCCTTTCGTCGATGTGTCGTCAACGAACTTCTTCAGATGGCCCCGTTTGACTAGAGCCACCATGTCCTTCAAAGTGAGGTAGTCATCATGTCGTGGCCGCTGTCATTATGGTACCTACAAAATTTTAGATCATCTCTTTTCTTTTTTTTGATACATTTTTTTTTGATACATCTCTTTTCTCGTACATGCTCTTTTGTTTCGAAGGAGGTCGGTCAAAGAGTCCTTTGCCCTTCGCGTAAGCGAGGACCTAAGCTCTGATCGCATTTAGCTTAGTGAATGACTCATCCATTGGGGGTATGCGGTCTCGTAGGCTCATGTCTCGTCGCCTTTGGTCCCCGGGATCCCGGCGTGGGTTGTCTCGTGGTCGGGCCTCTCGCTTTGCCTCCCTATGGTGCTTAAAGGAGCTCTTCTTCTTAGCGACGAGCGCTTCCTCAGAGATCCTGAAGCGCTCTGCCCTCCCAAGCAGATGTTCAAGGTTGATTGGGGGAACTGTGTAGGGATTTCAGTAAGTCTTCATTATGGATGTCTTGGGTGAGAGTAGTGATGACCGTGTCGTCGGTGGCACCCTCGACATGCAGCCTTTCGTTATTGAAACTTTTGACGAAGTCTCATAGCGGTTCCCTTTCCCCTGCTCCAAGGAGAATAAGTGAGCTGACTTTTTCTTCTGACGTTTCACAGCTATGAACTGCTTACAAAAGAGTTGTGACAATTCATCAAAAGAACCGATGCTACAGTCGGACAGCCCATTGTACCATTTATCTGCAGCCTTGGTTAGAGTAGTGTGGAAGGCTCGGCACAAGTATGGTTCGTCAGCTCTGTGTAGCTCTATCACACTATGGTACCCCTGGACATGCTCTCCCGGATCACTCGTACCATCGTACAGCCTCAGGGACGATATCTTGAATTTAGCTAGTCGGGGGGCCGATGTGATGTTCTCCTTCAAAGGAGTCTTTCTGCTAGGAGCTGAAGTAATTGGAGGTTGTTCTTCTTCCCATTGGTGAGCCTATCGGTACGTTGAGGCACTGGAAGATCAGACATGGCTTCCTCTCAAGGGATAGAGGGAATTCTGATGAAGTGGGCTCCCTTCACGTTTCTACCTAGTGGTGGGTCGTGTGGAAGTGCGACTATAGGCTTGGGCATCTCGAACCCTTGCCTGATCCATGCCGCTGCGAGTACCCTGCACGTTATCGGAGGGCACTGTCCTAGTGGACGTCCAGATGAGTGGTTGTTGTCATCTTCCCTTCGATCACCGTGGCCTTCGTTGTTACGGCCAACTTCAATTCTTCGTTGAGAGGCAGTAGTAACATTGATCGGAGGATCCAGCTCAGAATTGAGTTCCGCACCTCTCTGGCTTCTTGGTGTGGATCGTGCCCCCACAGGGGCCTATGTCGGAATAGAGGCAGCTGCATTGCAACCGTCTGAATCGACTGTTGAGTGATCTGCTGGATGACAACAGTCAATGCCACGAGGTTGGCATTGACCGACTGAATGAAATCATTGAATTGTTCCTAGGAGACAAAGTGTACACTTGGTACCTCTGCAGAAGACCCGGCATCGTCTGGGACATTCTGTGCGTCCTCGTTCAGGCCGAGGATCGGTCCATTACTGGTCGGTCTAGTCGACATGGCCTCGTAGTTGCCTTGGGATGTTAACTAATTTGAAGTGTGGTTTTCCACGGACGGTGCCAACGGTTGACAGTTGGATTCTGGTCAACAATAAAGGGGGCTGACTTGGACGCCTCGAGTCGACGCGTATCCTCGTCAGTTGGGATCATCAGGCCTACTTGCTGGGTATCTCGGGTCTGGAGGGAGGCGGACGAGCTACTTGGATGAAAACCGACCTAGTTCAGAGGGGGTCGAACTAATCAAATGATCACTTGTCGAACGATCTGCACCACAGAAAATCGTTAGGGATGTCGGATCTGGGTTCCGATCCAAATCCCCTCCGATGCTTAAGTTAGTATGGAACTTAAGAGAGACATGGGCAGCAGGATCGATCTGAAGGGAGATCGTCCGAGGGACTGGCCTGCCGAGTCAAGGAGGAAGAAATATATAGTCGGAAGTAGAAGATAGGTGTTGTCAGAGTACCTAGCACTTAGTAGCCCTCTTGACCTCCTTCGTTTCTTTGAGGTTTGGTCCTCTTTGCGGTTTGGTCCTTTTATAGCTGAAGTCGTCCCCTCGGTCTAGTTGACGAATAACTGCTTCGCTCTATCGTGGCACGTATATTCCTCCAACTCTGGCACAAGGGATGTGTGACCATTATGCCATTACTAAGCCCATTTACACACCTCTTCTTCGAGACGTGGGGGCTTAATGGGCATGATGCAAATTGCCCTTGTCCAAGTAAACAACCGGTCATTTACCATAGGCTCGATGGGTTTTGTGGGTTTGTTGGGCCGCTTCGCCCTCCTTAGCAGGCCTTGTTTATATGGGCGTCTATATTCGTTGTCTTTAGGAGCTGGCCCAATGATGTAACAGATATATAGAGAAAACTTCCCAAAAGGGTATTCTTAGAATTTGTAGAAGGTAAAGCGGCAATAGTAAGCAGAGAGAGATCTGTAATGCTAGCATATTCAACTAAAAATTGGATTTTATCCAAATGATTTTGACTTCAAAATTTTAGGGCAATGCCTATGTAACAAGGCAACTACTAGCCAAAGATAGATGTTCTGATTAATGATGTTTTCACATCACTCTGATCATTAACATGATTTTCAGTTCAAATCGATAAGAGCATTTTCGGAAATCTTCTAGAATATCTTTGCCAATGCTCATGTATATTATACAGAGTTGTCTAACATGATTGACCGACAAGAAATCAAAACCTCCAGGATGCATCTTCCTTAGGCCTCATAGACATTTTCCCCCCTATTTTGTTTAAAACATAAAGGAGTTCACTTACAATAAGAAAACAAAACAGATACTTCTAAACAAAAACTTCAGCATGCATATTTTCCATATAAAAAATTATATAGCAAGTTTTCTAAGAGAAACTGCAGCAATCACAAAAGCCAAACTTTCATTACATATATTTCATCACTTTGCATAAGGCATAGAATGATAGCCACACTTAATTAGCATAATGGTTATGAATCCAAACCTGCCTTCAAGTCTGTAGACCAAGCCCAGAAGGAATGAGAAAATAGATAGAGGGCCGATCAGGCAACAAACTTCAAACACCGTGTATCATCATGTATGACCTGACATCGACAGGAACAGAAACGCATACCACACTTCACACACGTATAGTTGGCAGTAAAACCACACACGCTACAGAAATGGCGGCGAGCATTAGCACTTGGTGGGCCCACTGCTGCCCTCCAATATGTGGGAACATGTGGAGGCAAGGATTCCAAATTTGCCTATTGCCACAAAAGAAATTAGTTTTATGCATACATGTAAACCAATAACATACAACACCACTCAGTAGAACAGAGATACATGTAAACCGCTGCCACAACAAACTTTTGAGACATGCAATACATGCAGGCAAGCATGTGAATTCAGCCTTGTAGGGGACCTGCATAATCTGACCATGAGCATAATTACTTGCAACCAGGATTAATATCTCGCTCAACATCTACATGACACATATATTGGATTTTTCTCCTGGTCTGATTGGGCTGAAGATGGAATCCTTATGTTGGAGTCCCATCATATTTTAAGTAGTTTGATCTAGAATCTAACTGGCTGGTTTTCAATTTGAACTGAGCCAAATTAAATCCTAGCATGATCACCATTATGGGTGGCACTTAGCTAGATGCAGCATAACATGAATATGCAGATAGAGCAAATAACAAAAACCTATTATGCGCACACAATGTGTTATCTCAGGGGATATACATGAAACGAAAGATAATAGAAACACAAAATGATTATTTCACACAACGATGTTTGAACAACAGCATGTGAGCAATGGCGCACAGTTTAGTAGATCCTAAACAAAAAGTAAGATAATGACATTTCCATATTAAAGGTGTGTATTACTAGTTCTAGTATCCTTCAGTTAAAAACTTTCAATATCTAAAATGGTTAATTTTTTCATACATTCACATAAGAGGGAATACTACCTAGGAATTCAATGCAACTCTTTATCATATATGTAAATATCTTATCCATCTCCCCACAAACATACTTGATGTATATATGTTTGGATCTGTCCGGTCCTAAGAAGCTTAATCCTATAGTCCATTTTCTCAATGGACTTGAGGCATCCAAAGAGATTGCTTGCTTGGCTTCCAATTTTTGACTAGATTTTAAGGATTGTGATCCAAAAGGTTGCCCATTCCTTTGGATTATAAGGAAGAGGTCTTTGACCTCTTCTTTCTTTTTTCCGCTCCCTGTAATACAAAGGATCTCTCCTGATTACAAAACTACTTTATCTATAAGATTAAAGATCGTGGTGGGAACTTAATGTGCCATACTGCCATCCCAACAATAACTCTTCAGATTCTAATCTGGATTTTTTGACACTTTCACGAACATGGTCAAAACAATGGATTTTCAAACAGAATTAAATCTAATGGATTTTTCACTTCAACATCAAAACAAGACCTTACTTTGATATTGACAAATCATAAGCCAACTTAAATTTTTTAGCTAAAACATGATACATAATTCTTTTTTGCTTATTCCGGGAAGACTTTATTGTGATGAGGAAAGGAGGTCATATCTAGGTGCACTAAGCATATAAGAAGTATCTTCAGAGTTTCAGAATTTGTCCAAACTTTAAGATATTTATAAAAATGATAGAATTTTCGAGAAGTATCCAACATAGTAGCATGTGCCAGGGAGCATCTCAGACGCATTGCGCCCGATGTGTAGAATGCTTGCCGGTAATTTTGATAGAAGTGGTCCCACAAAATGGCGAGGATTGAAAGAATTGTGGTAGTTTGGATCGGTCTTATACAGGATTCAAGGAACAAGTCATTCACTCATTTACCACTTAGGCAAACGATCTGTCAAAATATTCTAAGTGGGACAAACTACCTATGACAGAAATACATCATGCAAGACCAAAAGTCAATCTTAGTAAAAGACCAAGAAAGCAAAGTGCATAAGAAAACCTTAAGACTAAATCCACACCAATGCTTTGGCTAAAAATCGCAGCGCAACAGTAGAAACCCCAATATGTTCCATATGATCCAGCAAAGTCAAAACCGCCTTCACGGTCGTATAAATACTGTAACATAAACTCATAATCCATTTCACCTATCTAAATGCAGGTGAGGTAAACAGTGGTTCATGTGCACGGGATTCATCAGGTATCTCGGTTGGATAGATGCACTCCAATATTGAGACTATTTGCGTATGCACATAATATCAAACTCCAAACCCAGTTGAATTTTATATTAGCGCTCAATCTTATCTGGACATTGCTACTTGAATTTTTGGACTCTATAGTTGGTTAACTTCGATATGGTCATATTATGTACTACCAACACAATCCGCCTGCATATCCTAATTGGCCCATCATGAGTACTGATTTAAGTGAAAATTCTTTTAAATCCATTTCTAAATTAATACGCATCTTTTAAAGGCAGAAATGTAAACTGTATTCACCGACCACCACCCCCCCTCCCCAAAAAAACAAGGAATCCCCTCCAACATTCATGGTTTTAGCTTACTATATCAATGCGAATTGTACTCACCAATTCATTACATTGTAGAACCTTTTGTTTTATAACGATTTTACTTCGGCGTCTTCTAAGATTTGTCTAACCTCAGTTTTCCTCCTCGTTTTCTTAGCCAGGAATTTAGCTAGAGGACTTCTAGTCAGAGTCTAAACTTTTCTCAATTTATGAAGCTTGCGTTGTAGCCCATACCATCTTGATTGGAGAAAGCTTAGACAATGAAGGAAATTTAGCTGATTTCATTTTGATAAGGAAAAGCTTAAAGAATGATGATAATGAGTGGTTTATCCAGGGTCTTGAAGTTGGCCGACCCTCAAAATAAGCTTGTACATGCACTAAAAGATGGGGTTCACTCACTTCATGTAGCACCTCCAAGAATGTCCTAGCCTTTTTTGCAGTCTCCAGTGCTTTTGCTTGCCTGGTTTTGCGCCTTGTATTCTTTGACTGTTTCTTCGTGTACACTGCAGCCATATTATGAGTATTAATGCTGTGTCAAAAATCTCCAATCAGATCCATCAACAAATGTGCTACTGAAATGAAAGAGATGTTAATTCCATGTTGTAACAAGAATGATTAATCTTAATCTAGTTGTCCGTGCACAATGCTTTTACCAGACTATAATACGAGTAGAGTTAGAAAGGGCAACTACCTAAAGAGAAACTGCACTTTGTTGGTGAATAAGGAATTAAATATTGATCTGTCAGACAGACATGAACCGAGTTATAAATGGAAAATACATCTTTCTCTCTCTCCAAACTTTGATGATGGATATTGATGTTCTCTTCTTTTCCCCAGTTGAATAACTACTTGTTTATCTGGTCATCTCTTCTCCTTGTTTCTGCTTAAATTTAAAAACACATATACCCTAATTACAGGTTATAGTTCACATGCAACCTGCAGTTAGGTTATGTCATGACTCATGGCTCCTACAGGAGATCACAAGAGGTGTAAAAAGCTAGAAGCAAGTAAAGATATCATCTGAGACATTGACACCGCCACATAAATATTTATAATGTTAATTATCAACCCTCCAGTAGAACATTCTTGAATTGGTCTCCAAAAAGCAGGCTCACACATACAAAGTACTTTTGAGAAGCTAAGGAGCTATAAGATGAGTTTAGCAAAAAAATTGATATGAAAGGAGGAAGTTTATTTCTACTTATAATAGCTCAAAAGTTATAATAAGATTCAAAAAAATGCACTTTTCTATATAGGAACTTCACCAATATTATAAACAGAACACATCAAAATTCTGATTTCCTAATCCTTCTATTACAGGAAAATGTGCTCCTAAAAAACTAGTGAAATATGAGTTGAGACCATCTGACTCAAAATCTGATACATAGAAGCCCAACTTTTTGTCTATATCATTCACTTGTCACTTAATTTTTCAATGTCGGATTATTCTAAAACCTAGTTACACATACCCTTAACGCCTTCCACAAATTTGGTTGAAAGGGATAAAGAAGAGAATGCTACATCAAAGAAGTTCAAATAACGAACAAAGTTGCCTTGATTACCTATGATTTCTATTAATTGTTATCTTAAAAT
Source organism: Scilla litardierei (assembly GCA_030789695.1). Taxonomy (NCBI): domain Eukaryota; kingdom Viridiplantae; phylum Streptophyta; class Magnoliopsida; order Asparagales; family Asparagaceae; genus Scilla; species Scilla litardierei. The sequence goes on along the minus strand of CM061142.1, from coordinate 334,051,443 downwards.
GTAATGGCATTGAGACATCTGCTAATTGCGTAGCTTCAACATCGTAATGGAAATTGTTTTTTTTCTTATTCAATTTATCCTTTAACATTTTCTCTTTTGGCACCCTATGATTAAACCTTGAACTTGGTTCCAAAACTCTACTTACTGAATATTAAATATTTTGAAGAAAAAGTGAAGTAATTTTCCATATAAACATCGGGCAATATGTGGGACATAGAAGACAACACCTTGATCATCATCATCTAGAGAAACATCGCCATCATCATTAAGATCTACAGCCTCAACCCCAGCATTGTCATTTTCTAGAGCCTCAAGACGTGCAAGCATTGCCTGATATCAAGAAAGCAAACAAAGCTAGTAAATTACCTGTCGAATATGTAGAGTCAAATTATCTTAATCTAAAATAAGGCTAGTAAAATACTAGCCAAATATGTAGAGTCAAGTTCACTTAAGCTAAATTCAAGTTCACTTAATCTAAATTAAGTGACATGCACTCCAGATTACTTTAATGAAGTGAAAATCATTGGACAAAATATATTTTATTATACAAATACCCTCGTTGGGTAGATCTCCGTAATGTGCATCTCATATCCATACAAAATTATTTCAAATGTAGATGCATAGTGGGATTCTCAACAAAGAAAAGTGAGTTGTGAAATTAAGTTTCCAAAAGATTTAAGCCGCAAGCTGCAAACATCGAGAGGAATATGAAACATTCTAGCTTATCATATGTTCTTGTTCCATGTAACCATGTTGCTACTCACTTCCCGTTGATTATAAATTATTTAGGCTTATACCATCTCTTTTTAACCCCAATTATAGACATCTTTATGAAAGCTGTTCCTATACTTGATTTCTCTTGCTGGCTTTCTGTCTTGCTAGCAACAAACATAAACATGCATATTAGCCCGGGACTTGAATCTTCTTGCTCGCTTTCTATCTTACTAGCACCAAATAATAACTAACTTTATAGATATGGACATCATGTGATTCTAAACAGGTTCCTTACATAGCGGTGCATTCTCGGTACATCACAATGGTACATAATCCTGTTAATTGTACATAGTTAGTGTTTGCAGTGGCACGAAGAAAAACATTAACTTAATGAAAGAACTAAGAAGAAAGGAACGAAAAAGAAATTTCTATGGAGAGTTTTGGATGCTGCTTAAGGCATGTAGATGTGATCACACTCATCTGGTTGAAAAAAGGAAAAACAAAAAGTAAATATAAAGCCTTTTTTGTCCAAAACGAAAAGAGCTAAATGAAAACCAAATTCAATGCAATGAAGAATGCAGAGACGGCATCGCCAAAATAAACAAACTGTTATAGACCCAGCTGAGCTAAACCATTCTCCATCGAGGCTCAGCCGTCGTCGTAGCCAAGGAGGGTGGAGGAGAGTTGCATCATCGTTATTGAGTCCTCACCTCGAGAGATCAGGTGTGTATCTGAAAGGCCATTGGCACTTGATATGAACCGTTGGCTCATATCCAGCAGATTCAGGCTATGATCGCTGACCAGAGATGGAGGATTCTGTCAGACACACGGACCAGCCCGCAAGCCACGCGCGCGTAAGGGGCCGGCTCAACCTAGGGGCGTTTTCGACTTTCCTTATTTTAATTAAGTTTAATGGCAAATTTGTAATTGTTTAGGAGATGGGTTTATTATTAAACTAGGGCTAGCCGTCATTTTAATTTTTTAAGCTTATTTTGATTGATCATTGAGAGTTCTTCGAGAGTTCTTCGAAGGACATTAGGAGAGTGCGGACGTACTCGCTTATTGGCGTCTTGGAAGTGTGGTTGCCCATATATTGTAACCAAAAGTTATCTTTTTATTCGCTCTGATACCAAGATCCAAAGCAAATCTGAAAATAATTGATTAAAAATAGCGAATGAAAAGATAAATGGCTACAATTCTATGGACAACCACCCTCCCAAGACGCCAATAAGCGAGGACGTTCGCACTCTCCTAATGTCCCTCGAAGAACTCTTAATGATCAATCAAAATAAGCATAAAAAAACTAAAATGACGGCTAGCCCTAGTTTAAGAATAAATTCATCTCCTAAACAATTACAAGTTTGCCATTAAGATTAATTAAAACAAGGAAAGTCGAAAACGCCCCTAGGTTGAGCCGGCCCCTTGTGCGCGCATGGCTTGCGGGCTGGTACGTGGGTCTAACATTACTCCGCCCCCAAAAATCCACCTTGTCCTCAAGGTGGTGCATGAGACTCCTGGTGGTGCTACTCCAGGTGGGAGTCGTCTTCCACTCCGACCTCTTCATCCTCCACGTCATCCTCCACGTCTGTCCCAGCTATCAGCACTTGCAGCTTGCGACCCCACAGTGGTGTTCTGAGGTGAACCTCTCATCACATCTGAAACAGAGCTCATTCTGCCTATTCTCCCTCATGTCGGCATCAGTCATCCTCCTAAGCTGACCCCCCGCTGGCGGTGCACTGTTCTGATCTCCAGTCTTCTCAATACTTACTTGATCTACCCCTGTAGCTGCCTTTTATTCTCCTGTCGCGGTCGGGACACTCCGCAAAACCGGTACACTCCAAGCACCTCTTGCCTTTCTCTCATTCATCTGCCAGTCCTCCGCCATCTGAGCGTACTCCATGGCCTCCATCAGGCTCTGAGGCTTCTGCATGCGAACCGCTACTCGGACCGTGGCCTTCAGCCCTTTTATGAAGGTGATGTCCATCGTCTCGTCTGATGCCCTGTGCACCTGTCCTGATAGTGCCTCAAACCTATCTAGATAATCCCTCACAGTGCCCTCATGCCTGAGTGATAGCAGCTGCTTCCGTACGTTCCCCAGATGAGGGTCTCTGAACCTCTCTACTATCTGGTCCATGATCTCCTCCCATGAGCGAAAAGGGCGCCCTGCGTTCTTCCACTGAAACCACGCAAAGGGCCTTCCCATCCAGACATATGCCAGCGGCCTCCAACTTCTGCTCCTCAGTCATGCGAGAGACTTTAAAGAATCTCTCCGCCTTGTAGATCCACGAGACCGAGCCGTCTTCTTCCATATGCAACTGTTCCATCTGTCTTCTTCTACAGACAACCATTGCCAGTAAAAGAAATACGCGTCGCAAGCTCTTGCCAGACAACCGTTGTTAGTTGGGGTTGTTGTGTTAGTTGGGTTATTATGAAGCACCTGTATAAAAGGGAATTATTGTAACAAAGGGTGATCATCAAGAATTAATGAAATAACTCAGTACTTGAGTATCCTCTCTTACAATTCTTCCTCTATCTGTTCTTCTTTCCTCTGTCTAAATTTCTTCTCCTAGCTCTAATTCTTCTCTCTGGAATTCTTGTCTCCTCACTTTCTGTTCTCTCCTCTCTTATTCATTATTGTAAATTGAGTTTTCTACAAGCTTTAACCCCTTCAATGGCGAAGCCTAGTCATCGTCCGGGGCTGGAACTACCACAATTGGTATCAGAGCCCAGCGATTCTGCAAGTGCATGCAAGGTGTTCGACGGTTTGCTGCAACGAGCTCAGAAGTACTTTCAAGAAGGGAATAATCTATATCAAGAAGAAAGATTCCAAGAGACATGCGACAATTATATTTTCGCGAAGGTTCATTTCGATGACATTCCCACAGTTAAAGGAAATGCTCAATAATTGCATTGCATAACCAATTTGATGGTTTGTTGTCTAATGAATGAGTACCAAAGTTGTATAGCATTTGGCTCGGAAATCTTGGAGTTTGACCCAAGAAATTTCGTAGTCTTCAATTATAGGGAGCAATCTCATCGAGCTTTGGGTCTTCATGAAGCTGCTCATTCCGATATGATGAAGTCTCATGGGTACTTCTCGGAGGACGAGGAAGAGCATGAGGAAGAAGAGGGAGTTGATGTCAAAGAAGAAGAAAATGAGAAAGAAGACGAAAATACCGATAAAGAAGAAGTTTCAGCGATAGTGGACAATCCGACAGATGAGTTGATATCCGAGTTCAAGAAGGCTTTTAGCTTCTTTGACAAGGATCGTGATGATTATATTGATACAAAAGAACTGGGTAATGTGTTGAGATTGGTAAGCCAAAGTTCAACTGAAGTTGATCTACGGCAAATGATCGATGATATGGATGTTGATAAAATTGATTTTGATGAGTTTATGAAGCTGTTGGATCGAAAAATAGAAGACTCTGATTCGGCTCTAATGGAAGCAATTCAAATTTGGGATTCAGGCCAGAATGAGAAAGCGACTTCGTATTCCGTCGCAGAAGCATGCAAAAGCCGAGCTAAGAATCAGAGACCTGAGCTGAACCATTTCATGGAGCTCCCACAGTCACATGTCAATATGGAAAAAGAAGTTCAAGTGCATCCTATGAAAATTGGTTATATTCCTTGTGATAATGTTGAGAGGAAGAGCTCAAAGAAGAGAGAATCCACTAAGCCAGTGAGGCTTGGGTTAAGGAGCGCAAAGAAGAAGAAAGGCCAGAGAAGGAAAAGATCTGCCGGATCATTTAAATTCAGGCCGTTATTCCATATTCCATATTCCATGTGCCAATTTCAAGTTCAGGAGTTTTATTAAAAAGAGTTTTGTAAAGAACATTTCTTGGAAATTCTGATCCCTCTCCAAGCCATCTGTTTCTTCCAACCACCTTGTAATCCTCTTCATGTCCCTGGGGACCTTGGAAGCTCATTTCCATGGGGTGATAACAATGGTGGGTTGTAAGAGGAGATTCAAAAGAATTGTAGGCTTTGACCCGGGAGGATATGGAGCAAGAGATGTTGGAATTCATGAGTTCTTGCTGAAGGTTGAATTCCAAGCACTAGGAAACATTTCATTCCGACCTTCAGACCAACCCCAAAGACACAAAGGCTCTGTTGAAGAGATTGTTAGGATCCACGCAAATCTGAAATTAAAATGATATTAATTGGAATAAATGAAGATAATTGGTTACAAGAAAGATGTATCCTCCTTCCAAGACGCCGATTAGAGGACGTCCGCACTCTTTAATCTAGATCTACCTAAGGATGCTCAAGAGAATTATCAATCATCAAGCATGCCTACAAATGACGGCTAGCCGTAGATTAAATAAGAAAACCCTATCCTCACACTGAAAATAAGAAAAAGACCAAAAGGCCCTTAAGTCGGCCCCCCCTCTTGCGCGCTGGCTTGGGCGCCGGCTCGGGACCCCCCTCAGGCCGTGGGTCTAACACTACTCCGCCCCTGAAAATCCACCTTGTCCTCAAGGTGGTGCTTGACATCACTGGCGGTGCTACTCCGAGGGGGAGTCGCCATCACCTCCGATCTCTTCGTCCTCCACATCATCATCATCGTCTGCCTCTGCGATTAACACTTGCAGCTTGTGACCCGCACAGTGGTGTCCGGGAGTGAAGCGCTCGTCGCATCTGAAACAGAGATCTTTTTGCCTCTTCTCCCTCATCTCCGCATCGGACATCCTTCGGAATTGGCCCCAAGCCGATGGTGGGTTGTTCTGCTCCCCCGTCTTCTCAAACCCCATCTGATCTGCCTCAATAGTGACCCCCGCTCCGCCTGCTCCAGACGAGGTGCCTCGCTGTATCTGCCCACTGTAGCTGCTCCCGCCTCTCCTATCCTCAGTTCGGAAGTCCTCTACCATCCGCGCCATCTCGATGACCTCTGAAAGCCCCCGAGGCTTGTAGGGTCGCAAGGCGGCTCGAAGACTGGGCCTTAGCTCCTTCAGGAAGGTGCCCTCCAGTGACTCGTCGGAGACGCCATGTACTCTCCCCGCCAAGGTCTTGAACCTCTCAATGTACTCCCGCACAGGTCCCTCCTGTCTGAGGCCATATAGCTGCTCGTGAAGGTTTCCCAAACGGGGATCTCTGAACTTCTCCAACGTGAGGTCCTTCAGCTACTCACAGCATCGAATCTGGTGCCTCCTCTCTTTCCACTGGTACCACCCCAAGGCTCTCCCCTCCATGCAAATAGCGGCTGCCTCCAACTTCTGAGCATCCGGCATGCGATGTGTCGCAAAGTACCTCTCTGCAGTGAACAGCCAGGCATGTGGATCATCTCCCCTGAACAGAGGCATCTCCAACTTTCTCACACTGCAATCTCCCCCAAAGTGCCCCTGATCAGGCCTCCCCTCAGTACGGTGCTGCGGGCGATAGTGTTGCCGCCTCTCATCCTGGGTCTCGTACTGCCGAGGTGGCTCTCCTCTGATGCCACCATAGTCCCCTCAGGGTCCCCCACGCATGTACTCAAAGTCATCTCATCCTGCGTCATCCCCAAACTCGGCCACATAGCCTCCCACGTCATCGTAGTACCCATATCCCTCCCGGGGTCAAATCCACCTCTAAAGTCATGCGCCGGGTCCTCCAAATAGGGCTGAAAAACCCTCTCGAGCTGCTGTCGTCGTCCACATTGCTCGCCGGAGTCGTCGAAAGGCCGTCGAGGCTCATCGAAGGTCTCACGGGAAAACGAGGGCGTAACGGGGCCCGCGTGCTGCTGCGCGTGGCCTCCACGGCTCGGGGCCAGGGCCGCAAGGCCCTGCGGCTGCTGCCCAGGGCCGCGCGGCCCTGGCGATAGCCCCCCAGCCCGCCGCAGCTGGGGGCGGGGTTCGCTGGGCCCGTCGGGGGCCGGCGGGGGTTCGCCGGCCCCTGGCGGGTCAGGGGGGTGCCCCCCCTCGCTCCTCTAGGGGCTCCGTGGGGAGCCCCTCTTCTACCCGCGTCTCGTGGGGGCGATGGCCAAACTCGCCGTCCCCCCTCCTCGTTTCCTCCGCCCTTCACCGGATATCCTCGCGGTAATCCCCCATCCACGGATCCCCTTCGCCTTCCTCGTCAACTTCTTCCACGAAATAAAATTGATTTGGTTCAAAAATCTCCTCTTTTTCCTTTCCCTTCGTTAAAAATGTCGCCTTTGATGTCGATTTAGGGTTTCCTCCATCGTGGTGACTCGTCACCCCTTGGAAGAGAAGCTTCGTCAATTGTTCCCCTTGATTGGATTGATTAGCCGCCAATAGATTGATGGAATCCGCCAATGACTTCACCGCATTCATCGTCTCTTCGTGTGATTTCTTCAACCCATCATTTTCTCTCATGAATTTTTCCTCCAAAGTGTCGAATTTATCCTTCGATCTCGTTGTCGATACTCCGATACCAAATTGTTAGGATCCACGCAAATCTGAAATTAAAATGATATTAATTGGAATAAATGAAGATAATTGGATACAAGAAAGGTATATCCTCCTTCCAAGACGCCGATAAGAGGACGTCCGCACTCTTTAATCTAGATCTACCTAAGGATGCTCAAGAGAATTATAATCATCGAGCATGCCTATAAATGACGGCTATCCTTAGATTAAATAAGAAAACCCTCTCCTCACACTGAAAATAAGAAAAAAACCAAAAGGCCCTTAAGTCGGCCTCCCCCTCTTGCGCATGTGGCTTGGGCGTCGGCTTGGGATCCCCCTCAGGCCGTGGGTCTAACAGAGACCTTTTGTTTACTGTATCTTTCAAATGCACTTGCATGTTCTAGCCATGTATTTGTTCATACCCCATCTGAATTGTTGGCGATCTCGATACTCTTACTGAATAATCTTGGAATAAGTAGAGGAAGATTCATAGGGGAATTTTGATTTGACCCTGGAGGAGCTGCAGTTAGGGAATCAGAGGGTTGTGAAAGTTTAATCCTAAGATGGATTGATGATGAAGATCCTAAGTTCAAGTTCCTTTGTTAAAGAAGCCCCAATTATCCTTGGAGCTTCGTTTTTCACTTGATTGGAGAGAAGCTTGGAAGTGTGATGAACAACTCAACTTACCAGAAACATAATGAGTATTTACGAAAGGAAGTGAGTTTGTTTGTGAGAACACCCTTGTACCAAGAGGGTGTGAGGAAGAAAGTTGGAGTTGGAGCAATTTATGAGATGTATGAGGAAGAACATTTAAACTTTGATCATGTAGGAGACGAAGCTAAGGGAATATGTCATGTGGAGTGTTGTGCTCCAAAGAATTCTGAAGAATTTAAGTTGTAATGGCTCAAAAACTTGATGAAAGTAACATTTCATGAGTTGGGGTTCATATTAACGACACCAAAGAGGTTCCACTGGAGATTCAGTATGAAATGCTAGTAGGAACCATGGAACATGGAACACTTCTGTTTTGATCCAGGAATAGAATTGGATGAACATTACATGGTTGCTGATTCCTGTTTTCCCATGAAATGGACTTACTGTAGGATTTCAATTTTATGACTTTCTCAAAAATGGGTTGCCAGAAACTGTTTGCTGATGCAAAAGCATGGTGGAAAAGCTATCGACAGACCTGCTAATATTCAGTTCCACACAACCTTCAACCATTCATTCTTATTCATTCTTCAGTTTCCATTTGACGAAGAAGTTGCACGCCGTCTGGATAGCACTAGGAAAAGAAGCACCACTCGACCTTGAGGATAAGGTCGATTTTGAGAGGGATGGTTTGTTGGAGACCCAGCAGAGCTAAACCATTCTCCATCAAGGCTCAGCCATCGTCGTAGCCAATGAGGATGGAGGAGAGTTGCATCATCATTATTGAGTCCTCACCTCGAGCGATCAGGTGCGTATCTGAAAGGCCGTTTGCACTTGATATGAACCGTAGGCTTAGATCCAGCAGATCCGGGCTATGATCGCTGACCAGAGGTGGAGGATTCCCGAATCCAGCCAACTTGGCGAGCCGTCTTTTTCCATCTGCAACTGGTCCAACTGTCTTCTTCTATCGACAATCATTGCCAGCAAAAGAAAGACGTGCCGAATGCTCTTGCTAGACAACCGTTGTTAGTTGGGGTTGTTACGTTAGTTGGGTTGTGATACGATCCGCTTGGATCGATCAAGCAAATCAATTTAAAGGTGGAAAAATTAATAGAGAGGAATATTTTTAAGGTTTTAGATTGAGAGAACAATGGAAAACAATTGATAAAAGCCTCTTTCGAGAGGAGACTTGCTCTCCGATCTTTTGATTGAACGGAACAAAAGCCTAAATATCATTCACTAAGGATGCTCAAGAGTTTCTCAACAATCTAAGTACAAGCAAATACAATGGCGGCTAGGCCTAATAAAGAGAATGAGTAGATTTACCAATTTGGCCGAGAACGACCAAAATACCCCTAAGGCTAATAATACTAATTAACGCCTCCACGTCTCCTCCTGCGCACGTAAGTGATCATGGGCGGTCCCTCCCCGTCCACCGCACGTGGTGCGGCCTCCTCGAAGCGTGTGCCGGTCGAAGATGCGGCATGGTCCGCATCAATACCCCCTAGAAGAGCCACCTTGTCCTCAAGGTGGAAGTCCGGAAACTGCTCCCGAACAACGTCGAACGCCTCCCACATGGCATCGCAGTCCAGCAATCCCGCCCAATATATCAATACCTCCTGCCGACGCCCCGGACCCTGACGCACCGCCCTGACATCCAACGGCTCCATCATCACCTCCATGTCCTCTGTCAGCGTCGGTGGAAGTGTAGATGACACCGTCTGCTCTCTAATAGCGCAGTGAAGCTGCGAAACATGAAAAACGGGATGGATCGTAGCCGTCGTGGGTAACCTCAGCCTGTAGGCCACTTGGCCAATCTTGGTCTCAATCTCAAAGGGACCAAAGAATCTGGCAGATAGCTTCTCATTCCTCCTCCTCGCCACTGATCTCTGTCTGTACAGCCACAGCTTGAGATATACCATATCTCCCTCCTGAAAGCTCATATCCCGTCGATGTCCATCTGCCTTCGCCTTTATCACCTGCTGAGCCCGTAGCAGGTGCTTCTTCAGCTCCTCTAGCATTCCATCCCTCTCCTCCATGTAACCCTCCACCAACGAGACTGGTGTCTGCCTGCTCCCGAATCGAATCAGCTCTGGCGGGTCTCTTCCATACAACACACGAAAAGGGGTCGTCCCTGCTGCTGAATGGTACGAAGTATTGTACCAATACTCCGCCCAGGCCAACCAGCGGTACCACTGTCGCGGTGTCTCCGATGCAAAACATCGCAGATACGTTTCTATACTGCGATTAACCACCTCCGTCTGCCCGTCTGTCTGGGGGTGATAGGCAGTACTCCTCTTCAACACCGTTCCCTGTACCCGGAACAACTCCCGCCAAAACCCGCTCAAGAACACCTGGTCCTGGTCAGACACTAAGACCCAGGATCCCATGCAACCGTATCACCTCTCGAGTAAACGTTGTGGCCACCGAAACTGCCGTGTACGGGTGTTTCAGCGGTATGAAATGCGCGTACTTACTCAGCCTGTCCACCACTACGAAAATCACCGAGTACACCTCCGACCTGGGTAATCCATCAATGAAGTTCATCGTCACATCCTCCTACAGCCGCTCAGGCAGAGCTAAAGGCTGCAGCAACCCTGCAGGTGCCATGGCCATGTACTTGTGACGCTAGCAGACATCACAAGCCGCCACTAAGAGGGCGATCGCCTTCTTCATCACTGGCCAGTAAACCTCTTGGGCCATCCGCATGTAAGTCTGTTGCACCCCGGAGTGTCCCCCAATCCCTGAACTGTGGAACTCCTGAAACAGTACTGGTATGAAGGCCGACCTCCGTGGTAAGACCAACCGTCCCTGGTACAACAGCCTGCGCCCCTCCAAAGAGTACCCCTTCGGCGCCTCCCCGTCGCCCTGTAGTCGCTCCCTGATCTGTCTCATCTCCGGGTCGGTCTGCCTCCTGTAACATGGGCTCCCCGTCTAGCCACATCGGTAACGAGAGCGCCCTCAGGTGCACTCCCTCCTCTCGTCGAGACAAGGCGTCATCCGCCTTATTCTCCAACCCGGGCATGTACCCAATGACAAATTGGTACCCTACCAGCTTCGAAAGCCAACGCTGGTCCTCCTCCGTCACCAACCTCTGCTCAAGTAGGTACTTGAGGCTCCTCTGGTCTGTCTTGACCACGAACTCTCTCCCAAGCAGGTACGGCCGCCACTTCTGCACCGCCAACACTATCGCCATCAACTCTCTCTCGTACACCGACTTCAGCCGGGCTCTGGCAGAGAGCACGTGGCTGTAGTAGGCTATGGGCCGCCCCAACTGCATCAACACCGCCCCCAAACCTACTCCTGATGCATCCGTCTCCACTACAAACGCGATGCGGAAGTCACGCAACGCCAGCACCGGGGCCGTAGTCATGGCCACCTTCAAGGCCTCAAAGGCCTTGGTCGCTTCCTCCCCCCAAACGAACCCATCCTTCTTCAAAAGGTCAGTGAGCGGCCATGCAATCGTACTGTACCCCTCACGAACTTCCGGTAGTAGCCCGTCAGCCCAAGGAATCCCCGCAATGCCCTCAAAGAAGTAGGCACTGGCCAGTCCAACATGGCCTCTATCTTCGCCCGGTCCGCCGCTACTCCTTCCGCCGACACCACGTGCCCAAGGTACTCTATCTGCAGCTGGCCGAAGCTACACTTCTTCCGGTTCGCATACAACTGTTGCGCCCCCAACTCCCGGAAGACAGTCTCCAAATGCCCCACATGATCCTCCATGGTCCTGCTGTAAACCAAGATGTCGTCGAAGAAAACCAAGACGAACTTCCTCAAGTACGGCCGAAATACCTCGTTCATCAAGGCCTGGATGGTGGAGGGAGCATTCGTCAAGCCAAAAGGCATGACGAGAAACTCGTAGTGCCCCTCATGTGTGCGGAACGCCGTCTTCGGCACGTCCTCGGGCCTCATCAGGATCTGGTGATAACCCGCCTTCAAGTCGATCTTCGAGAACACAACTGCGTCATGCAGCTCATCTAGCAGCCCGTCGATCACGGGAATGGGAAATCGGTCAGCCACAGTCTCCTTGTTCAGCGCCCTGTAGTCGACGCAGAACCGCCAACTCCCGTCCTTCTTCACCAACAGCACTGGTGAAGAGAAAGGACTCACACTAGGCTGGATCACTCCCGCCTGCAACATCTCCCCGACCATCCTATCAATCTCGTCCTTCTGCACATGAGGATATTGGTACGGCCGCACACTCACTGGTGCTGCTCCCTCTCTCAAGACGATCGCATGCTCATATCCCCTCTCTGGTGGTAGCCCCTGTGGGTCCTGAAAGACCTCCTGAAACCGTTCCAGCATCTGCTCAACCACCTCGGGAACCTCTATCGGCTGCTTCTGCTCAACTCCAACTGCACGGCACTCCACTAAGTACCCCTCTACCTCCCTCCGTAAAGCCCGAGTAATGGCCTTAAAGGCCACCAACGAAAAGCATAGGGTGGGGTCCCGTGTAAGTACCACCGGGCGGTCACCCTCCTCAAACTCCATCCTGAGACGTTTCCAGTTCACCCGTACGTCCCCCAACTTCTTCAGCCACTGCAAGCCCAGAATGATATCGACATTTCTCAACTCCAGTGGTTAGAAATCCTCCATAATCTGCACTCCCTGCAAGGTCAGACACAACCCCTTGCAGAGCCACTTGCTCTCCTCCATCTTTCCAGTCCCCAGCAAAACAGTAAACTTCTCCATGGTGCTCAACTGCAGCTCATGACGCTCCACCACTCGGCTAGAGATGAAATTGTGGGTGACCCCACTGTCTATCAGCACTGTCACAGCCATATCGCCCAACCGCCCTGACAACTTCATGGTGTGGTTCGGTGTGAACCCCACCACGGAGTTCAAGGAGACCTCCGCAAAGTCTATGTGAGACTTCTCCTCCTCGAATGGCTCCACCATGGGCTACTCATCGTCATCCCGACACTCCTCATCCGGCACCATGGTAATCTGTAGCAGACGGCTCGCACATCTGTGGCCAGGGGTGAACTTCTCATCGCAACGGAAACACAACCCCTTGGCACGCCTCTCCCTACATCCGCCTCCGTCATCCGTCGCCAAGAGTAGCGGGGCGAGTCTCTCCCCTAGCCTCTGGTGCACCGGCAGGTGCCCTCGGCGCTGCCGCTGCTGGCGTGGGCCGGGGATTTTGGGTCCCCCAGGTCCCATGTATCCTCCTCTCCTCCGTATGTTTCTGATCCGCCTTCTGCGCGAGGCGAATCAGGTCCTCCAAGCCCCCCGGGCTCTGCATCCTCAGCTCAGCTCGGATGGAGGGCTTGAGCCCCCCATGAAGTTACCCATGAGCGCCTCCTCCGTGACCCCAGGCACTCGGCCCGACAGTAGCTCGAACCTCCTGACAAAATCCCGCACCGTCCCCTCCTATCTGAGTACCCTGAGCTGCTCGTAAAAGTCTCTCCCTGGTGTCTCCTAGAATCGGTCCATCAAGCAGGCTGTCAGATCCGCCCACGAGGAAAAGGGACTGTATGCAACCCTCCACCAGTACCACGCCAAGGCCTCTCCCTCAAAATAGATGCCCACCGCCTTCAGGACCTCCTCCTCGGTAAAACTCATCGTCTGGAAGTACCTCTCCGCTCTGTAGATCCACCCATCTAGATCGCTCCCCTCAAACACAGGCATTTTCGGCTTCTTCAGCCGCCTATCAGTGTGAAACTCTGCTTCTCCCCGCCTCTCCTGGTCCCAACGCCTATCCCCGTGGTTCCGGAGGGGATCGTAGTCCTCATCTGCATATTCTTCCTCAGGCCAAAAAGGTCAGCCGTCTGGTGCCAGCCCATGGGGTCCTCCAAAAGCTGTCGCGGCTGGCCGCTGTCCTCCTCGACCACCGAAATGGCCCTCCGGTCCCCGTCCTCGCCTCGGAAAAACCCTCGCGCCCTTCCGAATGTCTCCCGCAGCTGGCCGCCCCCTGTCGGCAGCCCAAGGGGGCTGATCCGCCACCGTCGGGACCCCCAGGGGCCAAACTGGGGTCCTGGGGTCCTGCTCGCCCCCGCCCGCCTGGGCGCGGCCCCCCAGCGGCCCATCGGGGACCGTGCGGGGCCTCTGCCACTGCGACAGGCCCCGCCGCCCCCAGGTTGGGCTCGCGGCCCCCCTGGGGGTTCGCCAGGCCCGGTCGACCCTCTGGGGGGTTTGCCAGGTCTGGCCGACCCTCCGGGAGGGTTCCCATGCCCCGTCGCCCCACGCGCGCGCTTTCGTCGCTGGCCCGCTCATCGTCGTCGCCTGGTTTCGTCGATACGAAGACTTTCGATGTCCCGGCTATTACAAACTGCACCGCAACCCTTGCATCTCGCACCATTAACTCCTGGACTTTGGGATCCGAGTCATCTTCAACCTCCGCCCATGATTTATTCCCCTTTCCCTTAACTAGGGTTTGCAAAATCTCCATGATTTTTAATTGATTTGCTTCGCTTTTTGCATGCTTCTTTTCTTGGGCTCGGTTGTTTTCCTCGATCTTCTTCTCAAGCCGATCGCTCATCGTCTCCATCGTGGTTCCGATCTCCTTGGTGATTTCTTCATGTAGGGCTTGTAGCTTCTCCTCAATGGTGGCTCTCGTGCCTTGCGCCATTAGATCTTATGAGCTCTGATACCAATTTGATACGATCCGCTTGGATCGATCAAGCAAATCAATTTAAAGGTGGAAAAATTAAAAGAGATGAATATTTTTAGGGTTTTAGATTGAGAGAACAATGGAAAACAATTGATAAAAGCCTCTTTCGAGAGGAGACTTGCTCTCCGAGCTTTTGATTGAACGGAACAAAAGCCTAAATATCCTTCACTAAGGATGCTCAAGAGTTTCTCAACAATCTAAGCATAAGCAAATACAATGGCGGCTAGCCCTAATAAAGAGAATGAGTGGATTTACTAATTTGGCCTAGAACGACCAAAATACCCCTAAAGCTAATAATACTAATTAACGCCTCCACGTCTCCTCCTGTGCACGTAAGTGATCATGGGCGGTCCCTCCCCGTCCACCGCACGTGGTGCGGCCTCCTCGAAGCGTGTGCCGGCCGAAGATGCGGCATGGTCCGCATCAGGTTGTTAGAAGCACCTGTATAAAAGGGAATTATTGTAACAAAGAGTGATCATCGAGAATTAATGAAATAACTCAGTACTAGAGTTTCCTCTCTTACAATTCTTCTCTATCTGTTCTTCTTTCCTCTGTCTAAATGTCTTATCCTAGCTACAATTCTTCTTCCTTTATCTCTGGAATTCTTGTCTCCTCACTTTCTGTTCTCTCCTCTCTTATTCATTCTTGTAAATTGAGTTTTCTACAAGCTTCAACCCCTTCAATGGCGAAGCCTAGTCGTAGTCCGGAGCTGGAGCCTCCACACAAACAAATAAATAAATCAAGCACAAAGAAGGGCCCACTAAAATCTTTCCTATTTACTGCCAAGAAACCACATTGTGGAACATTCAAAAGCCCATTTTTCAATGACTTTCTTGATTTGGTGAGTATGTGAATTCTCCGTTAGGGTTTATCTTTCTCGTTATTACACAATTGTATAGACTGGATGAACGGTTAGCTGAAATTTTCCGGAATTGATTAATTAAAAAACCAAAAAAACAGCAAGAGAAAAAAATGGACCTGGGTTCGATTGTCGGAGCTGGCGAGAGCGGCGGCCATTTTTCCGGCCATCTTCCTCGTCCGAGAAGACGTCCGGCGAAAAGGGCCGATGTTCTCCTCCTCCATTGGAGCTCGATCTTAGTTGTTAGAGTTTAGTTAGGAGTTCGATCCTTAGCCGTTAGAGTTTGATTTAGGGTTTAAAGTTTTCTGGGAGAGGATTGTGAGAAATGGTCAGGAGAGACGAAAATGGAGTCGGGAACTTGAAGCAAGTTCTGGATAGAAAGAAACGAATGGTTGCGGGTGGAATTTGATTGCTTTGGTTAATGATCCACGTCTAGATCCGATAAGAAAAGAAAACGGATCTGCTTCTGGGATTAATACCCTACCCGATAAGAGAAGAAATATAGACGTAAATGTTATGAATGAGTGAGGCTCTTGGCCTCCCCTCCTTCATTACCCACTCATTAGTCACATTACTATGGGTAATGGGGACTCTTGGTCTCCTAGAGACTCTTCATCTCTCTTACTAAATTAATATATAGAGAACCATGACATATGGCCATGGTTACTCATTCTATCTCTAAGAATTCCTATCACTATTTTCCTTCTTGAGTTTGATTACTCTCTAACACGTTATCAGCACGTGTTCTACCTTGAGCACAAATCCAATCCAAAAATCTCCACCAAATTGATCCCCTACGCGCGAGGAATCTTTGGTTGCTGCGGCGATTCGTTTGGAGCGTTGCGGTGTTCTCGACATTTTTTCGGGAGCTCGGATTTTTATTTTCTACGGTTCTCATCTACGGTCATCCCTAGATCATCGATCTAGATGTATACTCTTCATTCCTGTAGATATACAATTTATTTTCATGTATTTTTACAACCTCTATTTTGGCTTGTAAAAAACGAAAAAAAAAATCTGTTGAATACAATGCAAATTAAATAAAGAAAAAAACACCCTATTTTTTCCCCAGCGCCCCCCACCCCCACGGGGGTGCCGATCCCCCCCCCCCCGGTCGGGGGGGCCTCTGTCGCAACCCCCCCCCCCCCCCCCCCGTCGGGGGGGCCTCTGTCGCAACCCCCCCCCCCCCCCCCCCCGTCGGGGGGGCCTATCCACCGCCCCCCCCCCCCCCCCCCCTCGGGGGGGGCCTCTGTCGCCGACGCCCTCCCCCAAGATGCGGGGGGGCCGATTCGACTGCGCCTGTTCGACGCCCTCCCCCTGACGCGGGGGGGGGGGGGGGGGGCAATCCAACTGCGCCTCTTCGACGCCCTCCCCCGGACGCGGTGGGGGCGATCCAACTCGCATATTCGACGCCCTCCCCCAGACGCGGGGGGGGGGGGGGCGATCCGGCTGCGCCGCCCCCCGGGGGTACCCTCTGTTCCGACACCCCCCCGGCAAGCAGAGGAGGTTCTCCTCCGGAAAAGATCCCCCCTCCGTTTGGGGTTTTTCTGGCGGCTGATTGGGGGTTGATGGGGTTGGGATATTTTTGAAGTTGAGGGGTCTATGGTTTGGGGGTTTTTTTTGATATTTCACAACCTAGAATTTTTGTTAAAATTATAAATTCTGTTTATATTATATAATATAATTTTTAATTTTGGGCCTGAAGCCCATGTGTCACAAATACTTATACATTCTATGTGACAGAAGCCAAGTAATTGGGCCTGCAGCCCAACTAATAACAATTTTATTTTGACTTGTAATGGCCTGTAGCCTAGCAGTTTTTATTTACAATATTTGGTTGGCCTGCAGCCCAATTATTAATCAAATATTACACAGATTAATATTTATGGGCCTGTCGCCCCTTTAAGTTATTAACCTATATCATTTCTCGGTTATGAACTTGTCACTTCATATTGCAATATTAATAACTCTGTTGCATTCTACTGGAATTTTAGGATGTTTTTTTTAAAATATAATTATCTTAAAGATCATGAGACCGCTCTGCCGTTAGTCAACTAACCTAACGGTGTATGACGTTTCCACGTGGTTTACGAGATAATTATATTTTCTAGTGTTATGCTTGAGATATATGCGTGGTTGTTTACGTTTATGCATGTAGCATATTTATAACTGCGTGGATGTTTAAATAAGTAAAAATGTGTTTTTCGGGATCGGCCATTGTATACCTATTTACATTCATTGCACTTTTATTTTCTTTTGAGAGAATTTGTAAGTGAGGAAATTTGTATAAAAATCCAAAGCTCGGTGCAACAGCATATGAAGACGGAGATATAGGGACCCAGTTTGGGTTTCCAAAGTTGTATTTTTCTTTTATGGACTGTAAACGAACTTTGGACTGTGTACTATTTTGGGTATCTGGCCGATCCCCGCATTTTTACTTGTTTATTTCTTTATGCATGAATTTTTGAATTTTAATTAATTCATGCTCATTTTAAATTGCGTAGATAAATGGCAAAATTGGCAAGCGTCGATTTCGAAGTCCTTGATTCTGCAGGGACAAATTACCTGAGTTGGCGAGTGGACCTGAAGTTCCACTTGCGTTCGATGGCCCTCCTTGGGTCCATTTTGGCTCCTTCCTCGGCCCCAGCAGCGGCCGAAGCTTCTGCTACAGCTAGCAGCAGCCCTACAACCACTGTATCCGATGTAGATAAGGCGAAAGCCATAATCTACATCAGGAAACATATAGATCGGACCTTGAAGGCCGAATACTTAACGGTTGAGGACCCAAAGGACCTGTGGACAGCGCTGGAAGCACGATATAAACATCAAATTGATGTTATATTACCCCGTGCCAGTTATGAGTGGGAAAACCTCAGACTTCAGGACTATAAGTCCGTCGCTGAGTATAATTCTGCACTTCATAACATCACCTCACGCCTAAAGTTGTGCGGTGAAGAAGTGACAGAACAACGCATGTTGGAAAAAACATTTACCTCGTTTCACGAGAAAGATGCAATCCTCATGCAGCAGTATCGTGAACGCAACTTCACGAAATTCCCTTATCTGATCTCATGCCTACTTAGGACAAAGCGGAATCGAGATTTACTGCTTGCAACTCATAACTTGCGTCCAGCTGGCACTGCCCCAATCCCTGAAGCCCACCATGTTTCTCCCCAGAAGTGGAAAAACAAGAGGAAGGCTAAAAACACTAAAGGGCGAGCTGTAATGACGCAACCAAGAGGTGCAGCTCCCCAGACAAACAAAAACAATAAAGGGAAATGAAACTTCACTTGGAAGCGAAAGAACACCGAGCAAGTGTCACTTCCAAAGAAGAACTGGGAGGATAAATGCCATAGATGCGGCATGACTGGCCATTGGTCCAGAAACTGCCGCACTCCTCGCCACCTCTAGGATTTATACCAGGAGAGCCAGAAGTCTCTACCTGAAACAAACTTGGCGACTGTTCAACTGCCAACAATGTTTACTGCAAAAGACTTCGAGAACGACGATCTGCTAGATTGAGCATCATCATTAATCTATGCATTTAGAATTCGATGTATCTTCATCTGTTATTTGCTTTAGTTCGGACTTTTATTTATGAATGTTGTCTACATTTTCCCTCAAATAAAATTTCGTTTTTTCTTATATAGATGATGTCTGAGTGCCTAGTGGACAGTGCCTCGACGCACACAATCCTTCGCGATCATTGCTATTTTAATAGCGTAAACAAATATGACGGTCATGTTATCACAATTTCAGGACTGTCCCAAATAATCGAAGGAACTGGTGAAGCAATTATATTGCTCCCAAATAACACAAGACTTCAAATAAATAATGCATTATTCTCTCCTAAATCAAATAGAAATCTCGTAAGTTTCAAGGATTTCCGTTTAAACGGATATCACTTAGAGACCAGAGATGAAAATAAGGTTGAATATCTAATTGTAACTCGTCAAAAAGATGACCAGAAGATCATCTGCGAGCGATTCAAGGGACTCCCGTCGGGTCTATACCAAACATACATTCAACCAGTAGAAACCAATATGATTGAGCACCAGACGTGCCAATCACTGCCAGAGTTTCAACTCTGGCACAATAGACTTGGTCACCCTGGAACAGCAATGATGCGACGCATCATCACTGAATCCCGTGGACACAAATTGAAGAACCTGAAGATTCTTCAAAAGGGTGAATTTCCATGTCTCCCTTGTTTCAAGGGAAAACTAATAACGAGACCATCCCTCCTGAAAGTGGGATTAGAGTCTCCTGGTTTCCTAGAGAGAATTCATGGTGACATTTGCGGGCCTATTCACCCCGCAAGTGGCCCATTTCGGTACTTCATGGTACTGATTGATGCATCAACCAAATGGTCTTATGTGTGCCTCTAGTCCACCCAAAACCTAGCTTTTCCAAAGCTATTGGCACAAATAATAAGGTTGCGTGCTCATTTCCCCGATAACCATATCAAGAAACTACGTCTTGATAATGCGGGAGAATTTACTTCACAAGTCTTCGAAGACTATTGCCAGGCAACGGGTATTGAAGTTGAACATCATGTAGCACATGTTCACACCCAAAACAGATTAGCCGAGTCCCTTATAAAGAGGCTCCAATGGATTGCACGTCCATTGCTTATGCAATCCCAGTTGCCTGTGGATGCTTGGGGCATGCTATTTTACATGCCGCATCACTTATTAGGATAAGACCCTCTAGAGGTCAAACTTTATCCCCGATGCAACTAGCATATGGCGCACCTTCGGATATCTCTCATTTGAGAGTGTTTGGTTGTGCGGTATATGTCCCAATAGCACCACCTCAGAGGACCAAAATGGGTCCTCATCGTCGTCTAGGTATATATATTGGGTTTGATTCGCCCTCTATTATCAGATACCTTGAACCCCTGACGGGTGACGCATTCAAGGCACTTTTTGCAGACTGTGAATTTAATGAGAAAATTTTTCCAAAACTGGGCACACAGTCTAAGAAGCGGGAAGCTTCTGAGACCATTAGTTGGGACCAGACGTCTTTGTCCCTATATGATCCGCGTACTAATCTGTGTAAAGATGAGATCCCGAAGATCCTTCACATCCAGAATACAGTACATCTTTTACCGGATAAATTCACAGACAACCAGAAGATTGTCCGTTCACACGTCCCTGCTGCCAATACGCCAGCTAGGATTGACATCCCCATAGATGGATGCAATCCACCGGCAGCAGAATTGGCTATACCTCAAATGAAAAGAGGACGCCCACCTGGTTCAAAAGATAAAGTTCCTCAAAAGAGGAAGACTCCTGGTGATACTAAGATTATCCCTCCACAGGATGCTGAGCTCAGACCAGCTACTTCTCCCCTCCTGATTTCCCCAGCAGAGGAAACAATAGGAGAAACATCATTAAATTTTGTACGTACTGGAGAAGTACTGGACAGAAATAGCATAGTCGTCGTCGACGATTTTGCGTTCGATATTACCGTTCACGTCACTGAATATGACGATGACGTTGAACCACGATCTCTAGCGGAATGTAAACGCAGAGAGGATTGGCCAAAGTGGGACGAGGCAATAAGAGTAGAGCTGGACTCACTCTTGAAACGCAAAGTCTTTGGACCAGTTGTCCAAACACCAGTAGGTGTAAACCTGTGGGATATAAGTGGGTTTTCATAAGAAAAAGAGATGAAAATAATGTGATCGTTCGCTATAAGGCACGCCTTGTAGCCCAGGGATTTTCCCAAAGACCGGGGATTGATTACGAAGATACGTATTCCCTGGTCATGGATTCGATCACCTTCTGATTTTTAATAAGCCTAACTTCTCTGGAAAGCCTAGAAATGCAGCTCATGGACGTTGTGACTGCATATCTATATGGCGATATAGATAAAAATATCTATATGAGACTTCCTGATGGGTTTAATCTACCCCCAGAGATGAAAGAGATACCTCGGGACGTATTCTCTGTAAGGCTACATAGATCATTATATGGTCTAAAACAATCGGGAAAGATGTGGTATAACAGACTTAGTGATTTCCTTGCACATCAATGATTCATGAATAATGAAGTTTGCTCGTGTATCTTTATCAAAAGAACGGGAACAGGATTCGTCATCATAGCTGTATATGTAGATGACTTAAATCTCATAGGATCTCCTGCAGAGATCAAAGAGATATCTGAAAGCCTTAAACATACTTTTGAAATGAAAGACAGGCAAAACAAAGTATTGTCTTGGCTTACAGATAGAACACCTACGAGGTGGAATCCTATTACACCAATCTAATTATACAAAGAAACTTCTACGTAAGTTTCATATGGATAAATGTCATCCTTTAGGTACTCCTATGGTCGTAAGATCACTAGATGTACATAAGGACCCCTTCCGGCCACTGGAAGAGGGGGAGGAGATACTGGGTCCTGAAGTACCCTACCTCAGTGCCATTGGAGCACTTCTATATCTGGCTAACTGTACGCGTCCCGATATAGCGTTTACAGTTAATCTACTAGCCAGACACAGTGCAGCGCCCACAAAGCGCCACTGGAACGGAGCAAAGCATCTTCTGCGATACCTTCAGGGTTCCATTGATCTTGGACTTTACTACCAGAGAGGTGCCTCCCCCAAATTGTTTGGTTATGCTGATGCAGGTTATCTCTCTGATCCGCACACGGCAAAATCTCAAACAGGTTTTGTATTTACCTACAGAGGTACTGCTATCTCTTGGAGATCGGTAAAGCAAACCACAACAGCTACAACATCCAACCATTCGGAGCTCATTGCGATCCATGAAGCAAGCAGAGAGTGTTATTGGCTACGATCCGTCGTCCAACACATTCTTCAATCTACTGGCCTGAAGACCTGTGATTTGGAGCCTATCGTCCTATTTGAAGACAACGCCGCATGCATTGTTCAACTTCAAAAGGGCTACATCAAGGGCGACAGGACAAAGCACATATCTCCCAAGTTTTTCTGGACACATGAGCTAAAGGAGGACACGCAGATCGAAGTTCAGCAGATACAGTCCTGCAACAACTTAGCTGATCTTTTTACTAAGTCTTTGCCCAAATGTATTTTTGTAAAGCTTGTAAAGAACATTGGTATGCGACAATTGAAAGACCTGCAAGTCTGAAGCTTGTACGGATCAGGGGGAGTAACCCGTGGGTTGCACTCTTTTCCCTTAAGCTGTTGGGTTTTTCCCACTGGGTTTTCCACAGCTAAGGTTTTAACGAGGCAAACACACTTACTCTTGATCCAGAAGCATCCACCCCTCTTTGCCTCAGATACTGAGACCAAAGTGATGAATGGGTAAGGGGGAGTGTTATGAATGAGTGAGGCTCTTGGCCTCCCCTCCTTCATTACCCACTCATTAGTCCCATTACTATGGGTAATGGGGACTCTTGGTCTCCTAGAGGCTCTTCATCTCCCTTACTAAATTAATATATAGAGAACCATGGCATATGGCCATGGTTACTCATTCTATCTCTAAGAATTCCTATCACTATTTTCCTTCTTGAGTTTGATTACTCTCTAACAGTAAAAGTTTTTTTGCAAGAGGGATTATGAAGTGAAATTATGTATAGATTTGACTCAAAATTTAATTTGAGTTCTAATTGCATTGAGTTTTCTTTATTATGTTTTTTTTCTGTTGTGTGAATGCTATGTTATTTAGGAGATTAGTTTTAACTACAATTATAAATAATAATTAAATTTAGTTCAAGTCTTTTTTTCAAAGAATTTGTAAGTTTTTCTAGGATGGTTTTGAGAGTTTTTTTTCTTACTTTTATATGTTTTAATGTGAGGAGTGATGAATAAATTAAAGATGTTCGAAGAAAAAGCAACCATGGCAATAGCTCATGGTATCCTTTTATTCATTTATAGTATAGGAGGTTACACCTAGTAGCCCAAGTGTTCATCCTACTACATGGTAGTGGGGTGTTATGGTAGGTAATGAGGGAGTGGAGACCATAAGTCTCCCTCACTCATAACACTCTCACGTATCCATCCATTACCTTGGACTTAGCATATGAATGCTTTAGGATTCATGATGCTAATTGGGTGGATACTTCTGGATCCAGAGTGTAACGACCCGCTCCCGGGGGCCCGTTACTTATTTGATATTTGCGCAGGTCCTGCAGGTTACCAGTGAAACCAAAATAGCCACGATGCAGAGATGTACAAAAATACTCAAATAGTGTCCAATTATTACAATCCATACTGTACAAGATGTCCCAACAAATATACATGAAAGAAAAACAGTACACAGCTGAAAATAGCTCTGGAAGCTGCGGTCTCATGGTCGAACTCTGGCGCTATTAGCTCAGGAGAATCTACATTTATATGTACATCGTCTGTGGTGCCACGGAGATGGAACCGTAAGTAAGTCACAACAATTCTAAATATAGAAAAGAAGTAGTGCACAGGTATGACAAAAATAACTACGTACAAGCAGATCAGAGTGAAAAGTAAAGTACTGAGTAACAACTGTACACGACTGAGTAATAAACGTAAACTAAACTGAAAGGAGAGAACAACTGTACTGTGGTAGAGCAAGTGTAAAGCAGGCTAAGCAAGAAACATGCTGCTGCTGTAGCTAAAGGTAAGTAAAGTACTATGACCGCACAAGTGTAGTAAATAACGTGCATGGAATGTGTAAGGTAAAGGTGACTGTGGTGTGTAAGGTAAAAGTGACTGTGCAAAAGTAACTACACTACGTGACTCAAGTCGGAGAGTACAATATGTGACCATCGAGTTCATCTCTTGCCTGGGCGCGACCCAGACGAATGCCAAAAACACAGGCAGCTAGACAGGATGCTGACATGGGCAGCATATTTTTGTTTGCTGAAACACAGGCAGCTAGACATGATTGCCAAAAACCCAGGAAGCTAGACATGATTGCCAAAAACCCAGTCAGCTAGACATGTAGATTGAACTCCAGAGTTACCCCGAAAAACCCCAGTGAAGTGTCAAGTGTTCTATGTACATTTCCTTTTCATGATGTTCCACGAGATGTTCCACAAGATATTCCACAAGATGTTCCACAAGAAATTCCACAAGATGTTCCACATGTTACTAGTCAAACCAAGACAACTGGTTGACTTTTTATTGAAAACCAGGGAGTAGTAACTCATCCAAAGCAGACTGTGCCAAAGCGAACTGAGGATAAAGACAAGTCCAACAACGGGGATACCGATTCCATGCTTCGAGCATGTAGAAGTATTGTTTAGCACACAATTTACCCAAGTTGATGGTTGTGTGCTACAACCACCAAAGTTGAAAGTTGGCAAAGTAATCAGAAGTTGATTACTTCCCTATTTGATTAGGTTTCTAGTTCAGTTCAAGTCAAGTAGCCGTTCGGAGGCTATATTGGTGTCCTAAGTACATTCGAGGACACTAACTAATTTTCTAGTTTTAGAATTAGTCGTGACTTACATTATTGAGCTCGTCGTGGCAAGACGAGGTTGGAGCTAGCGGAGCTGGTGCACGAGGATTGGTATCTGCAATCACAAAAACACTTGGTTAAAGAACGCGACATTTCTATTTAAATAATTTGATCGTTCTGATTTTCTAAACTGGTTGAAACGTTGTCGAAAACCGTTCTAAATTTTTATATAAGCTAGATATGTAGAAAATAATTTTTTATACAAGAGAAAATATTTTCCTGAAGCTTATTTTAATTTTTATAATTTTTAAGAGCTCAAAAATAATTTAAAAACTATTTTACAATTAGTAACGTATTTATTCAAACATTTATTCTGGGTGCAATCGGTATCGAAAAGTTGCAAATGAACTGTCAAAATGGCCATCTCGGAGAGTACTTTAACATATATTTTTATCATATACTAGTTTAAGTGAAAATAACACGTTACTGATTTTTAAGTGAAAACGTCGTATTTAAAATTTAAGCTTAAAAATTTATTGTGGAAAAACTAAGCGTCGGATTGAGATGAAACTAGCGTCATTGGGTCGAGAATGTCATTTCTAATTTTCTGGAGCTAGTCTTGTAATTTTCTGGCCTCTATATTATTTACTATTGATTTAAAACCATTAAACCCATTTAATAATTACGTATTATACGAAATACGCTGAAAATACATATAAAAATACGTTTTTATTTAAAACTATCCCTCGCGCTCTCTCTCTCTCTTCTTACCCATGTAGCGTGGGGGGGGGGGGGGCTGTTGTGCGGCGACGGCGACCGGAGCTCTGAGGCGGGGAGTCGATGCTCGGGCAGTCGTCGTGGGCGGAGGTGAATCGTTAGAGCTTGCAGTGACGGCATGGAGCGTTCGGCGGCGACTTGTGGGGAGGCGACGGCGAAGCGGCTTTCGAGGCCGTCGGAGGGGCGGAGCGAACGGGGGAGAGCTCAGGTGCAGGCGAAGGCGGGGGCTTGTGCAGTCGAACAGCGAGGGCGAAGGCAGATGCGAGGAAGGTCGTGGTGGCGTGGCACGGCGGTGAGCGTGGTTGCTCTGTTTCGAACAGAGAAAGGAGAGGAGACCAGTGGCTGAGGAGGGTCGACGGGGGTGGCGTTCGGGCGAGGTGGCAGCGAGGGTTGGGGCGGGGCTCTCGTCGGAGCGGAGCTCGCCGTGAATGGAAAGAGAAGAGAGGAGGCGGCGGGGTCGTTTGTAGCAGCTCGTCGGAGAGTGTAGGGTGCTCGCGGGTGTGTAGGCGACTCGGGGAGGTTGAGGACGGCGGGGGAGCAGTGAAGTTGGGGCGTGCTCGGGGGGCGCTGCAGGCGGCGAGAGGCGCTGCAGGCGGCGGGAGGCGCTGTTCAGAGGCGAAGACGGCGTTGGAGCGGTTCAGGACTTCGATGCAAGCTCGGGGAAGGCGCTGTCACCGGTGGGGGCTTGGTGGCGGTCATTCGATTGGTGTCGCCAGCCGTGGGTTCACCGGAGGGAGAGGCGACAGCGATGGTCTCCGGCGATCTCGTGGGCGAAGGCGGAGGCTGCCGTGGAGAGCAGTAGGGAGAGTGGCAGTGAGGGTTTGAGAGGGAGAGAGAGATAGAGAGATTTAACAACGGGGAGAAGAGAGTAAGAGAGACTGAGAGTGAGAGGGAGACCCTGTGGGGGGGGAGAGAGACTAAGGGATTGAGAGCCTTTGCATGGGTTCGTTTGGCTGAGTGTTGTGAGGAAGAGGGAGGAGGGATTAGGGGTTCATATAGGGATGAGGTTAGTAGATATAATTAATGGGGTTAGGTGTGTAACACCTATCTCATAAATATTTAGTCAAAAGCCTTGATTAGATTAGGTAAAATGATTGACTAAATTTAGAAAATGCGCAAGGACGTGAATCACATGGATGCTTACGGTTAGGTTAGGTAGGGATTAGATAATTAGGATAGGTGAAAAAGTAAAAAAGTAAAACCCCATTAGTGAAAGTATTTTGTCAAAGACAAAAACGAAATTACGATTTTGCCCCTACTAATAAACGTGTCCGAAAAATTACGAAAACATACCCACGGGATCGTATCGTCGCGAGAATCGCGAATACAAGATCCAATTTGGGGTTTGAGCTACGGAGGTAATAGTTTTAAGCCAAAACGTGTAGGAAGCGGGTTTGCGGGTTCTAAGTCGAAACGATATCAGAAAATTACGAAATTAATGTGGGGGGCCCTAAATGATCATAGAAGGATACCGTGAAAGTTTGGAAATATTTTGATGTTGTTTGTATAGAAAATAAATTCAGTGCGCCAAAACAGTAATAACTGAAAATGGATTTTTGTCAGATCTTTTAGAGGTATTTGATGGAACCCGATCTTACTAAAATACTTTATAACTAGCCTGATACTTCAAAATATTTAAATTTTTGGAATCGTAAAACTCCTAACAAACCATTATAAAATAGTTTTAAAAAAATTTGAAAATAGGTTAAATATGTAAATAGTTGCATTGAAAATACGGACCGTTACATTCTACCCTTCTTAAAATAATTCCGTCCTCGGAATTTTAAAAATATCTTGTGTTTAAAAATCTCTTTTGAAAATAATTGGTGTTATGAAGAAGCTCAAGCAAATAAATGATCGAAGAGATAGTAATATAGTAAATTAGGTTGTAAATAATATGAAATGTGATAAGAAAATAATGGATGTTACTAATAAATATTATCACCATAGCTACTTCAGATCTATCAAGTAGCCAAAACATAAGATAATGGCATTACATGAAAATGATAGTTACTATGATGACGACATCTATTCGAACTTGGAACTGTAGGTGATAAGTCAGTAGTAAGCACACAAAAAAGAAGAACCGAACGTCTAAAATTTTCAACTCCTATTAATGATGACTACTGGGTCAGGATCTTAATCATGTAAATCATCGTCGTAGCATACATAAACGTAAGGCTAAACCTAGTGCATCCATGCTGTTACAACTTAACCAGCCGAACACAAAGGACTTCATTTGCCACGCTACTAAATTACAAGCCAATATCCAGATCAATACTAACAGGCAGATATAAGGCCAATTTTCGAGGGTCAAGATCATCGCTACCACTTCTTCCAGCAATCTCCATAACATCCAACAAGAAATCAACTTCCTAGCGGTCTCCCAAATCCGAGCACAAGACTGACATCCAACTTCAACACCTAAGTCCAAAAGCACGCTAATACTCAACCCCAATGATACTGCTGGCCAATACCATTGGTCGACATTTATGGTTATCACCATCAGCCCTAATCAATTCAACGTCCAAAAACTCACGAACCCACAAACACGAAGGAGCAGCCCTAAGGAGGAATCGAAGCGGGGCAGTTCAATGGGGAAGAACCAGAAAAAGGAGCTCCAAATAATGCCAAGAGCGGCGGGTTCCCAATATCCCGACCACACGGCAATAGTGAAGGCGGCGGCGAGGGCTGTCGCTAAGGCCAAGAATCCCAAAGCAGAACGTCGAGGGGCCATCGGCGGCTGTCGATCCATGGCGGCGGCCTCCGGGAAGGGGTGGAGCGGAAGCTAGCGGATCTTCGGGTGAGGTCGAAGGAGCTTGAGACGAGATGGGTCGAGTTCGCTTGGGGAAGAGGCCGGGAGGGGGAGGGGGAATCGATACGGCGTAACTGAAACCACGGGGTGGCTTGGTGAGGAAGAAGAGGGGGGTCTTTAAAAAAAGGGGGCACCGAAAGTCGTCGGTAGGGTAGACTAGGTTAGGCAGGAACGGGGCTCGAGGTGAGGAAGCGAACAAAGGAAATAAAGAGGGGGGTAGGTGGTAGGTGGAATAGGAATTCAAACCCATGAAAAAATCGGGTACAAGATGAAAGTAGGGGCTAGAAGAGAAACACGAGTTCAAGAAGGATGACAAGTCGCAAACTGTCTACACTTGTACGCCAGGTTTGGGTCGTCTCAAAGTCTCCAGCACCATCCTCCAATATTTCTGAGCGTCCTTCGATTCGCTTCCGTTGTCGAAATCGAACTTCTGGTGATCGAAAATCGAATGCTACCCTCCTTAAAATAGACGTAGCTAGGGTTCAAGCGTACTAAAAATAGAAAGATCGAAAGGTCATCAAGCCAAAGGAAGGGTTATAGTGATGAAGATCGATGGTGTTACATAATCATGATCCACATCCTTGCGGTCCAGTGGAACACGGCCAGGGAAGTGACTAAGCCAGGATCACTTACCCCAAGTCTAGCAAGGGTGATCCAACAAACTTAGCCAAGCACATTGACCGGATCATGGTCCATTGAAGGAAGCTTATCATTTATATGCGTGCCATCTCAACTGAAGGATAAGTGATGAAGAGGTAGATAGTTTAACATATGAAAAATTACTATAACTGCTAACAAAAGAGGTTAATATGGAGGGTATAACCAAGAATGGAACACGAGTTTCTAGACAAGGTGAAGAGTTCAAAGAAAGTGATAAGGATCAAGGAAGATTAAGGGAGACCTAAAGAAGATGGTAATAAGGACGTTTTACCCGTATATCTAATACAGGTGAACACTCGAGACATCATGTACTCGAGGTTAATTTGAGTATTTTATATTGTACATCCTGATCTTGCTATATTGTTCACGAGGTAGTTAGCGCGGACCTGCGTGGGCCACCAAACTGTAACGACCCGCTCCCGAGGGCCCGTTACTTATTTGATATTTGCGCAGGTCCTGCAGGTTACCAGTGAAACAAAAATAGCCACGATGCGGAGATGTACAAAAATACTCAAATAGTGTCAAATTATTACAATCCATAATGTACAAGATGTCCCAACAAATATACATGAAAGAAAAACAGTACACAGCTGAAAATAGCTCTGGAAGCTACGGTCTCATGGTCGAACTCTGGTGCTATTAGCTCAGGAGCATCTACCTTCATATGTACGTCGTCTACGGTGCCACGGAGATGGAACCGTAGGTAAGTCACAACAATTCTAAATATAGAAAAGAAGCAGTGCACATGTATGACAAAAATAACTACGTACAAGCAGATCAGAGTGAAAAGTAAAGTACTGAGTAACAACTGTACACGACTGAGTAATAAACGTAAACTAAACTGAAAGGAGAGAACAACTGTACTGTGGTAGAGCAAGTGTAACTCAGGCTAAGCAAGAAACATGCTACTGCTGTAGCTAAAGGAAAGTAAAGTACTGTGACCGCACAAGTGTAGTAAGTAACATGCATGGAATGTGTAAGGTAAAGGTGACTGTGGTGCGTAAGGTAAAAGTGACTGTGCAAAAGTAACTACACTACGTGACTCAAGTCGGACAATACAATATGTGACCATCGAGTTCATCTCTTGCCTGGGCGCGACCCAGACGAATGCCAAAAACACAGGCAGCTAGACAGGATGCTGACACGGGCAGCATATTTTTGTTTGCCGAAACACAGGTAGCTAGACATGATTGCCAAAAACCCAGGCAGCTAGACTTGTAGATTGAACTCCAGTCACTCCCGCACTCTCTCAAACTATGAGTTACCCCGAAAACCCCCAGTGAAGTGTCAAGTGTTCTATGTACATTTTCTTTTCATGATGTTCCACGAGATGTTCCACAAGATATTCCACAAGATGTTCCACAAGATATTCCATAAGATGTTCCACATGTTATTAGTCAAACCAAGACAACTGGTTGACTTTTTATTGAAAACCCGGGAGTAGTAACTCATCCAAAGCAGACTGTGCCAAAGCGAACTGAGGATAAAGACAAGTCCAACAACGGGGATACCGATTCCATGCTTCGAGCATGTAGAAGTATTGTTTAGCACACAATTTACCCAAGTTGATGGTTGTGTGCTACAACCACCAAAGTTGAAAGTTGGCAAAGTAATCAGAAGTTGATTACTTCCCTATTTGATTAGGTTTCTAGTTCAGTTCAAGTCAAGTAGCCGTTCGGAGGCTATATTGGTGTCCTAAGTACATTCGAGGACACTAACTAATTTTCTAGTTTTAGAATTAGTCGTGACTTACATTATTGAGCTTGTCGTGGCAAGACGAGGTTGGAGCTAGAGGAGCTGGTGCACGAGGATTGGTACCTGCAATCACAAAAACACTTGGTTAAAGAATGCGACATTTCTATTTAAATAATTTGATCGTTCTGATTTTCTAAACTGGTTGAAACGTTGTCGAAAACCGTTCTAAATTTTTATATAAGCTAGATATGTAGAAAATAATTTTTTATACAAGAGAAAATATTTTCCTGAAGCTTATTTTAATTTTTATAATTTTTAAGAGCTCAAAAATAATTTAAAAACTATTTTACAATTAGTAACGTATTTATTCAAATATTTATTCTGGGTGCAATCGGTAACGGAAAGTTGCAAATGAACTGTCAAAATGGCCGTCTCGGAGAGTACTTTAACATATATTTTTATCATATACTAGTTTAAGTGAAAATAACACGTTACTAATTTTTAAGTGAAAACGTCGTATTTAAAATTTCAGCTTAAAAATTTATTGTGGAAAAACTAAGCGTCGGATTGAGATGAAACTAGCGTCATTGGGTCCAGAATGTCATTTCTAATTTTCTGGAGCTGGTCTTGTAATTTTCTGGCCTCTATATTATTTACTATTGATTTAAAACCATTAAACCCATTTAATAATTACGTATTATACGAAAATACGCTGAAAATACGTATAAAAATACGTTTTTATTTAAAACTATCCCTCGCGCTCTCACTCTCTTCTTACCCATGCAGCGTGTGTGGGGGGGCTGCTGTGCGGCGACGGCGACCGGAGCTCTGAGGCGGAGCGTCGACGCTCGGGCAGTCGTCGTGGGCGGAGGCGACTCGTTGGAGCACGCAGCGACGGCATGGATCTTTCGGCGGCGACTTGCGGGGAGGCGACGGCGAAGCGGCCTTCGAGGCCGTCGAAGGGGCGCAGCGAACGGGGAAGAGCTCAGGTGCAGGCGAAGGCGGGGGCTTGTGCAGTCGAACAGCGGGGACGAAGGCAGATGCGAGGAAGGCCGTGGTGGCGTGGCACGGCGGTGAGCGTGGTTGCTCTGTTTCGAACAGAGTAAGGAGAGGAGAACAGGGGCTGAGGAGGGTCGACGGGGGTGGCGTTCGGGCGAGGTGGCAGCGAGGGTTGGGGCGGGGCTCTCGTCGGAGCGGAGCTCGCCGTGAACGGAAAGAGAAGAGAGGAGGCGGCGGGGTCGTTTGTGGCAGCTCGTCGGAGAGTGTAGGGTGCTCGCGGGTGTGTAGGCGACTCGGGGAGGTTGAGGACGGCGGGGGAGCAGTGGAGTTGGGGCGTGCTCGGGGGGCGCTGCAGGCGGCGGGAGGCGCTGCTCGGAGGCGAAGACGGCGTCGGAGCGGTTCGGGACTTCGGTGCGGGCTCGGGTAAGGCGCTGTCACCGGCGGGGGCTTGGTGGCATTCGTTCGATTGGTGTCGCCAGCCGTGGGTTCACCGGAGGGCGAGGCGACAGCGATGGTCTCCGGCGATCTCGTGGGCGAAGGCAGAGGCTGCCGTGGAGAGCAGTAGGGAGAGTGGCAGTGAGGGTTTGAGAGGGAGAGAGAGATAGAGAGATTTAACAACGGGGAGAAGAGAGTAAGAGAGACTGAGAGTGAGAGGGAGACCCTGGGGGGGGGGGGAGAGAGAGAGACTAAGGGATTGAGAGCCTTTGCATGGGTTCGTTTGGCTGAGTGTTGTGAGGAAGAGGGAGGAGGGATTAGGGGTTCATATAGGGATGATGTTAGTAGAGATAATTAATGGGGTTAGGCGTGTAACACCTATCTCATAAATATTTAGTCAAAAGCCTTGATTAGATTAGGTAAAATGATTGACTAAATTTAGAAAATGCGCAAGGACGTGAATCACATGGATGCTTACGGTTAGGTTAGGTAGGGATTAGATAATTAGGATAGGTGAAAAAGTAAAAAGTAAAACCCCATTAGTGAAAGTATTTTGTCAAAGACAAAAACGAAATTACGATTTTGCCCCTACTAATAAACGTGTCCGAAAAATTACGAAAACATACCCACGGGATCGTATCGTTGCGAGGATCGCGAATACGAGATCCAATTTGGGGTTTGAGCTACGGAGGTACTAGTTTTAAGCCAAAACGTGTAGGAAGCGGGTTTGCGGGTTCTAAGTCAAAACGATATCAGAAAATTACGAAATTAATGTGGGGAGCCCTAAATGATCATAGAAGGATACCGTGAAAGTTTGGAAACGTTTTGATGTTGTTTGTATAGAAAATAAATTCAGTGCACCAAAACGGTAATAACTGAAAATGGATTTTTATCAGATCTTTTAGAGGTATTTGATGAAACTCGATCTTACTAAAATACTTTATAACTAGCCTGATACTTCAAAATATTTTTATAAGAAACTTTTGGAATCGTAAAACTCCTGACAAACCATTATAAAATAGTTTTAAAAAAATTTGAAAATAGGTTAAATATGTAACTAGTTGCATTGAAAATACGGACCGTTACACAGAATAAACGTGTTTGCCTCGTTAAAACCTTAGCTGTGGAAAACCCAGTGGGAAAAACCAACAGTCTTAAGGAATAAGAGTACAACCCACAGGTTACTCCCCCTGATCCGTACAAGCTTCAGGCTTGTAGGTCTCTCAGATGTCTCATCCCGATTCCTTTTACAAGCTTTACAAAAGTACATTTAGGCAGAGCCTTAGTGAACAAATCAGCTAAATTATTACAAGACTGAATCTGTTGTACTTCGACTTGCTTCTCCTCTTGTAGGTCGTGCGTCCAGAAGAACTTAAGAAATATGTACTTCGTCTTGTCACCCTTGATGTAACAAGTCTGTAGTTGATCTATGCATGCTGCATTGTCCTCAAATATCGTGGTTGGCTCAAGGTCACCAGTCTTCAGGCTAGTAGTCACTAAGATGTGATGAATAATTGAACGAAGCCATGCACATTCTTTGCTTGGTTCATGGATCGCGAGGAGCTCGGAATGGTTGGAAGAGATTGCTATAGTGGTTTGCTTCACAGATTTCCAGGAGATGGTTGTACCACCGTAGGTGAACACAAAACCAGTTTGTGATTTCTCTGTGTGAGTATCAGACCTGTAACCTGCATCTGCATAACCAATTAAAGTGGGAGATCCACCTTTAGGGAAATATAATCTCAAGTCAATTGACCCTTGGAGGTAGCGCAAAAGCTGCTTAACTCCGTTCCAGTGGTGCTTTGTGGGCGCTGCACTATATCTGGCTAGAAGATTCACTAAGAACGCTATATCGGGACGCGTACAGTTAGCTAGATATAGAAGTGCTCCAATGGAACTAAGGTAATGTACGTCAGGACCTAACATTTCATCCCCCTCTTCCAGCGAACGGAAGGGGTCCTTATGTACATCCAAGGATCTAACGACCATGGTTGTAATGAGAGGATGACATTTATCCATTAGGAATTCTTTCAGTAATTTCCTTGTATATGTGGATTGGTGTAACAGGATACCACCACGTAGGTGTTCGATCTGTAAGCCAAACCAATACTTTGTTTTGCTTAGGTCTTTCATTTCAAAAGTTATGCTTACAGATATCTCAGTGATCTCTGTAGGAGATCCAATGAGATTTAAGTCGTCCATATAAACGGCGACTATAACAAATCTTATTCCCGATCTTTTAATAAAGATACATGAGCAGACTTCATTACTGGTGAAACCTTGCTGCGCAAGGAAATCACTCAGTCTGTTATACCACATTTTACCTGATTGCTTAAGACCATATAATGATCTTTGAAGTCTTACAGAGTAGACATCCCGAGGTCTCTTTGCTATCTCTGGAGGTAATTTATAACCGTCAGGGAGTTTCATATAGATATCTTTATCTATATTGCCATATAGATATGCAGTCACAATGTCCATGAGCTGCATTTCTTGGCTTTCCAGAGATGATAGGCTTAATAAAAATCGGAACGTGATCGCATCCATAACAGGGGAATATGTTTGTTCATAATCTATCCCCGATCGTTGGGAAAGTCCCTATGATACAAGCCATGCTTTGTAGCGTACGATCTCGTATTTTCATTTCGTTTTTAGATGAAAACCCACTTATAACCCACAGGTTTTACACTTTCAGGTGTTTGGACTACTGGTCCAAGAACTTCGTGTTTCAAGAGTGAGTCCAGTTCTACTCCTATTGCCTTGTTCCACTTTGGTCAATCATCTCTGCGTTTACATTCCGCAAGAGATCGTGGTTCGATGTCATTGTCGTATTCAGCTACGTGCACGGCTGTAACGCCCCGCTCTCCAGGATACCCTGGAAGTACGAATCCGTCCCAATAGATCCTAGTAGGAGCGAGTGTTACGAAGGAAATACAAAAATACGAGCAAGCCACTGCGCACTGCTGGGGTAGCACCTGTAATGTTCCCAATCACAGACAACAAATAACCAAAGAACAACACAGAATAACAATAACACCAACCAGAGTACAACACAAAAGTACATCGTCCACATGTATATACTGCAGTAACTGATACACCATCTCAGTTCTACTGCACAAGTAAACCCCAAGTACAACAACTCTCTATCTCATCTCCTCACTCTACCCCACACGCTTACCTCTGCCACTGGACTCCACTGCACCACCTGTTACCATCTCCAAGAGTCAACGCCTGTAAAGTCAACGGGGGAATGTCAACACGTGTCCCAGTAGGATATCCCAATTCCACGTAGTATACCATCTACAGGCATGAGCTACTATGCATGGAATATGAAGTGCAGTACTATAGCATGCAAGGAAAGACATGTGTATATAATGTTAAGGTAAAAGTAGGAAAACGTACCTGCCAAACTAGTATGTAGCTGCAGAATAGAGTTAGTACTACGAATCATATATAAGGTAAAGGAATTAAAAGTGAATAACAACCAGGCATATGCCAAGAAGGAACTACACGAGGTGCCAAGAGTCAAGTCACACATATCACAACCAACTGTAACTCTCAAAGGACTACGAGAGTCTCAAGCCAGGCTAGTGCCACAAGCATATTAGTAAGCTTATTCAATCAATTAGGAGCTCATTTATCCACTATGTTATTGGAAAACCTGGGTAAACTTTGGATATAAGGACCTGGACTTCACCCCAAGGGTTGGGGTGAAAATGCACACGGCGCAGTGGACACGGACACTGTACGACATCGGGCCTCTTAGCTCCCGCGTCCTTGGCAGGAGTGAGGATCTCCACATATCCATCTCCACAACCAAACCACATCATCACAACCGCCAATTCACATACACTCCCAGTAAAGGCGAGTGGGAATAATCACACATCACATCCCCGGTCTCCAGGTCCAGACCTCATATCCATCATTTACTCAGCCTTCCACCTAAAACCCGGGTTTTACTAACTCACCCTCATTAGAGAGGATTGAGACATATCCAATTTTATAATTTAACATCATACGTAACACGTTAGGGGTCATGATGGCATGGTGGACATATCACCTTAGCCGTCCAACATTAAACATAGGGTCATGCACTCACGTGACATGCCCTCTATCACAACACATCATCCATTCACAAGTACAATGTATCCATGCCATTCAAGCCTCTAACTTCACCAATTATTAATGTGGCTTAAGACCAACACTAACACATGCACGTTACTCAAATTACCGGATATTGCCTTCATTGAGGCATTTCATCAAACACATGATGGAGTCATTAACATAGCCATTATAACATGAGTAAATCCAAGAGAAATTATCACAATGAACCCCTACTTCAAGCAATAACAATGCACATGCACAATAGAGGAAAATTTAACATCAAGTCATAGTTATAACATCTCTTAAACATTTCAGCTTGCTGGAAATTGTAAACAGTCACCACAATTGACTATATATCATTAGTGTTTATTGAGAATTTAACAAAACTTCATAAATGAAAGTTGTAGATATGGAAGTTTTGGATTCACAGATAAAATTTCATGTAAAAATATAAAGTATATGATTTATGGTGAATTAATTGGTGAAGCCTGTCAAATCTGTTTTTCAGACAGATTTCAATGTCTGTATTAAAAGCTAATTTTGGGCATGTTGCAGCCAGAAATTTGAAAAATATGCATTGAGGAGAAATTGTAGATAAACTTGTTAACTTTACAACAAGACCAAGAACAGCAAATTCCATGGAGTGTACATGTAATAAGCTTCATTTTTCTAAGCTGTGTCCAGTTTGACAAAATTTCAAACATGTTGCAAACATTGAATTTTTACTCCTACTTATCGAATTAATCCTATATCAAATTTTATATGATTTTGGCGTAGAATTTCGTGAACTACATGAATATATGTTTTTCAACTTCTATTTTGATCTAGATTAAGATATATGCACGTTTTAACAGAGTTTTAAGCTGCTGGAAATTCCAGGACAGATCGATGAACACAAAAGCTAAGTTAATTCACAAGAAACATGCATGTAAATGAAATACAATGTGAAATTGGAAATCCTACCTTATGAAATTGATGAAGGCTTCTCTTACTTTCCTCCTTCCCTTTCTCATTTCCTTTCTCCTTCCTCCTCTTCATCTTCTTTCCTTTCTCTTTCTCTTCCCTTGGGTTTTCCTCTTCCTCATCTTTCTTTCTCTTCTTTCTTTCTTTCTCTCTTCTTCTTCTTCTTCTTCTTCTTCTTTTTTGATGAGGTAATTTCGGCCAGCCATGGGGTAGGGGTGGGTAGATCATGGAAGGGAGAAAGAAAAATGAGGGAAAAGAAATGAGAAAGAAAAGATAAGAAGAGAAGAGTGAAGAAGAGAGTAGAAATTCCAAGGAAATATCTCTTCTTTGGCTTATCCCATAAGCCATGTTATTCATGAAATGACCATGATGCCCTCACCAACATGCCCCTCCACTTTCAAGTAATTACAAGTTTGCCATTACTTTATGCACACACCACTCTAGTATGTACGCACAGCACCTTTGGTCCAAATGACCATTTTGCCCCTCACCCTTCTAAAAATTTACGGAGATGCCATTAATCCCTAACCCCTTTTCACACTTGCCCATACATACCTCACACATACTCTTACATACCCCCTCTTGCACACGTGCGCACACGTGCACAATGTACACATGTCGCCAAAATGTACGCCTTACCACCCTTGTATCGTATAATGCACGTATCGCTCAAAACGGGACATGACAACGGCAATATTGAACGCAAAGTCGTCGTCAACGAGTGTGCTTTTTCTGTCCAGTACCTCCCTAGTACGTATAAAATTTAATGATGTTTCTCCTATAGTTTCCTCTTCAGTGGAATGTAGGAGGAGAGAGGTAGCTGGTCTGAGCTCAGCATCCTGTGTAGGGTTCATCTTTATTTCTCCAGGATTTTTTCTTTTTCGAGGAGCTTTGTTCTTCGAACCTGGTGGGCATCCTCTCTTCAATTGAAGTACAATCGATTCTACTGCCGATGGATTGCATCCATCTTTGGGGATGTCAATCCCAGCTGGCGTATTGGCAGTAGGGACGTTTGATCTGACAATCTTCTGGTTGTTAGTAAAATTATCCAGTAGTAAATGTATTGTATTCTGAAGATGAAGGATCTTCAGGATCTCATCTTCACATTGACTAGTACACGGATCATAATGAGACAAAGTCTTCGTGTCCCAAGAAATGGTCTCAGAAGCTTCTGGCTTCTTAGACTGTGTGCCTAGTTTTGGAAAAACATTTTCATCAAACGCATAGTCATCAAGATGTGCCTTAAATGCGTCACAGCTAGGAAAGTCAGAAAAGAAACCGGTAGCTACTACCTACCGCTAAGAGAGGTAGCTACATTCGGGAAGAAAGAACTCGCTTTGAAACACAGAGACAAGGATAATCTTTCTACAGTTTGTTTCTTAAGGAAAGGCCGTGTAAAAATAAAGGATCCGCTTTAACATGAAATGGATATCTCCATATCTTTCTGTATATTTCTGATTCATATTTATGAGATGATAAAAAATGGCAAAACCTATACCAAGAATTGGTTCGCGTAGGAATGGACGTATTGGTTTACGTAAGAATGGACGTAGAATACCACTCGTCAGGGGTTCAAGATATCTAATTATAGAGGGTGAATCAAACCCTATATAGATACCCAAACGATGTTGTGGACCCATTTTGGTCCTTTGAGGTGGTGCAATGGGGACGAAAACTGCACAACCAAACACTCTCAAATGAGAGATATTCGAAGGTGCACCAAACGCTAGCTGCATCGGCGATAAAATATGGCTACCAGAGGGCTGTATTCTGATAAGCGATGCGACATGCAATATGGCATGTCCCCAAGCATTAACAGGAAATTGTGATTGTATCAGCTATGGATGTGCAATCCATTGCAGTCTCTTTATCAGAGATTCTGCTAACCCATTTTGGGTATGAACATGTGCTACTGGATGTTCAACTTCGATGCCAGTTGCTCGACAATAGTCTTGAAAGACTTGAGAAGTGAATTCTCCTGCATTATCAAGACGTAGTTTCTTGATATGTTTATCGGAGAAATGAGC
Source organism: Scilla litardierei (assembly GCA_030789695.1). Lineage (NCBI taxonomy): Eukaryota > Viridiplantae > Streptophyta > Magnoliopsida > Asparagales > Asparagaceae > Scilla > Scilla litardierei. The sequence continues at coordinate 334,012,420 of CM061142.1, read as the reverse complement.
CTGTAACTTAATTATTTGTGCCAATAGCTTTGAAAAAACTAGGTTGCGGGTGGACAAGAGGCACACATGAGACCATTTTGATGATGCATCTATCAGTAACATAAAGTACCAAAATGGGCCACTTGCAGAGTGAATAGGCCCGCAAATATCCACATGTATTCTCTCCAAGAAGCTAGGAGACTCTAATCCCACTTTCAGTAGGGATGGTCCCGTTATTAGTTTACCCTTGAAACAAGGTAGACATGGAAAATTACCATTCTGAAGAATCTTCAGGTTTTTCAGATTATGTCCAAAAGATTGGATGATGATACAGTGCATCATTGCCGATCCAGGGTGACCAAGTCTGTTATGCCAGAGTTTGAATCCGGGCGATGAAAGGCACTTCTGGTGCACAGTCAAATTAGTTTCTATAGGTTGAATATGAGTATGATAGAGACCTGACGGGAGTCCCTTAAATCATTCTAAGACAGTTTTTAAACCGTCTTTTTGACGAGTAACATACAGATATTCATCCTCATTTATATCTTTAGTTTCTAAGTGATATCCGTTTAAACGAATATCCTTGAAATTTAACAGATTCCTTTTTGATTTAGGAGAGAAAAGTGCATCTTTTATTATTAGTCTCGTGTTATTTGGGAGAAAAATCGTTGCTTCACCAGATCCTTCAATTATGTTTGACAGTCCTGAAATAGTAATGACAAGACCATCATAATCATTTAAGCTAATAAAATAGATTTTTTCGCAAAGGATTGTGTGCGTCGAGGCACTGTCCACTAGGCACTCACACTTCATCTATAGAACATCCATTCAATACTTTAATAAAAATAAAGACATTCATTATTGAAAAGGAAAGATATAACATGATGAAGCAAACCACAGATGAAGTACTGATAACAGATAAAGTAAATGCATAACAGATAAATATGACATCAGTCAAGGAGGTCATCATTCTCGAAGTCGTCCATTGTGAACTTGGTTGACGGCTGGTTTTCCACCAGATTTGTTTCAACGGGAGACTTCAGGCTCGCCTGATACAGATCTTGGAGGTGTCGTGGAGTATGACAGTTTCTGGACTAATGTCCAATCATGCCACATCTGTGGCATTTGTCCTCCCATTTTTTCTTGGGAATAGATGTCTGTCCAGTGTTCTTTTTCTTTCACTGGAGCTTCTTCTTTCCCTAATTGTTGTTGCTCTGGTGATGGTTGTTGTTCTGGGGAGGACCTCTGGCCTGCCTCTTAGGGGCTTTTCCTTTGTAGAATTTTTCCTTCTGTTTGTTCTTCTGCTTCTGGGAAGAAACTTTGTGAGCCTCAGGGAGAGAAGCTGAGCCTACAGGGTGAAGGTTATGTGTGGCCAGTAGCAAGTCTATATTCTGCTCTGCCATGAAAAGGCAGAAGTGCAGGTCAGAGTACTTGGTGAACTTGCATTCACGGTACTGTTGCATGAGGACTGCATCCTTCTCATGGAAGGATGTGTAAGTCTTTTCCAGCATGCGTTCTTCCGTGACTTCACACAACTTCAGGCGTGAGGTGATATTTTGAAGTGCTGAGTTATGCTCAGCAACGGACTTGAAGTCCTGAAGTCGGAGATTTTCCCACTCATAACGTGCACGTGGGATGATCACATCTTTCTGATGCTTATACATGTTCTTCAGTGCAGTCCACAACTCTAGTGGATCTTCTATAGTGAGATATTCGGCCTTCAGGGTCCGATCAATATGTCGCCTGATATAGATTATGGCTTTCGCCTTATCTACATCAGAGACTATTGGTGTAGAAGCTACCTCAGCAGTGCCCGTTGCTGTGGCCGTAGCCGTAGGCACAGGAGTAGAGATTGTGGCCATAAGGCCATGTGCGCGCAAGTGGAACTTCAGGTCCACATGCCAGCTCAGATAATTCTTTCCAGCCGCAACGAGAACTTCAAAGTCGACGCTCGCTATTTTTGCCCTATTATCTATGCAGTTAAAATAACATGAATTAATAATAAAGCATATTAAAAATTCATGTAAAATTAATAAATTAGTTGTGTGGATCGGCCAGTCACCACATACTAAAGTCCAAAGTTCATAAGATATACAGTCCAGAGAATACAAAAGACAAAAATGAAAAGGTACAACTTGGAAACCCATTGGGGTCCCAGCAAATTTGTAATTTTGCCTCCGTCTTCAGGGAAAGATACTCAGGTCTTTGGCTTATACAAATATATCCTCACTACAATTCAATTTCTCCCAAAAAAGAAAAGAAAATGCGAGGAATATAAAATGGTGACAAACTGGCCGATCCAACACCACAACGTAATTTATTAAACATCCACGCGATTTATAAATTATGCAACAAACACATGCATAAATCATTGCACAACATCACATGTAATTATATGGAAAATTTAAAATATTTAATAATTATTTAGGCCACGAGGAGACATATTATGCACCATTAGGTTAAATAACTGAAGGCAGAGCGATCTCAGGACCTTTCATAATTATTAAATATAAAAATACTAATTAATCAATGTAATAATTATGCAAATAGTGATGTTATTAATATTATATGGACCAAAAACATTATTTTAATAACAAAATTCTCCAAAAATTAAATTTTATTGCCAATAAATGATTTATGATTTATATTATTTTTTTCAGAATTTTCCAGAATTTTGCTGGATTTTTCTGATTATTTTAAGGATTTTTAATAGAAAATCTAATTTAAAAACAGATTTTACTATTGATAAAGGCCCTTTATATGTAAAAAGAGACATTTTGGGTCAGCTAAGGGCATCAGGCCCAGTAGCCAGATATAAATTTATTTATTAAAATAGGTTAAGAATCAAAATCCAACTCCCATAAATTTCAGCTTGGCTGGAAATTTCATAACAATCAGGTTTAACAGCAAATTTCTCCATATATTTGTACAGAATGTGACAATTCAATGTGAATGAAAGTTTTACGTATAGGTGTCATGTGTTCATCTATCAATTTTTATGAAGTTTAGATGAGTATTCTATTTTCGACAGAATTTACGCCAAAGTGTACATGTGCTGGAATTGAAAACAGAAACAACATTGATTTCATGACTTTATTAATCCTAATTTCAGTTCAATTCAGCAAAAGTGGAAAACTAAAAGGTTGTAGATCTTGAAGTTATCTTTCCAACAAGACCAAGAACACTAAATTTCATTAAGTATTTAGGGACTGATCACTGTTTTCGTGAAAGGTGTCCAAACTGGATAAAATCAGACATGTTAGAAAGATTAAATACTTACTCCTATTTACAGTCCGAATTAGACAAAGTTCACAACATGAAGGTTGTAGAAAATAGTCCAAACCATTAGCCATAAAATTTTCAGAACAATTTCAGTTCAAGATTATGAGGAATAAACAAAATAATGAGAAAGCAAATCTGTCCTGATTTCTAGTAACATACAGAGATAGCAGGATCAACAGAGATATTCTGGAAAATCCTTTGGCATGCCGCTTCAGGCGGGTTGGACGTCAACATAGATGAAGACAATAATGGAGATATTTTTTTGTTTGTAATAAAATAGTTTTTATTTGTATTTTGATTTTATTATTACAAGCAACATGCATATGTAATAAAAAATTTTATGGTCCATAATCTATATCTACGAGAAAAAAAAGTATACCTCTAGATCAATGATCTAGGGAAGAACCAAAAAATCCCAGCTCCTGCAAAGCCTTGCAAATAATCGATCCCTCGTCGTCGTAAAAACTTTGCCGCAACAACTAGATTCCTTCGCAAGAGGGAAAATATGTGGGGAAGATGGAATAAAATTTTGTGGCTCAAAAAGAATTTTTCTAGAGCTTCGTGCCAATAACGTGTTTGGAGAAAAAGTAACCATGACAATAGCCCATGGTATCCTTTTATTCATTCATAGTATATGAGGTTACACCTATTAGCCCAAGGGTTCACCCTACTACATGGTAGTGGGGTGTTATGGTGGATAATGAGGGAGGGGAGACCATAAGTCTCCCTCGCTCATAACAAAAGAAGAATTATTTGCTAAATTGATTTGTTTTTCTCATGAGAATTTTGATATTGTTATGACAAAGTACAAATTACGTCATCAACTCAAACTTTTAACTTCCCATTGTTTCGATATTGATAAAGCAGTTGGAAATCTCGTCAGGTTACTGTCTCACTTCACCCATTATACCCTTTTTAAATTTCTATTTTTTCAATCAGCCATGGCCATCGACACCGACATCCCCTTCACCAAGATCTCAATCCTGGGCCCCACCCTCGCCTCCCTCATCCACCACTCCCACCCTTCATCTGTCATCGCCGTCGCCGGCCTCTTCGGCCACGTCACCCGCCTCCCATCCCTGAAATTTTTGATGAATAATGCAGGAAATTTCCTGCATTGACTGCTCATCTACATTTTCAATGCTTTTTCAACAGCAATGAGCACTATTTGTGTTGATGTTCATTTAGTAAAACATAAATACATCACAAATCTAGTAAACCTTATGCTTATAATTTCTTGTAGATTCAGAGATGAAAAGAGTTTTATTATTGTAAAACCGTTCAAATTCTAACGATCCGATCAATAAGCAAATAATCTAAAACTCAGAAGATTATTAGGATATTTATGTTTCAGTATACAACAATCAATCTCAAAAATGGTAATCATCGATGATAGAATATAGTATATATGTTGCGCTAAAGATGCAAATATACAAATGCACAATTCCGTTATAATTAAAATATTTTAGTGACCTATCAAAACATTGTATAAGCTTCATTTTATTTTATAATTCAGCCACAAGTTCTTTACAAAATATTGATGTTGGAAATCTTGCGGGGACCAGATCAGGCCGAGGGAGCGAGTTTTGAAGCACCAGGAGAGCCCAGTCATGCGAGTTTCACCAGACTGTGGGAAAGGTCCATCACTACCGCCTGAAAAAGGAAAGAACACGCGCATTAGAGGAACTGGATGCGGTGGACATCCGATTCAGCTCCGATGCTTGTTACGCGGAGAAAGGAGGGAACTCGACTAGGGGTAGTCGTCGCTCTAGGGTTCCTCGGATGTGTAAGAACTAGGGGATCTGAAATAGAGATTTATAGTGTAAGATTCTACGTACCTGACAGAAAGTGTTTCCTCTCTATTTATAGTGTTTGGAGGGTAACCTGCCTACATTAGTGAGCCCTTGACCGAGGTGGATCCTGTTGAGTATTGGACTTCTCCCTACTTGGTGTTAATGATGAGCAAACATAAATACTTGTGACTAATCCCCTATTTTGCAGTTAATCCATTGCCTAATCTAATTATGAAGATCTACTTGCAATGGAAGACACTCAAAGATCATTGAAAGCAAATGAAATGGATTGGATGATCGTAGATGATGATTGAAGCTCCATGAAGACTTCAAGCTCATGCGTTGGATAGAAGAGAGTTCGTCAATGTAAATTTCTTTTATCTCTTCTAGTATGTAGCTTAGAAGTAGAACATTATTGGAGCACACACACACACATCTTCATTTCTGTCTTAGGACATCATTAGATCTATCGTCCTTAGACTCCAATGCAGTTCTATACTGATTGTGCTTGTATTGTTTATAACCGTCGACTGCTGAACATTGTACAGTCGTCTGTCTTAAAAAAAGTCAGCTGTGTTTTGTTCTACAGTTGCCTATTATACACAAACTTTTACAGTCTAGTTTTGGGCTTCTCTGTTTTATTTCTTCAGGCGACTTATGAATGATTCACAGGCGCCCGTCCAAGTGACAGTTGACTGTGTTTCGTTAATCAGTCGCCTGTCTGTCTTTTGTCCAAATCTTAGCTTCTCTGTTTATTTCGGCCAGTCGACTAATGTTGAATTTACAGTCGACTGTCCATTGGATCAGTTGACTGTCAATGTTGCATCAGTCGTCTGTCTGTGAGCCAATTTGTTGACTCAGCCCTCTGGAAAATCTCAGGGTTTTGACAGTCGTCCGTTGAAGGATTTACAGTCGCCTGTTCTGATTAACAATCGACTGGTATCCCATCGTCAGTCGTCTGTCCTGTTATCCCAGATGTTTTCCAGAATTCTTCAACTTACCCCACTTACGGCCAGTCGCCTGTAGTAGGATTTACAGTCGCCTGTTGGTTCAACGGTCGACTGTCTATGCTTCATCAGTCGACTGTCCACGTGGTAAGTTACCGTTATGAATTCTCACCTACCATATCTGACTGTGCAGCAATCAACTGTGGTTTCTTCAACAGTCGACTGTCGCGAGCGCAGATTCTATCCGTTGAGAGTTTTCTCACGGATTCCAAAAGGGTTTTTGCTAATTCTGTTTTGAGGATTTGAGAAACCTATATATGGAGCATCTACTGTTCTATTGAGATGTTACTCATCCCATTGCAAAATCTTTCAAGCTTTCATTATCAAGATCAAAGCTCTCAAATCCTAAAGCCCTAAGAATTCCTATCTTCAATCTCTTGCTCTCCAACCTAGAACCAAAGAGATATCTTCTAGGCATTTGGTGCAGTCAAGAGAAAGGGCTTTTTCTCTCTTCCAAGATAGTCTTCAACACACAACACACTTCTCCTTCAAGTTCTACTTCAAGGCATAGGTGATTGTAAGTGTTGCTTTCATATTTCATAACTTTCGTTATTTGAATTTGCTCTCGGGTTGTGAGAGTGGTTTGCTTGCTCCCAAGTTGTGGGATTCAAGTTCGGTCGATTGTATTTCGATTTCACTTATAGGATTGCTACAAGTGGGTTTTAAGGAAACCTTAAGTTAGGGTTCTAACTTGAGTATCCGGAGGTATCCGGGTCGAAGGGACGTAGGATTACCGGGAACAAGTCGGGAAGTGACTTGGGTAATCCAAACCCTTAAAACATCCTTGCGTTTGCTTGTGTTTCACTTTGGGTTTAATTTTAATTCCGTACTATTTTGTTGGTTAGAAATTAAATTGGTGTAACCATCTTTTTAAATTGCATAAACACTATTCAACCCCCCTTCTAGTGTTTTTCCCATAGCCAGGGTCCTTACAATTGGTATCAGATTTCAAGGTTATAGCTATGGCATCCAACAACAACAACGTTCCTCCACCGCCTTCGTACAACAATCACGACCGTGATGGAGCGTCCACACTTTTCGAAGGTCAATCAACGGTGCGTCCTCCGTGTTTCAATGGCACGAACTTTGGATATTGGAAATGTTAGATGGAGACGTTCCTAAGGAGTGCTTCACTTTGGAGAACCCTCCACAAGGAATACGTCGAGCCTGGACGACTACCGAAAAATCTGCCGAAGTTAACAACGCAAAAGCAATGAACGCTCTTCATTGTGCATTAAACCCGAATGAGTTCAACAAGATATGCACATGTAAGAGTGCATATTAAATTTGGAACCATCTCGTCGTTACCCATGAGAGAACGAACAAGGTAAAACTTTCCAAACTCTATGTTGCCGTACAAAACTTCGACATGTTTCATATGCAGGAAAATGAAAACATAGCATCGATGTACGGATGTTTTACCGACATCACCAATGAATTGGAAGCTCTTGGCCAAACCTACACTGAACCAGAAAAGGTAAGAAAGATCATAATGGAAATGACCTCCAAATGGGAAAGAAGAGCTATCGCCAAGAAGGAGGTCAATGACTTGAAGACTTACACAGTTGTGAATCTTATCGGGACTCTCATGTCTTATGAAGTAAGACGGGAGAACCGATTAAAGATTCGAGCTATGATGAATCCTCCGGAGGCCAAGAAGAAAGCTTTGGCATTCAACGCCAATTCCTCATCCTCCGATAGTGAAGATTCAGAAGATGAGATGGATTTGGATGAAATGGCCCAAATGGCGAAGAAGTTCCAATGCTTCTTCCGCAAAGGTAAATTTTCCTCTAACAAAAGATTTGAGTCTACTAATAATACTTCCTCTCTTTACTTTAAGTGTAATAAGCCAGGGCACATCAAGAAGGATTCCCCAATGCTAAGAAACAAAGAGAAGTGGAAGGCTCCGAAGTACCACAAGTCCGAGAAGAACAAGAGAGATAAGAAGAAAGGACTCGTCGGTACATTCGATGACTCAAGTGGAGACTCATCAAGTGATTCCAATGATGAGAAGGGCGAAGTGCCAACATGTGCTTCATGGCACTAGAAGATCCACTCTCCGATGAGAGTGATTCCGACATGGATGATACCGAGGTAACAATGGATGAATTACGTATTGCTAATGAAGAATAGTTTGCTAAGTATCAATCTCTAATGCTTAGATATATTAGCTTAAAGAAATTGAATGTTAGCAATTCATCCATTCCATGCATCATCAACAATGACACCATTGTTGATACTTTAACTCTTGAGAAAGCAAATTTAGCTTCTCAAAATGTCACTTTGAAAAATGAGGTGAATAACCTGAAATCTCAACTAGATTAAATACATCCTAAGGATAATAGTGATCTAGTTTCATGACACACACAATTGGGTTTAGAGAATGATTCTCTTAAAACTCAAGTGCACGAGCTCAAAGCACAGGTGTCCACCTTGGATACCAATATTTCTTCTCTTAAGGAGAAATATGAGCTCATGTCCTCCCGTAGTGTGAGATTTAATAAGGGAAAAGGACAATTGGACGATTTGCTAGCAAACCAATTTCTGGCCACACATCGTGTTGGTCTTGGTTTTGTGAATGCAAATGCATCCAATGCTCGCACTTCTTATAGTGGTGTCACTATAGACTCTGTGAGGCCATCCTCCGGTGCATCCACAAGTGGTGTCAAAGACACTATAGGTAGCAAACCTACCAAGAAAGTCACCACTTCACCATCTCTTCCTTTTGACAAGAAACCCTCTAAGGGTGGAAACCAAAAGAGAAGTCATGCTTACATGTACACCAACCTTCATCCATGTAGGAAATCTCCTACTTCACAAGTGGATACTCATGACAACTTTTATGCTCCACACCCACGTACACGTACAAATCCACACCTGAGAAATACTCATGTACGTGCTCCTATACACCGATATGCTCATACACATCATTCTTACATGTATGCACAACCTCCACTGTTGAATATTGGACTCCCCGGATTTGGTTTTGATGATGAGCAAACATAAATAATCCATGAACTAACAATTTGTGAGCGCAGTTTTGGAGATCGTCGCCAAATTCACGAGAACATTCAAAGCGACATCTCAACACTTCCCAAAACTCGTATTTATGCCTAAAGCTTCGTTGAAGCTCTTGTGCCATTTTGGAAGTTATGAAGATTCAATCGAAGCTCTCGAAGACCGTTTATTAAGGTTTTATTTATAGTCTTTTAGCTTCGATTTATATAGAATGTAAGCCTTGAGTATATCTTACGTTTCTATCTTCATTTCGCTCATTTCGTAGCTCTAGGATCCTTGCACAAGTTCATTCTAACTTCCTCGAAGCATCGCGCTTCGATTCGGACTTTATTGTGCATGTTAGTTGGTACAAGAACAAGTACTGACCGACTAGATGGTGATCTAGTCGGTCGGCAACTGTTCTTGGACCGACTAGTTTGATTCCTTAATTTCTTGGACTTTACTGTTTACTGTTAGTCGGTCTACGTTGACTCACCGACCGATTAGTTTGTGAACTAGTCGGTCAGTGATGCTTCTTTGACCGACTAGTTGTGACTTAATGTTCATACTAAAATTCTCCTAAGCTACTGTTTATCGTTAGTCGGTCTAAGAACGTTTGGTGACCGACTAGTTGACAATCTAGTCGGTCAACTTTTGTTCTTAAACCGACTAAGTCATATTGCATTCAGACTAATTCATTTTGCCTCTTAGTCGGTCTACGTTCATTGACTGACCGACTAGTTGTGAAACTAGTCGGTCAGACAGTCTTCTTGGACCGACTAGATTTCTAGGTCTGAAATTCTATCTCTTCTCAGATCTTCACTTAGTCGGTCCATGCTGTTTGACTGACCGACTAGTTGATGAACTAGTCGGTCAGTGATTGTTCTTTAACCGACTAATTCTCACAGATTTCTATCCGTTGGTGAATGACCTAACTTGTTTTTATGGGACCCTATAAATACGAACCTAGGTCATTTCTATCTAGGTTAGAGCTGCCATTAAGAGATTCATTGAGTTCTAAAGAGATAGCCATTCTCACTCTAATCTAAAGCTCTCTTCCTCACAAGAAACCCATTCTCTCTCATTTCTAGATCTAGAATCCATCTAGAGAGAAGGTTGTTCTTGGTGAGCTCTTCAAGCTATTGCTTGATCCGAGTCTCCAAATCATCCCTAGGCACCGATTGCTGGTCATTTCCTTGGTGCTAGGTCTTGGTGACTTCATCTTCCTCAAATCCTTCATTTCACCATTTGGGTAAGAAAAACTCAAGGTATAGGATTTTGTGGTAAGATTGTTTATTTCATATTAAACTCTTTAATATTGCTTTGTGATTCTCTCGGTTGTGAGAGAAGGTTGTGATCCCGGGTTGTGGGATTCACGTTTGCTATTGCATGTATGATTTGATCTTGTGAAGGTTTTTCACAAGATATTCATAGTGGAAATCTTGGGTTAGGGTTTCTAACCTAAGTATCCGGAGGGGATCCGGGTGGTTGGGACGTAGGATCACCGGGAACAAGTCGGGGAGACTTGGGTGGATCCGAACCCATTAACATCGTTTGTTAGCTTTGTTAATTTTTGTGTTGTCATTCAATTTAAGCTTCCGCAAATTGATTTGGTAGTTGTTTGCAATTTAATTTGGAATTATACTCCTTATTATTTTAAAGTACTATTCACCCCCCCTCTAGTACTTGTGCAGTAGCTGGTAGGGCATTACATTTGGTATCAGAGCCAGATACTCAGCTATGTCTGCCAACGACAACAAGACCGTGCCTCCACCTTCCAACTATGACACCTTCAGGAACCGTGAAGGAGCATCTTCGGTGATGGAATGACATTCCTCTACGAGGCCTCCATTCTTCAACGGTACCAACTATGGGTATTGGAAATGCTGGATGGAAACCTTCCTCCGGAGTGCATCCTTATGGAGGACTACAATGAAGGAATACATCGAACCCAAAGAAGAAGACTTTGAGAAATGGACTACCGCGGAGGTCGCCGCGGAGGTAATCAATGCCAAGGCAATGAACGCCTTGTAATGCGCATTGGAGCCCGAGGATTTCAATAAGATATGCACATGTAAGAGTGCATATCAAATTTGGAACTCCCTCCTCATACTTCATGAAGGGACGAGTAGGGTAAGAGACTCTAAACTCGTAGTCGTAAACAAAGATTACGAAATGTTTCATATGCAACAGGGCGAGAAGATGAAAGAATATTACGCTCGCTTTGTTGACATAATAAACGAGTTAGAGGCCCTCGGCAAGTCCTACACTCAAAAGGAGAAGTGCTCAAAGATTATTGAAGGACTTCCCTCTTCTTGGGAAAAACGTACCTTCGCCATTGAGGAAGGTAATGACATGAACAAATACACCGTTGTTCAACTAATGGGTACTTTGATGTCATACGAGGTACGCAAAGATAGCAAGGTGAAGTTACAAGAAAAGATGAAGTCCTATTTAAACCTAGATGCGCCTAAGAAAAAGGCGATTGCATTCAAGGCGGCTTCATCCACCTCTACCGATGATGAGGACTCGGAAGAAGAAATGGACATGGAATCCATTGCACTCATGGCAAAGAAGTTCAATCGCTTCTTCCGAAAGGGTAACTTCAAACAAAAATCTAAGTTTACTTCTACTAACGCCTCTCCACCTTTGTGCTTTAAATGCAATAAGCCAGGACACATCAAAGCGGATTGTCCTCAAAACAAGCAAAAGGAGAAGTGGAAGGCGCCGAAGTTCGACAAGTCAAAGAAGTACAAAAAGGGGTACAAAAAGGGACTTGTCGGAACAACATTCACCGACTCCGAGGATTCCTCAAGCGGAGAGTCGGACGATGAGCACGTGGAGCAAGCGCACATGTGTTTCATGGCAAGAGAGGAGAACGATCAAGGATCCTCCTCTTCCGATGATAGCGACGACGAAGGCGATGAGGTAACGATGGATGATCTTAGGGATGCTAACTCTCACTTATGGTCTAAATATACAAAATTAGTAAATCGATATACTAAAGTAAAAGATGACCTAGCTAGCATTCAAACCTCGCCTAAGACTATCATCACCAACAACGACACCGTTGTTGAAGAGTTAAGAAATGAGATTGTCAATCTCAAATCTAAACTTGAACATGTTAGCATTGATGATCCGGAAGAACATAGGATAGCGGATTTAACTTCTCAAAACTCGACTTTGAGTATTGAGAACGAGAATCTTAAATCTCGTGTTTTTGTGCTCACATCGCAAGTATCCAATTTGGATACTTCTATGCGTTCTCTCAAAGAGAAATATGAGAACACATTGGGCCGAATTAACAAATTCAACAAAGGTAAGGACCATTTGGATTAAATCCTAAGTGACTTACTTCTGGCCAATCACCACATTGGTTTGGGGTATACGATGGGATGTCCATCCAAAGCGGCCACTACTTTTGTTAGGCCAACTTCCGGTGATTCTACGAGTGGTAGCAAACACTCTATTGATAGTTCATCTACCAATGGTGCTTCCACCTCGTCCACACCCTCTTTCGGAAAGAAACCCACTATGGGTGGACCTCCAAAGAAGGGTCATGCTTATATGTACACAAATACCATGCCACGTAGGAACACACGTCCTACTCCACCATCTCACACATATGATGATTTTTATGCAACACATTCTCGGGCACGTGCACACCATGTGAGACACCCTCACGCACGTGTTCCCACACATGCATATGTTCACCCACCGCATCATATGAATAATTCTCGTCGTGCACCATTCCATCATGTTCCGTATGCCTATCCACAACATGCATCACGTAGAAATCAACGTCGCATGCATGCACCCAATAGGATGATGGCTCCCAAAATCTTCACTATTTGGAGCCCAAAGGACACAAGCATGGACGAAAAACAAATGTATATGAATGCTTATTTTTCGGATGTTGTGCATAGTAGAGATTATGTGGGGAAGTCAAAGTCCAATTGGACTTGGCTTCCAAAGGTCTAACCTTTGAGGACCCAATGACCTTGGGTACCATGATATGAAAGTCTCTATCTTTAGGTACTCAAGGAAAAGAAAAAGAAAAGGAGCAACAAATATAAATTTAGCTCCAAAGGGAATTGGATACTCGATAGCGGGTGTTCAAAACACATGACGGGTGACGCTAAATTGCTCTCCGGAGTGGTTCCCATTGCAAATGGAAATCGCGTCGTATTTGGAGGCAATGAGAGCGGAACGATCGTCGGTGTTGGTAAAGTGGGTAACCCTTCTAAACCCTTAATTAGTGATGTCTATCTAGTTAATGGTTTAAATCATAATCTTATTTCAATAAGCCAACTTTGTGACAAAGGTTACAAAGTTAGTTTTGCGAAAGGATTGTGTCATATTTCAAATGATAATAATAAATTATTATTTTCCGGCACACGCCATAAAGATATTTATATTTTGGATCTTCCTAAGTCATATGAACAATGTCTCGTTGCCAACACAAGTGAACAACACTTATGGCATCGACGCTTTGAACATGTGAACTTTGGAACACTTTATAAGCTTTCGAAATTAAATTCCATTAAAGGTTTTCCGAAACTCGTTTTTGAAAAGAAAAGTTTTTGTGATTCTTGTCAATGTGGCAAGCTTCCTAAATCTTCATTTAAACCTAAGAAAAGCATTTCTATGAAACGGCCACTAGAGCTATTACATCTAGATTTATTTGGGCCGACTAGAGTTGCTTCCTTAGGAAATGCAAGGTATGGACTAGTCATCGTTGATGATTATTCAAGATTTACATGGGTATTTTTCTTATGTAATAAAAATGAAGCTTTTGAAAACTTCACAATATTTGTAAAGAAAGTACAAAATCTCATCGGAACCACCATTGTCACTATTCGTAGTGATCATGGGGGTGAATTTGAGAATGAGTCTTTCTCAAATTTTTGTGATGATCTTGGAATTACTCACACGTTTTCTTTCCCTCGCGCACCTCCTCAAAATGGTGTTGTTGAGAGGAAGAATAGAACGCTTGTGGAGTGTGCTCGCACTATGCTCGAAGATAGTCAACTTGGTTATCAATTTTGGGCGGAAGCGGTACACACCGCTTGTTATGTGTTTAATAGAATACTTTTGAGGCCCGGCACCAAACAAACTTGCTATGAATTGTTGTTTGGTAGATTGCCTCAAGTTAAACATTTTCGTGTTTTCGGCGCAAAATGTTTTATTAAAAATACATATGATAATTTGGACAAGTTTGATCCGAGATCGGATGAGGGGATATTTGTTGGGTATTCCTCACGTAGCAAAGCCTACCGGATATACAACAAAAGATCCTCTACGATCGAGGAATCACTTCATGTCTCTTTTAATGAGAATTTTATTACTTCTAGAATTTCAAATGACAATGATTCTATGGATGTTTTATGTGATTCGTTTGAAAATTCTAAGTCTATTGATTCAATTGATTCTATTGAGACTAACCCGACTAATGAAGTTGTTGAGAATGTGCCTAGTGATCAAGGTATTCCCAAACGGCTTCATACCGTCCGCGACCATCCCCATGAGCAAGTAATTGGCAATATTCATGATAGTGTCAAGACGAGATCTCATGTCCACCACTTTGCCAATAGTGCCTTTGTCTCATCAATAGAGCCAAAGAATATAGTTGAAGCTTGCGAAGATAGTGCTTGGATCCTTGCCATGGAGGAGGAACTCATTCAATTCGAGAGGAATGAGGTATGGGAGCTTGTTCCTTTGCCATCGAAGAACCACACCGTCATTGGGACAAAGTGGATCTTCAAGAACAAATCCGACGAAAATCAAGTCGTCATCCGGAACAAAGCTCGGTTAGTTGCTCAAGGCTATCGCCAAGAGGAAGGTATCGATTTCGAAGAATCCTTCGCTCCGGTAGCTAGATTAGAATCAATTAGACTTTTATTGTCTTATGCATGCCATAAAAATTTTAAGTTATTTCAAATGGATGTTAAAAGTGCATTTTTAAACGGAGATGTCGTTGAGGAAGTTTACGTTTCTCAACCTCCGGGCTTCATAAATGAAAAATTTCCAAATCATGTTTTTAAACTAAAGAAAGCTCTTTATGGTTTGAGACAAGCTCCTCGAGCTTGGTATGATCGCCTAAAGAATTTTCTTTTGGATTTGAATTTTAAAATGGGCGAAGCCGATTCTACACTTTTTGTTAAGCATGCGAATAATGATATTTTATTAGTTCAAATTTATGTTGATGATATCATTTTCGATGCTACTAACTTCACTCTTTGCGAAGAGTTTTCTAATGTTATGAAGGAACAATTTGAGATGAGCCACATGGGCGAACTCAAATATTTCTTAGGTCTCCAAATTCGCCAAATGAACGATGCAATCTTCATCCACCAAACGAAGTATACGGTGGAGTTGCTTAAGCGATTTGGAATGGAAAGTGCTTCCGGAAAAAAGACTCCAATGAGCACGACTACGCATCTCGACAAGGATACGGGCGGTAAGGATGTAGACATTAGTCTATATCGAGGTATGATAGGTAGTTTACTTTATCTTACCGCAAGTAGGCCCGATATTATGTTTGCCGTATGCATATGTGCTCGTTATCAGTCTCAACCTAAGGAGTCTCACTTAGTAGCGGTAAAGCGTATTTTCCGTTATCTAAGTTACACTTTAGATTTTGGATTACTTTATCCGAAATCTAGCACGTATGAGTTAGTCTCATACAGTGATGCCGATTATGCGGGATGCAAATCCGACAGGAAAAGTACTAGTGGCACTTGCCATTTTCTAGGAAATTCTCTTGTCTCTTGGTTTTCCAAGAAGCAAAATTCCGTATCACTTTCAACCACCGAGGCGGAATATATTGCCGCCGGTGCCGCTTGTGCCCAGGTTCTTTGGATGAGACACACTTTGAAGGATTTTGGTATTCACTGTGATACTAGCCCTATCATGGTGGATAACCAAAGTGCTATCTGTCTTTCAAAGAATCCGGTGCACCATTCCCGATCAAAACACATAGATGTCCGACACCATTTCTTAGATGATCATGTTGCTAAAAAGGACATCATTTTAGTGTACGTTGAAACCCAAAAGCAAATCGCCGATATTTTCACGAAACCCCTAAAGGAGGACTCCTTTGTGCGGTTGCGTCGAGAATTGGGGATTATGGGTGAATCCGAGATATAGGATTCATATTTCATTCAATTATCTTGCATGCTATTATATTTTGCGATATTTCATTCATGCTAGATTTATTGAATTTTTGGGAATTTTATGTGATATGTTTGAATTTATGATCGAATTCGTATTTCAATGTCGTATTTAAGATTTCGACGTTTTATGGGGTAATTTAGATGACTAATGAGAGTTTTAAGTTGTTTCATCCAAGTGGTTTGTGAAGAGAAATCAATTATCAAATTTTGAACTCTTCTAGTCAGTCTAAGTTCATTTGTCAACCGACTAGATGCTCATCTAGTCGGTCAGCAAGTGAACTCAGACCGACTAGATCAAGCTTTCATCCATCTCCTATCATTTTCTTTCGTTAGTCGGTCATAGTACACTTTCCGACCGACTAGATTGAAAACTAGTCGGTCAGTAAGTATACTGCGACCGACTAAATCGAGCCCTAAATTTTGCTGTTTGCCTCTGTTTCGACTTAGTCGGTTCAAGCTCATTGACCGACCGACTAGATCGTAATCTAGTCGGTCAGTACTTGAACTGTGACCGACTAAGTGGGTTAGGGCAAATGTGTCTTTTTGATTCCAGACCGACTTATACTCACTTTGGTTCGACTAAAATCATTCTTAGTCAGTCTTCTCCTCTTCTCCAGCCCGATCAACCCCAAAACCCATCTCGAGCCCCCTCGTATTCCGTCGACTCCGGCCATCTCTCCGGCCATCCCCGCCGTCCGCCGCCGTCGCCTCCTCCTCCTAGGTATCTTCCCCCTCCTCCTAGGTCGATTTCTTTCCCTAGGGTGCGATTTCATCTTCTAGGTATTCTAGGGTTTCGGAATTTTTCATCTTAGGGCTTGTGAGTTTGGGTTTGTTTGTTGTGTGCTTAGGGTTTGTTGTTGATCCTCCGTGATTGCTTGCTTGTACTCGTCGTGCCACGACCATGGCTAAGACGAGGATTCCCATCGCCTCTTCCGGGGCTTCTCCTATGTCTATAGGGCCGTCCAACCCTAGGAATCCATCTAAGCCCAAGCGCCGTGCCAAATCTACCCAAGCTTCCCCCTCTTCGCCTCCTCTGAAGAAGCAGAGGTCGGCGACTCTAAAACCCAGAAAGAATTTGCCTAAAAAGCCCATCCTCCACACACCTGGTACTCCTCCCGATTCCGACACTGAATTTATCCCTGAGGATGAGCCTACCACTAGGGAACCCACTCCTCCACTTCGTCCTAGGACTCGCCAGCCAAAGGGAAAGGGCCCAATGCCAGCGGGGGGTGTTGACATATCGTTGTGTCGCGACGACCCTTTGTGTCTCGCGGCCTACACCCGTATTGAACACTGCCCGATGCTATTGGAGCACTACGTCCAGTTTTCTGATTTCCTTGGCTTAGCTGACCTACTCTCCTATAGTGGTCTCCTTGATTATCTCCGATACGACCCCAAGGCCAATCCCAAACCTTATCCTCGTCTAGTGAAATTGTTCTATGCCAATCGTGTTCGAGGCCAGTACGATGCCAGCCACTCCATTGAGACTACTGTCTTGGGAACTCCTATAGTTCTCACGGCAGAAATCTTGGGGGATATTCTTGGCTGTTCGTCGTGTGGTCTCCTTCCTTCGGACATTTCCGTCGATGATATTTCATCCTTGGATCAGTCAGTTCTTTCAGATATCTTCCAGGTTATCCCCTCCACATTCATTGGTGTTCCATCGAAATCTTTCAAGCCGAATGCGTGGGTCCTTAACTTGATCTTGAAGTCATGTCTTCTCCCTAAATATGGATCGTCTTCACTTCCATCCCAGCCGTTCTTGAAATTGATCTACGCTCTTTTCTTGGGATGCGAGATTAATTGGGCTCGCGTGATACTCGATAAGATGGACTCTTTCGAGTGTATACGCAAGACCAATAAATCTGCGCATATTCCATATCCTTGTCTGTTGACTCTAGTCTTTCATCATTTCCGAGTCCCTCTCCCTCCTGACGATGAGCGTCCCTTGGGTACTCCTCTGAACGCGACGGCCGTGAAGAAATCTCTAGCGGCGCTTCGTCACGTGCAGAGGTCTACCACATCTGCTTCCCAGGCTTCTCCGTCAGCTGCTGCAGCCCCCTCTCGTCCTGCTACATTAGATGATGTCATACGCCTTCTTCGTCGGCACGAGTCGCGTTTGGCTCGTACCGAGGAGGTCGTCTGCCGTATGGCTCAGATGATGGGGATTGATCTTCCTCCTTCAGTCTCTGAGGCCGAGTAGATGGACGATGAGGAGATTGACGAGCTTGTCACTTACTTGGCTCGTGGCGATGAGGCCACGGCCACTGCTGCTGCTGCTGCTACCACATCTTCTGCTCCTGGAGATGGCACCACTTCCGGTGCTCCAGAGCCTTCTGCACTTCAGACGTCTGAGCCTCCTGCTGACCCTGCTGATGTGCCTGCTGGTGTTGAGCCTGTTGCTGTTGCTTCCACACCTACCCCGACGATCCCGTCTGTTGAGACACCTCTACTCCCTGCAGAGCCTGAGTCCACTCCGTCGACTGGACCCACGGAGACTGCAGATCCAGCCACTTCCTCGTGATCGCTGTTCCGAGGACTCTCCACTACGCTTTGGATGATATATTTTTTAGTGAGAGTATTTTGGGTTTGGATGGGGTTTGAGAGTTGTTTTGATGTATTTTTGAGCTTTCAGGGTTTCGGTGTTGGTTGTTTTGATACACTTTGGATGATGTTGCTGATGGTTATTTTGTTGTATTTTGATGTTGACGATGATGATGTATCTTTTGATGTTTATATCCATGGTCGTTTGTATTTTGATGTACTCGTTGGGATATCTCTTTGGATGTACTCATGATGTTATCATTTATATATTTACATCGTCGTTCTCTTTGTCCTAATTCGTCGTGCACATTTAATATTCGTTCAATGCATATATTGTGTGAATACGTCGTTCGATGCATGAAAACTTGGTTAAATAGATTTAAATTCTAGAATTGTATAGAATTGTTTTCCATGCACAAATTTAACCAAGAATATTGAATATTGAAGAGTATGTTTCTTTATTCAATTAATGAATAATTATTTGGTATTTTTGATGATTTTGATTATCGCTTTTTGATAATGGACAATTTTGGCACACCTTGTTTTTGATTTTATCGCTTTTCCTTTGGTGTCAATTAGTTCCATCGTCATTGTCTACGACTCCCGATGTTGGATTTTCCATTTCCTAGTTGTTGTCGTTGTATGCCCCCCATTTTTGGGATAATGCCAAAGGGGGAGAGATAATGATAATAAATAGCGCAAATGAAAATTTAACTCAATTTTCCAAGAATCTAGTTTGATATGTTAGATTCAGGGGGAGTTAAGATACATATAAGGATTTTCAAAATCCGATATTTCGAAAATTGATTCTCTTTATTTATCTTACTCATCTGATTGATGCAATTCATATATATTCATTTTGGAATTAACGTGTCATCAATGCAGGGGGAGTAAGTATTTTACATTTGAATCATTATTTTTGATTATTATTTATGTTGGTTTGTCATCACCAAAAAGGGGGAGAATGTTGAATATTGGACTCCCCGGATTTGGTTTTGATGATGAGCAAACATAAATAATCCATGAACTAACAATTTGTGAGCGCAGTTTTGGAGATCGTCGCCAAATTCACGAGAACATTCAAAGCGACATCTCAACACTTCCCAAAACTCGTATTTATGCCTAAAGCTTCGTTGAAGCTCTTGCGCCATTTTGGAAGTTATGAAGATTCAATCGAAGCTCTTGAAGACCGTTTATTAAGGTTTTATTTATAGTCTTTTAGCTTCGATTTATATAGAATGTAAGCCTTGAGTATATCTTACGTTTCTATCTTCATTTCGCTCATTTCGTAGCTCTAGGATCCTTGCACAAGTTCATTCTAACTTCCTCGAAGCATCGCGCTTCGATTCGGACTTTATTGTGCATGTTAGTTGGTACAAGAACAAGTACTGACCGACTAGATGGTGATCTAGTCGATCGGCAACTGTTCTTGGACCGACTAGTTTGATTCCTTAATTTCTTGGACTTTACTGTTTACTGTTAGTCGGTCTACATTGACTCACCGACCGACTAGTTTGTGAACTAGTCGGTCAGTGATGCTTCTTTGACCGACTAGTTGTGACTTAATGTTCATACTAAAATTCTCCTAAGCTACTGTTTATCGTTAGTCGGTCTAAGAACGTTTGGTGACCGACTAGTTGACAATCTAGTCGGTCAACTTTTGTTCTTGAACCGACTAAGTCATATTGCATTCAGACTAATTCATTTTGCCTCTTAGTCGGTCTACGTTCATTGACTGACTGACTAGTTGTGAAACTAGTCGGTCAGACAGTCTTCTTGGACCGACTAGATTTCTAGGTCTGAAATTCTATCTCTTCTCAGATCTTCACTTAGTCGGTCCATGCTGTTTGACTGACCGACTAGTTGATGAACTAGTCGGTCAGTGATTGTTCTTTGACCGACTAATTCTCACAGATTTCTATCCGTTGGTGAATGACCTAACTTGTTTTTATGGGACCCTATAAATACGAACCTAGGTCATTTCTATCTAGGTTAGAGCTGCCATTAAGAGATTCATTGAGTTCTAAAGAGATAGCCATTCTCACTCTAATCTAAAGCTCTCTTCCTCACAAGAAACCCATTCTCTCTCATTTCTAGATCTAGAATCCATCTAGAGAGAAGGTTGTTCTTGGTGAGCTCTTCAAGCTATTGCTTGATCCGAGTCTCCAAATCATCCCTAGGCACCGATTGCTGGTCATTTCCTTGGTGCTAGGTCTTGGTGACTTCATCTTCCTCAAATCCTTCATTTCACCATTTGGGTAAGAAAAACTCAAGGTATAGGATTTTGTGGTAAGATTGTTTATTTCATATTAAACTCTTTAATATTGCTTTGTGATTCTCTCGGTTGTGAGAGAAGGTTGTGATCCCGGGTTGTGGGATTCACGTTTGCTATTGCATGTATGATTTGATCTTGTGAAGGTTTTTCACAAGATATTCATAGTGGAAATCTTGGGTTAGGGTTTCTAACCTAAGTATCCGGAGGGGATCCGGGTGGTTGGGACGTAGGATCACCGGGAACAAGTCGGGGAGACTTGGGTGGATCCGAACCCATTAACATCGTTTGTTAGCTTTGTTAATTTTTGTGTTGTCATTCAATTTAAGTTTCCGCAAATTGATTTGGTAGTTGTTTGCAATTTAATTTGGAATTATACTCCTTATTATTTTAAAGTACTATTCACCCACCCTCTAGTACTTGTGCAGTAGCTGGTAGGGCATTACATCCACATGTCATGTATGACCCATATGTTTCATACAACATGCATGTTCCCAAGCATATATATCATTCTCGTATGTCCAATGCATATCCACCACCACATTCTTATGCTAGAAACCATGTTCCTAAGAAGCATGCACCACATAGAAATCTAACAAGTATGCATGCGACTAGGAAAAGGACTCCCAAAATTTACACCATTTGGGGTCCTAAGAACACTAGCTTAAATGATAGGAATGCATATGTTGATTCCTATTTTCATGATGTTATTAAGAATAGCAATTATGTTGGGAAGCGGAAGTCCACTTGGACTTGCTTCCAAAAGGCTAATCCCCTTGGACCCAACAGATATTGGGTACCATGAGCTTATGGTATATTATGTAGGTACCCAAGAGAAAGAAAAAGAGCAATAAAGGTCATATTAGCTCTAAAGTTGTCACGCCCAGCTTCCCAAAAACATGGAGGCGAAGCGTGAGAAGGTCCGCACGGACTTGAAGCTGCAAAGCCGCAAGTCCGATAAGCGTCAAATAAAACGAAGTAGCAGGTCCCTGTAATGTGACTAAGAACAACAATATCAATAATAGGAAAAAAAGAGACAAATAATATAACATTATCCAGCTCATAGTCCAACAAAGGTCCAACAACCAGAAATGCCACCAGGCAAACCAAAAGAGTCAAAAGCAAAAGGCCTAGCATGGCCAACAGAATCTAACAAAACGGTGCTACTCACCGACAACCGCAGCTAACAAAAGAAGAGTACGAAAGATCTCTAAGATTGATCACCAGTGTCCTCGTACTCCACGTCACCAAGAGGTTCGGGCACGAACTCCACGAACTCGTCACCCTCCGCAACTGTCTCTGGCTCAGCAACTAACATGCGTCACCCAAAGAGAAGGGGCACATGTCAGCAAGTCTAAAAGACTTGTGCAAGGAAACTATAAAAGTAAAGCAACCTAACAGTTCTAAAGTAAAGTATGACATGGATAAAAAATAACAAATGACATGGCATGGCAAGTAAACAAGTAAAAGACAAGTACTGGAATTGTAATCACGTCGTGCACAAAGATTTCGCCCTTTGGCTAGAGTGGCTGTACGGGCCAACTCTTACGCTCAAGTGACCGTTTATCCCTACCCCTCCACGTGTATCGAGCCATGGCATTACCCCCGAACACGGAATGCTCTCTTCTGGATCACGAGCCAGGAAGTGTTTTTAACACGGATGGCGTAGGGTTATGCCCGCATAACGGGTGCCTAGCCGGTAACACGGAAACATGGATTGTACAAGTAGTGTAGCATGTGCTACGATGCAAGTTTAACTAGGATGACATGTATGATGCAATGCATGGCAGTTAACTATTCAAATGCGTACAGTTAAGGAATTTAAACATGACATATATCAATGCATAAATGATATGGCAAAGTGTCGGATCTAGCTTCGTTGTCAAGCTAGATCACAAAGTTGCGCCTAGATCGCTATCATTTCACGATCTAGTCTCTTTCACTCTAGTACGAGGAATTGGCCTAAAGACATGGCCTAAAGAAAAGTTGGCAAGTTTCACTTGCCTGTTTCTGGTGAGGTCGGTTGTCGTGGGTTCGTCTTGTCGAGCGTTACGCTATGGAACGACTGGTTCTCTGTTTTGATTAAATACATGTTTGAATCAGATTCGTCTCAACATAACCGGAACATTAAATAATGAGCTGTTTTTATTAGGTTCTCTATATCTTAGGGTGATATCCATAACATGTTAAGAATGTACATATATATATATACTAATAAAGTTCACATACTGCTAACTCACACACTATTATAATTACTAGCACTCAAATACATTAATTCAAGTAATATGAGATAAGGTACTGATTTATTCTCATATGTATATAATTTAATAAGCAGTTTACTAGAACTCATTAGAATATGAAGTTAACGTATAAATACTAACTTGCTGCTTAGGACTGTATTAAAGGTGTATGTATTACAAGTTATAACCCCTACTGTACTAGTATACTATCATAAACATTCTAACATGTTAGTCTACAGTCATATATGTTGAATAAAACATTTTTTTTGCGTTTCAATTCTACTGCATGCATTAACAGCTCACATATGTATACCTTTAACAAGCTAATTACAAGTGTTAAGCTAGCTCACTAATTCTCCCTTTTTCTACTATATTAAAACGGCTTAGGCGCTAGCATAAGTGAGACTTGAGCATGCAAGGTTAGAATATACTGCCAACAACCTATAAGTAATATTAAACTCACTTTTATAAGCTTAGCCTATATGGTGACACTGCTCCCGTAAATAAAAGATAAGACAATCCCCTATTCTTTGAAAGAAAACACAGTTTGTAAGAGGAGTGGTATAATAAGGTGATGATGCTGCCGCATGGGTTGATATCATAAATATTCGAACTCACCGGTTTGGGTTCCTCACGTAGATTTACAGGTCGAGGCCACAATGTTTTGGCGGCGGGGCAGCGCACGACGTGGACGGCGGCACGGCTAGTGGCAGCGACAAGGCGGAGCTGATGCTGCATCGGGTTGCTGTTATCGGAAGCGTGGGGTTGATGCGGTTGTGGATTCGTGCGGGGGCTTACTCGGAGGCAGCTGGGAAGGGTGGCGAAGGAGTTGAGGGCTGGCGGCGTGATGGGACGAAGGGGAGGTGAGGGTGCTGTGGGTTCTAGGCGTGCGGCACTCGGGGTGTCGGAGGCTTGGTGCTTGCGGCGGTTGTACGGTGTGGTGTTGGGTCTCGGAGGAGGAGGCTTTGGTTGCAACTGGGAGGAAAGTGGGGCTTCGGCCTGTGCTAATAGGGTAGGGTTGTTTGATGTTTGTAGGCTGGAAAAGAGAGGCTCACAGAGAATCACATGGGTGCCTTGGGTTCTATAGTAATAGAGTAGCTTAGGAAAATATAGGAGAGAGGGAGAATTACGGGAGGGCAGGGACCGTGGGATAATGGGGAATGCGGCGACGTGGGGGTCGTTTGTGACGTGGGCGAGAGGAGAGCGGGTTGCTAGCTCCTAGGTGACCGCATGCAGGGGTCTGGGGATTAATTAGTTAATAGGTTGAGATAGGATCAGGTTTAAAAAGATATTAACCATAGGTTGTTTGTTTTTAAGGATAAGATAATGGAGCACTTTGTTTTTTTTAATGATTTCGAAAGTTTTCTTCTTTTCTTTTTATTATAAAACGTTTAGATTACCCTCAATTAAAATTTAGTTATGAGATAATAATAATGATAATAGTATGTTATTACAGATTTGTGTCCCGACGTCCAAAAATCAAAAAGAAGATACCGCGGTGATCGCGCCTTCGAGAGGGTCGTGGGTACAGGGTCCGATCACGTGTCTGAGCTACGGAAATACAATAATAAAACCAGATACGAAAATACGAACACGAATCAGCATACGCACAAAATACGTACGACCGGGAGTGGCCGTTACATCCTACCCACCTTATGAATAAAGTCCGTCCTCGGACTTTCTAAGTACGAATAACATATCTACTAGTCTTCTGGTAACTACCCCAATCACACTATAACTCAACCAGATATAGTCACTCCAAGTACTGATATTGCACTAGATAGTCAAACATTAATACAACATACATGTATGCACATGCAATCTCTATACTTATACCTATCATAAATAGTCAAATTCATACACATACTTCAATCATTCATGTAGTCACGTACATCCCCTATATAGCTATCACACATCATCATATAACCAAGTCTCTCATACTTACATGAAAATAATTTCACACTAGTAAATACAATCATAGCACTCACGTACATATAACTACCTATGAACGAACAAACATGGATATGCTACTCCCTATATCTCCTAGTATACATCCAACACCAAACACATCAACACATACAATCACACCATACCATTATTAAATCAGGTTTACTATACCTAACATACATTCACCATCACTATAATTTCACAATTATATAGTTATTCAAATGCACGCATATACTTCACCATATAATCACATCTCATACCGTCCTATAACTATATCCAAGACACGCCACACCTACCATAGTCACGAATACCTATAACTAAGCACATACTTACACGTGCATGGTGCACACCCACACACGCTAACCTTTCATTCATATATACCAATCACACCACTATATACTCAGCACCTCTAACACATAGTTTAGCTAGCACATATACGTTCACACAGGCAAGTCCTTAGTAAATAACTATACCACAAGACCAACACATATAACTATATACTGGTATAGCGACCCACCATCAGGTGCGTAACGCAACCAGGCGCAAACAATCCTATCTCTATACATACATCATCCATTGCTGTATTCATGGTACTACACGCTACCACAGATATATGTAACAATATACTTAGAGTATACCCACTCAAGCTTGAGTGAGACTCAAGACATATATCAGAATACCCTACATACGTAACACGGTATTTATACCTATACCAATACCACTCCAATGCATACATATTTACCAATATAACCATATACATACCATAATGTCTAACACGCTTAATATTTAGTCAGGTACACCACATAGTTCAATCACTTTGTATACCATAATAATATTACAGACATCAGCACACGTATAATTATAATACACTCCCTAATACATGCATTCATTGTATAGTCACGCACATGTAACATATATATTCACACCATATCCATCTACCTATAATTAGTATACCAATACATCTACTTATCCATACATAATTAAGATATGCATTAGTCGTGTATACCTCATGGTATACACGCATACAACATCCCGTAAAAGCAAGCAATACCAATCAAAATTATAATCCTACTACTATATGTATATCACATATATACTCATGCAGCGAATACATAACTATATATGTCTAAGCACAATACATATCCACGTACAAGCACACACTCATACGTACTAACATATAGGTCATATAATAGGCTTACTCACTTAACTATAGTTAAACCTATTATCATTGCACCTAATATACACACGACTTACTAATATATTATATACCAAGCATCTCCAATTATCTTCAAGCTACTTACACTACTAGTATATGCCCCAATACAATTTCCAATATCTATTCAGACATCCCGAAAGTGTATAGCTATCCGCACATATATAATAACACCACCATATATGCAACTTCACACATATATCACGAATTACACTGATTATACATACATAATACAAGAGTCAATCATTAATACTCTAAGGGTAGCACGCTCATACGGGTCCACACACTCCACCTATATGCATGCACCTCCACGACATAACAACTTATCTAATGGGCCCACCAAGCTATACTAAAGTTGACACAGGCAACGACAAGCACTAATGGCTAAACAATAGAAAGGAAACCGAAGCCAAAGCGTGATGAAGGAAGATCGGAAAGTACGAGTTCAGAAAGGACGAAGATAAGGAGACAGTTTGGTTAGGTGAATCAGGGGTATAATTGTGAAAGTTTAGGTGGGAAAAGAAAGATGTAATGATACTCTGTTAGGATACATGAAAATAGTGTGTAAAAGATATTAGTTAAAATACGAAGAGTACAAAACCGGTCGTACCTGAAAAGTGAGAGGTCTCTTATGCATAGAAAAATATTGGTGGTCGATAAAATGAGTTGTTCGAAATAAGTTTGAGTCGTATATAAATAATAAGAAAAAATGGTTTATTAGCTTATTGAAAATCATTATAAGGAAGAATAAAACATTCACATGCACATTAAGGACGTGGGTTAGAAAATATTATACGTCGGTAATTTAATATAATTTCGGCAAAATTTTCGAAATCCAAAGAATGAAATTAGTTTAACTGCAATGTAGAAAATTTAAGCTCATGTTAAATACTTTCAAAGTCTTTAAACTGGGGAGAAGTTTAAAATAAATAATATTGAAACAACTTTTAAAGGAACCGGGATTTGCCAAAAGAAACGGTTTTATACAAAGATTTTAAAGTACAAGTACGACGTATCTAGAACTGATATATAAAAATAATTGAAGTTCTATTTATCTTGGAAAAATATTTTAAATTATGTGTGTTAAGCGGTTAAAATGAATCTCATAATTTAGAAAAGATGGTATATCGAATTTTCAAAATAGTAATAGAGTTTTTAAACCGAGTGTGAAAGTATATGTCAGAAAATAGTTACGAGATAGTAATTAAACTTACAATCAATAGACTTCAAAATCTACGAAGGAAAATAAAATCAATCGCAAAGTGAGGAATTAAATATATAAGAAGAGGGTTTTAAAAACAACAATTAAACTGAGCGAAAACTTTTAATGAGGAAAATCCTAAATAACTTTGGAAGATTCAAGATTGGCAACGGAGAAGATTCGAAAGATTAACGATAATCGTTAGGAAACGATCACGTGTATCGAGGGGAAAGATTATGATCGCGTGATGAATACACGTAGGATATGATTTATGAAAAGCTACGATGGGATTCTATGGTCGATAACCCAGAAGTGTAATGATCAGGGAAATGATAGAATTAGGAGTTCTAATTTTCAGGTTGGCTAAAGGTCAAGAGAAACTTACACTAAGACTCTCTCTAATAGACTAGACTGTAATAGAGGTCTCGGGGTGGGGTCCTAAGAGTAACAAGATTACGTCCTGCTGGGCCCGAAATCGATGGACTCAACGAACGGCTAAAGGAAAAGCCCTAGAAGTCTAATATGGTCAAGGCTGTTTGAGAGACTACTAATGCAACCTATGACGAGTACAACTAAATCTTGGCAAGGGCGCATGACTATCAAACCTGGACATTTACCTAAGTCTTCCAACCATCTATTGACATAGGAAAACGAAAAAAATCAGACTCTTTGCCTATGTCACGGTGTTGAATTTTTGTTTATTGGACCTTCTATAATTCTTATTGTTATTCCGATTAAGTCACAGTTACAGAAAAACGGGGCCTGCATGGGCCACCAACAAAACCTATCACGCCCCGCTTCCCAAAAACATGGAGGCGAAGCGTGAGAAGGTCCGCACGGACTTGAAGCTGCAAAGCCGCAAGTCCGATAAGCGTCAAATAAAACGAAGTAGCAGGTCCCTGTAATGTGACTAAGAACAACAATATCAATAATAGGAAAAAAAGAGACAAATAATATAACATTATCCAGCTCATAGTCCAACAAAGGTCCAACAACCAGAAATGCCACCAGGCAAACCAAAAGAGTCAAAAGCAAAAGGCCTAGCATGGCCAACAGAATCTAACAAAACGGTGCTACTCACCGACAACCGCAGCTAACAAAAGAAGAGTACGAAAGATCTCTAAGATTGATCACCAGTGTCCTCGTACTCCACGTCACCAAGAGGTTCGGGCACGAACTCCACGAACTCGTCACCCTCCGCAACTGTCTCTGGCTCAGCAACTAACATGCGTCACCCAAAGAGAAGGGGCACATGTCAGCAAGTCTAAAAGACTTGTGCAAGGAAACTATAAAAGTAAAGCAACCTAACAGTTCTAAAGTAAAGTATGACATGGATATAAAATGACAAATGACATGGCATGGCAAGTAAACAAGTAAAAGACAAGTACTGGAATTGTAATCACGTCGTGCACAGAGATTTCGCCCTTTGGCTAGAGTGGCTGTACGGGCCAACTCTTACGCTCAAGTGACCGTTTATCCCTACCCCTCCACGTGTATCGAGCCAGGGCATTACCCTCGAACACGGAATGCTCGCTTCTGGATCACGAGCCAGGAAGTGTTTTTAACACGGATGGCGTAGGGTTATGCCCGCCTAACGGGTGCCAAGCCGGTAACACGGAAACATGGATTGTACAAGTAGTGTAGCGTGTGCTACGATGCAAGTTTAACTAGGATGACATGTATGATGCAATGCATGGCAGTTAACTATTCAAATGCGTACAGTTAAGGAATTTAAACATGACAGATATCAATGCATAAATGATATGGCAAAGTGTCGGATCTAGCTTCGTTGTCAAGCTAGATCACAAAGTTGCGCCTAGATCGCTATCATTTCACGATCTAGTCTCTTTCACTCTAGTACGAGGAATTGGCCTAAAGACATGGCCTAAAGAAAAGTTGGCAAGTTTCACTTGCCTGTTTCTGGTGAGGTCGGTTGTCGTGGGTTCGTCTTGTCGAGCGTTACGCTATGGAACGACTGGTTCTCTGTTTTGATTAAATACATGTTTGAATCAGATTCGTCTCAACATAACCGGAACATTAAATAATGAGCTGTTTTTATTAGGTTCTCTATATCTTAGGGTGATATCCATAACATGTTAAGAATGTACATATATATATATACTAATAAAGTTCACATACTGCTAACTCACACACTATTATAATTACTAGCACTCAAATACATTAATTCAAGTAATATGAGATAAGGTACTGATTTATTCTCATATGTATATAATTTAATAAGCAGTTTACTAGAACTCATTAGAATATGAAGTTAACGTATAAATACTAACTTGCTGCTTAGGACTGTATTAAAGGTGTATGTATTACAAGTTATAACCCCTACTGTACTAGTATACTATCATAAACATTCTAACATGTTAGTCTACAGTCATATATGTTGAATAAAACATTTTTTTCGCGTTTCAATTCTACTGCATGCATTAACAGCTCACATATGTATACCTTTAACAAGCTAATTACAAGTGTTAAGCTAGCTCACTAATTCTCCCTTTTTCTACTATATTAAAACGGCTTAGGCGCTAGCATAAGTGAGACTTGAGCATGCAAGGTTAGAATATACTGCCAACAACCTATAAGTAATATTAAACTCACTTTTATAAGCTTAGCCTATATGGTGACACTGCTCCCGTAAATAAAAGATAAGACAATCCACTATTCTTTGAAAGAAAACACAGTTTGTAAGAGGAGTGGTATAATAAGGTGATGATGCTGCCGCATGGGTTGATATCATAAATATTCAAACTCACCGGTTTGGGTTCCTCACGTAGATTTACAGGTCGAGGCCACAATGTTTTGGTGGCGGGGCAGCGCACGACGTGGACGGCGGCACGGCTAGTGGCAGCGACAAGGCGGAGCTGATGCTGCATCGGGTTGCTGTTATCGGAAGCGTGGGGTTGATGCGGTTGTGGATTCGTGCGGGGGCTTACTCGGAGGCAGCTGGGAAGGGTGGCGAAGGAGTTGAGGGCTGGCGGCGTGATGGGACGAAGGGGAGGCGAGGGTGCTGTGGGTTCTAGGCGTGCGGCACTCGGGGTGTCGGAGGCTTGGTGCTTGCGGCGGTTGTACGGTGTGGTGTTGGGTCTCGGAGGAGGAGGCTTTGGTTGCAACTGGGAGGAAAGTGGGGCTTCGGCCTGTGCTAATAGGGTAGGGTTGTTTGATGTTTGTAGGCTGGAAAAGAGAGGCTCACAGAGAATCACATGGGTGCCTTGGGTTCTATAGTAATAGAGTAGCTTAGGAAAATATAGGAGAGAGGGAGAATTACGGGAGGGCAGGGACCGTGGGATAATGGGGAATGCGGCGACGTGGGGGTCGTTTGTGACGTGGGCGAGAGGAGAGCGGGTTGCTAGCTCCTAGGTGACTGCATGCAGGGGTCTGGGGATTAATTAGTTAATAGGTTGAGATAGGATCAGGTTTAAAAAGATATTAACCATAGGTTGTTTGTTTTTAAGGATAAGATAATGGAGCACTTTGTTTTTTTTAATGATTTCGAAAGTTTTCTTCTTTTCTTTTTATTATAAAACGTTTAGATTACCCTCAATTAAAATTTAGTTATGAGATAATAATAATGATAATAGTATGTTATTACAGATTTGTGTCCCGACGTCCAAAAATCAAAAAGAAGATACCGCGGTGATCGCGCCTTCGAGAGGGTCGTGGGTACAGGGTCCGATCACGTGTCTGAGCTATGGAAATACAATAATAAAACCAGATACGAAAATACGCACACGAATCAGCATACGCACAAAATACGTACGACCGGGAGTGGCCGTTACAAAAGTAAAAGGATGGATTCTCGATAGTGGTTGCTCCAAACATATGACGTGAGATCTCTCATTGCTCTCCGAAGTGATTAGCATCAAGGATGGTGCAACGGTCACTTTTGGAGGTAATCAAAAGGGAACCATCATTGGAGTAGGTATTGTCGGTAACCCTTCCAAACCCTTAATTACTAATGTCTTTCTTGTTAGTGGTTTATGTCACAATCTCATTCCATTAGTCAACTTTGTGACAAAGGTTACAAGGTTAACTTTGGAGAAGGATTGTGTAAAATTGTTGATTCTAATTCACATGTTTTATTTTCCGGTATTAGGCGTAAAAATATTCATTATTTGAGCTGGCCTAAAACCGTAGAACATTGCTTAGTTGCTAATACAAGTGAACAACTATTATGGCATCGCCGTTTTGGCCATGTTCATTTCAAGCACTTATACAAGTTAGCTAAGCATGATCTAGTCAAAGGTTTTCCAAAAATTGATTTTAGTAAGAAAAGCTTTTGTGATTCGTGTCAAAGAGGTAAACTTAGTAATCATCTTTTAAGCTTAAAGAAGGCATTACTTCTAAGAGGCCCCTAGAACTTCTTCATCTAGATTTGTTTGGGCCAACTAGATCCGCTTTTTTAGGCAATGCTTATTATGGATTAGTTGTCGTTGACGACTTCTCTAGATTTACTTGGGTTTCATTCTTAACTAATAAGAATGAAGCTTATGAAGAGTTTACCATATTTGCCAAGAAGATTCAGAATCTCTTAGGATCCACCATTATCACTATCCGTAGTGATCAGGGAGGATAATTTGAAAATGAGTCTTTTACAAAGTTTTGTGATGACACCAGAATAACTCACAATTTTTCCTTTCTTCGGGCACCACCACAAAATGGTGTTGTAGAGAGAAAGAATAGGACTCTT
Source organism: Scilla litardierei (assembly GCA_030789695.1). Classification (NCBI taxonomy): domain Eukaryota; kingdom Viridiplantae; phylum Streptophyta; class Magnoliopsida; order Asparagales; family Asparagaceae; genus Scilla; species Scilla litardierei. The sequence continues at coordinate 333,980,068 of CM061142.1, read as the reverse complement.
ATTGAGTGTGCTCGCACCATGCTCTACGATAGTCATCTTGGACTACAATTTTGGGCAGAAGCGGTGCACACGGCATGTTATGTGCTCAATAGAATCCTAGTGAGACCCCGAATGAACAAAACTTGTTTTGAGTTATTTTATAACAAAAAGCCTCAAGTTAAATATTTTCGAGTTATTTGTTCAAAATGTTTTATCAAAAACACTTTCGGTAATCTAGATAAATTTGAGCCAAGATCCGATGAAGGAATTTTTATTGGATATTCCACACGTAGCAAAGCCTATCGGATATACAACAAAACTTCTTCAACGATCGAGGAATCTCTACACGTATCATTTTATGAAGATTTTAATTTTCCTCATGTTGATGATGATAGTGTAGATGCTATTTGTGAACCTCTTAATAATGTTAAGATTAATGATTCGATTATTGAGACCAACACTACTAATGAGATTGTTGAAGATGTTCCAAGTGATGCAGGAATACCCAAAGCTTACCCGACCGTTCGCAACCTTCCACATAACCAAATAATTGGAGATATTGGTGTGGGTGTTCGAACGAGGTCAAGAATTGAAGAATTCTCTCATTGCGCATTTGTCTCTACCATTGAGCTAAAGAATATCCAGGAAGCTTGTGAGGACAGCTCTTGGATAGTGGCAATGGAAGAAGAACTCATGCAATTCAAGAGGAATGAAGTTTGGGAGCTCGTTCCTCTTCCAAGTGGTCATCAAGTTATTGGGATCAAATGGATCTTCAAGAACAAGACCGATGAGAACGAGGTAATCACAAGGAACAAAGCAAGGTTAGTAGCTCAAGGCTACCGGCAAGAGGAATGTATCGATTTCGAAGAATCATTTGCCCCCGTAGCTAGATTAGAAGCTATTAGATTGATTTTATCTTTTGAATCTCATAAGAATTTTAAACTATTTCAAATGGATGTTAAAAGCACACTTTAAATGGGATTGTCAATGAAGAAGTATATGTTTCTCAACCTCCCGGTTTCATTCATGAAAAATTTCCAAACCATGTTTTCAAACTTAAGAAAGCATTGTATGTGTTGAGACAAGCTCCTAGAGCTTGGTATGATCGACTCAAGACATTTCTTTTGGATTTAGGTTTTAAAATGGGAGAAGTTGATTCAACACTTTTCATTAAAGATTATGAAAATGACATTCTTTTGATTCAAGTTTATGTAGACGATATAATATTTGGTTCTACTAACTTTAATCTTTGTCAAGAATTTTCTAAGTCTATGAAGGATGAATTCGAGATGAGCCATATGGGAGAGCTCAATTACTTCCTTGGACTGCAAATTCGATAAATGGAGGATGAAACTTTCATACATCAAACAAAGTACACAGGGGAGCTTATTAAGCGATTCGGGATGGAATAGTCTTCAAGCAAAAAGACTCCCATGAGTACGACAACCCATCTACACAAGGATGAGAACGGAAAAGATGTAGATGTTCGTCTATATCGAGGTATGATCGGTAGCTTACTTTACTTAACCGCTAGTAGGCCAGATATCATGTTTTCTGTATGCTTGTGTGCTAGATATCAAGCTAGACCTAAGGAGTCACACTTAATTACGGTTAAACGAATATTTCGTTATCTCAATCAGTCACTAGATTATGGGTTACTTTATCCTAAATCTATCACATATGAGTTAATCTCATATAGTGATGCCGACTTTGTCGGCTGCAAATCCGATAGGAAAAGTACTAGTGGCACTTGCCATTTTCTAGGAAATTCCTTAGTTTCTTGGTTTTCCAAGCAACAGAATTCGGTATCATTTCCCACGACTGAAGCAGAATATATTGCCGCGGGTCTTGCATGTGCACAAGTTATTTGGATGAGACACACTCTTAGTGACTATGGTATCAATTGTGATACTTGCCCTATCATGGTTGATAACCAAAGTGCTATATGTCTTTCCAAGAACCCGGTACATCACTCTCGTACCAAACACATAAATGTGAGACACCATTTTATCAATGATCATGTAGTTAAGAAGGACATCAACTTAGAGTACATTGAAACCCAAAAACAAATTGCCGACATCTTCACAAAATATCTTAAAGAAGATTCATTTGTGAGGTTGCGTGGAGAATTAGGAATTATGGGTGAATCTGAAATTTAGGAGCTCAACATACTTGTTTTAACACTTTTTGAGCTCATATCATCATGTTGCCTCTCTTCATTTGTTATTTCATATATGTGTCTTGAGAAAGGTAATTGAGACTTCTGTGATTACATAAGTTTTTTCGATTGTTTTAAGAGATTTGTGTTATCAACGATTTATAATTTGATGTTGATTTTATAATGAGTTTATGTTTAGAGTATAGGTCCTAGGGTGAGTGTTCATATCCTCTGGATTTTTATCTCACTGTGCATTTTTGGACCAGTACAGACGACTGTCTTTCCTTCGACAGTCGACTGTCCTACTCTTTCTTCTCTGACAGAAACTTGTATCTTTCGCACAGATGACTGATGACAATTTTACAGTCGACTGTTGTTTCAACAGGCGACCGTATTTTAGTCATCAGGCGCCTGTCATCTTTGTCAAAATTCGCCAGTACTCTCTGTCTTTTTGATGAGTTTTACTGATTCTCAGTCAGTCGACTGATGCGTATTATGCAGTCGACTGTCTCCTGGACAGGCGACTGTGTGTTACTCAACAGTCGACTGTCTATCATCCTGAGCTTATTTCTTATCACCTCAGCCAGTCGACTGACTTTTGTTTATCAGTCGACTGTCTCCTGTTGTGGCGGTTCACTGCTTCGATCTGAGCCGTCGATTCTTTGATCCAACGGCCCAGATTAATTTGCCCCTTCCTTATAATAATCGAGAAAGTTCATTTTGACCCACGTTTTTCTCTCTCCTCCGATTGAAACCGTTCGTCTTCCCGCTCGATTTCACTGTCGGTCTCTCCGCCGTCAACCACCTCTTCGTCGCCTGTCAATTGCTTCTTCGTTGTGTCTTCGTGACTTTCGACTAGGTTTGATTCGTTCTCGATTCTCTTTCTCGTGCATTTTCCTTTTGAACATATCTCTTGTCGATTTCAACTTGTTCAATTGACTGTGCAATGCCTCCCAAGACTAAGGGAAAGGGAAAGATCATTGCTTCTAAGAAACCTAGGGTTCCTAAGCCTACCCTCGCCAAAGAGAAGAAAACCTATAAGGCCCGATCCAAACAAGCTGAATCTCCCTCTCATTCTACTTCGCGAGGTTATTCTCCTTCTGGGTCTTCTTCTTTTGACACTGAGCCCATGTTCAAGCGTCAGCACAAGCCCATTGGTGTTTGCATCAATGAGCCTAGTGCTGAGGCTCCTCCTTCACCTACGGTGTCGAGTTCTGCAGAAGAAACCCCTGTCGTGCCACCTACTGATCCCCTTGTTCCCATTTGTTGAGATGATTTATGCTTGGCAAAGTTTCACTCTTTCATAGGGATCAAACTTCTTAGAGAGCGTTTCATCGTTTTTCCCGCCTTCACTGCTGAGAGACTTTCAGAGATCCTTTCTGCTACCTGTTTGGCTGACCTTTTTCGCTTCTCTCAGAGCGAATCTCCTCGGGCTTATCCATTTTTGGTTAAGCTCTTCTATGCTAATCACGTTCGCGGTGAGTACTCGACCACAAGAGTCATTGACACTATTGTCCAGGGGACCCACATTTGCATTGATCCCACTCTCTTAGGGACCATACTTAGGATTTTCTCTATTGGATCTCTTCCTTCGGACATTTGCATTTCTGACATTGATGAGCTTGATTAGTCCGTCCTCCGGGACATGTTCCGTGAGATACCCTCAGCTCTATCTTTTGGTGTTAGGTCGTCCATGTTCTCGGCTAGGGGTTGGGCTGTTCACCTCGTGGTAAAGTCCAATATCTTGCCGAAGTACGGATCTTCTGAACAACCTTCCTAGGACATACTGAGGTGTATGTACGCAATCTTTTTCGGGATGTCCGTGAACTGGGCCGGTGCCCTCCTTGATATGATGGACACGGTCGAGTTCACTTCTTCCTCGTCTCACATTCCCTACGGTGGACTTCTTACGCTTGTTTTTCGTCATTTTGGGATTGACTTGTCTCCTTACGAGCCCGTGTCTTTTGGTCCTCTTCTTGATACTTCTGCAAAGTCGAAGTCCTCTTCGGCTCTGCAGTCTGCATCAAAGAAGATGAAATCCACTTCAGCTCTGTCTTCCTCCACGGTTCCTCCTACAGACCAGCCATCCACCTCTGCTCCATCCTCTCTTGATATTCTTTTTGAGATGGTCTCTGGTTTATATGAGTTGGCTTTCTTATCATTCCAGCATCAGGGAATGCCCTTCCATGAGCATCTGAGACATTTTTTTCCTCCCCAGCCTCATGAGCCTCCTCCTCCCATCATCACTGATCTCGTTGTGCATCCTGGCGTAGCAGCTACTCAGGGTGCTCCTGCTGCTCCTCCTCCAGAGGATACCACTGTTGACCCAGAGCCTGATTCTTCATCTGCTTCTCCTGGAGACACTCACTCATAGATTTCTTTTTAGTTTTTGAGTAGTGTTTGTATGATGGATATTTGGTGATGATGTCTGAGTATCATGATATATTTATTTTTGAGACCATAATGTAGTATTTTTTTGTTCATGATGTATTTTGTTGGACATGTTGATGTCCATTTGACTTGTACTCTTCTAATATCTCTTTTATATACATATGATATTGCAGTTTCGCCTTATGTTTCACACATTATATAATTGCTTAACTTATCTGTGTGATGTTTGTGATATTGTCTCCATGAATGATATATTCTCTTCTGATGTGTTTTTGAGACAATATTGGACTTGATATTGGATTATACATGATATATGTGATGTGATGTATTTTGAGTCGTTATATTCTCTTCATATATCTCAAATGTTGATATTGGACCTTTATTCCTCTTTTCACGTAAGAATATGATGTGGTTTTAAGAGTTTTTCGTTTTATATATCTTTATACTCCTTGATTGTTGATAGTTCTTAGTTAGCACGATTGTTGTTGTTATCTACTCCCACCTTTTGGATAATGCCATAGGGGGAGAGCAATAAACATACAGATTCATAATGAATGTGCTAAGTATATACTAATAACACTTGAATCTAAGATTGAAGTTGCCTTAGATTTAGGGGGAGTAAGATACAATGAATATGGATTTTAAATCCTAGATTTCATGAATTAAATTCACTCATATATTACTCATTTTCTTCAATTGATACATAAATGCCCTAATGTTTGTTGACTAACTTGATTGGCGGGAGTAAGTTTTCATTAAGCACAATTATTTATCTTTTTGTTTATGTTTGTTTGTCATCATCAAAAAGGGGGAGAATGTTGAGTATTGGACTTCTCCCTACTTGGTGTTAATGATGATCAAACATAAATACTTGTGACTACTCCCATATTTTGTAGTTAATCCATTGCCTAAGCTAATTATGAAGATCTACTTGCAATGGATGACACTCAAAGATCATTGAAAGCAAATGAAATGGATTGGATGATCGTAGATGATGATTGAAGCTCCATGAAGACTTCAAGCTCATGCGATGGATAGAAGAGAGTTTGTCAATGTAAATTTCTTTTTCTCTTCTAGTATGTAGCTTAGAAATAGAACATTGTTGGAGCACACACTCACATCTTCATTTCTGTCTTAGGACATCATTAGATCTATTGTCCTTAGACTCCAATTATGTTCTATACTTATTGTGCTTGTATTTTTTATAACAGTCGACTGCTGAACATTGTACAATCGCATGTCTCAAAAACAGTCGACTGTGTTTTGTTCTACAGTCGCCTATTATGCACAAACTTTTACAGTCTAGTTTTGGGCTTCTCTGTTTTATTTCTTCAGGCGACTTATGAATGATTCACAGGCGCCTGTCCAAGTGACAGTCGACTGTGTTTCGTTAATCAGTCGCATGTCTGTCTTTTGCCCAAATCCTAGATTCTCTGTTTATTTCGGCCAGTCGACTAATGTTGAATTTACAGTCGACTATCCATTGGATCATTCGACTGTCAATGCTGCATCAGTCGTCTGTCTATGAGCCAATTTGTTGACTCAGCCCTCTGGAAAATCTCAGGGTTTTGACAGTCGTCTGTTGAAGGATTTACAGTCGCCAGTTCTGATTAACAGTCGACTATTATCTCCTCGTCAGCCGCCTGTCCTGTTATCCCAGATGTTTTCCAGAATTCTCCAACTTACCCAACTTACGGCCAGTCGCCTGTAGAAGGATTTACAGTCGCCTGTTGGTTCAACAGTCGACTGTCTATGCTTCATCAGTCGACTATCCACGTGGTAAGTTACCGTTATGAATTCTCACCTACCCTATCTGACTGTGCAGTAGTCGACTGTGGTTTCATCAACAGTCGACTGTCGTGAGCGCAGATTCTATCCGTTGAGAGTTTTCTCACGGATTCCAAAAGGGTTTTTGCTAATTCTGTTTTGAGGATTTGAGAAACCTATATAAGGAGCATCTACTGTTCCATTGAGATGTTACTCATCCCATTGCAAAATCTTTCAAGTTTTCATTATCAAGATCAAAGCTCTCAAATCCTAAAGCCCTAAGAATTCCTATCTTCAATCTCTTGCTGTCCAACCTAGAACCAAAGATATATCTTCTAGGCATTTGGTGTAGTCAAGAGAAATAGCTTTTTCTCTCTTCCAAGATAGTCTTCAACACACAACACACTTCTCCTTCAAGTTCTACTTCAAGGCATATGTGATTGTAAGTGTTGCTTTCATATTTCATAACTTTCGTTATTTGAATTTGCTCTCGGGTTGTGAGAGTGGTTTGCATGCTCCCAAGTTGTGGGAGTCAAGGTCAGTCGATTGTATTTCGATTTCACTTGTAGGGTTGCTACAAGTGGGTTTTAAGGAAACCTCAAGTTAGGGTTTTAACTTGAGTATCCGGAGGTATCCAGGTGGAAGGGACGTAGGATTACTGGAAACAAGTCGGGAAGTGACTTGGGTAATCCGGACCCTTGAAACATCCTTGCTTTTGCTTGTGTTTCACTTTGTTGGTTAGAATTTAAATTGGTGTAACCATCTTTTTAAATTACATAAACACTATTCAACCCCCCTTCTAGTGTTTTCCCCATAGCCAGGGTCCTTACAGATCCGTGCCGCCTGTCAAAATGGTTGTACGTCTCTGTTTTATGGGACAGGCCGCAGGGTTCATCTAATGAGATAAGCTGTTATTCAAGTGGGACTGGCTCACTAGTAACGGCTTGGAGGTAGTTGCCTGCCTCAAATTAATGCAACTCCCAAGTGTATGAAGTCAATCAAGTAATATAATCCGATGAGTCTGGAGTTGAATCCACAGGGATAAGTTGTTTTACAGTCTCACAAGTTCAATTGATTGAGAAAGGATAACGGTGAGAAAAGTACCGTCTCCACTACAAAATTGATGGATAAGATGGGAAAATTGGGGTTTTGATCGAGGATTCACTAAAGTTTGATGGCCAATTGGGGGGAATTGGAAGATTGGTATGTGTCATGGGTTCATCTCGGGTTTGTGTTAATTAAAATTCCAATGTCCCTAAATATAACTTAGTGGTGAATCCCTGTCAAAGTTGCACCATCGGATGATGAAGCAATTAAATTGATAAGGGTGGTATCTTTAGTGATCTATCATATCATCAATTCCATAGCATGAAAACAATCAAGAGAGACCTCTCGGTTTACTCCTCTCGAATCATCATACCCTTTCCGGATGATCAAACATCCAAGCTAAGGTCGGGATTCACGACACAAAAATTCTAAATATTAAAGTGTGCAAGAGATCAAAGGAATCATAACATCACAAAAGCCCTAAATTAGCCATAACACATGCAAAGATAGATCTAGCTCGTCATAGAAAAAAGGAAGCATTTTTATTCAAAAACATCGTCCAATACATCATTACAAATAACTAGAACAAAATGTTGAGTATTGATTCCCCTGATTTGGTTTTGATGATGAACAAACATAAATATCGTGCACTAATTCTCTTTGAGCGCAGTTATGGAGATCGTCGCCAAATTACTTTGTACATCTTAAGCAACATCCCAAGACTTCTTAGAGCGCGTGATCATTGTGCTTGAAGCTTCGTTGAAGCTCAAGGAGTTATTAATGAAGTCAAGGGATTCGGATTGAAGCTTTGAAGACGGTTCGTCATGTTTATTTTATTGTCTTCTAGCTTCATCGTATAGAATGTTAAGCCTTGAGTAGGACTTACTTAACAATCTTCATAACGCTCATATCTTAAATCTAGGATTGCCTTAGAAGCCATTAGAATCTTTCCCGAAGCTTATCGCTTCATTTCACGGCTTCTTATGCATCTTAGTTGGTTCAAGAAGAAGAATCAACTGACTAGATGACAATCTAGTCGGTTGGAAATCCTTCTTGAACCGACTAGTTATCCTAGTTACTTTCAACTTTAGTACTGTTGACAAGTTAGTCGGTCAAAGAAGGTTCACCGACCGACTAGTTGTGTCACGCCCCGCTTCCCAAAACAGCGGAGGCGGAGCGTGACGAGGCCCGCTTAGACCAGAGCTGAGGAGCCCTGACCCAATAAGCGTCTGTGTGGTACCAAGACGAAGGTACAGGTCCCTGCATGTTAGTACAGAACAATAAAAGTACAAGAAGGAAAGAACATCACAAATTTTATTCCAACATATCAAAGTACCAAGTCTCAAAGCCCGAAGGGCTACAACAGCAGAAAAGTAAATCTAATGGTGCAAGCACCCAACCTAAACAAGAAACATAAAAGGTGCTACGCACCCAACAAGAATAATGTCGCCTCTGGAAACTACTACCAACAGCCTCTAGCTCTGATCCTCCTCAGGGTCGTACTCGGGATCGACGCTCTCTGGCTCCACGTCGGCTGGCAAGTCAGACTCCTCCACGTACTCTGGCTCAATCCCTGACGTACAGCACCAGAAGAAGGAACTGTACGTCAGGTAAGGTCTACAAGGAAAGATTAGACCAAACTACAAGTGTACCAATTACTTACAACATTTTACTGGTTGATTAACATGCTGAGGTTCTTACAACAGAAAGAAAACACAACAGACGAGTAAACAAGACAAGTAGTAGTCACAGCGAGTGCTATGGACTACGGGACTAGCCTACAGGTGTCAAGACATGACGGAACACGGGAAGCCAGACACGACAAGACAAGACACGAAAGGGTTCACGCCTGATCGGTTCGAGGGGGATCAATCCCTCTTGCCGCTTGCACGCTCAACCCTACCCCATAACCCCAAGAATCATGACAAGACATGGGATCACTTGCTCTAGCTTGACAAGTGCCCAATTGCTCCCTGAGCTGTGTAACGGTACATGGGATCACCTGCTCTAGCTTGACAGGTGCCCAATTGCCCATCGGGCTGTGAACTAGTACAAGGGATCAATCGCTCTGGCTTGGCGAGTGCCCTATTGCCCAGCGGGCTGTGCAGACGGAAAAGGAACAAGACACGACAAAACAGAGAGGGTTGTACTAGGGTGTCCACAACTCATGCACACGCATGTCAATCCTAGGAAGTCAGAAATTGTTGTTGTTGGACTCAGATTTCGTTGTCAAACCCGAGTCGTCAAGGGCATCCCGGACGCCATCATTTCACGTCCGGTTCTCAAGTTTCTAAATTAACAATCCTAACAAGATGAAAGCCTAAACATGGCCAAGAACGCAAGTGATACACTTGCCTGTGGTGGCGAGCGCGTCGTCTCCCTGGTACGCCTCGTCCAATCGTTTCGTCAGGGGTAAAAAGGTCTGAAAATCGTGACACGGCGACGGTGTCAGATCAAGATTCATTAATCCCTATTAGGGTAGTGTCTAGATTATCGGGTCTATCCTATTTAATTAAAAATCACATTTTTAATATAATTAAACTAATCGACGATCTATCCTATGTGTACATGCATAATGTCCATTCGTCGATTTCTACGGTTTGTACAACGTTTTAAAGATCAGCGGAAAATAAACTTAGTTTGATTAGGTTGCTGATTTTAATTAGGGTTTGATCACCTATGGTGTGGGTTACTACGGATTTAGGGCACTAACCTGAAATTGATGTTTGCACGAAGATCCGGCGTCGAATCTGGAAGATGGAAGCTTTGCGCCGTCCGGAAATCCCTAGGCCGCGGGTAGCGCAGCGAGGAATGTTGATCGCCGGTGGTGGTGAAGATTTCAGCGTCTCTCGGCGTAGTTGCTGCTGGATCTGAGACGAGAACTCCGTGCTAGGGCAAAAGAAAAAGGAAAAGAGAGAAGAGGAAGAGCTTTTGGGGAAGATGGAAGGCGCAAGGATGGAGGAAGGAGCAAGGGGGGACGTGGGAGGTAGGGGAGTATGATTGGGGAAGAGGGAGACTGAAAATAATCTGGAGAAATGAAAGAGAAAGCCCCGTTTAAATAAGAAAACGAAACGGCGGCTAGCACAGAAATTAGGGTTTCGGGGTCAACTAGTCGGTCAGAGAAGGGCGGTCGACCGACTAGTTTAGAAACTAGTCGGTCGGTCGTATAACTGTGACCGACTACAACCCAAACCGTGAACAGGGTTGTTGAAAAATTATAGAGTTAGTCGGTCTGTGAAGGCTCGTCGACCGACTAGTTTGCAACCTAGTCGGTCGGCCAGTGTTCATAGACCGACTAAAGGGTGAGAATGATCAACAAGATATTTTGAAGATTAGTCGGTCAGAGAAGGATGCTTAACCGACTAGTTCGTCAACTAGTCGGTCGGTTTTCGTTCTTTGACCGACTAACGGGTAAACAGTAACCTGATGCGAAAAATGATCTATGTACTTAGTCGGTCTGCGAAGAAGTGTTGACCGACTAGTTCGAAAACTAGTCGGTCGGCGGTTGAACTTAGACCGACTAAGCGCAAACAGTAACTCAAGGGAAAAAGCCTGACAAGAACTAGTCGGTCCATGAGGAGTTGTTGACCGACTAGATGAACATCTAGTCGGTCGGCTCCTCAACGTGAACCGGCTAACTTGCACAGGAAGTCGCCAAAGTGAAGCGGGAAGCTTCGGGATGATCCTAGTGAGTTCCAAGAGTGATCCTATACTAAGATGCGAGCGCGGAGAAGTAAAGAAAGAAGACGAACAATTTCATTTAGATATAAATAATATTTATCATACAAAAACCAGCCGTTACATCCTACCCACCTTAAGAAAATTCCGCCCTCGGAATTTCTTTCAGAATAGGTGAGGGTACCGCTCTCTCATCTCATCCTCTCTCTCCCATGTGGACTCTCCAGGCGATCCGTGATGCCACATCACTCTCACCAGGTCGACTACCTTGTTTCTCAACTGCTTCTGTTGATGGTCCAAAATCTGCACCGGCTGCTGGTCATAGGTCAGGTCCGGACGGACCGTGATCTCCGAGAAATCCACCGTGTGCGACGGATCACCGACGTACCGACGTAACTGAGATACGTGGAAAACGTCGTGAACTCCCACCAAGGATGGTGGTAGAGCAAGGCGGTAGGCCACCGCCCCCACATGCTCCAGCACATCGAAAGGTCCGATGTACCTCGGGCTCAGCTTCCCCTTCTTCCCGAAACGAATAACTCCGCGGTTCGGAGAAATCTTCAGGAAAACGTGCTCTCCAGGTTGAAATTCCAAAGGTCTCCTCTTGGCATCCGCCCAATGCTTAAAGCGATCCTGCGCAACTCTGAGCTTCTCCCTGATGTCTCTCACGACATCCACAGCTTCAACAATCATCTCTGGACCCAACAGCTCCCGGTCTCCAACGTCATCCCAGCTCAGTGGCGATCGACATTTCCTCCCATATAAGGCAGCAAACGGCGCCATGCCAATGCTCGCCTGGTAGCTGTTGTTATAAGAAAACTCCACCAAATGGAGATGATCCTCCCAAGATCCCTTCCAATCGAGTGTGCAAGCTCGTAGCATATCCTCCAGAATCTGAATAGTCCTCTCGGACTGGCCGTCGGTCTGCGGGTGGTACGCCGTACTGAAACTCAGACTCGTACCCAAATGCTCCTGCAGACTTCTCCAGAACTGAGACGTGAACCTCGTATCTCTATCAGACACGATGCTCACGGGGACCCCGTGTAAGCGTACAATCTCCTGCACGTACATGGCCTTCGTCACAACTAATCAAGGAGGAAAATCAAATAGAGGTAAAAGAGGGAATTCTACCTCAAGATACTTCCTCGCCAAAGCTTCCGTAGACTGGCCCACTCGGAAAGGAATGAAATGCGCAGACTTAGTCAACCGATCTACGATCACCCAGACTGCGTCGTTCTGTTTCGGGGTCCGAGGTAAACCAGTCACGAAATCCATCGTAATATGCTGCCACTTCCACTCCGGAATAGGAAGCGGTTGCAGCAACCCAGCAGTACGATGGTGCTCGGCCTTCACCTGCTGACATATCAAACACTTGGCAACGCTCCGTGCCACACTCCTCTTCATGCCAATCCACCAGTAATTCTGCCTGAGGTCCTTATACATCTTGGTGCCACCAGGATGTATAGAATAAGGAGAGCTATGAGCCTCACTCAACAGTTCCTCGCGAACATCACCTGCAGGTACACAGAGTCTGCTGCCGTACCGCAGTGAACCATCCTCATGAATCACGAATTCCGCACGCAGCCCAGCTTCAACCTGCCTCCTGATCCTCTGCAACTTTGGATCTCCTGTCTGTGCTGCCTTGATCCGATCCACGATCGTGGACTGAATCTGCAAATTCATGAAAGCATGAATCACACCAGGTAGGACAACCTCCAAATCCATCTCCCTCAGCTCCTGCTGAATCCTCCAGTCAGCAGTATACACCATAGCCGTGTGAAGTCTACTCAAAGCGTCCGGCACAACGTTCACCTTCCCCGGATGATACTGCAAATCTATCTCTTAGTCAGCCATGAGCTCTAACCATCGCCTCTGACGCATGTTGAGCTCCTTCTGCGTGAATATGTACTTCAAGCTCTTATGGTCTGTAAAAATCTTCACACATTCACCCAGCAAGAAATGCCTCCAAATCTTCAGTGTGAAAATCACTGCTGCCAACTCCAGATCGTGCGTCGGGTAATTCTTCTCATGAGTCCTCAATTGACGAGAAGCATACGTGACCACGTGGCCATGCTGATGCAAAACACATCCCAGACCCTTCCCCGAGGCATCACAATAAACTTCAAAACCTCCGCTCCGATCCGGTATCGTCAAAACTGGTGCCGTGGTCAACCTTGCCTTCAAGATACTGAAAGCCTCCTCACAAGCATCAGACCAAAGAAACTCCTCCTCCTTCCTCGTCAGCTTCGTCATCGGCTCCGCAATCCTCGAGAAATCTTTAATGAACCGCCGATAATAGCCTGCTAGGCCAAGAAAACTCCTGATGTCGGATGCTGACTGCGGGGTCGGCCAATCCCTGACTGCTCTGACCTTCTCCGGATCCACAGATATGCCATCACCAGACACCACGTGTCCCAGGAACGTGACTCTGTCTAGCCAGAACTCGCACTTGCTATACTTGGCATACAATTTGTGTCGCCTCAGCGTCTCCAGCACGGTCCTCAGATGACAGCTGTGCTCCTCCTCAGACTTCGAGTAAATAAGGATGTCGTCAATGAAAATAACGACAAACTTATCCAGGAAGTCGTAGAATATTAAATTCATCAAATTCATGAACACAGCCGGCGCATTGGTCACGCCAAACGGCATGACCACGAACTCATAGTGCCCGTACTTCATCCGGAAAGCTGTCTTCGGGACGTCATCCTTCTTAACTTTCAACTGGTGGTATCCGCTCCTCAAATCCAACTTTGAGAAGACTCTCGAACCACCCAGCTGATCAAATATGTCGTCGATGCGTGGCAACGGATACTTATTCTTCACGGTGACAGCATTCAATCCTCGATAGTCCACGCACATCCTGCGGGACCCATCCTTTTCTTCACAAGCAAAACAGGTGCACCCCATGGTGACACACTAGGGTGGATGAATCCCTTCTACAACAACTCATCCAACTGTTTCCGCAGCTCCTCAAGTTCTGCAGGAGCCATCCGATACGGCGCCTTCGATATCGGCTGCGCACCCGGTATCAGATCGATACCGAACTCCAAAGCTATGTCAGGTGGCAGACCCGAGATATCCTCCGGAAAGACGTCGTCAAAGTCTCTGACAACCGCTGGTCGGTCAATCTCCATCTCCATCTGCAACGCTGCCATCACCGGCACCTCCGATTGGGCCCGAAATTTAATGGGCCCAAGCGACTCGTCTCGGCTTCGGAATTCGAACTCCGGATGACCTGGAATTCGGAAAACCACTCTCTTGCTATGACAATCGATCGATGCGTGGAAATCTCCCAACCAATCGATGCCGAGAACGACATCGAAATGTGGTAGATCGTGGACGATGAAATCTGCATATAGCTCATGTCCACTAACCACTAAAGGAATCGACCGGAATTCCAGATTCACCGTCACTATTCCGTTCCCAGTAGCGATGTCCCAACACTTAGGGAGTGTATGGGTAGGAATGGAGTGCTTTGTTATAAACCTCCGGGATAAGATGCACATAGATGCACCGGAGTCAAACAAAGCCAAAGCGGGGTGAGAAAACACAAGAATGGTGCCTAAGAAAACAGGGGTCCAAGGTTAAACATTACTCTAACAATCAGACAGACAAACACTCTATTAAGACTAGCAATACAATATAATTATGAAATGGAAAGACTAGGTCAAGATGTTACCTGCAATCACTCCATCCAGCTCCTCGGTCTCCACAGCAGTCATAGTATAGGCCGGCCTCGGAGGCTGCACTGCTCGCTGGTACATCTGCCTCTGTGGCACCAAGGGTGGTCCACGAACGGCAGGTCCTCTCTGAACCGGAGCAGGTGCCCTCATCTGCAACGGGGCTGGCGCTCCAACAACCGCAGTGCGAGCTCTAGGACAGTCCTTCGCAGCATGCGAAGCATCTCCACAAAGTAGGCACAGACCCAGCTTCCTCCGACAGTTGGTCTGAACATGTCCAGGCTTGCCGCAGAAATGGCACGGACCCTTGCTCTGCTGCTGCACTGGTGCTCCAGGCCTCTTGAATGGTACTGTCTGAACTGGCCTCATCGCTGGCCTGGCAGGTGGCCGGTACTGCTCCATAAGACGCTTCCCCTTATCAGCTGGAGGGTCAGGCAAAAGAGCTATGAGCTCATGATTCTTCGCAGCATCAAGCACCTCCCTCATAGTCGAGAAACTCGCCGAAGACATCGAAGCCTGAATCTTCGGACGCAGTCCCTGACGAAAACGATCAGCTCGCTTCTCCTCCTTCTTCACCATATGTGGGGCAAAACGACTCAGCATCTCAAACTCGGCTTCATACTCCTCGACGGTCATATTTTCCTGCTTCAGGTCTATAAACTTGCCCAGCAACTCCCTCCTAGCAGACTTGGTGAAATACTTATCCTTGAACATAGTCCTGAAGGTCTTCCATCCCACTGGCTTCTCAAGACGCCTCTCCTCGATACGCCACCAGTTCCTCGCATTCTCCGTCAGTTGCATCTTTGCTATCTCCACACGGGTATCGTCAGGAATTTTCGCAGCAACCAACTTCTCCTCAGTGCTCTGGATCCACTCATCGGCACCCAGAGGTCCTTCCTTCCCAGAGAAGGTCTTCGGCTGCAGCTCGTTGAACTGCTTCACTCCTGGAGCAGCTCGCGGAGCAGGCGGAGGTGGAGGTGGAGCAACAGGTGGTGCCTGGGCAGCACGCTGAGACTGCTGAACCAGCTGATGCTGAACATCCAGCATCTCCCTCATCACACCCAGAAATTGACGGAACTCTCCGCCCTGGTCCTCCGAGACTCCATCGCATAAGCTTCCCGATCGGGTAACGCGTCGTCCGGCCATCCTATTGACAGAGAGACGAAGGTTAGACTCGTACAATGTTTGAATAACAAAAGTGAATGTCCTTACTCTTACTGTTCTGTACTTGCAGAAGGATGGGACGTGGACCTGCATGGGCCACCACTAAAACCATGTCACGCCCCGCTTCCCAAAACAGCGGAGGCGGAGCGTGACGAGGCCCGCTTAGGCCAGAGCTGAGGAGCCCTGACCCAATAAGCGTCTGTGTGGTACCAAGACGAAGGTACAGGTCCCTGCATGTTAGTACAGAACAATAAAAGTACAAGAAGGAAAGAACATCACAAATTTTATTCCAACATATCAAAGTACCAAGTCTCAAAGCCCGAAGGGCTACAACAGCAGAAAAGTAAATCTAATGGTGCAAGCACCCAACCTAAACAAGAAACATAAAAGGTGCTACACACCCAACAAGAATAATGTCGCCTCTGGAAACTACTACCAACAGCCTCTAGCTCTGATCCTCCTCAGGGTCGTACTCGGGATCAACGCTCTCTGGCTCCACGTCGGCTGGCAAGTCAGACTCCTCCACGTACTCTGGCTCAATCCCTGACGTACAGCACCAGAAGAAGGAACTGTACGTCAGGTAAGGTCTACAAGGAAAGATTAGACCAAACTACAAGTGTACCAATTACTTACAACATTTTACTGGTTGATTAACATGCTGAGGTTCTTACAACAGAAAGAAAACACAACAGACGAGTAAACAAGACAAGTAGTAGTCACAGCGAGTGCTATGGACTACGAGACTAGCCTACAGGTGTCAAGACATGACGGAACACGGGAATCCAGACACGACAAGACAAGACACGAAAGGGTTCACGCCTGATCGGTTCGAGGGGGATCAATCCCTCTTGCCGCTTGCACGCTCAACCCTACCCCATAACCCCAAGAATCGTGACAAGACATGGGATCACTTGCTCTAGCTTGACAAGTGCCCAATTGCTCCCTGAGCTGTGTAACGGTACATGGGATCACCTGCTCTAGCTTGACAGGTGCCCAATTGCCCATCGGGCTGTGAACTAGTACAAGGGATCACTCGCTCTGGCTTGGCGAGTGCCCTATTGCCCAGCGGGCTGTGCATACAGAAAAGGAACAAGACACGACAAAACAGAGAGGGTTGTACTAGGGTGTCCACAACTCACGCACACGCATGTCAATCCTAGGAAGTCAGAAATTGTTTTTGTTGGACTCAGATTTCGTTGTCAAACCCGAGTCGTCAAGGGCGTCCCGGACGCCATCATTTCACGTCCGGTTCTCAAGTTTCTAAATTAACAATCCTAACAAGATGAAAGCCTAAACATGGCCAAGAACGCAAGTGATACACTTGCCTGTGGTGGCGAGCGCGTCGTCTCCCTGGTACGCCTCGTCCAATCGTTTCGTCGGGGGTAAAAAGGTCTAAAAATCGTGACACGGCGACGGTGTCAGATCAAGATTCATTAATCCCTATTAGGGTAGTGTCTAGATTATCGGGTCTATCCTATTTAATTAAAAATCACATTTTTAATATAATTAACCTAATCGACGATCTATCCTATGTGTACATGCATAATGTCCATTCGTCGATTTCTACGGTTTGTACAACGTTTTAAAGATCAGCGGAAAATAAACTTAGTTTGATTAGGTTGCTGATTTTAATTAGGGTTTGATCACCTATGGTGTGGGTTACTACGGATTTAGGGCACTAACCTGAAATTGATGTTTGCACGAAGATCCGGCGTCGAATCTGGAAGATGGAAGCTTTGCGCCGTCCGGAAATCCCTAGGCCGCGGGTAGCGCAGCGAGGAATGTTGATCGCCGGTGGTGGTGAAGATTTCAGCGTCTCTCGGCGTAGTTGCTGCTGGATCTGAGACGAGAACTCCGTGCTAGGGCAAAAGAAAAAGGAAAAGAGAGAAGAGGAAGAGCTTTTGGGGAAGATGGAAGGCGCAAGGATGGAGGAAGGAGCAAGGGGGGACGTGGGAGGTAGGGGAGTATGATTGGGGAAGAGGGAGACTGAAAATAATCTGGAGAAATGAAAGAGAAAGCCCCGTTTAAATAAGAAAACGAAACGGCGGCTAGCACAGAAATTAGGGTTTCGGGGTCAACTAGTCGGTCAGAGAAGGGCGGTCGACCGACTAGTTTAGAAACTAGTCGGTCGGTCGTATAACTATGACCGACTACAACCCAAACCGTGAACAGGGTTGTTGAAAAATTATAGAGTTAGTCGGTCTGTGAAAGCTCGTCGACCGACTAGTTTGCAACCTAGTCGGTCGGCCAGTGTTCATAGACCGACTAAAGGGTGAGAATGATCAACAAGATATTTTGAAGATTAGTCGGTCAGAGAAGGATGCTTAACCGACTAGTTCGTCAACTAGTCGGTCGGTTTTCGTTCTTTGACCGACTAACGGGTAAACAGTAACCTGATGCGAAAAATGATCTATGTACTTAGTCGGTCTGCGAAGAAGTGTTGACCGACTAGTTCGAAAACTAGTCGGTCGGCGGTTGAACTTAGACCGACTAAGCGCAAACAGTAACTCAAGGGAAAAAGCCTGACAAGAACTAGTCGGTCCATGAGGAGTTGTTGACCGACTAGATGAACATCTAGTCGGTCGGCTCCTCAACGTGAACCGGCTAACTTGCACAGGAAGTCGCCAAAGTGAAGCGGGAAGCTTCGGGATGATCCTAGTGAGTTCCAAGAGTGATCCTATACTAAGATGCGAGCGCGGAGAAGTAAAGAAAGAAGACGAACAATTTCATTTAGATATAAATAATATTTATCATACAAAAACCAGCCGTTACAAGTTGTTAAACTAGTCAGTTGGCAATCCTTCTTAGACCTACTAGTTTTCCTTGTGAAATTCAGCTCAGTTACTGTTGACTAATTAGTCGGTCCAAGAAGGTTCACCGACCGACTAGTAGTCAAACTAGTCGGTTGGTGTTTCTTCTTAGACCGACTAGTTCTATCTCCTTATTTCACTATCTTTCCTGTCAACCTTCTAGTCGGTCCAAGAAGGTTCACCGACCGACTAGTTGCAAAACTAATCGGTCAGTGATCCTTCTTAGACCGATTAAGCAGCTTCAGAAATAGATCCGTTGGGTATTTAATGCCATGATTTTTGCTGAACTCTTCTGTCTCTCCTATATAAACTTGATGAGCTTCAAGCTTGCATTTAAGGCTGTCATTATTGAGATTTAGATAATCAAAGAGAAGAGCATTCAATTCTCATTTTCAAGCTCTCTCATTTCACAAGAATCTCTCCCTTACTCTTTGAGCCCTAATTCCTCAAGAGAGATTCTCATTCATTGTGAGCTACTCAAGCTAAGAGCTTGAATCCAAGTCACCAACTTCACCCTAGCCATATATTGCTGTTCATCTTGGTGGAGCTAGGGTTTGGTGCTATCTTTTTCCTCAAAATCCTTCTTGCTCTAAAATCAGTAAGTTTTACTCAAGGCATAGGGTTATGTGGTAAGTGTTTTATTGTTTCATTTAAATTGATATTTCAGTTTATCTCTCGGTTGTGAGAGAAGATCGTGATCCCGGTTTGTGGGAGTCACATTTCGATCTTTGTATGATTTGATCTTGTAGTAGTTTCTACAAGAATTTCATAGTGCAAATTTGAGTTGGAGAATTGTAACTCAAGTAGTCGGAGGGGATCCGGGTGTCTGGGACGTAGGATCGCTGGGAACAATCGGGGAGACTTGGGTGGATCCGAACCCGTTACTTCGCTTGTTTGCGTGGGATTTTTCTTGTTGTCAATTTTCATTCCGCTTTGTTGGTTGTGTTTGCACAATAATTAGGAATTATACTCTTGATTATTTTAAAGTACTATTCACCCCTCTCTAGTACTTGTGCAGTAGCTATCAGGGCATTACATTTGGTATCAGAGCCAAGTTCATAGCTATGACTACCAACGACAACAAGACCGTTCGTCTACCTTCCGACTACAGCACGTTCAAGAATCGTGAATGAGCTTCTTCAGTGATGGAAGGACACTCCTCAACTAGGCCTCCTCACTTCAACGGTGCCAACTATGGGTACTGGAAATGCCGGATGGAAACCTTCCTCCGGAGCACTTCACTTTGGAGAGCCACGCTAACGGAGTATGTCGAGTCCGATGAAGAAGACTTCTCAAATTGGCCTACCGCGGAGGTCGCTACGGAGGTGAACAATGCCAAGGCAATGAATGCCTTACAATGTGCATTGGAGCCTGAAGACTTCAACAAGATATGCACCTGTAAGAGTGCATATCAAATTTGGAACCAACTCCAAATCTTGCACGAAGGAACGAGTAGGGTAAAAGACTCCAAACTCACTGTTGCTAATAAAGAATTCGAGTTATTTCACATGGAACAGGGTGAAAAGATGAAGGAGTACTATGCTCGCTTCTTGGATATAACCAACGAGTTGGAAGCTCTTGGGAAGACCTATACCCAAAAGGAGAAAGTCGCAAAGATTATTGACGGACTTCCTTCGAGTTGGGAAAAGCATACCTACGCTATCGAGGAAGGTAACGATATGAATAAATATACTGTCGTTCAACTAATGGGTACCTTAATGACGCATGAGGTATGGAAGGACAGTAAGATAAAGATGCAGGACAAGATGAAGTCGTTCTTAAAGTAAGAAGAGCCAAACAAAAAGGCCATTGCTTTCAAGGCCGCTCCTTCTACATCTACCGATGGTGAAGAATCGGAAGATGAGTTGGACATAGAATCCTTTGCCTTTATGGCAAAGAAGTTCAACCGATTCTTCCGAAAAGGTAACTTTAGGAATAAATCTAAAGTTAGTTCGACTAATGCTTCTACTCCTTTGTGTTTTATGCAACAAGCCAGGACACATCAAGGCGGATTGTCCTCTCAACAAACAAAAGGAGGAGTGGAAGGCACCCAAGTACGACAAATCAAGAAAGTACAAGAAAGGGTACAAGAAAGGGCTTGTCGGCACATTCACCGACTCAGAAGAGGACTCATCATGTGGAGAGTCAGATGATGAACAGGTGGAGCAAGCACACATGTGCTTCATGGCAAGAGAGGAACATGATCAATAGACCTCTTCCGATGAAAGTGAGGATGAAGGCGAAGAGGTAACTATAGATGAACTTAGATTAGCTAAAAACAAATTTGGTCTAAGTATTCTAAATTGGTAAATAGATATACTAAGATTAAAGATGAGCTAACTAGTCTCCAAACCTCACCTAAGCCTATCATCATCAACAACGACACCGTTGTTGAAGGCTTGAGAAATGATATTGCAAATCTCAAATCTCAACTTGAGCATGTTCACATTGAGAATTCGGATGAACGCGAGATAGCGGATTTGATTTCTCGAAACTCAACTTTGAGTATTGAGAATGAGAATCTCAAGTCTCGTGTTTGTGTACTCACTACTCAAGTGTCCACGTTGGATACTACAATACTTTCTCTCACTGAGAAGTATAAGTCCACATTAGGCCGAATTAACAAATTCAACAAAGGCAAGGACCATTTGGATAATATCCTAAATGATTTACTTCCAGCCAATCATCGTATTGGCTTGGGGTATAAAAAGGAAAATTCATCCAAATCTTCCACCACATTTGTAAGGCCAACTTCCGATGCCTCAACTAGTGGGAGTAAACACCCCATGGGTAGTTCATCTACCAATGGTGCTTCCACTAGGTACACACCCCCGTTTGGAAAGAAACCTACTTTGGGTGGACCTCCAAAGAAGGGTCATGCATTTATGTACACCAATACTATGCGACGTAGGAACACACCTCCTACTCCACATGTTCACACGTATGATGATTTCTATGCTCCACGTCCACGAGCACGTGCACACCAATTGAGACACACTCACACACGTGTTCCTCCATATGCATATGTTCAACCACATCATTACTATGTGAATGATTACCATCATGTACTATATCATATGCCGCCGCCACCATTTCATCATGTGCCGTATGCTTATCCATCTCATGCATACACTAGGCCACTTTCTCGTAGGCCACATGCATCACGTAGAAATCAACCACATGTGCATGCTGCCATGGAGGAGGAACTCATTCAGTTTGAGAGGAATGAGGTCTGGGAGCTAGTTCCATTGCCTTCGAAGAACCACACCGTTATAGGAACGAAGTGGATTTTCAAGAATAAGACCGACGAGAACCAAAACGTCGTCTGGAACAAAGCTCGGTTAGTTGCTCAAGGCTACAAGCAAGAGGAAGGTATAGATTTCGAGGAATCTTTTGCACCTGTAGCTAGATTAGAATTTATTAGGTTGTTATTATCGTTTGCATGCCATAAAGATTTCAAACTCTTTCAAATGGACGTAAAAAGTGCGTTTTAAACGGATATGTCGTTGAGGAAGTTTATGTTTCTCAACCTCCAGGTTTTATAAATGAAAAATTTCCAAATCACGTTTTCAAACTTAAGAAAGAACTTTATGGTTTGAGACAAGCTCCTAGAGCTTGGTATGACTGCCTAAAGAACTTTCTTTTGGATTTGGGTTTCAAAATGGGTGAGGTTGATTCAACGCTTTTTGTTAAGTATGCCAATCATGATATTATTTTAGTTCAAATTTATGTTGATGATATCATTTTCGGTGCTACTAACTTCACTCTTTGCGAAGAGTTTTCTAATGTCATGAAGGACCAATTTGAAATGAACCACATGGGTGAGCTCAAATATTTCTTAAGACTCCAAATTTGCCAAATGCACGATGGAATCTTCATCCACCAAACCAAGTACACGGTGGAGTTGCTAAAGCGATTTGGAATGTAGAATGCTTCTGGCAAGAAGACTGTAACGCCCTGCTCCCCAGGATACCCTGAGAAGCGAGTGTTACAGAGAAAAATACGAAATACACACAAAAGCAGGTCCACTGCGCACTGCTGGGATAGTACCTGTTGCATTCCAGAACACAGAATAACAAAAGAGAACCAACAATTTATTCACACACGCATATAGATACACGAACTGTCCATATACAACTTCCTAATACATTCTCATATACAACAAGAACTCTCATCCCACCAAGTACAAGAGCACGCACTCAGATCCCTCGTAAAACTCACACCACCCCCAACTCCAACCAGCTGAGCTAATATGCCTCCCACTCCAAGAACCAATACCTGAAAAATCAACGGGGGCACGTCAACGCGTGACCCAGTAGGAATTCCCATCTCCATATAGAATATTATTCAATGCATGATGACATGTTATTCGATGACATATTATCCATGATTGCAAGCAACAATAAGTGGCATGTCCTAATATTATGAAATGAAACATTAGAGAGATCATAAGGCTACAATAGGTGGCATGTCATTGCATATTACAAAGTAACATAAAGGTAGACATGAAAACATTGGTGTACCATGGCAACTACAAGAGTGACATTCTGCATTAAGGCACAAGGTGACACATGCCATATAAAAAAGAACTACAACAAGCTAACATTTCATAAATTGCTTTAGATGATTACAACCAACATTAAGGCATGGGTAGGCGACTTTAATGTCATACATATATGGAGCATGTAGTCATCATGGCATGGCTTTATTTTGGGTATTTCTTTTCATTTCATAACTCACAAATAAGGGTCATGCACCTTGTGTCATGCCCATCACTATAACCACATCATTCCAACATATCAATTAACCACATAAAAATAACAACTCCCCATAAATCCATGCCATAGGTGCCATCATCCTCCAAGTATGCATGGCACTAGAATCCCACTTCCATGTTACAAAAGTCAAGAGCCCAAGTCCACAATTTACATTCTTGCAACATTCCCCATTGCCACCTTTTCTCATTTCAACACACATAATTTTACAACCTCAATATTCACCCATAGCCAAATTATGCAAAGCAACTCTCTTTTCCATACTTGTCTTCACAAAAACATTTCTACAAAAACTTGGTTGGCATAATGGCATATCCTTAATTCAATGAACACAACATAAACTAATAGCAAAATGACAACTTGACTTTGTATAGACATTTTTACAAACACATAGTTGGCATATGTAACATAAACATTAATACAATAGAAAGCAACATAAAACTTAAGCAAGATAACAATTTGTAGCATGTTGATTAATCTTTCTAACATGAAAAGAATGCTTGTTCATAAGTAATTGAAGACAACATAGGACTAATTGCATGAAAGGAAGTGCATCTCCATAATTAAAGTCAACATCTTTAGCATTCTTGGATGAAATTTATGAATAACAAACTATATGGGGATGGATTCCCACCAAATAAAGAGGCCACCTCATGCCTTTAATGCCTCCCATTAAATCTTTCTTTCCTTCTCTTCATCCTCCCTTAATTACCATGCAAATTTGGAAAGAAATTAAGAGGAAATAAGAGAGGGGAAATGGGGTGCTCACGGCTAGGAGTGGGGTATGGCATACGACAAGAACAATAAAGAAAAAAAAGGAAAGAAACGGCTAAGGAAATAAATGAGGGAAAACTCTCTAATTCTCTAGAGTTTTCTAAGGATAGCCATGCATAACAAAAAATTACTCAAATACCCTCACTCATCTACCCTTCAACTTCTAATTATTTACCACATATGCCATAAAACCCTTATTTACAAGTTTGCCCTTCCTATAAATAAACTCTCCCTCTCACTTCTAATATTCTAAGAATTCAAGCCCAATACCAAGCCTAGTGACAAAGCCCAATGACAACCCAATGACAAAATTAACTATAAAAATCCTCCGTCCAATAACTCAAGCCCAAACAACAATAATAATAGGCCCAATTCACAATAATAATAACAACATCAATAACAACACAATTGTTGTGAAGGGAAATTTAGGGAGAATAGGTGTAGAGGGTTAAGAGCCCCCTACCCGTGTATTTATAACTTTCAATAGTGGGTTGGATACCCAATTGGCCCAATGGGCCTATTCATAACACTTCCCCTTATCCAATCAACATTGAAATAAGAGGTGGATTCTTCAGGATCCGAGTTAGGGTAACTGTCTTGTTAAAGAAAGAACAGTTAACCCATAACTTCCCCTGTTTTGGGGATGTGTCTAGGGGTGGATACTTCAGGATCCAGAGTCAACGAGGTTGCCTCGTCAAAACCCTGACTACGGAAAACCCAATGGGAAAAAACCTGTAGCCAAGGGAAAAGAGTACAACTCTGCAGTTGACTCCCCCTTATCTGACCAAGCTTCAGGCTTGCAGATTTCCTATGAATCTATACATCAGTCTCCTATGTATCTATGAGTTCATAGTTCTCTCATCCTGACCCAGTTTAAATTTACTCACTCTCCTCATCCCAATCCCATATACAAGTTTCTCAAAGATACTAGTAGGCAGGGATTTGGTAAGCAAATCCGCCAAGTTATTACATGATTGGATCTTCTGTACCTCAATCTGCTTTTGCTTCTGAAGGTCGTGCATCCAGAAGAACTTGGGGGAGATATGCTTCGTCTTGTCACCTTTGATGTAGCCGTCCTGTAGCTGGGCTATACATGCTGCATTGTCTTCATGGAGTGTAGTGGGTGCAAGAACGCCGGTCGTCAGGCCGGTGGAGGTGAGTATGTGCTGGATCACCGAGCGTAGCTAGAAGCATTCTTTGCTTGCTTCGAAGATCGCAAGTAGCTCTGAGTGGGTGGATGAGACGATCGTCATGGTCTGCTTCACAGATCTCCAGGATATGGCAGTGCCGCCATATGTGAACATGTATCCGGTCTGAGACTTCTCTGTATGAGGATCGGACCTGTAACCTGCGTCAGCATAACCAACTAAACCAGTTGATGCCCCTTTCCTGTAGAATAGACCTAAGTCTATGGACCCTTGGAGGTAGCGCAGAAGATGCTTAACTCCGGCCCAGTGCCGCTGTGTAGGTGCAGCACTATATCTGGCTAGTAAGTTTACTGCAAACGCTATGTCAGGGCGAGTGCAGTTAGCCAGGTAAAGGAGTGCACCGATAGCACTTAAATAAGGCACTTCGGGGCCTAGTACTTCCTCCCCCTCTTCCAGCGGCCGGAAGGGGTTTTTGTGTACATCCAATGATCTGACGACCATCGGAGTGCTGAGGGGGTGGCACTTATCCATCTGAAACTTTTTCAATAAGTTCGATGTGTAAGTTGACTGGTGTAACAGGATCCCATCTTTAAGATGCTCTATCTGAAGGCCTAAAAAGAATTTTGATTTTTCGAGGTCTTTCATCTCGAAAGTTTCTGTCAGGCTTCTAGAAATCTTTGCGATCTCTTCAGGAGATCCGATGAGGTTTAAGTCGTCTACATAGACGGCTATAATTACAAATCATGTTGCCTTTGCTCTTATAAAGATGCAAGGACAGACTGTGTCGTTTTTAAATCCTTGCTGTGCAAGGAAGTCGCTCAGTCTGTTATACCACATCCTTCCAGATTGTTTTAGACCATATAATGATCTTTGCAGTTTCACTGAGTAGATGTCACGTTCTCTCTCTTTTAGTGCTGCAGGCAAAGAATAACCGTCAGGCAATCTCATATAGATGTCTCGGTCTAGGTTTCCATATAGGTATGCAGTAACCACGTCCATGAGTTGCATATCTAAACCCTCTTGTGCTGTCATGCCAATGAGGAATCGAAAGGTGATCGCGTCCATGACCGGGGAGTATGTGGCTTCAAAATCCACCCCAGGACGTTGGGTAAAACCCTGCGCTACAAGCCTTGCTTTGTAGCATACTATCTCATTCTGTTCATTTCGTTTTCTAATAAATACCCATTTATAACCCACAGGTTTTACACCTTTTGGTGTCTGGACTATTGGTCCGAAGACCTTGCGTTTGGTGAGTGAATCCAACTCCACTCCTATTGCCGCTTTCCACTTTGGCCAATCATCTCTGCTTTGACATTCTGTCAGAGAGCGTGGTTCAATATCATCGTCGCAGTACGCGACGTTGATGGCAATATTACACGCAAATGTGTCATCTCTTGTTGTGCTTTTTCTGTCCCAATACTCCCCAGTTCGTACATAGTGTATCGATACTTCATTTTCTCCCGGTTTTTCCTCTTCATGAGAGTTTGGGAGAGATGGGGTAGCAGGGCTTAAATTAGCATCCTGTGGTGGTATTTGTTTACCATTGTCAAGGGTCCTACTCTTTCGAGGGACTTGGTCCTTGGATCCCGGTGGTCGTCCCCTCTTTTTGAGAGGTCCAACCATTTCTGCTGCAGGCGGATTGCATCCATTTTGCGGTATGTCAATCCTAGCTGGAGTGTTAGCAGCAGGGACGCGTGATTTGACAATCTTCTGGTTGTCAGTAAATTTGTCCGACAAGAGATGGACAGTGTTTTGGATGTGGAGAATCTTCAGGACCTCCTCCTCACACTGGCTTGTTGGCGGATCAAAGTGACATAAAGTTTTTGTATCCCAAGTGATACTTTCTGAAGCTTCGGGCTTCTTTGTCTGTGAGCCTAGTCTTAGGAACGATGTTTCATCGAATTCACAGTCTTCTAGATGTGCCTTAAAGACGTCCCCCGTAAGGGGTTCTAGGAATCTAATTATGGAGGGGGTGTCAAACCCAACATAAATGCCTAGGCGACGTTGTGGACCCATCTTTGTCCTTTGTGGTGGTGCTATGGGGACGTATACTGCACAACCAAATATTCTCAAATGTGAGACAATTGGTGGGGCTCCAAGTGCTAGTTGCATTGGAGAAGATGACTGACCTCCAGAGGGTCTTAATTTTATTAAAGATGCAGCATGCAAAATTGCATGATCCCACGCATTCACTGGCATCTGGGATTAAAGTAATAATGGACGAGCGATCCATTGCAGTCTCTTAATTAGAGATTCTGCTAACCCATTTTGGGTGTGAACATGCGCTACAAGATGTTCGACTTCAATTCCCTGAGCTTGGCAATAGTCTAGAAAGACTTGTGACGTAAACTCCCCCGCATTGTCCAGACGAAGTTTCTTAATCTGGTGGTCGGGGAAGTGGGCCCGTAACTTTATTATCTGAGCTAAAAGCTTAGATAGTGCTAGGTTACGGGTGGACAGTAGGCACACATGTGACCACTTAGTTGATGCGTCTATCAGGACCATAAAGTACCTGAACGGACCACTTGATGGGTGAATCGGCCCACAAATGTCTCCGTGGATTCTTTCCAGAAAACTGGGGGACTCCAAATCCACTTTCAGTGGAGAGGGTCTCGTGATCAGTTTACCCTTGTAACAGGGTGGACATGGGAATTTGCCTTTTTGAAGAATCTTCAGGTTCTTCAGGTCAATGCCCCTGGAGTTCTTTATGATGCGGTACATCATAACAGAACCAGGGTGTCCCAGTCGACTGTGCCAGAGTTGGAATTCTGGTGTTTGGGGGCACTGCAGGTGCTCCACCATGGACGTTTCTGGAGTTTGTATACTTGTTTGGTAGAGTCCCGAGGGGAGTCCCTTGAAACGTTCCACAATGGTTTTTGAACCATTTGTAAGAGTCGTTACAAGCAAGTATTCCCTTTTATCTTCCTCGACCGTCTCTAAGTGATATCCATTTAAACGGATGTCTTTGAAGCTTAGGAGGTTTCGGATGGATTTAGGGGAGTATAACGCATTTTTAAGTGTTATTTGTGTGTTGCCGGGGAGCAATATAATTGCTTCCCCTGATCCTTCGATTATGTTTGCTGGTACTGAGATTGTTCTCAGTGGGCCAGAATAGCTACTTACGGTCGTGAAGTAGTCTATGTTTTGAAGGATCGAGTGCGTCGATGCACTGTCCACTAGGCAGATAAGTTCCATATCTAAAAAGGGGAAAAGACATTCAAGCAATAAATATAGAGAAAAGATTCACTTTCATAACTAAATGCTCAAAAGATATTGTTTGACATGGAAAAAATAGAACTAGATACGATGCTTAAAAATTTAAGATACATTGCTAATTGCATAAAAGTGGTCCAGATCTAGATAGTGTCATCTCCCATGAAATCTTCAGGAGTCCATGAGGTCTCCGCCAACGCTGCGCTCTCAATCAGGTTTGTCTCAGCTCGAGGCTTGAGGCTTGCCTGGTAGAGGTCCTGGAGGTCTTTTGCTGTGCGGCAGATTCTGGACCAGTGGCCCGTCATCCCGCATTTGGAGCATTTGTCCTCCCAGTCTTTCTTGGGAGTGCCTCCTTTGTTGGGAATCCTCTTCTGCTTCTTGTCCACGAACTTCTGGTTCTGGGGAGGAGCTGGGGGAGTGGCCTTCTTCCGCTGCTTCTGTTCTTTCTATTTCTGGAATTTTGCCTTTTTGTCCGTCTTCTTCTTCTGGGAAGACTGGAAGTGGGCCTCTGCAGGAGGTGGCAATGGAGCGGAGCCAGGAGGGCGCAGGTTGTGGGTGGCAACCAACAGGTCTCTGTTCTGTTCTGCCATAAGCAGTCATGAAAGAAGGTCAGAGTACTTTGTGAACTTCCTCTCTCGATATTGTTGCATAAGGATCATGTCCTTTTCGTGGAAAGACGTAAACGTCTTTTCCAGCAACATCTTCTCCGTCACTGGTTCACCACACAACTTCAGGCGTGAGGTGATGTGGAAGAGAGCTGAGTTGTACTCCGCTACGGATTTGAAATCTTGTATGCGGAGGTGAGTCCACTCGTACTGTGCACGGGGGAGTATGACATCCCTCTGATGTCTGTACCTCTCCTCGAGTGCATCCCACAGCTCGTAAAGGTCCTCTACAGTGAGGTACTCGTCCTTTAAGGTCGAGTCTAAGTGTTTCCTGATATATATAATGGCTTTCGCCTTTAATATATCGAAAACTTCCTCTGTATGAGGTGCTTCCACTGAAGCCTCCTTGTTAGCTGGGGCAATACTTGTTGTTGCCTTTTCAGTCTGTGTGAGACTGAAACCATGAGAGCGCAGATGGAACTTCAGGTCCAACTGCCAACTCAGGTAGTTTGACCCATCGGCCTTCAGGACCGAGAAGTCGACATTTGCGAGTCTGGCCATTTTATGATCTAGCAATGTAAAGAAAAGTAGCATGTATCATTAAGACTGAATAAAACAGACATCCACGCATGTAATGTAATCATTTTCATAGCATGAATTTTAATTAATGTGATTTTAACCTACATGCTTTTTTCAGATAATGTGAATAATTAATTACTAAAAATTAACAATCACGCATGCTGTTAAGGAATTTCATTGTGACATTAAAACATGGTATTTAAGCTAATTAACAACCACGCAGTTTAATGCATAAACAATGAATCAGAAAAATGACCTAGGGCTATGGGGATCAGCCAGCCGACACCGAAAAAATAAAAGGAAGTCCAGTCCGAAGTTACATCAAAAATAAAAAGCATGAAAATTAAAGTACAACTCGGGAACTTCATAGAGAAGCTCCTATCTTCATTGAGCGAACGCCTTTAGCTTCTTTTTGGTGTCCTTCGGTCTTCTTTTTACATTTTCATCC
The DNA here is from genome assembly GCA_030789695.1 of Scilla litardierei. Lineage (NCBI taxonomy): Eukaryota > Viridiplantae > Streptophyta > Magnoliopsida > Asparagales > Asparagaceae > Scilla > Scilla litardierei. The sequence continues at coordinate 333,949,852 of CM061142.1, read as the reverse complement.
TCACATACAAAATTTCTCTCAAAAGAAAAGAAAAATTGCAGGAATAGTAAAACGGTGTCGGAAACCTGGCTGATCCCTAAAAACATAGCCTAATATTGCACATCCACGCAGATAATATATTCGAGACATACAACCATGCAGATAATCAAAACACAGGCATTTAAAATAATTTAAATTTGTGTGCGACGTGCAAAAACTTTTTTTTTTGAAAACTTTTTGCCTTTTGATCCATATTTTAATGTTTTATTTTACCGCTTTAAACCCTTTCAAAATTTCTTTTAACTATTTTGGGCTTTTTAGGGCCAAAAATAAATAAAATAATTTATGTGAATGGGCTAATTTTCTGGCCTTTTGGGCCATGAAAACAACCCATTAGGGTTAATATTGGGCCTCCCCCGAAAAATAGCCCGTTAGGGTTAGGGTTTCAGGAAACCCTAGGGGGGGCCCGCGGCGTGTCGCCGCGACGGCTGGCCGCGTAGGACGCGGCCGCCGTGGCGGCGACGGGCCGCGGCGACGGGCCGCGGCGGCGGGCCGCGGCAGCTGGCCGCGGCTTCAGGCCGCGGCGGCAGTCTGCGGCCTGAGGCAGTGGCCGCGGAGTTCGTTTTCCGCCGACGGCGCTAGAGGCGCGCCGCCGTTCCGCCCTACGGGCGTGCGGGTTTTTGGATCAAAGGCGGGGGGTAAAAATCGGATTTTTCAACAATTTTGATCGCTAAAAAACAAGTTTTTATTGTTTTAAACATGCAGATCTATTAAAAAAGTTGAATTTCACCGAGTTTAAAAACTTTTTGATCCTAAAACATGCAGATCTAATGAGAAGAGCAAGTTTAGATCTAAAAAGTTTGGATTGTTACCTCTAGATTCGACGAGGAATCTAGGCGACGGTTGGTGAAGGATGCCCTTTTCGCTCCCCGTTGAGAAGATTACGATCTTCTTGAATCTGAGCGATTGATGGATCTCCTTTCCCGCGAGCCGCCGTCTCCTCCAACGAGCGTGATCGTGCTGATAACGTGTTGTGAAGGGAAATTTAGGGAGAATAGGTGTAGAGGGTTAAGAGCCCCCTACCAGTGTATTTATAACTTTCAATAGTGGGTTGGATACCCAATTGGCCCAATGGGCCTATTCATAACAACAATAATAATATTAATACTAATAACACTACTAGCAACCACAATACCATCCATTAATACCAATAACACTAATACTAATACTACTTCCACTAATACTCACAACAATTTCCATACTACACCACAAATCATCCAAGTAATACATCCATATAACATGCTACCCATAAGTTCATACAATTAGGCAACCAATAGGATATTACCATTCATACAACAAATTACTATACACACACCCTCATATGGTATATCACATATACGTGCATTACAAAAGACTCCAATGAGCACTACTACACATCTTGATAAAGATACGGGCGGCAAAGATGTAGACATTCGTCTATATCGAGGTATGATAGGTAGTTTATTATATCTTACTGCCAGTAGGCCTGATATAATGTTCGCCGTATGTGTTTGTGCTCGGTATCAGTCACAACCTAAGGAATCACACTTAGTAGCGGTTAAACGTATTTTCCGTTATTTAAGTTACACACTCGACTACGGATTATTCTATCCAAAGTCAAGCACATATGAGTTAATCTCATATAGTGACGCAGATTATGCTGGATGCAAATCTGACAGGAAGAGTACTAGTGGCACTTGCCATTTTATAGGAAATTCTCTTGTATCTTGGTTTTTCAAGAAGCAGAATTCCGTATCACTTTCAACCACCGAGGCGGAATATATTGCCGTCAGTGCTGCATGTGCACATGTTCTTTGGATGAGACACACACTTAAAGACTTCGGTATAAACTGTGATACTTGCCCTATCATGGTGGACAACCTAAGTGCAATATGTCTCTCTAAGAATCCGGTACACCATTTCCGTACCAAACACATAGATGTCCGTCACCATTTCCTAGATGATCATGTTGCTAAAAAGGACATCATTTTAGTGTACGTTGAAACCCAGAAGCAAATCACCGATATTTTCACGAAACCACTCAAGGAAGATTCCTTTGTGCGGTTACGTCGAGAATTGGGGATTATGGGTGAATCCGAGATTTAGGATTCATATTCTCTATAATCCTGCATGATAATGATATTCATATGCTCATGCTAGATTTGTTATGATATTCTGGATTTATGATTGGTTTTTCGATTTGCGCATCGAATTTATGATTTTCTAGTTTTATGGGGTAGAATAAGAACATATGAGAGTGTTTTCGATGAATTGTCCAAGTGTTCTTTGGAGAGAACTCAAAATTTCATATTTTCAAATTTTTGGACTCTTTTAGTCGGTCCAAGTTCATTTGCCGACCGACTAGTTTCACTTCTAGTCGGTTAGTGATTGAACTTAGACCGACTAGTTCATACCCTAACTTTGGCCTCACTTGTTGTTTGCATTTAGTCGGTCCAAGCTCATCGGCCGACCGACTAGATTGCATTCTAGTCGGTCATCACTTGTACTCAGACCGACTAGTTGCGCGGGGCATTTGTGTCTTTGTCTCCTTGAATCGATTTAAAGCTCTCGGCACCGGTTAGAATTCATTCTAATCGGTGCGATATCTTTCCCAAACCCTCTTTCTCCCGCGTCTCCTCAGCTCCCTTCGCCGTGCGCCGCCGTTTCCGGCCACCGTCAGCTGTCGCCGACCCTCTCTCCTCCTCCCAGGGCTCCTTTCGTGCTCCCACTCCCCCCACAGCCCCCTTGGGCTCCGACGCTGACTATATCCTGGAGACAGAGGCTACCGAGCATGCTCATACCCCTCCCCCTCGCCCTAACTCCCGTCAGTCTAAGGGGAAGGCTCCCATGCCTTCGGGTGGGGTTGATATATCGTTGTGTCACGATGACCCGTTGTGTCTTGCGGCATTCAACCGTATCGAGCACTGCCCGTTGATTCTCGAGCATTTCGTTCAGTTCTCTGACTTTCCTCAGCTCACAGATCTCCTCTCTTATAGCGGCCTCCTATACTATCTTCGCCATGATCCCAAGGCGAATCCTCATCCCTATCCTAGACTCGTCAAACTATTCTATGCCAATCGAGTTCGGGGTGAGTATGATGACACCCACTGCATTGAGACCACTATCTTGGGAACACCCATTGTCCTCACGACAGAGATCTTAGGGCAGTTGCTTGGTGTCTCCTCCTCTAGCCTGTTCCCCTCAGATATCTCTGTGGATAACATCCACGATCTTGACCAGTCCATTCTTGCTGAGATGTTCCATGTCATTCATTCCGCCATGATTGGCGTTCCATCGAAATCATTCAAGCCTAATGCATGGGTCCTAAATCTCATTCTGAAGTCGTGTCTTCTCCCGAAGTATGGCTCCGCCAGCTTTCCCTCACAGCCATTCCTGAAGCTTATCTACGCTCTTTTTGCTGGGAGCGAGATAAATTGGGCCCGCATCATCTTGGACAAGATGGATTCCTTTGAGTGCATCAGGAAGTCCACCAAGTCTGCTCATATTCCTTTTCCCTGCCTGCTGACTCTTGTCTTCCGCCACTTTGGTGTTCCCCTCCCTCCTGATGATCAGCGTCCGTTGGGTCCTCCCCTGAATGCAACTGCTGTCAAGAAGTCTCTTGCGGCCTTGCGTCACGTTCAGAGGACTACCCCTTCAGCTCCTCCTCCGCCTTCACGCCCTGACGTTTCAGCTTCCATGAGCCGTCAGGAGGCTCGTATTGCACGATGTGAGGAGATGCTTGCTCGCATCTGTGATCATTTGGGCATTGAGGTTCCTCCTACACTTTCTGACGAGGAGGCCATGGATGCTGCTGAGGATGAGGAGCTTGCTGCTTCTCCAGTTCGTGCCCCCGAGGGTAATTCTGTTGGCACTTCTTCTGTTCGTGCTCCCGAGAGCACTCCTACTGCCATCATCCCTTCGGTGGACATTCCAGTCGTTCCAGAGACCACCACTTCGTCTGCACAGCCTGCTGCTGGTGCAGATCCTACCTCCGCCTCCTGAGCCTTCGTTGGAGGACTCTCCACTGAGCATTTGGACGATATGTCTAGTTGTGAGAGAGTGGGGTTAGGATAGATGGGTGGATGTATTTTTGTATGTTTTATGATACATTTCGATGTATGTTGTGAGATATGTTGTACGATGTGCACTGACCTGTTGATGGTTTTTATTTTTGTTGGCTGATGTATAATTTTTTGATGTATCCATATATATATATATATACACACACACACACATCGTGTTGCCATTCATTTTTGTGTGCACATTGTATTTATGTCTCTGATGTTGACTTCGTCGCTCGACGATTTCGTTGATTAAATTGCTTTGTTTGTATGAAAACATAGAATTGTTTTCCATGCACTAAATTAGCTAAAAATGTTGATATTGGAGAGTATGTTCCTTTACTCAATACATGAATTTGATTTTGAGTTTTGATGATTTCACTTTTCGCTTTTCGACTATGGTCTCGTTGGCATGCTTTGATATTCTTCGACATTTTTCCTTAGTGTCATTTGGACCGTTGTCGTATTCTTCGACTCTCGTGTTTAGATTTTTTGTTTAGCCATGGTTGTTGTCGTTGGTCTCCTCCCGCTCTTTTTGCTAATGCCAAAGGGGGAGAGAATTAATAATGACTTTGCGCTAAATGATAATTTAAAGCAATTTACCGTGAATCTAATTTGATATGTTAGATTCAGGAGGAGTGAAGATATAAAAATGGATTCCCGATCCTATATTTCAATAATTGGAACATGTTTTATACTTTTCTCGTCTGCTTGATGCTTATGTTTATTATTTAATACGGAACTAACGAGTCATCAATGCAGGGGGAGTAAGTAAATTTCATTTGTATCATTATTATTGATTAATATTTATGTTGGTTTGTCATCACCAAAAAGGGGGAGAATGTTGAGTATTGATTCCCCTGATTTGGTTTTGATGATTAACACACATAAATATCGTACACTAATTCTCTTTGAGCGCAGTTATGGAGATCGTCGCCAAATTACTTTGTACATCTTAAGCGACATCCCAAGACTTCTTAGAGCGCGTGATCGTTGTGCTTGAACCTTCGTTGAAGCTCAAGGAGTTATTAATGAAGTCAAGGGATTCGGATTGAAGCTTTGAAGACGGTTCATCATGTTTATTTCATTGTCTTCTAGCTTCATCGTATAAAATGTTAAGCCTTGAGTAGGACTTACTTAACAATCTTCATAATGCTCATATCTTAGATCTAGGATTGCCTTAGAAGCCATTAGAATCTTTCCCGAAGCTTATCGCTTCATTTCACGGCTTCTTATGCATCTTAGTTGGTTCAAGAAGAAGAACCAACCGACTAGATGACAATCTAGTCGGTTGGAAATCCTTCTTGATCCAACTAGTTATCCTAGTTACTTTCAACTTTAGTACTGTTGACAAGTTAGTCGGTCAAAGAAGGTTCACCGACCGACTAGTTGTCAAACTAGTCGGTTGGCAATCCTTCTTAGACAGACTAGTTTTCCTTGTGAAATTCAGCTCAGTTACTGTTGACTAATTAGTCGGTCCAAGAAGGTTCACCGACCGACTAGTTGTCAAACTAGTCGGTTGGTGTTTCTTCTTAGACCGACTAGTTCTATCTCCTTATTTCACTATCTTCACTGTCAACCTTCTAGTGGTCCAAGAAGGTTCACCGACCGACTAGTTGCAAAACTAATCGGTCAGTGATCCTTCTTAAACCGATTAAGCAGCTTCAGAAATAGATCCGTTGGGCATTTAATGCCACGATTTTTGCTGAACTCTTCTCTCTCTCTCCTATATAAACTTGATGAGCTTCAAGCTTGCATTCAAGGCTGCCATTATTGAGATTTAGAGAATCAAAGAGAAGAACATTCAATTCTCATTTCCAAGCTCTCTCATTTCACAAGAATCTCTCCCTTACTCTTTGAGCCCTAATTCCTCAAAAGAGATTCTCATTCATTGTGAGCTACTCAAGTTAAGAGCTTGAATCCAAGTCACCAACTTCACCATAGCCATCTATTGCTGTTCATCTTGGTGGAGCTAGGGTTTGGTGCTATCTTCTTACTCAAAATCCTTCTTGCCCTAAAATCAGTAAGTTTTACTCAAGGCATAGGGTTTTGTGGTAAGTGTTTTATTGTTTCATTTAAATTGATATTTCAGTTTACCTCTCGGTTGTGAGAGAAGATCGTGATCCCGGTTTGTGGGAGTCACATTTCGATCTTTGTATGATTTGATCTTGTAGTAGTTTCTACAAGAATTTCATAGTGCAAATTTGAGTTAGAGGATTCTAACTCAAGTAGCCGGAGGGGATCCGGGTGTCTGGGACGTAGGATCGCCGGGAACAAGTCGGGGAGACTTGGGTGGATCCGAACCCGTTACTTCGCTTGTTTGCGTTGGATTTTTCTTGTTGTCAATTTTCATTCCGCATTGTTGGTTGTGTTTACACAATAATTAGGAATTATACGCTTGATTATTTTAAAGTACTATTCACCCCCCTCTAGTACTTGTGCAGTAGCTATCAGTGCATTACACAAAATACATGAGAGAGAGAGAGAGTCCAATACATCATTACAAATAACTAGAAAAAAATACGCGAGAGAGAGAACAGATCTTGCAATCTCTTGAAGAAGATGAAGCTCTTAAACCCTCTCTTGAGTTCTTCCAAACCCTAGCCTCCAATGGCTTCTCTAAGCTTTAGATTCTCCAAAGATTCTCAAAATAAGCCATATGATTCCTTTTTATACTGCCCAAAACCCATTTAAATCATGGCCCTTGATTACAAGATCTGACGGTTGAAAATAGAATCGGTACAACTGAAAAAACGCTTCAGAAATCACCAGGAAGATTCAGTCAGCCGCCGGATGCAATAGCTCTAGACGACTGGGCGTCAATAGTTAGTCAGACGCCTGGTGCAGTGGTCTCAGGCGTCTTGGTTATTAGAAACTTCAGCCACGGGTCAGTCCGGCGCTTGGCTGAGCTCCATTAGACGCCTGGGTGGCATTGGCGGTAATTTCTGCCAACACTATGTTTTGGGCACCGACTGGTTCAACCGTCTGGCTGGGAATTAGACGCTTGAAGCAGTGCTTCCAGCTACTTGATTGGAGATCAGATGATGTTTTCCAAAAATTGTACAAAATGGCTCCGAGCTCAGAAAAATTTGGTACAATAGTCGTTGGAATCGGAAAATTACCATCTTCACATGAAAAATAAGAGAAGACATAAACTATCCATAAAAATTGTATTTTGTGCATAAATAAATGATACGCCCTAATATTTCATGATATTAAGAGAATGCACGTATCGGAGCCAAAATGAACATATTATATGCACAAAATTTAATCAAAACAAAGAGAAAAATATACAATTTCTCATTAGAATCAGTAGCCCACTTGCATGTCATGGTTGCGGGGGCTGATGTTGAATGATGTGCGAGTGTTCTGGCTGTGATGTTTGAGCCGGAAAACCTCGGAGGGTCGTTCGCAAAGCGTTGCCGTTGAGGGACTTCCTTACGAGGCCGAGCTCATGACTTGGGTGGCATCGTAGGGTCCTGATTAGACTGAACTGTTAGAAAAGTGCACATATCGTCGTTGCAAGCTGGTCAAGCTTGACCTAAAGGGCTACATGGTCCAAAGGGATCACTCGACCAGCTTTGCCGGACCCAACTCATGACCGACGCAGGCTGGTGCGTCATTTACACAAAAGTACTAAAATAAGAATAAATCATAACAAATATTGTTCTATGCAAAGTCGTTGCTAATTCTTATTGAGAATTGCTGTCTACACCGAAGAAAATCAGAGTTAGAGATGGGACAATTATCCAAAGTTGAAAAGAAATAACAAGTCATGGATCAAGCCTTTATCTCTCTCTTCCAATTTCTTTGCCTCTTTGGGGAAATGTCACCTCACTGTCCCGAACGTTTCGGTGTATAAAGGCATTCTCTTCCTATTAATTGTAAAAATTAATTTTTAATACCAAATGGAAAAATCCAAACATTTGAATGCACCAAGCAACCTGGCTCGAGCTAACCCAACACTCGGTCATAGATCCAATCCCTCCTCCATCGCATTTGGAGCTTTGAAGGGGACAGCCACCCACGCTGCCCTGCACGTGTAGATCGTGGCTCAATGCAAATCGAATGCCATGCACACACGTGTCACCCCCATGCACATAAAAAGAAGATATACTCCCAACACCACACCCAGAGAGGGAGGGAGAGGGAGGGAGGGAGAGAGAATGACACAGAGAAGCCCGCCGCCGCCGCCGCAGCAAGAAAGAGGGGGAGAGGAGCTACAAGCTGTTGAGTGGGCACAGCATCCCTGGGGTGGGACTGGGCGACAGCAGGAAATCTGGCGAAAAGGCATCCGATTCACTCTTCACCGCCGTCGCCGAGGTACTCTTCATCTAATCTCTGAGATCGCATCAAGCAGCATACAAAAAGCAAGAGACCATGCAAAAGATCTAGGATTCCAAGGATTTATCATTTCCATTCTTGGATGACTCGTAAACAAGTATGCATGCATCGATCAGTCCAATAATCACACTTCAATTCTAGAGATCATACAATATAACGGAGAAATGATATCGTGCGTGTTCATCCCAAACGTTTTCACGCAGGTATGCACTATTGATTGTTTTGAACTCAGACACTGCTTCATTGGACCGAGCCATCTTCACAGGTGCTCGGACTTGTCGCCCGAAAGAGTTCGAGAGGAGCGCTCAACATCACCCTTCAGGAGCCACAACTTGATTATCTTGATCATTATCTGGTAAAGTCACTGAACAACATGCGTTCAACAAACAATATTCATCTTCTTAGCTTCAAATTTTCTGATCATGTAACAGATCCATTGGCCCTACCAGCTCAACGACAGTGCGCAAAGGACGCCGAGGGAACAAAAAACACTTCACATGTGACTTCTTTTACCTCTTTTACTCTGCAAAAGATGATGTCTGAGATGTCTTATAATACTCGTCAGTTTCTTTTGAGAAATATGCCAGGCCTTAATTTCACAGAGAATGTGGGAGAACTTACAACAGTAAATGAGATCATTTAAGAACAAAAAAAAATGCTAACCTTATTCAGGTTTTGCTGATCTTATATCATGAGCATCGTAAATAGATAGTGGTAACATGAGGTGTTAATAAGAAAGTTAATTGTACTAGGACGCCAAAGAGCAACACATCACAGTATCTTGGCACCAAATCTTACAAACATGTATAACATGTACAATCCATGGTGCATCCAAATTTATGTCAGGATAATAACCATTACATTAGGAAATACTATATTTTCGATATTCCTTGATCTGATATCATGAACCCGTATGGCTTGCTCGAAAGTCGGCTGTACTTGAAGAAGCCTAATCATCATCCTCCGGATCGAAATCCCTGATCTTCACATCAGCATCTTCTCCATACTGGATACAGTTATCGATCATAGACAAGACGTACTGTATACTGCATGATGCATTAGAAGAAAAGAAATTGTCAAAACTTCCATGTTACACAATCAGCATTTCAACAAGAAGAAAACAACCGTTACTCAATGGTCATGCTCATTTAACGGCCTGAACGTATGGAACATTGAATAGAAAACTAGCACCTATTGGAAGGGCGGCCCTGCAGTTGCAGATGGGCGACACAAATCATTATATGATTGCAATGAGGAAACCAGAAAATGAAATGCAAGAGTGCCATATGATAAAACATTCATGTTTTTCTCTCGTCCTACCTACCGAAGCTCATGGCTAATAAATAGATAAACTCTTCAATATAAAGTCACTGGAAATAACCCGTGTACTGTGTGAATGGGCACCCAAAAAACCAACCCACAAACTCAGGACGTGAGACCCATACGTGTTTCGGTGGGTGCAAAACTGGGTTAAATGGGAAGAGTGGTATAGTCCTGGGGGTTTTGGGTTTTTTTGATTTGGGGGGGGGGGGGGGGGGGGGGGGGGGGGGGGGGGTGTGTGTGTGTGTGTTTTTTTTGGGTGTTTTGGGTTTGGGTGGGTGGGTGGGTGTTTATTTTTTTTGGTTTTTTTTTTTTTTTTTTTTTTTTTGGGGGGGGGGGGGGGGGGGGGGCGTGTGCATTGGGGCATCCTATGTGGCAGCCCTCTTTGGATGCCACATAGGACAAATGTCCAATTATCCCCCTCAAATGTAATAAAGATGTTTACTTCTTTATTGACGATTTATTATCTTTTTGACCGTTTCTGTTCCATCTTCCTGTTTCATCTTGCCTCTGGTTTTTCCATGTTCGTGTGCCTTCTACCATCTAAGTTATTTCTATGTCATGTTTAACAATCAAAAGCCAAAAAAAGAAAGTCTGTTCATGTTCAGCAGGGATAGGAGACATGTCTATGAATATTATGCAGGCGTATCCCTCTATCATGGCTTGCATAGAACATCATGCTTCGAAATCACTCCCTTGATCCTTAATCATCTATGACAAGGATGTTTTGAAAAATGTTGGGAACATAGGGGGGATAAGAATAACAAAGCTTACATTGTGCTTCGAAATCACTCCCTTGATCCTTAATTGTCTAGGCCAACGATGTTTTGAAAATTGGTGGGAACGTAGGGGGGATAAGAATAACAAAGCTAACAAAAGGGGACTCTTTAAAAAATACAATTGTGTACCATCCATGTGAATCTACTGGTCGCTTAAAGTATGCAAATTGTTTAACATTCTGCTGGTGCAATGATCACAACCTTCCACATGAGAGTTTAGACAAAATATCTCCTAGAAAAGCAAACCCGGCTTGCCAATAGGCCGATTCAGCATTTATGTCAATGTGAAGCATTCCAGCCTTCAGAATAGACAAACGGTTATGAATAATGCTATATTATGCAATCAACCATCTCTCCAGCCAGTCCATCAATAGGGCATTCAAGGAGAAACAATTTCACAAGCCAGTTATCTAGCATGCATTCAAGGATTCTAATAAAATTCCTGATCGTGTTTAATCTAACTAGGAAAACACCAAACGATACAAAATTAAACTGAAAAATATTGCTAAAAATATTCATATATTCCTTTAAAATAAGAACCACACAATGTGAATTAGATGCTTATAATTACCCCTTTTGTACGCATGCCTTGTAGTACCAATTCTTTTTGAATCACCCTGCCAGTAGAACAGTCAACAATAGAAGCTTCTGAATATTAATCCTTCCCCGCTCCCAACCCTAAAAAGGTGAAACATTTCTTTCCAACCTATGTTTTGCATATCTTTGTACAATAATATTTAACATAAATATTTTTGTAAGATATGTATAGTTTTGCATCCATGATGTACCAAAGTGCATATACATTTTATAACCTTTTTCCTTATACACTTCCATACTCATTGTCAAGTGATAAACTACAAGGTTGCAACTGCATCCATGTATCCCTTTTGGTATTTTTCTTTTTAATGTGAACTTTTATTAAGTTAAAATTCTTACAATAATAACTATATACCTAAAACATGGATTTAGCTCTGCCTATAAAAAAGCAGGATTTAGCTCTGCCTATAAAAAAGCACATAATCCCTCCTTGTTCTTGCTATTTCCTTGCTTGCCTTGCATTAGGCAGCTGTCTCCTTGATTCACAAGTTGAAACAACATGACCAAAACTTAGGTATATTTAGCAATAAGTGTCATTTAGGTTTCGCGCAACTTTTAAATTTACTAGTAAGAACTAAAAACTGACATTACTTCTGCAGTCCAAACCAAGGTATCCGTTATATATGATGCAAAACGGATATTTTTCTATCATTGATCAAAGATTTTTTTCTAATAAAAATATGACTCAGAGCCCCACCAATTCATTGAGGTGCCATACTAGGTTTACATCCTATATTAAATAAAAATGGCCCCTTTTTTATGGGGAGGCTTGAATGATGATGATGATGATGACAACAAAGATGAAATTCTGCATATGTATATTTGCAAGCTCAATGGTCAACTAATATTAATATTAAATTACACAAGTTGAGAAAAACCCAGAAATTTTTTGAAAATTGGCATGGCAATCACTCATAGATTCTTCTGACTTCACACAAAATCCAGTTAGCATCAACTCCACAAAATAAGATATACCACGTTACAGTAATGAATCAACCGACTAAACAGGCTTAAATATTTTATGGGAACCAAGTTTAGAGTTTATGGCAATGGTACACACTTAATAAGATTTAACACGAAACCTAAATAATAAAACTGAACAAAATTCAAGTTAATAACAAATGTACCTGCTTTCCTTCCTCAAGTCAAGGGGCACAAAATTCACCATGCTGAACTGATCAACCTAAGAAAATGCAAAAATAATAAAAAGACATTTTATATGAGAAGGTTATTTGGCCACTTAAATTTAGAAAATTATAAAACAATTATAAACAGTGGTCTTACATAGTGGTAACCTCGAATTTTGGATAAGTACATACACGAGATGTACAGCGTGTACCCAATTCTTACAACGTATGGAAAAGATTGCTCTAAAGTATGGTAAAAGAAATGTGCAAGACACGTCACTCAAGCATCTTTCCAAACCGTCCACCCAAAAAAACAATGCAAGCACTCTCGTTCCCCGGCATCATCATGATCTCATCGTCGTCCGTCAGAACAAAAGAAGAATCGTTTTGGCCAATAGGCTACAACTAACATATAATCCGTCCACAAATCTTAGCATAGTCCATAACTGTTATTGCACCACACAGTTATTTACCATTATCTAGATGTGACACGACACTCACAGACCCGTGGCAGCCACCACCAACAAATAAATAACATAGAAGGATGAAAGAGGAAAGCCGTCACCAACAAGCGCACACAGAAGAATCTAACAATGTTTTCTCCCTTTTTGAAGCATTCGAACATACTCGCATACCAGCATTCTTTACCATAGTAAATTACCCATAGCCGAGAAAGATTAGAGGAAGGTATGCAAAACAAATGTCAAATGTGTATGTAGGTACATGTCATAAGGAAGTTGTTTGGGCCTCATGAAACTACAAAACATAAACTTTGATAATTCACGTTTTTTTGGCAGGAAATAGTTCCATAATTGCTGAACGAAAGGAAGGGGCAACATACCAATTCGGCCAAAGCTTTATTCAGCTTTGCGAATGAAGCAGGCATATTCCGATTCAATTGACTCAGCAAAATTGGTGCCTCTGGATTTAAGAAGCTATAACCAAATAAAGAAAAGAGTAAGATATACAATCAGCATATAAGAGCTATAAGTGGTGCAAAGGTTGAAATCAGAACTCACTCTTCAATGTCCTTTCTATTCGTCACAAGGTCCATTTTTGAGAGAATATTGATATGGGGTAGCTCAAGTTGAATCATTGCAGAAAGAGATGCCATACAGCCGCTTATGTACTTGGTTACATCAGTTATGAACTGAACGAAAAAAAATTAGAAAGCAAAAGTTTCAACAATTTCAAGGTGATGCTTTAAAGTTGTCAGTAAAAAGTGAAATAAAATGAGAAGACCTGGACACAGACTCAACCACACAATAAATTACTTGAAACTAACCTGTGAATCAAGCAAATAAACGCAGCAGACTTTGAAGTTCTTCCGCTGTAGATGTTCCACAAAGTTTCGCAGAACAGGAACATGTGAAAATAACTCTATTTGGCCTGTAAACAGCATACTCTCTAATAAGGACCAGCTCACATGACAGAACCCGTAAACGCCTAGACTCAAAAAGGCAGAAGCCTTTATGGAAAACAAAAGGATGCAATCATATGAACCATACACAATCACTTCTTAATAAACTATAGATGTGAGACGAATAATCTAGTACTGGTTTGATATACATGAATACATCAGTTAATCACTAACTACAGGAACGTGCAGCCTTAGATTAATTAAATTCCATTCACGTTAATAGATAGTGCCAATGATAGACCTAACAGCTTACGCGTTGTTTTAATGTAATATGTCTAAATAACCACAGCAAAATCAAAATTCAAATGTATTGGTTTGATTTCTAAATGATGGGCATATAATAAGGATGAAGACCATGTTACAAGAATAGACAGAGGGAAGAGGATGGGCTGATGAAGGGGAGAGTTTCAGAAGTAAGGCCAAAAGCAAGAACTACTGAAGAGAAGGAAAGGTCAGCGTCAAGGATTGTAGATAACAAAAACAAAAAACAAAACAAAACAAAACAGAACAAATTGGAAGAGATTGCCCTAACAAGTAGGGAAACCAAAGAACTGGAGGCCCTTCATATTTGAGTTTGATTTCCAAAGCAAGAAAAGAAAATGCAGAAATCTTTTAAAAGAACTGGCTGCATAAGAGCAACAATTCATAACATAGCCACCACATCCTCCGATGGAAGCTTGTAAAGGGATTGGATAAATGGTGGGCACCATCCAATGTGTTGGTGACTTTGGCACCATCCAATGCATCCAATGGTTAAGTATAGGCAACCAAGTAAAACAAAACACAGAAAAGACAGCCAGATGAGAAGTTTCAACAAAAGGCAGAATATTCAGCATAAAAAGACATTGTACCCGGGATAAATATATATATAAAGCAAGTAATTTGATATCAGTATATTTATTCTTTTGCATTTATGATGAATTTTGAGTAAGACATCCCTGACCTAACTACCACTCAATCAGCATAACAGGAAAATAATCAAAAGTGTTATTTATATAGAATCTCGCATCTCATCGTATACATTCTAGCATAACGACCTATATATTTATTTGAGTACTGCCCACTTTTATCAGCTAAATGACTATTACTATTATCAGGTCAGTGACCATGGTCAGCTCAGTGATATTGTTACTCTGCTCAACGACTATTATCATAGTTTATAGGTTCTCCTCTCCAAATGATAAGATGAGAAGGCACAGCGGGATAAAATTATAAACAATAAAACAGGAACATCGTGGAAAGCTTCTTAATTTAGTTCACATTACTGGCCAGCAAATACCCTAAGGAACGATTATTCGTCATGCTGCTGATATCAACAAGGATGTTGTTCATGGAATCAAAGTAGACAGTTGAAGTGGAGAATTACTTCTTAGGATCATCTGATTGCAGAATACAATATTTATATAAGATGGCTAAACAAATGTTGGGTATTTAAAATGGAAGAGCAACCAAAAGCTAAAGAATAAGAATTAATCAAATCCATTGGTTAGATGCCTTTTTATTGAATTATGTCATTTATCTAAATCTTCCCCCCAATTATTCATCCGGCTGTAGTTTGCCATCACAGTTGCTACTGAAAATTATTCATTCAACGTTCAAATTCACCTCCAGTAATCTTGCAGATAATGTCCCTCCACCTGGAAGGCTTGTAACTGTATCCACCCGGATGGCTCTTTTTAGTGTTACAAGTACTTTTCATATCATTCCTGCACTTTGTTTTTCCATGTGTTCTAGTCGGCAATGTTGTGCGCGTGCGCGCGCGTGTTTTTGTTTTTTTGTTTTTTGTTTTTGTGGTTTTTTTTTTGGGGGGGGACAAAATATTGACCTTCTAAATCTTCAGAAATGCATATATATGTGAAGCACATCAATACCTCCTTTTGCTCCAATTACCACAATGAAGTGTGTAAATCGATTAAAGACATGTTAATTATGCATGTTCTGTGCCAACCTAGGTAGCATGGACGCTTTCATCATCAAGATGTTTAATTTCGGACAATTGTGCAAGACACTAGCATAGGGAACAATACTTCTATTCTGTGTGTACTTTTTAGAATTTGATGTGTGTTGGTTTCTCGTGCCAACTCGTGTGCTTTATAGATTATTTAAAAATAAGAGAAACAAATATTCATGTGTGTCCATAACAGTTTCAGATTATTTTCTAACCTCTAAGAGATTTCAGCCATCGACGGTTTCAGCAGATTATTTTCTAGCCTCGAAGCTTTTCGGTTTTCTTTTTAATATCGATATGAGCTTATTTGTTGGAAGTTGTTGGGTTGTTTGTCGATGATGATTCACTTGGATTTTTAGGAGATTTTTCCCAATGAGATTTCTCGGCATCCCTAGGTCTCATGGCCACTCCGCTGTCACTCTTTCTGCTGAATAGTCTTGGTTGATTTTATTTCCTTTGTTCTACTTGGGAGTTGGCCGCCAGGTGTAGTTTTGGGTTCCTATCATCACGGTACTTGGTGGTTTCTGCAGTTGAGGGATCGCCGGCTGTCGTCGTTTCCTTTCCGTGGGTTCCACCACTCTGTGGGACTTCCCTTTCGGGGCCGACTGACTGCTGATGTTTGTTGGGTGGGCCGTTTCTTGGTCCGGTTGGCTGGGTCATGTCTTATTACTAGGGGGTTCATTACTTATTATTTGGGCCCCTGCCTTATTCTTGCCTTATTCTTTTCTTTACAATGACATTTGAATTGATCAGTTAAGCATATGCTTGTTGTCTTCCTATGCTAAATGACAAAACTACCCCTAGCCGGATAAACTACCAATTACCGGATGCTGAGTGATGTGGATCTGATCTAAAGTATATTGTTCTATTATTATTATTTCCGCTAATTTTTCAGATATATATGTTTGGATAACTGTAACTGTTTTAGATCGATTTCTTTAATGGAAAGTTGCCAGATTAATAGGTTGCCTTTGGATGCTAAAACACCGGTACTTGGAACAACTGAAGAAATACTTATCATGCATGCATGGGCCAGAACCATTTAAGTGTATTATTTAACTGCATCACTAAGACCTTGTGCACATTAGTACTTAGGACTGATTTAATTATACTGAAGTGGTCATTCCAATGGTCAACAAGAGCGGTTAATGAACATAGATAAGTACTTATTATGGACAGTAGAGAAGAACAAGATTGCTTCCAAAAGTGTAGCAGATCAAAACTACAAGTAACATGAAATAAAAAAATTACTGAATAGGAAGTGGGAAACAGATACCTGGACAGTCAAATACAAGGTAATCGTCGTCTAAATAATTATCCAGTTCATCTTCCAGCCAATCATCCAAACTATCTTGAAGGTGTCTGGAAATGTGTTAAGAAAATCCCTAGAGCTATTACTCCATCTCAATGTTGCACCACAAGCCAGGATTATAATGTTATTAACAGTTAATATTATAGAATTATAATTGCAGTTGGCAACATCAAATTCTTGAAGCAGCACTTAAGCAAAAAAGCTAATTTTACATTCACTGTTATATGAAAAGCTTGCTAGATAATACCGACATATTCATCATTACAATTTCTCTTAATAAATAATTAGTAATATTCACACCCAACAAGTCCTCAAGTAAAACCATGAATGATAGATGAAATGTGCATGCCATAAGTCATTTAAAGGATACTCCATACAGTAAATCAGGCCCCCATTCGGTCCAAATCCAAGCTCCTCCATAACATCATCCAAAGATATGAGTTCTCTGATATCTGCAGAAAGATAGCAAAATAAGCTCACCAAACCAATTACTCGACTACTAAATAAAATCAAATCAAGTACTGATACCCATGGCTACAGGATAATTGAAGTTCTCCGCAGCTGGGTCTAGATTCACAATATGAATGGTCCTTCGAATGGTTTCGCAATGTTGATACAAGCTAGAGCAGTAGGTAGACTACATTGCAATCAAGAACATTCCCCAAATTAATTGCATCTAAAGCGAATAAACACATTCATTGTTAACAAGAAATCCCTCACCTTGCCACTGCCCGCAGGGCCAATGACGAGCTGTGCATAACCCATTACTGTGAAAACGCGAGGTTTTTGTCACTAAATTTGCATCTGAAGCGTGAAATAAAACTGAACAAGTCAAAATGCCACGAGAATTGCAGTGGTAGCGTAAGCAATGCACCAGATACCTGCGGCAAACACAAGGCTCAGGATTCAGGCATAAGACATACAAGCTATTAAATCATGAGTTTTCGATAATCGCCTAAACTTTAAAAAAAATCAAAAAAAAAAAAAACTCAGACGACCATTTTCAAGCCAAAATGTGAAATTGAGAAGAAACAAAAGTGTAAGATTAGAGAAGCGAACAATACAATGAATAACAAAAACAACAGAAACAGAATTTTAAAAAAGAATAATTAGAGATTGATAGTCCAGCAAAGTTCATAAGATTAAGGATGAAAGATCAAAATTTTGGTGAAACAATAAAGAGAGTAAATTTCTATGGAAGAATTATCACGGGGCTTTTTGGCCGAATTTTGAGGGCCGATTAGGGCTTTTAGCGGGTTTGTGAACGAGAGGAGAGATACTGATGACCGACAACGATTAGATACTTCGCTGGTGCATGAGGCCGGGCTTAAAATAAACCAGGCTTAAAAAGACAAACCATGAGATGGGCTTTGCAGACATTTTGCTGATCATATCACCCATTTTGCAAAATATGTGTAGCATTGTGAACAGCAATTTATCATTGTATCAGTACCATATTACACATTTAGACTGTTACTTATACAATGCCGAGCTTTGTGAACATCAATTTAAGTTAGTCCTCGAGACCTTCCAAAACAATTACAGGATATTACTGATGGAGAATAATTTGAATTTTTTAAAGCCACTCTGAAAGTGAGACAAGGATAGGTAATTTAAGAAACTTTCAAACATTCAGAAATACCATGACAAACAATATGGTAAACCATCGAACCTTGGAGCAAAGCAAATCGGTTATATCAATGAATTAGAGTGTGTCGATTGACTCTAAAGGGGAAATTATTAATCAAACTTAACACAAAACCAGCATAATGATACAATGCTTACAATTACGAAAACAAGGTACACCGTGGCTCGTAAATAAACAGTCCCAGCTGTTTAATTCAAACAAAACAAGAAAAAAGGATAGATAAGCGTGCACATTATTCCCTTAATATATCCCAGGCATAGTAACCAATATCAAATGACAGATTCACTAAGTTAGCAAGCAGCAAAATTTTTGTAAAGCTATAAAGCTATAATAATAAACAGAGAAGGTCTCCAACATAACAGTAGCAGAAAAGAAAATATAAACATATGAAGCCAAAAGGGCACTTGAATTTTCAATCAAGCATACTTCACCTCTAACAATTCCATAAAAATAGCAAAAACAATTTGTGTAGCACTGTGAAACCAAACTGCGTAAAAAGGAGATACGAGAAGTGACCATGTGACCTATGATGTACATATATGTGGTTAGCATCATGTATAAAATTATATATGATAAGCCAACGTGTGTATATATATATATATATATATATATATATATCTATATTATAAAAGAGGGATGTTATCAAGAGAAATTGGATAAGAGATATTGGACATGAGAAATTGGATCAGAGATATTTATATTATAAAAGAGGGATGTTATCAAGAGAAATTGGATTAGAGATATTGGACAAGATAAATTGGATAAGAGATATCTATATTATAAAAGAGGAATGTTATCAAGAGAATTTGAATAAGAGATATTGGACAATAGAAATTGGATAAGAGTGATGTTATCAAGAGAAATTGGATAAGAGATATCTATATTACAAACGAGAGATGTTATCAAGAGAAATTGGATAAGAGATATTGGACAAGAGAAATTGGATAAGGGATATCTATTATATAAAAGACGGATGTTATCAAGAGAAATTGATAAGAGAATTTGGACATGAGAAATTGGATAAGAGAATTTGGATATCTATTATATAAACAAGGAAATTGAATAAGAGAAAATATAAGAGATGAGATTTTGAGGGATAAAAGAGGAGGTGGGGAATTTTGCATATACAACCCCGGTTTTTGTATTTTTGCCTATGGACCCTCCCCACACACACACCCACACTTTTTATTCTCACCCCTTCCGGCCATTTATTTCCAGTTCTATGAAGATTTTGAATCTTATCCTACTAGGACAAAGCTTTGTCCTACGTGGCAAGTTTGTCCTTGGTGGTAATGACAATTTTGGGGTGACTTAAATTTTGGGGGAAAACTTAAATTTGGGGGGAAACTTGAAATTTTGTGGGAAAACTTGAAATTTGGGGGAACTTGAAATTTGTGGGGGAGAAAAACTCAGCCATTAAATAAACCGTGCCCTATGGGCACGGGTAATGACTAGTATATATATATATGTTGACTAGGATCCATTCGGATGGATCAAACATGCGGATCCATCCAAGTGGAATTTAAAGCTAGACAATGTAAATAGAAAATCCGACCGTTGGATGTCATCTAACATGTCTAAACTAGCTCCAAACAAAATTTCAACTACTTTAGACATGTTTTGCCCATGCATCAAGTGGTTGCAAAATTAGCCGATTTTATAACTATTCAAAAACATCGATTTTGCAACCACTTGATGCATGAGCAAAACATGTCCAAATTAGTTGAAATTTTGTTTGGAGCTAGTTTAGACATGTTAGATGACATCCAACGGTCGGATTTTCTATTTACATTGTCTAGCTTTAAATTCCACTTGGATGGATCCGCATGTTTGATCCATCCGAATGGATCCTAGTCAACCTCATATAGAGGTTGACTAGGATGGATCCTAGTCAACCTAGATGACGAATGGATCAAACCGAATGGATCCTAGTCAACCTCTATATATATATATTATATTTATATTTATATATTCGTTGGCTTATCATATATATTTATAAAATTAATATTATATATATATGCCTCAATAAAGGCCCGACCCACTTAAAAAACCTAGATGACAAATATAATATTAATTTTCAAAAAAATACATCAGCGACATATTTATAAATCAAGGTTAGAGGTCTCGGTTTCAGTTTCAGTCTTCCAGGAATTTTAGTTTTCGGTCAGGTTTCGCTCATTTCGGTGATTTTGGAGTTTCATTTCATTTTGGTTAATATTATTTTTATATTATTAGTTAATATTAATTTAATGGACTGTTAGTTTGTCATTACATGTAATGTTACTTTAAAAAATTTCAAAACAAAGAAATTCCACTTAACCAACTAGTTTGTAGTCTGTACAGCACTCAATTTTCTTGTAAATAACTGTACAATTGCTACATGACAGATTTGTAAATAACTTCTGCACTCAGCTTGTAAATATTACATGGCAAACTTGTAAATAACTTCAGCACAATTATTACAGTACTCGGCTTTCAGAGCAAATATATTACATGGCAACCTTGTAAATAACTTCAGTACTAATTATTGCAGCGGCACAGCCCTCAGCTAAAGCTTTCAGAGCGAAGATATTACATGGCAAACTTTTCATTAACGGGCAGACTTGTCATTAACTCACTCAGCTTTCTTTGCTTTCTTTTTTTATTTTTTACCATCTTAGTGAATTGTAACCATTCTTATCTCCAAACAAAATTCAATGATATCTATCTCCCTCTCTCTTTCTCTCGCCATCTCAAAGCGAGATCCGATGAAGACAAAGACGAAGATGGCAGCAATGATGAAGACGACGAAGGCGACGGCAACGGCACCAAATGACATGGATGATAATGGTAACGACACAAAGTCGACGGCGGCGACGATGAAGACAGTGAGATCAAGTAAGTCCTTTTGCTTCTTTTAAGTTCTTCGGCTTCCCTTTTTTCCGTTTATTTTGCCTTTTTTCATGTTTTTGCTGATGTTGCTTCTAGTTTGATGATATTCATTGGTTTTATCTTGTATCGGTCCGAAACCGAGATTTCAGCTGAGTTTCGTATCGGTTTCGTATTGGTCCATGTCGAAACTAGTACGAAACGATTGAAACTCAACAGTTTCGATCGAAACCTTAAAGCTTACTATAAATAATACATCCCCAAATCCAATGTATGCTTATGCTACAAACTTTTCTCTTTTCATTCAACTGGAGGCATGATTAAGCATCAAAAGTGTTTTGGAACATGACTAAGACCCGTTAGGGATATCTCCCTAACAAGCGTTGTTTTGCAAGTTGTGGATTGCGGATGTGTCACACAATCATCTCTATAACCCATCATCTCACCAAAAATAGCTTAAATAATTGACGTCGTTTGTGTAAACAAGGTCTGGTTCATGGTAACTACAAGAAGCCCGACTCGGTCAGTCATCGCAGAAGAAAAGAAGCCAAGGGCGATGTGCAACAAGACTGGCAACCTGCAGGATGCCACATCAAGTAGATCGATGGCATCAGGCACCCACCAACATCAGCCAACTCCCATTCCTATTGCCGGTAAGCCCTGCGTGCAGGTATAGGGGCATCGGCGATTTGGCCTCCTTCACCGTTTTCTTTTATAAACACATGATGTTACTTGAATTGGTTCAACAACTTATGTACACATCAAGTGTTTGATTAATTTCTTGTCACTAACCGACATAGATGTTTCTGACTTACATCATGGAGATGCGCATACCAAGTATTGCTTGTTGCTTATTAGGATAGATGTTTCTCATTTACAACATAATCTCATCTAACATAACCATGACTTCAACACCACCACATCGTCACAAGATGTAATGAAAACAGATGATTCTTGCCCCTTGTTCTGGAGAACAGATGTTAGATTCGTGCCCCTTCTTACCTCTCATCAATTGTTAACTATCGTCAATCTGATCGTGTTATTCAACTCACAAATGCAATAACCCAATATCCATACGTTTTGCTAGTATCTATGCCTAAACATCGGCATCAATTGCTAGTTCAAATATTCTATAACATGATCATATTAGAACCGATTCGGCTTCACAGCAAATCTAGATAGACTGACACATCTGGATTGTCAAACACATAACTCCCTCGTCCAGGCAAATTAAGACTCATTACAAATATAACAAGTCAAACTTTCAGCAAGTTTTAGTTCATGCCAAAATAAATCGTCAGTCTCGTCCAGAATCACTCGGAAGTTGATTGCTTCTATAATACTAACATGCTTCACTTGTCTAGCCTATAACTCCCTCATATGTTACCCATTTGATGCAAATTTGAACTTGCTATGAAGCTAACGAGTCAAACATCATGTCGGATTTAATTTTCTATCAAAGTAGTTTCGTAATTGATTCCAAAATTTCTTGGACATTCACTGTTCCTACAAAACTTGCTAGCAATCAGCATAAAGATCCCATTATCTACTATATGAACTTCCAAATTTTCTATTTTTACTATGTTGATCCATGATCACATACATTTATCATTAGTCCTAGATATTAGGCCATGTCGATAGTTTTTGGAACAATCATAACAATCATAATTATTTTTCACTTAATAAGATCACATTCCATGGTGGAGTTACAAAGATTTGAGTAAGAAATATATCCCACAAATTGGACTTACATGCCTATTCAGGTTCGAACTCAAAGTCTAATCCTGAAGTCAGCCTGAATCTGATAAGACTAACATCCTTAACTCCCATATACATAGATAAATTTTAAGTCTTCGTGAAGCTAACGAGATGAGTTTTCCAATGGTCTTGATCTCATCTAAAAAATACTCTCTCCCAGAAGTTAACAAAGTGGACTATTATTTTTTGGAACTCAAATTGGTAAAATCCTCTTGGATCAAATCTAAGGTTTTCATTTGATCACCTAGTTAGCGTTGAGATGGCGCTTTAATGATCTACATTTCTCGTACTTTTTGATATTTTATCTGTTCATATGAAGGTAGACTTTTCTTCGGCCTAATAGCTTTAGAAAGATCACATCTAAACTAGGCTAATGTTTAAATTTGCATTTCATCTTTGTCCATCTTCTATATTTGAATGTTTGATAGGTGCACCCTTCAAGAGGGTCAAAACCACACAATCATAACTAGGTCCCATTTGGGCCCATCTCAACACAAGAATAAGCATGCCATTTTTAAAGAAAATGAATAAGTTTTTCCACTTGTTATATATTCCATATCTGGATTGCAAGATCGACGAAGACTTATCTCACAATGTGGTGATCTCACTATGAGACCAATGTGAGTTCCTAGGTTCGTAAACCCGCCAAGGTGATTATTGTAAACGATGCAGTTATATGATCTCACTATTTATCCAGTTAAATAGTGGTCGTAACCACCCAAGGCCCATAAACTTATCAAGGCCCATAAACTTGCCAAGGTGACAGTTGCACACATGGCATTTGTTTTTGATGACGATGAAAATCTGCCTCAAAAGTGGAGACCTCGTGACAACTAAGGTTCGTAAACCCACGAAACCCACTAAGATGATGTTTTGTGACCTACATAATTGCTCACGACACAAAAGCTAAAAGAATGACATAGGATGCCAAAGTCTACTTAAAGTTAAAGCCTGACCCTTTGAGATCATTCGACTCACAAGAGATTTCCCGGAGAGAGGTGAAGTCGCCATAAGAAATCCAAAGCATATGTTATGATTAATTGAGGGGGAATATTCTCACCCACCGTAAAACATGTTAACCATTTAGGTCATACCATGTATCACATCAAAGCCAATCAAAGGTAGACACATGGATGTCATCATTAATTGGGGAGCCAAGGTGAGTTGTAGAAAAAATGTATCCAATACGAGAAGATTTTGGATTCACCTCAAATCCTCAAAAGAGCACTAATTTAGGCCTCATGGGGCCATGTTACAAATGAAATATATGGGCTAAGCCCATATATATATAATCGTCTTAACAAAGGCCCAACCTAATTAAAAAATTAGATGCTAAATATAACATTACTAAAATGCCACAATGGCATTGCTATAACTAGCAAAGGTTCTTAGATCACATGCATGATTATACTATGCCAAAAACATTCAACTATCCGTTCATCAAAAGGTTCACTAAACCATTGAATGGGTTTCAGATCAGGCCCAATCCCTAATCTCCCTTGCCGGCCATGGATTGAGAAGATTGAGAATTTGACGAATGATCATGATAGGAATCAAGCAAAACTGAAATTATATTAATCAAAACAGCGAATAAAAGGTAAATTGGCTACAATTCTAGGGGCAACCATCCTCGCAAGACGCTGATAAGCGAGGACGTCCGCGTTCTCCTAAGATCCCTCGAATAACTCTCACAAAATATCAATAATAAACATGAACATAAATGACGGCTAGCTCTAGCTTAAGAATAAAACCACCTTCTAATCTAATTACTAGTTTGCCATTAAAATATAATTAAAGATAGAGGGTCAAAACGCCCCTAGGGTGCGGCCTCCCCTTGCGCGCGCAGCTGCTCGCGGACCCTCCTCCGTGTATACAAGCGGATCTATCATTACTCTGCCCCTAAAAATCCACCTTGTCCTCAAGGTGGTGCATGAAGCTTCTGGTGGTACTACTCCAAGTGGGGGTCGTCTTCCACTCCGACCTCTTCATCCTCCACGTCATCCTCCTCGTCTTCCCCTGCTATCAGCACTTACAGCTTGTACACCCCACAGTGATGCACTGGGATGAACCGCTCATCGCATCAGAAACATAGCCCTTTCAGCCTCTTCTCCCTCATCTCGACGTCAGTCATCCTCCTGAACTGACCCCCCCTGGATGTGCACTGCTCTGCTCCCCAGTCTTCCCAATACTCGCCTGATCCGCCCATGTAGCTGTCGTCTGTTCTCCTGTCGCGGTCGGGACACTGCAAGAAACCGGTCCAGTCCAACTACCTCTCGCCTTTCTCTCCTCCATCTGACAGTACTCCGCCATCTGAGCGTACTCCATAGCCTCTATCAGCCACTGAGGCTTCTACATGCGCACCGCTGCTCGAATAGTGGCACTCAGCCCTTTCATGAAGGTGCTCTGCATCGTCTCATCAGTCACCCCGTGCACTTGTCCTGATAGTGCCTCAAACCTCTCCAGGTAATCTCGCACTGACTGAGGAATAGCAGCTGCTCCATCATGTTTCCAATGTGGGGATCCTTGAACCTCTCCATCATCTGGTCCCTGATCACCTCCCATGAGCGAAAAGAACGCTTCGCATCCTTACACTGCAGACGAGGACCTTTCCATTCAAACAAATCCCAGCTGCCTCCAGCTTCTGCTCCTCAGTCATGCGACAGACTCAAAAAAATCTCTCTGCTCTGTTGATCCACGACACTGGATCCACCACATCGAATACCGACATCTTCAGCTTCAACAATCGGTCCATATAGTAGGTGCCTTGGTCTTCTCGTCTCCTGCCATACCTAGGCTGATGATAATGCTGCCACCTCTCCTGGTATGTCTCATATCCTCCATGCGGTCCTCTCCAACGATCTTTAAGGCCCCCGCAGGGCCCCCTCACCCACTGTTGCCTCCCGTCTGTCCCTCATGCTCCTCTTGGTGGTCTCTGTACCCTCCTTCGCCGTCTCCGGGGCACCCTTCATAGGTGTGGGATGGACGACGTCATCTATCATCGCCATATCGAGGGTCGAAAGGGTCCCGAAACCCTCCTCCGTCATCGTAATACTCCTGCCCACTTACCGGGTCAAAACAGTCGTCGAATCCACGTGACGGGCCCTTCAAATAGGGCGTAAAATCCCCGAAAGGTGGCCACTGCCACTGCCCTACCTCCCACCCCCGTGGGGGTCCATCGTGGGTCGACGGGGCCCCCGCGGCCCTACAGAAGGCCCGCGGGGCCCTGCCGAACCTGCTCGGGCCCCCAGCGGCCCAGCAGAGGGGCCGCGGGGCCCTGTCGGGGATGTTCAGGGCCTCAGCGGCCCTGCCGCTGGTCGACGGGGCCCTGGAGCCCTTCGCCGGCCCCAGGCGAGCCTGGGGGTGTGCCATCCCCCGCATGACCTCTTGGGGGCCCGCAGGGGTCTGGGAAGGAGCCCGTGACCCGTCGCCTCCTTGGTGCGTCTCATGGGGAAGACGGCTAGGTCCGCTGCCTCCCCTCCTTACTTCCTCCGCTTTTCGGCGTATAGCTTCTCGATAATCCTCCTTTCACGGCCCTTCATCTTCCTCCTCATCGTAATTATCCTCCTCGTGGACGGCTTCCACATCACCTTGCTCCATCTTTTCCTTCCCCTTATCCAAAGGTGGCACATTTGTCGCTGATTTATGATTTCCATCACCTTTTCCATCTTTTTCCGCGTTGGCCGTCAACTGAAAAAGCAATTGTGCGAATTGTTCATCTTGTTTTCTTGCTTCATCGTCAATCTGTCAATGGAAACCGTCAACCTCGCCATGGATTCCTCGTTGCTCGCCAACAAATTCTTTATTCTCTCGATCTTACCATTGAACTTCCCCTCCAATGCCTCGAACTTGTCCTTCTGCCTCGTCGACGCCACCATGGATTGTTACGTGCTCTGATACCAAATGATTGAAATCAAGCAAAACTGAAATTATATTGATCAAAACAGCGAATAAAAGATAAAATGGCTACAATTCTTGGGGCAACCACCCTCTCAAGACGCCGATAAGCGAGGACGTCCACATGAAGATCCCTCAAGAACTCTCGAAGAACTCTCACATAATATCAATAATAAGCATAAACATAAATGACAGCTAGTCCTAGCTTAAGAATAAAACCCACTCCTAATCTAATTACTAGTTTGCCATTAAAATATAATTAAATATAGAGGGTCAAAAACGCCCCAAGGGTGCGGCCTCCCCTAGCGCGCGCAGCTGCTCGCGAGCCCTCCTCCGTGTATACACGCGGATCTATCCGATCAACTCTTTAATCCATCTTACCAAATTTGCTTAAACAATGAGAACTAAATAAAAGAGGGTAAATTTCACCGACACCATCTAAAGATTCTAAACTATGACCAATGTGTTACTAACTAGTCATAGCACGTGGAGTGTTGGCGGAAATTACCCTTAAAATCATGGCATAATCCATTGTATAGCTCGTACTCTTTAATGACTAGATATATTCTTTAATGACTAGATTCAAAGATCAAAAAATCTATCTAGAGAGCTCAAAACCAAGATAAACTAATTAGATGGGATGATAATCATAGAAAATGAAAATCCTTCATATATTTGTCTTTTGGTTTCACGAGCTTCACGTCAAACAAGCACTATCCATCATGTATGAACTCAGAGATGCAACACATGAACAAATGAAACAAGTAAATAGACCCTTGGACAAATAACCAAGCATAAGAACATTGGGCAGTTATAAGGAAAGCTCAAAGGTATCACCAACTGATACAAAGCTTATGCGAATATGCAATAAACATCATGTTATGGAACACACTGAGACTTCAGCCCGACTTCAGCCAGACTACACATACAAAGGGGAGGCAGTGTACTCTCATGTTATAAACATATTGAAAAGGGGAGGCAGTGTACTCTCATGTTATAAACATATTGAAAACTTAGCTAATGTATTGGTACCCAAAGAGGGTATGTGTGCATGGGGGGGGGGGGGGGAGAGAGAGAGAGAGAGGGAGAGAGAGGGGGAGAGAGAGAGAGAGAGAGAGAGTGTGTGTGTGTGTGTGTTCATCTGCGTCTTTTTTATTTTTATTTTTATTTTTGGGGGGAGAGGTACTAGTTGAAGATTTTATGCTTAGTTTCATGCAGTTCATAGACAGTTACGTTGCATTCCATTTTCATTAAGAAATGGTACCAAAGAGATTTCGGTCATCTCTTCATTGTTTAAGCTAATTGTGTGGCACCACAGATGAAATCCACTGGAAATAAATACTCCTACCACCTTCCCAACCCCAAATTCCTTCCCTCTAATAATACTAAAAATATATTGATTATGATTATGAAATAATAAAAGCATGAAAGGGTAGTGGGCAAGTGTTGTAGCAATTCCCTCACATGATGAAACTCTAAGTGATCAAAAGCATCAAACAGAGAATGATGTAGACATTCTCCACCAAGGGTTTTGACATTCCCTCCCTTGTATGTGCGCGGATCAAAATGACAACCCCATAGCTACATTGTAAACCCCGCCTACTGAATGTAGTGACAATAGATAACAAATGAACCCAATCGTTTCCTCACCCTTCGTGACTATAAGCTTCCCCAACCTGCAGGCATGTCCTAATTCTCAATTTAGTGTCAATAACAATATCAATTCATCACGATATTGGCAATAGGTTGATATAGTGATTATTTCACTTTAGAGCAATCGTTCATTCATTAAGTCCATTATGTTTGCATTTTCTTACATTAACATATAATTCCAATTAGTACAATTCGTTATGAAATTTTGATGTCATTAGAAACATTTCAAGATTGAAATGCATGGAGAACAATAATGAAGCCAATAATCATGTCAAGTAACTAATATTGATGCAGAATTGTTAACTTAGAATTTTCCAGGAAACAATCAAGTTTAATAAATTGACTTATCAACTAACCAATAATTTAATCCGATAAACATAACATGGATTCTTCTTTTTCCTAAAATGTATAATTGAGAATTTATATTCGATTTAGTTGCTTAAATTAATCAATAATAAAGTTTAACATTTAAGATTTTTAAAATTGATCAATTACCAATTCTAGTAAATAAACAAGATGTATTTGGGTTACAAATCATAGAGTTTTTCTTTCCTTTTATACAGGTTCTACGGCCAAAGGCAAGGGGAATTCTAGCTGCAAAATGATTTTATAAAGTCAAACTACAAGACCAAGTCTTGATTTAGTCATGTTGCATGTGCTACAGATTCAATTGTTTATACTTTATACCCCATTCAAATTCATGTTCCAAGAAACTTGTAAATTAAATATATACACTTCTAGTATTTTTCCCAATTGACTTCATTTGATTATTAACGTAGCAATAGGTAAGTATCATTTCTAGTGATCATTCTGATTGTCAGGGAATTCCCTTACAGGCCCAAAGCAATCAAACCGAAATGCTCAGACCGAAGGTAGTCAAAAATAAATATATATGTGTAACTACAAATTTTCTAAAGCATGATAATTAAGGAGGAGTTCACACCAACACCATCATAACATAATTCAACCAAAGTTTGTCCAAGGTTGTAAACAAAATTCAGCCAATGGTTGTAAACCGGAATGTTGGCCATGAAAGAGTTTATCATGGTCATTTTTTGCCAAATTATTAAATTAATGGTTTCCTCATGCATCAATCTAATCATTCATACTTAATTTGTAACTATACACAATCAATAACAATCCAATTAAGTTTTTTTTAGAATTTCACAAACGTTGATTAACTCGCTCCAGAAACAGAGAATCATCGCATGAACCAATCCATTCGAAATAGAATTCAAAACTATAAATATCTATATCTAAATAACTACCGAACCTACCTCGATGATTGACGACGTTAATCAATAGAAGCTGTCGATGGAGATGAACATTGACCACCGCGATGATGGTGGTTGCGGCGTCTCGGACTCCGGCGACTGTGAGAGGAAGGGAGAGTGCGACGGTGGCTGCGAAAAGAGAGCCGAGATGGGGTTTGATGATGAGAAGGATGATGATGATGATGATGATGATGATGCGGTTGCTGATGTTGAAGACGATGAGGATCGGAGAGCTTGACAATGACAACGGGGCTAGCTCCGGCTTCGGCAACAACAACAGCTCAAATAAGGGGTTTATTTATTATTATTATTATTATTATTATTTTGAAATAAGAAATCGACAGAGAGAGATGGACGTGCGACAGCAGGAGGGGGTGGTTTGCAAAAGAGGAAACGATTGATAGTTGAATGGTTGGGGAATTGCTATGCGAACAGACCTTTTTTGCTCTAATCACAGACCACTTACACGTTTGTCATTCAAAATTTACAGATGTGTTATTGAAACCTTTTCGTCTTTCACGCTTAACTCCATTTACAAATGTTCCATTGAAACTTTTTCCTTACTCTTAGTTCCATTTAAGGTTCACTTGTGTGCCATTAAAAACTTTTTATTCTCTGCCGATATTCTCTGCCGCCAGCACGATCGTCGCTAGCCCTCCCTCTCGCTCATCCACCCTCCTCTCTCGGCCTCCCACTCCCCACGTTTGCCGCCTCCCTAGCCCCACCCCAGCACCCCGCTCCTGCCCCTCCCTAGTCCCCTCCCTTTGTCCGTTGCTCCCTCCCCCGCTCCCCTCGTCCACCCGAAGAGGGTCGTTGCGCACAGACTCAAGGACTTTTTCGAAAATTAGGCAAATACAGGTATATGTGCAGAGTAAAAATGACAATTTTCAAATTTTTAAGTATATGTGCAAAATAGGTATGTGAACCGAGAAAAAAGGGAATGTTAACTTGCACTTACCCCATAGTTAGGCTAAGAATATGAGCTTGGGCCTTAGGGGGCCCTCACTGTGCCTTGTCAAGATGGGTTTGGTTGGGTATATCATCACCAATGAGCTTGGGCCTAGTTGGTCTTAGTTAGAGATGAGAATGGGCTGGGCCGGGCCAAATGGAGGGCCAATTCAAATGGACGGGCTTCCAGGCCGGTCCAAAGCCCAAATGTGGTTTTTAAAGAATCCCAAATGGGTTTAAAGATGGCTTTATGCCTGTCCATTGGGCCTCTTAATAAAATTACAATAAAACATTAAGAATAATACATGTCACAGTTATATTGATTGTTACTTATATAATACGCATTTCGGAGCCAATCCTGTGAGCATACCAGAGCTTCTACAGTAGTTGAACTCAGTCGGCTACGATATTGATCCACAACTCTACCACTACTAATAAAAGTTGACTCTGATGAAACAATAGATACTGATATTGCTAAGACATCTCAAGCCATTTTCGAAAGAACTGGATAAAGAGCTGCATTCTTCTGCCACCAATCTAAAATATTAAAATCCATATCTGACATAGGAGGAGTAAATTTTCCTCTAAATAGCTATCAACATCGCTCCTTTTAGCTCTTTTCATAGCATTTTGGTATCAAAAATTTGCAAAATCCATGTCTACTTTTCTTTTGTTCAAACTGAAAGAAACGTTTGATTCTATACTTATTGCCCCTGTACACATATCATGAGCATAATCATTTTTTAACCACCATCTCATATTGATCATATATTTTATGGAAAATATCTCTAAGTTCTCTAATCTTTTTTTCACATGTTTTTTCTCCAAATGCATCGGAATACTTATACTCAATATACGCCAATTTTGATCTAGGATCCAAAATAGATGTAATAGTTGGAACTTTATTGCATTCATTCCAATATTTTTAAAACTTTTTAGCATTTCTAATGCCAATGTTTTGACAATTTCATCATCATTTGAAGGTTCCTCTTCTAAAACATTCCGGATGGTCCAAATTTCCATAAAATACAATTTAGAAGTGAGATACTTGCAACCAGAAAATACTTCAGTTGTGTCTACAAAAGTTTTTAAGAATATTGTTATCATCTCAGCTTTATTCCGATCATCAATGGTATGGGCATTGGTACACTTATAATGCTCTTTTGTATATCTAACAAATGCATTCTTATATGATAAAGCATTACAAAGCATTTCATATGTGGAATTCCACCTTGTGGCTACATCCAAAACTAAACCTTTTTAGTAGACAACTTAAACAATTGTGCAATTCCATTAAATGTTTGCATCTGGAAAGGACTGCTAACAACATGTGTGATTAAATTTCAAATGTATTTAACAGACTCATTCATGACTTTAATTCCATATTGCATCATACTATTCAAAATGTGTGCACAACATCTGATATGTATATGTTCACCATTGAACAACAATTTCTCACCAAAATCTCTTCTAAATTTCTTATCATGGCATCATTCGTACTACATTTATCAACAGTGATTGCAAATAATTTAGCATCCAAATTCCACTCAGCAAGACCATTTCCAAAAAATCAGTGCGGACAAAACTTGTGTGAGGAAAAAAGACATCTCAAAAATATAATATTTTCTTCTTCAACATGATTCTTCGTCAACATAATGTGCAGTAAGAGCCAAATAACCAAGTTTCTGATTTGAAGTACATAAATCAGTAGTAAAACTCTCACGGCAATCTAAATCTTTCAAAAGATTATGAATCTTCTATTGTTTTTCTTAAAACAAAGAAATGCAATCATTTCTAATTGTATGACAGCCAATTGTGGTAAACAAAGGCTGCAAGCTACTCACAAAAATGATAAATAACGGATGTGCTACTATTTTTAAATGGAAGTTCTGCACAAATCAGGAGTTTTTCCAAGCATTTTCTGCTTGCTTCTTGATCAAACTTAAAAATCCTTGTGTCCTCACATCTTGGAGATTTGTTGAGCTATATATGTTTCATATCTTTATGAGGCTTCTTTTTGCAAGAGAACTTAAAATGTCGACTTAAATGAGTTGTTCCTAATTTTTTTGAACATGAAATTATATTCTAACAATACTTACAAATTACTTTGGATGTGTCATCAGGTTGTCTTCTACTTTCTACTGTAAAATGTTTTCACACTTCAGATCTTCTTTTACAATTGCTTGTCATTACTTCGACATCCTCTATTTCATCATCTAAACCTCGAGACATTGTCTCTCAGATGTATCTTGAGTGGATGGATTTGTCGACATTGATGGAGTTTGGGAGCTACTGGAAGGAGTCTGTGCCATGATGATAACTAAAGGATGAAATTTAAAATTTTTCTAATCAATGTATAATCACCTGAAATATAATTCCACATAAGTATAAATCCTTCTGATCAATGAAAACCACCTGAAAGCAATAATCACACTCTTAACGTTCAGGTCGAAAAGGCATTCAGTCGAACAACTTGTGGGCATCTACGCAAACACTCAGCTTAAAGCAATAATCACTCTCTTAATGTTCAGGCCGAAGAGGCATTCAGTCGAACACCTTGTGGGCAATTACACAAACACTCAGCTTAAACCACTCTCGTCATGAGTTAGCATCAATCAAAAATTCTATATAAATTTTTTTAGCTTAATTGGAACAGGAACTAGAAAATTAATTGAAAAGGTTCAAAAAAGAAGAGAAAATTTAAGGAATTAAATAAAGAAAGAACCTGATTCTGGCCGGAATCTTGGAGTCCAAACAACACGGAGAAAACGGAGAGAAACGAAACCCCTATTGCGATTGCCGTTGGCTCACCTAGCCGAGAGATCACCGAAGGCAGACGGCGTAAGTAGAGAAGCCCCTACGACGGCAGACGGCGACGTGGTCGGAGAATGAGGAGAATGAGAAGGTAGATCTGAGGCGTAACGAGCGAAGCCCCTCCAACGGCGGGCGGCGACGTGGTCTAAACAGGACGAGGATGAGAGTTGAAGAACGATCGTCGGGCGGCGACGTGGTCGGAGGAGGATGAGGGCGACGTTGGCGTGAGAGATGCAGAGTAACTTAGGGCTTTCGTTTACAGCTTCGGCCCTCAGGCGTGAGAGTTTGCTGCGTGACGTAGGGATTTAGTTCGGGCGGAGAGTCGGGCGGAGGGCCTTGAACAGTTTTTCGAGCCGGGCTTTGGGCATGCCCGAGGCTGTGTTTTTGGGTTAAAATTTGGGATTGGGCAGAACCCAATGCCCAATCGGGCCAATTTTAACCCAATCTCATCCCTACCCACACTTTGGGTAATTGGGGAGAAAAGGTGCAAGACAAATAAATTTGAAAAGTACATGTCTAT
The DNA here is from genome assembly GCA_030789695.1 of Scilla litardierei. Lineage (NCBI taxonomy): Eukaryota > Viridiplantae > Streptophyta > Magnoliopsida > Asparagales > Asparagaceae > Scilla > Scilla litardierei. The sequence continues at coordinate 333,915,549 of CM061142.1, read as the reverse complement.
ATTGGGCTTGTCTATATTGGGCTTGTACTTTTATGGGACCCGTCTTTTTGTGTCTTGCACCTGATCTATTAGATCAGGTGCCACCTAACCTACATGATTCCCTTTTACAATACCATGCAAAGATAATGATTTCAATTACAACTATAAATGCTATCAAGACTAGAAGGTGGTCGTCCATTATTTATCATAAAGACAAGTAAAGCATTTGAACGAAATCTTTTTGGCAACCATGATGTATCAACTGTTTTCTACCCCTCATGCTTCATATTTTTCCAAACTCAATTTCAACAACAAGCAGGTCCTTGCCATGGAAACTGATATCGCGGTCGTCACCCAACTTGAAACCTCAACCCAATGCTTTAGCAATCACACTCTTTAGCAATCAGAATGTATCATGAACGCAAACAAAACGAGGATAGCAGCTGCAAGAATGTTGCAGGCAAATTTACATAAGCAAGGTGATAACCGGAACCCTACTCATGCTCAACTGCTGAAGGAGGAGAAACAAGAAGGAAAAGCTCAATAAACTTTGAAGTATCACATACAACCAAATAATCACATAGCTTTACAAAGATTGAACAAAAAAGTCTATAGAAACTGATGGATTCTAGTTTAGGCGCCCCCATGCAGTCAAAATTTAGAAATAGTACAGGAAAAGAATGAACTCCTGCTCATGTGGTGAAAATTTGCAAGAATTTCGTGTAGATTTCAGATGCGGGATATATCGCGGCCAAACACAAAGGTGATAAGCCAGTTGATTGCAACATAAAACCTATTTCTCCAGCTAATCACACGTGTCAGATACGCAGACCGCCAAATGAACCAGCTGACAAAACCCGCCAGTGAAAGACCTTTTCCTTCCTGCAAATGAGGTGCATGTCAGTTAACCGCTTTCATCAGAACATGAATACAGAGAGCCGGTGAACGAAGTTATGGAGATCGTCGCCAAACTACTTTGTACATCTTAAGCGACATCCCAAGACTTCTTAGAGCGCGTGATCGTTGTGGTTGAAGCTTCGTTGAAGCTCAAGGAGTTATTAATGAAGTCAAGGGATTCGGATTGAAGCTTTGAAGACGGTTCGTCATGTTTATTTTATTGTCTTCTAGCTTCATCGTATAGAATGTTAAGGCTTGAGTAGGACTTACTTAACAATCTTCATAACGCTCATATCTTAGATCTAGGATTGCCTTAGAAGCCATTAGAATCTTTCCCGAAGCTTATCGCTTCATTTCACGGCTTCTTATGCATCTTAGTTGGTTCAAGAAGAAGAACCAACCGACTAGATGACAATCTAGTCGGTTGGAAATCCTTCTTGATCCAACTAGTTATCATAGTTACTTTCAACTTTAGTACTGTTGACAAGTTAGTCGGTCAAAGAAGGTTCGCCGACCGACTAGTTGTCAAACTAGTCGATTGGCAATCCTTCTTAGACCGACTAGTTTTCCTTGTGAAATTCAGCTCAGTTACTGTTGACTAATTAGTCGGTCCAAGAAGGTTCACCGACCGACTAGTTGTCAAACTAGTCGGTTGGTGTTTCTTCTTAGACCGACTAGTTCTATCTCCTTATTTCACTATCTTCACTGTCAACCTTCTAGTGGTCCAAGAAGGTTTACCGACCGACTAGTTGCAAAACTAATCGGTCAGTGATCCTTCTTAAACCGATTAAGCAGCTTCAGAAATAGATCCGTTGGGCATTTAATGCCATGATTTTTGCTGAACTCTTCTCTCTCTCCTATATAAACTTGATGAGCTTCAAGCTTGCATTCAAGGCTGCCATTATTGAGATTTAGAGAATCAAAGAGAAGAGCATTCAATTCTCATTTCCAAGCTCTCTCATTTCACAAGAATCTCTCCCTTACTCTTTGAGCCCTAATTCCTCAAGAGAGATTCTCATTCATTGTGAGCTACTCAAGCTAAGAGCTTGAATCCAAGTCACCAACTTCACCCTAGCCATCTATTGCTGTTCATCTTGGTGGAGCTAGGGTTTGGTGCTATCTTCTTACTCAAAATCCTTCTTGCCCTAAAATCAGTAAGTATTACTCAAGGCATAGGGTTTTGTGGTAAGTGTTTTATTGTTTCATTTAAATTGATATTTCAGTTTATCTCTCGGTTGTGAGAGAAGATCGTGATCCCGGTTTGTGGGAGTCACATTTCGATCTTTGTATGATTTGATCTTGTAGTAGTTTCTACAAGAATTTCATAGTGCAAATTTGAGTTAGAGGATTCTAACTCAAGTAGCCGGAGGGGATCCGGGTGTCTGGGACGTAGGATCGCCGGGGAACAAGTCGGGGAGACTTGGGTGGATCCGAACCCGTTACTTCGCTTGTTTGCGTTGGATTTTTCTTGTTGTCAATTTTCATTCCGCATTGTTGGTTGTGTTTGCACAATAATTAGGAATTATACGCTTGATTATTTTAAAGTACTATTCACCCCCCTCTAGTACTTGTGCAGTAGCTATCAGTGCATTACACAAAATACATGAGAGAGAGAGAGTCCAATACATCATTACAAATAACTAGAAAAAAATACGCGAGAGAGAGAACAGATCTTGCAATCTCTTGAAGAAGATGAAGCTCTTAAACCCTCTCTTGAGTTCTTCCAAACCCTAGCCTCCAATGGCTTCTCTAAGCTTTAGATTCTCCAAAGATTCTCAAAATAAGCCATATGATTCCTTTTTATACTGCCCAAAACCCATTTAAATCATGGCCCTTGATTACAAGATCTGACGGTTGAAAATAGAATCGGTACAACTGAAAAAACGCTTCAGAAATCACCAGGAAGATTCAGTCAGCCGCCGGATGCAATAGCTCTAGACGACTGGGCGTCAATAGTTAGTCAGACGCCTGGTGCAGTGGTCTCAGGCGTCTTGGTTATTAGAAAGTTCAGCCACGGGTCAGTCCGGCGCTTGGCTGAGCTCCATCAGACGCCTGGGTGGCATTGGCGGTAATTTCTGCCAACACTATGTTTTGGGCACCGACTGGTTCAACCGTCTGGCTGGGAATTAGACGCTTGAAGCAGTGCTTCCAGCTACTTGATTGGAGATCAGATGATGTTTTCCAAAAATTGTACAAAATGGCTCCGAGCTCAGAAAAATTTGGTACAATAGTCGTTGGAATCGGAAAATTACCATCTTCACATGAAAAATAAGAGAAGACATAAACTATCCATAAAAATTGTATTTTGTGCATAAATAAATGATACGCCCTAATATTTCATGATATTAAGAGAATGCACGTATCGGAGCCAAAATGAACATATTATATGCACAAAATTTAATCAAAACAAAGAGAAAAATATACAATTTCTCATTAGAATCAGTAGCCCACTTGCATGTCATGGTTGTGGGGGCTGATGTTGAATGATGTGCGAGTGTTCTGGCTGTGATGTTTGAGCCGGAAAACCTCGGAGGGTCGTTCGCAAAGCGTTGCCGTTGAGGGACTTCCTTACGAGGCCGAGCTCATGACTTGGGTGTCATCGTAGGGTCCTGATTAGACTGAACTGTTAGAAAAGTGCACATATCGTCGTTGCAAGCTGGTCAAGCTTGACCTAAAGGGCTACATGGTCCAAAGGGATCACTCGACCAGCTTTGCCGGACCCAACTCATGACCGACGCAGGCTGGTGCGTCATTTACACAAAAGTACTAAAATAAGAATAAATCATAACAAATATTGTTCTATGCAAAGTCGTTGCTAATTCTTATTGAGAATTGCTGTCTACACCGAAGAAAATCGGAGTTAGAGATGGGACAATTATCCAAAGTTGAAAAGAAATAACAAGTCATGGATCAAGCCTTTATCTCTCTCTTCCAATTTCTTTGCCTCTTTGGGGAAATGTCACCTCACTGTCCCGAACGTTTCGGTGTATAAAGGCATTCTCTTCCTATTAATTGTAAAAATTAATTTTTAATACCAAATGGAAAAATCCAAACATTTGAATGCACCAAGCAACCTGGCTCGAGCTAACCCAACACTCGGTCATAGATCCAATCCCTCCTCCATCGCATTTGGAGCTTTGAAGGGGACAGCCACCCACGCTGCCCTGCACGTGTAGATCGTGGCTCAATGCAAATCGAATGCCATGCACACACGTGTCACCCCCATGCACATAAAAAGAAGATATACTCCCAACACCACACCCAGAGAGGGAGGGAGAGGGAGGGAGGGAGGGAGAGAGAATGACACAGAGAAGCCCGCCGCCGTCGCCGCAGCAAGAAAGAGGGGGAGAGGAGCTACAAGCTGTTGAGTGGGCACAGCATCCCTGGGGTGGGACTGGGCGACAACAGGAAATCTGGCGAAAAGGCATCCGATTCACTCTTCACCGCCGTCGCCGAGGTACTCTTCATCTAATCTCTGAGATCGCATCAAGCAGCATACAAAAAGCAAGAGACCATGCAAAAGATCTAGGATTCCAAGGATTTATCATTTCCATTCTTGGATGACTCGTAAACAAGTATGCATGCATCGATCAGTCCAATAATCACACTTCAATTCTAGAGATCATACAATATAACGGAGAAATGATATCGTACGTGTTCATCCCAAACGTTTTCACGCAGGTATGCACTATTGATTGTTTTGAACTCAGACACTGCTTCATTGGACCGAGCCATCTTCACAGGTGCTCGGACTTGTCGCCCGAAAGAGTTCGAGAGGAGCGCTCAACATCACCCTTCAGGAGCCACAACTTGATTATCTTGATCATTATCTGGTAAAGTCACTGAACAACATGCGTTCAACAAACAATATTCATCTTCTTAGCTTCAAATTTTCTGATCATGTAACAGATCCATTGGCCCTACCAGCTCAACGACAGTGCGCAAAGGACGCCGAGGGAACAAAAAACACTTCACATGTGACTTCTTTTACCTCTTTTACTCTGCAAAAGATGATGTCTGAGATGTCTTATAATACTCGTCAGTTTCTTTTGAGAAATATGCCAGGCCTTAATTTCACAGAGAATGTGGGAGAACTTACAACAGTAAATGAGATCATTTAAGAACAAAAAAAAATGCTAACCTTATTCAGGTTTTGCTGATCTTATATCATGAGCATCGTAAATAGATAGTGGTAACATGAGGTGTTAATAAGAAAGTTAATTGTACTAGGACGCCAAAGAGCAACACATCACAGTATCTTGGCACCAAATCTTACAAACATGTATAACATGTACAATCCATGGTGCATCCAAATTTATGTCAGGATAATAACCATTACATTAGGAAATACTATATTTTCGATATTCCTTGATCTGATATCATGAACCCGTATGGCTTGCTCGAAAGTCGGCTGTACTTGAAGAAGCCTAATCATCATCCTCCGGATCGAAATCCCTGATCTTCACATCAGCATCTTCTCCATACTGGATACAGTTATCGATCATAGACAAGACGTACTGTATACTGCATGATGCATTAGAAGAAAAGAAATTGTCAAAACTTCCATGTTACACAATCAGCATTTCAACAAGAAGAAAACAACCGTTACTCAATGGTCATGCTCATTTAACGGCCTGAACGTATGGAACATTGAATAGAAAACTAGCACCTATTGGAAGGGCGGCCCTGCAGTTGCAGATGGGCGACACAAATCATTATATGATTGCAATGAGGAAACCAGAAAATGAAATGCAAGAGTGCCATATGATAAAACATTCATGTTTTTCTCTCGTCCTACCTACCGAAGCTCATGGCTAATAAATAGATAAACTCTTCAATATAAAGTCACTGGAAATAACCCGTGTACTGTGTGAATGGGCACCCAAAAAACCAACCCACAAACTCAGGACGTGAGACCCATACGTGTTTCGGTGGGTGCAAAACTGGGTTAAATGGGAAGAGTGGTATAGTCCTGGGGGTTTTGGGTTTTTTTGATTTGGGGGGGGGGGGGGGGGGGGGGGGTGTGTGTGTGTGTGTTTTTTTTGGTGTTTTGGGTTTGGGTGGGTGGGTGGGTGTTTATTTTTTTTGGTTTTTTTTTTTTTTTTTTTTTTTTGGGGGGGGGGGGGGGGGGGGGGGGGGCGTGTGCATTGGGGCATCCTATGTGGCAGCCCTCTTTGGATGCCACATAGGACAAATGTCCAATTATCCCCCTCAAATGTAATAAAGATGTTTACTTCTTTATTGACGATTTATTATCTTTTTGACCGTTTCTGTTCCATCTTCCTGTTTCATCTTGCCTCTGGTTTTTCCATGTTCGTGTGCCTTCTACCATCTAAGTTATTTCTATGTCATGTTTAACAATCAAAAGCCAAAAAAAGAAAGTCTGTTCATGTTCAGCAGGGATAGGAGACATGTCTATGAATATTATGCAGGCGTATCCCTCTATCATGGCTTGCATAGAACATCATGCTTCGAAATCACTCCCTTGATCCTTAATCATCTATGACAAGGATGTTTTGAAAAATGTTGGGAACATAGGGGGGATAAGAATAACAAAGCTTACATTGTGCTTCGAAATCACTCCCTTGATCCTTAATTGTCTAGGCCAACGATGTTTTGAAAATTGGTGGGAACGTAGGGGGGATAAGAATAACAAAGCTAACAAAAGGGGACTCTTTAAAAAATACAATTGTGTACCATCCATGTGAATCTACTGGTCGCTTAAAGTATGCAAATTGTTTAACATTCTGCTGGTGCAATGATCACAACCTTCCACATGAGAGTTTAGACAAAATATCTCCTAGAAAAGCAAACCCGGCTTGCCAATAGGCCGATTCAGCATTTATGTCAATGTGAAGCATTCCAGCCTTCAGAATAGACAAACGGTTATGAATAATGCTATATTATGCAATCAACCATCTCTCCAGCCAGTCCATCAATAGGGCATTCAAGGAGAAACAATTTCACAAGCCAGTTATCTAGCATGCATTCAAGGATTCTAATAAAATTCCTGATCGTGTTTAATCTAACTAGGAAAACACCAAACGATACAAAATTAAACTGAAAAATATTGCTAAAAATATTCATATATTCCTTTAAAATAAGAACCACACAATGTGAATTAGATGCTTATAATTACCCCTTTTGTACGCATGCCTTGTAGTACCAATTCTTTTTGAATCACCCTGCCAGTAGAACAGTCAACAATAGAAGCTTCTGAATATTAATCCTTCCCCGCTCCCAACCCTAAAAAGGTGAAACATTTCTTTCCAACCTATGTTTTGCATATCTTTGTACAATAATATTTAACATAAATATTTTTGTAAGATATGTATAGTTTTGCATCCATGATGTACCAAAGTGCATATACATTTTATAACCTTTTTCCTTATACACTTCCATACTCATTGTCAAGTGATAAACTACAAGGTTGCAACTGCATCCATGTATCCCTTTTGGTATTTTTCTTTTTAATGTGAACTTTTATTAAGTTAAAATTCTTACAATAATAACTATATACCTAAAACATGGATTTAGCTCTGCCTATAAAAAAGCAGGATTTAGCTCTGCCTATAAAAAAGCACATAATCCCTCCTTGTTCTTGCTATTTCCTTGCTTGCCTTGCATTAGGCAGCTGTCTCCTTGATTCACAAGTTGAAACAACATGACCAAAACTTAGGTATATTTAGCAATAAGTGTCATTTAGGTTTCGCGCAACTTTTAAATTTACTAGTAAGAACTAAAAACTGACATTACTTCTGCAGTCCAAACCAAGGTATCCGTTATATATGATGCAAAACGGATATTTTTCTATCATTGATCAAAGATTTTTTTCTAATAAAAATATGACTCAGAGCCCCACCAATTCATTGAGGTGCCATACTAGGTTTACATCCTATATTAAATAAAAATGGCCCCTTTTTTATGGGGAGGCTTGAATGATGATGATGATGATGACAACAAAGATGAAATTCTGCATATGTATATTTGCAAGCTCAATGGTCAACTAATATTAATATTAAATTACACAAGTTGAGAAAAACCCAGAAATTTTTTGAAAATTGGCATGGCAATCACTCATAGATTCTTCTGACTTCACACAAAATCCAGTTAGCATCAACTCCACAAAATAAGATATACCACGTTACAGTAATGAATCAACCGACTAAACAGGCTTAAATATTTTATGGGAACCAAGTTTAGAGTTTATGGCAATGGTACACACTTAATAAGATTTAACACGAAACCTAAATAATAAAACTGAACAAAATTCAAGTTAATAACAAATGTACCTGCTTTCCTTCCTCAAGTCAAGGGGCACAAAATTCACCATGCTGAACTGATCAACCTAAGAAAATGCAAAAATAATAAAAAGACATTTTATATGAGAAGGTTATTTGGCCACTTAAATTTAGAAAATTATAAAACAATTATAAACAGTGGTCTTACATAGTGGTAACCTCGAATTTTGGATAAGTACATACACGAGATGTACAGCGTGTACCCAATTCTTACAACGTATGGAAAAGATTGCTCTAAAGTATGGTAAAAGAAATGTGCAAGACACGTCACTCAAGCATCTTTCCAAACCGTCCACCCAAAAAAACAATGCAAGCACTCTCGTTCCCCGGCATCATCATGATCTCATCGTCGTCCGTCAGAACAAAAGAAGAATCGTTTTGGCCAATAGGCTACAACTAACATATAATCCGTCCACAAATCTTAGCATAGTCCATAACTGTTATTGCACCACACAGTTATTTACCATTATCTAGATGTGACACGACACTCACAGACCCGTGGCAGCCACCACCAACAAATAAATAACATAGAAGGATGAAAGAGGAAAGCCGTCACCAACAAGCGCACACAGAAGAATCTAACAATGTTTTCTCCCTTTTTGAAGCATTCGAACATACTCGCATACCAGCATTCTTTACCATAGTAAATTACCCATAGCCGAGAAAGATTAGAGGAAGGTATGCAAAACAAATGTCAAATGTGTATGTAGGTACATGTCATAAGGAAGTTGTTTGGGCCTCATGAAACTACAAAACATAAACTTTGATAATTCACGTTTTTTTGGCAGGAAATAGTTCCATAATTGCTGAACGAAAGGAAGGGGCAACATACCAATTCGGCCAAAGCTTTATTCAGCTTTGCGAATGAAGCAGGCATATTCCGATTCAATTGACTCAGCAAAATTGGTGCCTCTGGATTTAAGAAGCTATAACCAAATAAAGAAAAGAGTAAGATATACAATCAGCATATAAGAGCTATAAGTGGTGCAAAGGTTGAAATCAGAACTCACTCTTCAATGTCCTTTCTATTCGTCACAAGGTCCATTTTTGAGAGAATATTGATATGGGGTAGCTCAAGTTGAATCATTGCAGAAAGAGATGCCATACAGCCGCTTATGTACTTGGTTACATCAGTTATGAACTGAACGAAAAAAAATTAGAAAGCAAAAGTTTCAACAATTTCAAGGTGATGCTTTAAAGTTGTCAGTAAAAAGTGAAATAAAATGAGAAGACCTGGACACAGACTCAACCACACAATAAATTACTTGAAACTAACCTGTGAATCAAGCAAATAAACGCAGCAGACTTTGAAGTTCTTCCGCTGTAGATGTTCCACAAAGTTTCGCAGAACAGGAACATGTGAAAATAACTCTATTTGGCCTGTAAACAGCATACTCTCTAATAAGGACCAGCTCACATGACAGAACCCGTAAACGCCTAGACTCAAAAAGGCAGAAGCCTTTATGGAAAACAAAAGGATGCAATCATATGAACCATACACAATCACTTCTTAATAAACTATAGATGTGAGACGAATAATCTAGTACTGGTTTGATATACATGAATACATCAGTTAATCACTAACTACAGGAACGTGCAGCCTTAGATTAATTAAATTCCATTCACGTTAATAGATAGTGCCAATGATAGACCTAACAGCTTACGCGTTGTTTTAATGTAATATGTCTAAATAACCACAGCAAAATCAAAATTCAAATGTATTGGTTTGATTTCTAAATGATGGGCATATAATAAGGATGAAGACCATGTTACAAGAATAGACAGAGGGAAGAGGATGGGCTGATGAAGGGGAGAGTTTCAGAAGTAAGGCCAAAAGCAAGAACTACTGAAGAGAAGGAAAGGTCAGCGTCAAGGATTGTAGATAACAAAAACAAAAAACAAAACAAAACAAAACAGAACAAATTGGAAGAGATTGCCCTAACAAGTAGGGAAACCAAAGAACTGGAGGCCCTTCATATTTGAGTTTGATTTCCAAAGCAAGAAAAGAAAATGCAGAAATCTTTTAAAAGAACTGGCTGCATAAGAGCAACAATTCATAACATAGCCACCACATCCTCCGATGGAAGCTTGTAAAGGGATTGGATAAATGGTGGGCACCATCCAATGTGTTGGTGACTTTGGCACCATCCAATGCATCCAATGGTTAAGTATAGGCAACCAAGTAAAACAAAACACAGAAAAGACAGCCAGATGAGAAGTTTCAACAAAAGGCAGAATATTCAGCATAAAAAGACATTGTACCCGGGATAAATATATATATAAAGCAAGTAATTTGATATCAGTATATTTATTCTTTTGCATTTATGATGAATTTTGAGTAAGACATCCCTGACCTAACTACCACTCAATCAGCATAACAGGAAAATAATCAAAAGTGTTATTTATATAGAATCTCGCATCTCATCGTATACATTCTAGCATAACGACCTATATATTTATTTGAGTACTGCCCACTTTTATCAGCTAAATGACTATTACTATTATCAGGTCAGTGACCATGGTCAGCTCAGTGATATTGTTACTCTGCTCAACGACTATTATCATAGTTTATAGGTTCTCCTCTCCAAATGATAAGATGAGAAGGCACAGCGGGATAAAATTATAAACAATAAAACAGGAACATCGTGGAAAGCTTCTTAATTTAGTTCACATTACTGGCCAGCAAATACCCTAAGGAACGATTATTCGTCATGCTGCTGATATCAACAAGGATGTTGTTCATGGAATCAAAGTAGACAGTTGAAGTGGAGAATTACTTCTTAGGATCATCTGATTGCAGAATACAATATTTATATAAGATGGCTAAACAAATGTTGGGTATTTAAAATGGAAGAGCAACCAAAAGCTAAAGAATAAGAATTAATCAAATCCATTGGTTAGATGCCTTTTTATTGAATTATGTCATTTATCTAAATCTTCCCCCCAATTATTCATCCGGCTGTAGTTTGCCATCACAGTTGCTACTGAAAATTATTCATTCAACGTTCAAATTCACCTCCAGTAATCTTGCAGATAATGTCCCTCCACCTGGAAGGCTTGTAACTGTATCCACCCGGATGGCTCTTTTTAGTGTTACAAGTACTTTTCATATCATTCCTGCACTTTGTTTTTCCATGTGTTCTAGTCGGCAATGTTGTGCGCGTGCGCGCGCGTGTTTTTGTTTTTTTGTTTTTTGTTTTTGTGGTTTTTTTTTTGGGGGGGGGACAAAATATTGACCTTCTAAATCTTCAGAAATGCATATATATGTGAAGCACATCAATACCTCCTTTTGCTCCAATTACCACAATGAAGTGTGTAAATCGATTAAAGACATGTTAATTATGCATGTTCTGTGCCAACCTAGGTAGCATGGACGCTTTCATCATCAAGATGTTTAATTTCGGACAATTGTGCAAGACACTAGCATAGGGAACAATACTTCTATTCTGTGTGTACTTTTTAGAATTTGATGTGTGTTGGTTTCTCGTGCCAACTCGTGTGCTTTATAGATTATTTAAAAATAAGAGAAACAAATATTCATGTGTGTCCATAACAGTTTCAGATTATTTTCTAACCTCTAAGAGATTTCAGCCATCGACGGTTTCAGCAGATTATTTTCTAGCCTCGAAGCTTTTCGGTTTTCTTTTTAATATCGATATGAGCTTATTTGTTGGAAGTTGTTGGGTTGTTTGTCGATGATGATTCACTTGGATTTTTAGGAGATTTTTCCCAATGAGATTTCTCGGCATCCCTAGGTCTCATGGCCACTCCGCTGTCACTCTTTCTGCTGAATAGTCTTGGTTGATTTTATTTCCTTTGTTCTACTTGGGAGTTGGCCGCCAGGTGTAGTTTTGGGTTCCTATCATCACGGTACTTGGTGGTTTCTGCAGTTGAGGGATCGCCGGCTGTCGTCGTTTCCTTTCCGTGGGTTCCACCACTCTGTGGGACTTCCCTTTCGGGGCCGACTGACTGCTGATGTTTGTTGGGTGGGCCGTTTCTTGGTCCGGTTGGCTGGGTCATGTCTTATTACTAGGGGGTTCATTACTTATTATTTGGGCCCCTGCCTTATTCTTGCCTTATTCTTTTCTTTACAATGACATTTGAATTGATCAGTTAAGCATATGCTTGTTGTCTTCCTATGCTAAATGACAAAACTACCCCTAGCCGGATAAACTACCAATTACCGGATGCTGAGTGATGTGGATCTGATCTAAAGTATATTGTTCTATTATTATTATTTCCGCTAATTTTTCAGATATATATGTTTGGATAACTGTAACTGTTTTAGATCGATTTCTTTAATGGAAAGTTGCCAGATTAATAGGTTGCCTTTGGATGCTAAAACACCGGTACTTGGAACAACTGAAGAAATACTTATCATGCATGCATGGGCCAGAACCATTTAAGTGTATTATTTAACTGCATCACTAAGACCTTGTGCACATTAGTACTTAGGACTGATTTAATTATACTGAAGTGGTCATTCCAATGGTCAACAAGAGCGGTTAATGAACATAGATAAGTACTTATTATGGACAGTAGAGAAGAACAAGATTGCTTCCAAAAGTGTAGCAGATCAAAACTACAAGTAACATGAAATAAAAAAATTACTGAATAGGAAGTGGGAAACAGATACCTGGACAGTCAAATACAAGGTAATCGTCGTCTAAATAATTATCCAGTTCATCTTCCAGCCAATCATCCAAACTATCTTGAAGGTGTCTGGAAATGTGTTAAGAAAATCCCTAGAGCTATTACTCCATCTCAATGTTGCACCACAAGCCAGGATTATAATGTTATTAACAGTTAATATTATAGAATTATAATTGCAGTTGGCAACATCAAATTCTTGAAGCAGCACTTAAGCAAAAAAGCTAATTTTACATTCACTGTTATATGAAAAGCTTGCTAGATAATACCGACATATTCATCATTACAATTTCTCTTAATAAATAATTAGTAATATTCACACCCAACAAGTCCTCAAGTAAAACCATGAATGATAGATGAAATGTGCATGCCATAAGTCATTTAAAGGATACTCCATACAGTAAATCAGGCCCCCATTCGGTCCAAATCCAAGCTCCTCCATAACATCATCCAAAGATATGAGTTCTCTGATATCTGCAGAAAGATAGCAAAATAAGCTCACCAAACCAATTACTCGACTACTAAATAAAATCAAATCAAGTACTGATACCCATGGCTACAGGATAATTGAAGTTCTCCGCAGCTGGGTCTAGATTCACAATATGAATGGTCCTTCGAATGGTTTCGCAATGTTGATACAAGCTAGAGCAGTAGGTAGACTACATTGCAATCAAGAACATTCCCCAAATTAATTGCATCTAAAGCGAATAAACACATTCATTGTTAACAAGAAATCCCTCACCTTGCCACTGCCCGCAGGGCCAATGACGAGCTGTGCATAACCCATTACTGTGAAAACGCGAGGTTTTTGTCACTAAATTTGCATCTGAAGCGTGAAATAAAACTGAACAAGTCAAAATGCCACGAGAATTGCAGTGGTAGCGTAAGCAATGCACCAGATACCTGCGGCAAACACAAGGCTCAGGATTCAGGCATAAGACATACAAGCTATTAAATCATGAGTTTTCGATAATCGCCTAAACTTTAAAAAAAATCAAAAAAAAAAAAAACTCAGACGACCATTTTCAAGCCAAAATGTGAAATTGAGAAGAAACAAAAGTGTAAGATTAGAGAAGCGAACAATACAATGAATAACAAAAACAACAGAAACAGAATTTTAAAAAAGAATAATTAGAGATTGATAGTCCAGCAAAGTTCATAAGATTAAGGATGAAAGATCAAAATTTTGGTGAAACAATAAAGAGAGTAAATTTCTATGGAAGAATTATCACGGGGCTTTTTGGCCGAATTTTGAGGGCCGATTAGGGCTTTTAGCGGGTTTGTGAACGAGAGGAGAGATACTGATGACCGACAACGATTAGATACTTCGCTGGTGCATGAGGCCGGGCTTAAAATAAACCAGGCTTAAAAAGACAAACCATGAGATGGGCTTTGCAGACATTTTGCTGATCATATCACCCATTTTGCAAAATATGTGTAGCATTGTGAACAGCAATTTATCATTGTATCAGTACCATATTACACATTTAGACTGTTACTTATACAATGCCGAGCTTTGTGAACATCAATTTAAGTTAGTCCTCGAGACCTTCCAAAACAATTACAGGATATTACTGATGGAGAATAATTTGAATTTTTTAAAGCCACTCTGAAAGTGAGACAAGGATAGGTAATTTAAGAAACTTTCAAACATTCAGAAATACCATGACAAACAATATGGTAAACCATCGAACCTTGGAGCAAAGCAAATCGGTTATATCAATGAATTAGAGTGTGTCGATTGACTCTAAAGGGGAAATTATTAATCAAACTTAACACAAAACCAGCATAATGATACAATGCTTACAATTACGAAAACAAGGTACACCGTGGCTCGTAAATAAACAGTCCCAGCTGTTTAATTCAAACAAAACAAGAAAAAAGGATAGATAAGCGTGCACATTATTCCCTTAATATATCCCAGGCATAGTAACCAATATCAAATGACAGATTCACTAAGTTAGCAAGCAGCAAAATTTTTGTAAAGCTATAAAGCTATAATAATAAACAGAGAAGGTCTCCAACATAACAGTAGCAGAAAAGAAAATATAAACATATGAAGCCAAAAGGGCACTTGAATTTTCAATCAAGCATACTTCACCTCTAACAATTCCATAAAAATAGCAAAAACAATTTGTGTAGCACTGTGAAACCAAACTGCGTAAAAAGGAGATACGAGAAGTGACCATGTGACCTATGATGTACATATATGTGGTTAGCATCATGTATAAAATTATATATGATAAGCCAACGTGTGTATATATATATATATATATATATATATATATCTATATTATAAAAGAGGGATGTTATCAAGAGAAATTGGATAAGAGATATTGGACATGAGAAATTGGATCAGAGATATTTATATTATAAAAGAGGGATGTTATCAAGAGAAATTGGATTAGAGATATTGGACAAGATAAATTGGATAAGAGATATCTATATTATAAAAGAGGAATGTTATCAAGAGAATTTGAATAAGAGATATTGGACAATAGAAATTGGATAAGAGTGATGTTATCAAGAGAAATTGGATAAGAGATATCTATATTACAAACGAGAGATGTTATCAAGAGAAATTGGATAAGAGATATTGGACAAGAGAAATTGGATAAGGGATATCTATTATATAAAAGACGGATGTTATCAAGAGAAATTGATAAGAGAATTTGGACATGAGAAATTGGATAAGAGAATTTGGATATCTATTATATAAACAAGGAAATTGAATAAGAGAAAATATAAGAGATGAGATTTTGAGGGATAAAAGAGGAGGTGGGGAATTTTGCATATACAACCCCGGTTTTTGTATTTTTGCCTATGGACCCTCCCCACACACACACCCACACTTTTTATTCTCACCCCTTCCGGCCATTTATTTCCAGTTCTATGAAGATTTTGAATCTTATCCTACTAGGACAAAGCTTTGTCCTACGTGGCAAGTTTGTCCTTGGTGGTAATGACAATTTTGGGGTGACTTAAATTTTGGGGGAAAACTTAAATTTGGGGGGAAACTTGAAATTTTGTGGGAAAACTTGAAATTTGGGGGAACTTGAAATTTGTGGGGGAGAAAAACTCAGCCATTAAATAAACCGTGCCCTATGGGCACGGGTAATGACTAGTATATATATATATGTTGACTAGGATCCATTCGGATGGATCAAACATGCGGATCCATCCAAGTGGAATTTAAAGCTAGACAATGTAAATAGAAAATCCGACCGTTGGATGTCATCTAACATGTCTAAACTAGCTCCAAACAAAATTTCAACTACTTTAGACATGTTTTGCCCATGCATCAAGTGGTTGCAAAATTAGCCGATTTTATAACTATTCAAAAACATCGATTTTGCAACCACTTGATGCATGAGCAAAACATGTCCAAATTAGTTGAAATTTTGTTTGGAGCTAGTTTAGACATGTTAGATGACATCCAACGGTCGGATTTTCTATTTACATTGTCTAGCTTTAAATTCCACTTGGATGGATCCGCATGTTTGATCCATCCGAATGGATCCTAGTCAACCTCATATAGAGGTTGACTAGGATGGATCCTAGTCAACCTAGATGACGAATGGATCAAACCGAATGGATCCTAGTCAACCTCTATATATATATATTATATTTATATTTATATATTCGTTGGCTTATCATATATATTTATAAAATTAATATTATATATATATGCCTCAATAAAGGCCCGACCCACTTAAAAAACCTAGATGACAAATATAATATTAATTTTCAAAAAAATACATCAGCGACATATTTATAAATCAAGGTTAGAGGTCTCGGTTTCAGTTTCAGTCTTCCAGGAATTTTAGTTTTCGGTCAGGTTTCGCTCATTTCGGTGATTTTGGAGTTTCATTTCATTTTGGTTAATATTATTTTTATATTATTAGTTAATATTAATTTAATGGACTGTTAGTTTGTCATTACATGTAATGTTACTTTAAAAAATTTCAAAACAAAGAAATTCCACTTAACCAACTAGTTTGTAGTCTGTACAGCACTCAATTTTCTTGTAAATAACTGTACAATTGCTACATGACAGATTTGTAAATAACTTCTGCACTCAGCTTGTAAATATTACATGGCAAACTTGTAAATAACTTCAGCACAATTATTACAGTACTCGGCTTTCAGAGCAAATATATTACATGGCAACCTTGTAAATAACTTCAGTACTAATTATTGCAGCGGCACAGCCCTCAGCTAAAGCTTTCAGAGCGAAGATATTACATGGCAAACTTTTCATTAACGGGCAGACTTGTCATTAACTCACTCAGCTTTCTTTGCTTTCTTTTTTTATTTTTTACCATCTTAGTGAATTGTAACCATTCTTATCTCCAAACAAAATTCAATGATATCTATCTCCCTCTCTCTTTCTCTCGCCATCTCAAAGCGAGATCCGATGAAGACAAAGACGAAGATGGCAGCAATGATGAAGACGACGAAGGCGACGGCAACGGCACCAAATGACATGGATGATAATGGTAACGACACAAAGTCGACGGCGGCGACGATGAAGACAGTGAGATCAAGTAAGTCCTTTTGCTTCTTTTAAGTTCTTCGGCTTCCCTTTTTTCCGTTTATTTTGCCTTTTTTCATGTTTTTGCTGATGTTGCTTCTAGTTTGATGATATTCATTGGTTTTATCTTGTATCGGTCCGAAACCGAGATTTCAGCTGAGTTTCGTATCGGTTTCGTATTGGTCCATGTCGAAACTAGTACGAAACGATTGAAACTCAACAGTTTCGATCGAAACCTTAAAGCTTACTATAAATAATACATCCCCAAATCCAATGTATGCTTATGCTACAAACTTTTCTCTTTTCATTCAACTGGAGGCATGATTAAGCATCAAAAGTGTTTTGGAACATGACTAAGACCCGTTAGGGATATCTCCCTAACAAGCGTTGTTTTGCAAGTTGTGGATTGCGGATGTGTCACACAATCATCTCTATAACCCATCATCTCACCAAAAATAGCTTAAATAATTGACGTCGTTTGTGTAAACAAGGTCTGGTTCATGGTAACTACAAGAAGCCCGACTCGGTCAGTCATCGCAGAAGAAAAGAAGCCAAGGGCGATGTGCAACAAGACTGGCAACCTGCAGGATGCCACATCAAGTAGATCGATGGCATCAGGCACCCACCAACATCAGCCAACTCCCATTCCTATTGCCGGTAAGCCCTGCGTGCAGGTATAGGGGCATCGGCGATTTGGCCTCCTTCACCGTTTTCTTTTATAAACACATGATGTTACTTGAATTGGTTCAACAACTTATGTACACATCAAGTGTTTGATTAATTTCTTGTCACTAACCGACATAGATGTTTCTGACTTACATCATGGAGATGCGCATACCAAGTATTGCTTGTTGCTTATTAGGATAGATGTTTCTCATTTACAACATAATCTCATCTAACATAACCATGACTTCAACACCACCACATCGTCACAAGATGTAATGAAAACAGATGATTCTTGCCCCTTGTTCTGGAGAACAGATGTTAGATTCGTGCCCCTTCTTACCTCTCATCAATTGTTAACTATCGTCAATCTGATCGTGTTATTCAACTCACAAATGCAATAACCCAATATCCATACGTTTTGCTAGTATCTATGCCTAAACATCGGCATCAATTGCTAGTTCAAATATTCTATAACATGATCATATTAGAACCGATTCGGCTTCACAGCAAATCTAGATAGACTGACACATCTGGATTGTCAAACACATAACTCCCTCGTCCAGGCAAATTAAGACTCATTACAAATATAACAAGTCAAACTTTCAGCAAGTTTTAGTTCATGCCAAAATAAATCGTCAGTCTCGTCCAGAATCACTCGGAAGTTGATTGCTTCTATAATACTAACATGCTTCACTTGTCTAGCCTATAACTCCCTCATATGTTACCCATTTGATGCAAATTTGAACTTGCTATGAAGCTAACGAGTCAAACATCATGTCGGATTTAATTTTCTATCAAAGTAGTTTCGTAATTGATTCCAAAATTTCTTGGACATTCACTGTTCCTACAAAACTTGCTAGCAATCAGCATAAAGATCCCATTATCTACTATATGAACTTCCAAATTTTCTATTTTTACTATGTTGATCCATGATCACATACATTTATCATTAGTCCTAGATATTAGGCCATGTCGATAGTTTTTGGAACAATCATAACAATCATAATTATTTTTCACTTAATAAGATCACATTCCATGGTGGAGTTACAAAGATTTGAGTAAGAAATATATCCCACAAATTGGACTTACATGCCTATTCAGGTTCGAACTCAAAGTCTAATCCTGAAGTCAGCCTGAATCTGATAAGACTAACATCCTTAACTCCCATATACATAGATAAATTTTAAGTCTTCGTGAAGCTAACGAGATGAGTTTTCCAATGGTCTTGATCTCATCTAAAAAATACTCTCTCCCAGAAGTTAACAAAGTGGACTATTATTTTTTGGAACTCAAATTGGTAAAATCCTCTTGGATCAAATCTAAGGTTTTCATTTGATCACCTAGTTAGCGTTGAGATGGCGCTTTAATGATCTACATTTCTCGTACTTTTTGATATTTTATCTGTTCATATGAAGGTAGACTTTTCTTCGGCCTAATAGCTTTAGAAAGATCACATCTAAACTAGGCTAATGTTTAAATTTGCATTTCATCTTTGTCCATCTTCTATATTTGAATGTTTGATAGGTGCACCCTTCAAGAGGGTCAAAACCACACAATCATAACTAGGTCCCATTTGGGCCCATCTCAACACAAGAATAAGCATGCCATTTTTAAAGAAAATGAATAAGTTTTTCCACTTGTTATATATTCCATATCTGGATTGCAAGATCGACGAAGACTTATCTCACAATGTGGTGATCTCACTATGAGACCAATGTGAGTTCCTAGGTTCGTAAACCCGCCAAGGTGATTATTGTAAACGATGCAGTTATATGATCTCACTATTTATCCAGTTAAATAGTGGTCGTAACCACCCAAGGCCCATAAACTTATCAAGGCCCATAAACTTGCCAAGGTGACAGTTGCACACATGGCATTTGTTTTTGATGACGATGAAAATCTGCCTCAAAAGTGGAGACCTCGTGACAACTAAGGTTCGTAAACCCACGAAACCCACTAAGATGATGTTTTGTGACCTACATAATTGCTCACGACACAAAAGCTAAAAGAATGACATAGGATGCCAAAGTCTACTTAAAGTTAAAGCCTGACCCTTTGAGATCATTCGACTCACAAGAGATTTCCCGGAGAGAGGTGAAGTCGCCATAAGAAATCCAAAGCATATGTTATGATTAATTGAGGGGGAATATTCTCACCCACCGTAAAACATGTTAACCATTTAGGTCATACCATGTATCACATCAAAGCCAATCAAAGGTAGACACATGGATGTCATCATTAATTGGGGAGCCAAGGTGAGTTGTAGAAAAAATGTATCCAATACGAGAAGATTTTGGATTCACCTCAAATCCTCAAAAGAGCACTAATTTAGGCCTCATGGGGCCATGTTACAAATGAAATATATGGGCTAAGCCCATATATATATAATCGTCTTAACAAAGGCCCAACCTAATTAAAAAATTAGATGCTAAATATAACATTACTAAAATGCCACAATGGCATTGCTATAACTAGCAAAGGTTCTTAGATCACATGCATGATTATACTATGCCAAAAACATTCAACTATCCGTTCATCAAAAGGTTCACTAAACCATTGAATGGGTTTCAGATCAGGCCCAATCCCTAATCTCCCTTGCCGGCCATGGATTGAGAAGATTGAGAATTTGACGAATGATCATGATAGGAATCAAGCAAAACTGAAATTATATTAATCAAAACAGCGAATAAAAGGTAAATTGGCTACAATTCTAGGGGCAACCATCCTCGCAAGACGCTGATAAGCGAGGACGTCCGCGTTCTCCTAAGATCCCTCGAATAACTCTCACAAAATATCAATAATAAACATGAACATAAATGACGGCTAGCTCTAGCTTAAGAATAAAACCACCTTCTAATCTAATTACTAGTTTGCCATTAAAATATAATTAAAGATAGAGGGTCAAAACGCCCCTAGGGTGCGGCCTCCCCTTGCGCGCGCAGCTGCTCGCGGACCCTCCTCCGTGTATACAAGCGGATCTATCATTACTCTGCCCCTAAAAATCCACCTTGTCCTCAAGGTGGTGCATGAAGCTTCTGGTGGTACTACTCCAAGTGGGGGTCGTCTTCCACTCCGACCTCTTCATCCTCCACGTCATCCTCCTCGTCTTCCCCTGCTATCAGCACTTACAGCTTGTACACCCCACAGTGATGCACTGGGATGAACCGCTCATCGCATCAGAAACATAGCCCTTTCAGCCTCTTCTCCCTCATCTCGACGTCAGTCATCCTCCTGAACTGACCCCCCCTGGATGTGCACTGCTCTGCTCCCCAGTCTTCCCAATACTCGCCTGATCCGCCCATGTAGCTGTCGTCTGTTCTCCTGTCGCGGTCGGGACACTGCAAGAAACCGGTCCAGTCCAACTACCTCTCGCCTTTCTCTCCTCCATCTGACAGTACTCCGCCATCTGAGCGTACTCCATAGCCTCTATCAGCCACTGAGGCTTCTACATGCGCACCGCTGCTCGAATAGTGGCACTCAGCCCTTTCATGAAGGTGCTCTGCATCGTCTCATCAGTCACCCCGTGCACTTATCCTGATAGGGCCTCAAACCTCTCCAGGTAATCTCGCACTGACTGAGGAATAGCAGCTGCTCCATCATGTTTCCAATGTGGGGATCCTTGAACCTCTCCATCATCTGGTCCCTGATCACCTCCCATGAGCGAAAAGAACGCTTCGCATCCTTACACTGCAGACGAGGACCTTTCCATTCAAACAAATCCCAGCTGCCTCCAGCTTCTGCTCCTCAGTCATGCGACAGACTCAAAAAAATCTCTCTGCTCTGTTGATCCACGACACTGGATCCACCACATCGAATACCGACATCTTCAGCTTCAACAATCGGTCCATATAGTAGGTGCCTTGGTCTTCTCGTCTCCTGCCATACCTAGGCTGATGATAATGCTGCCACCTCTCCTGGTATGTCTCATATCCTCCATGCGGTCCTCTCCAACGATCTTTAAGGCCCCCGCAGGGCCCCCTCACCCACTGTTGCCTCCCGTCTGTCCCTCATGCTCCTCTTGGTGGTCTCTGTACCCTCCTTCGCCGTCTCCGGGGCACCCTTCATAGGTGTGGGATGGACGACGTCATCTATCATCGCCATATCGAGGGTCGAAAGGGTCCCGAAACCCTCCTCCGTCATCGTAATACTCCTGCCCACTTACCGGGTCAAAACAGTCGTCGAATCCACGTGACGGGCCCTTCAAATAGGGCGTAAAATCCCCGAAAGGTGGCCACTGCCACTGCCCTACCTCCCACCCCCGTGGGGGTCCATCGTGGGTCGACGGGGCCCCCGCGGCCCTACAGAAGGCCCGCGGGGCCCTGCCGAACCTGCTCGGGCCCCCAGCGGCCCAGCAGAGGGGCCGCGGGGCCCTGTCGGGGATGTTCAGGGCCTCAGCGGCCCTGCCGCTGGTCGACGGGGCCCTGGAGCCCTTCGCCGGCCCCAGGCGAGCCTGGGGGTGTGCCATCCCCCGCATGACCTCTTGGGGGCCCGCAGGGGTCTGGGAAGGAGCCCGTGACCCGTCGCCTCCTTGGTGCGTCTCATGGGGAAGACGGCTAGGTCCGCTGCCTCCCCTCCTTACTTCCTCCGCTTTTCGGCGTATAGCTTCTCGATAATCCTCCTTTCACGGCCCTTCATCTTCCTCCTCATCGTAATTATCCTCCTCGTGGACGGCTTACACATCACCTTGCTCCATCTTTTCCTTCCCCTTATCCAAAGGTGGCACATTTGTCGCTGATTTATGATTTCCATCACCTTTTCCATCTTTTTCCGCGTTGGCCGTCAACTGAAAAAGCAATTGTGCGAATTGTTCATCTTGTTTTCTTGCTTCGTCGTCAATCTGTCAATGGAAACCGTCAACCTCGCCATGGATTCCTCGTTGCTCGCCAACAAATTCTTTATTCTCTCGATCTTACCATTGAACTTCCCCTCCAATGCCTCGAACTTGTCCTTCTGCCTCGTCGACGCCACCATGGATTGTTACGTGCTCTGATACCAAATGATTGAAATCAAGCAAAACTGAAATTATATTGATCAAAACAGCGAATAAAAGATAAAATGGCTACAATTCTTGGGGCAACCACCCTCTCAAGACGCCGATAAGCGAGGACGTCCACATTAAGATCCCTCAAGAACTCTCGAAGAACTCTCACATAATATCAATAATAAGCATAAACATAAATGACAGCTAGTCCTAGCTTAAGAATAAAACCCACTCCTAATCTAATTACTAGTTTGCCATTAAAATATAATTAAATATAGAGGGTCAAAAACGCCCCAAGGGTGCGGCCTCCCCTAGCGCGCGCAGCTGCTCGCGAGCCCTCCTCCGTGTATACACGCGGATCTATCCGATCAACTCTTTAATCCATCTTACCAAATTTGCTTAAACAATGAGAACTAAATAAAAGAGGGTAAATTTCACCGACACCATCTAAAGATTCTAAACTATGACCAATGTGTTACTAACTAGTCATAGCACGTGGAGTGTTGGCGGAAATTACCCTTAAAATCATGGCATAATCCATTGTATAGCTCGTACTCTTTAATGACTAGATATATTCTTTAATGACTAGATTCAAAGATCAAAAAATCTATCTAGAGAGCTCAAAACCAAGATAAACTAATTAGATGGGATGATAATCATAGAAAATGAAAATCCTTCATATATTTGTCTTTTGGTTTCACGAGCTTCACGTCAAACAAGCACTATCCATCATGTATGAACTCAGAGATGCAACACATGAACAAATGAAACAAGTAAATAGACCCTTGGACAAATAACCAAGCATAAGAACATTGGGCAGTTATAAGGAAAGCTCAAAGGTATCACCAACTGATACAAAGCTTATGCGAATATGCAATAAACATCATGTTATGGAACACACTGAGACTTCAGCCCGACTTCAGCCAGACTACACATACAAAGGGGAGGCAGTGTACTCTCATGTTATAAACATATTGAAAAGGGGAGGCAGTGTACTCTCATGTTATAAACATATTGAAAACTTAGCTAATGTATTGGTACCCAAAGAGGGTATGTGTGCATGGGGGGGGGGGGAGAGAGAGAGAGGGAGAGAGAGGGGGAGAGAGAGAGAGAGAGAGAGAGAGAGAGAGTGTGTGTGTGTGTGTTCATCTGCGTCTTTTTTATTTTTATTTTTATTTTTGGGGGGAGAGGTACTAGTTGAAGATTTTATGCTTAGTTTCATGCAGTTCATAGACAGTTACGTTGCATTCCATTTTCATTAAGAAATGGTACCAAAGAGATTTCGGTCATCTCTTCATTGTTTAAGCTAATTGTGTGGCACCACAGATGAAATCCACTGGAAATAAATACTCCTACCACCTTCCCAACCCCAAATTCCTTCCCTCTAATAATACTAAAAATATATTGATTATGATTATGAAATAATAAAAGCATGAAAGGGTAGTGGGCAAGTGTTGTAGCAATTCCCTCACATGATGAAACTCTAAGTGATCAAAAGCATCAAACAGAGAATGATGTAGACATTCTCCACCAAGGGTTTTGACATTCCCTCCCTTGTATGTGCGCGGATCAAAATGACAACCCCATAGCTACATTGTAAACCCCGCCTACTGAATGTAGTGACAATAGATAACAAATGAACCCAATCGTTTCCTCACCCTTCGTGACTATAAGCTTCCCCAACCTGCAGGCATGTCCTAATTCTCAATTTAGTGTCAATAACAATATCAATTCATCACGATATTGGCAATAGGTTGATATAGTGATTATTTCACTTTAGAGCAATCGTTCATTCATTAAGTCCATTATGTTTGCATTTTCTTACATTAACATATAATTCCAATTAGTACAATTCGTTATGAAATTTTGATGTCATTAGAAACATTTCAAGATTGAAATGCATGGAGAACAATAATGAAGCCAATAATCATGTCAAGTAACTAATATTGATGCAGAATTGTTAACTTAGAATTTTCCAGGAAACAATCAAGTTTAATAAATTGACTTATCAACTAACCAATAATTTAATCCGATAAACATAACATGGATTCTTCTTTTTCCTAAAATGTATAATTGAGAATTTATATTCGATTTAGTTGCTTAAATTAATCAATAATAAAGTTTAACATTTAAGATTTTTAAAATTGATCAATTACCAATTATAGTAAATAAACAAGATGTATTTGGGTTACAAATCATAGAGTTTTTCTTTCCTTTTATACAGGTTCTACGGCCAAAGGCAAGGGGAATTCTAGCTGCAAAATGATTTTATAAAGTCAAACTACAAGACCAAGTCTTGATTTAGTCATGTTGCATGTGCTACAGATTCAATTGTTTATACTTTATACCCCATTCAAATTCATGTTCCAAGAAACTTGTAAATTAAATATATACACTTCTAGTATTTTTCCCAATTGACTTCATTTGATTATTAACGTAGCAATAGGTAAGTATCATTTCTAGTGATCATTCTGATTGTCAGGGAATTCCCTTACAGGCCCAAAGCAATCAAACCGAAATGCTCAGACCGAAGGTAGTCAAAAATAAATATATATGTGTAACTACAAATTTTCTAAAGCATGATAATTAAGGAGGAGTTCACACCAACACCATCATAACATAATTCAACCAAAGTTTGTCCAAGGTTGTAAACAAAATTCAGCCAATGGTTGTAAACCGGAATGTTGGCCATGAAAGAGTTTATCATGGTCATTTTTTGCCAAATTATTAAATTAATGGTTTCCTCATGCATCAATCTAATCATTCATACTTAATTTGTAACTATACACAATCAATAACAATCCAATTAAGTTTTTTTTAGAATTTCACAAACGTTGATTAACTCGCTCCAGAAACAGAGAATCATCGCATGAACCAATCCATTCGAAATAGAATTCAAAACTATAAATATCTATATCTAAATAACTACCGAACCTACCTCGATGATTGACGACGTTAATCAATAGAAGCTGTCGATGGAGATGAACATTGACCACCGCGATGATGGTGGTTGCGGCGTCTCGGACTCCGGCGACTGTGAGAGGAAGGGAGAGTGCGACGGTGGCTGCGAAAAGAGAGCCGAGATGGGGTTTGATGATGAGAAGGATGATGATGATGATGATGATGATGATGCGGTTGCTGATGTTGAAGACGATGAGGATCGGAGAGCTTGACAATGACAACGGGGCTAGCTCCGGCTTCGGCAACAACAACAGCTCAAATAAGGGGTTTATTTATTATTATTATTATTATTATTATTTTGAAATAAGAAATCGACAGAGAGAGATGGACGTGCGACAGCAGGAGGGGGTGGTTTGCAAAAGAGGAAACGATTGATAGTTGAATGGTTGGGGAATTGCTATGCGAACAGACCTTTTTTGCTCTAATCACAGACCACTTACACGTTTGTCATTCAAAATTTACAGATGTGTTATTGAAACCTTTTCGTCTTTCACGCTTAACTCCATTTACAAATGTTCCATTGAAACTTTTTCCTTACTCTTAGTTCCATTTAAGGTTCACTTGTGTGCCATTAAAAACTTTTTATTCTCTGCCGATATTCTCTGCCGCCAGCACGATCGTCGCTAGCCCTCCCTCTCGCTCATCCACCCTCCTCTCTCGGCCTCCCACTCCCCACGTTTGCCGCCTCCCTAGCCCCACCCCAGCACCCCGCTCCTGCCCCTCCCTAGTCCCCTCCCTTTGTCCGTTGCTCCCTCCCCCGCTCCCCTCGTCCACCCGAAGAGGGTCGTTGCGCACAGACTCAAGGACTTTTTCGAAAATTAGGCAAATACAGGTATATGTGCAGAGTAAAAATGACAATTTTCAAATTTTTAAGTATATGTGCAAAATAGGTATGTGAACCGAGAAAAAAGGGAATGTTAACTTGCACTTACCCCATAGTTAGGCTAAGAATATGAGCTTGGGCCTTAGGGGGCCCTCACTGTGCCTTGTCAAGATGGGTTTGGTTGGGTATATCATCACCAATGAGCTTGGGCCTAGTTGGTCTTAGTTAGAGATGAGAATGGGCTGGGCCGGGCCAAATGGAGGGCCAATTCAAATGGACGGGCTTCCAGGCCGGTCCAAAGCCCAAATGTGGTTTTTAAAGAATCCCAAATGGGTTTAAAGATGGCTTTATGCCTGTCCATTGGGCCTCTTAATAAAATTACAATAAAACATTAAGAATAATACATGTCACAGTTATATTGATTGTTACTTATATAATACGCATTTCGGAGCCAATCCTGTGAGCATACCAGAGCTTCTACAGTAGTTGAACTCAGTCGGCTACGATATTGATCCACAACTCTACCACTACTAATAAAAGTTGACTCTGATGAAACAATAGATACTGATATTGCTAAGACATCTCAAGCCATTTTCGAAAGAACTGGATAAAGAGCTGCATTCTTCTGCCACCAATCTAAAATATTAAAATCCATATCTGACATAGGAGGAGTAAATTTTCCTCTAAATAGCTATCAACATCGCTCCTTTTAGCTCTTTTCATAGCATTTTGGTATCAAAAATTTGCAAAATCCATGTCTACTTTTCTTTTGTTCAAACTGAAAGAAACGTTTGATTCTATACTTATTGCCCCTGTACACATATCATGAGCATAATCATTTTTTAACCACCATCTCATATTGATCATATATTTTATGGAAAATATCTCTAAGTTCTCTAATCTTTTTTTCACATGTTTTTTCTCCAAATGCATCGGAATACTTATACTCAATATACGCCAATTTTGATCTAGGATCCAAAATAGATGTAATAGTTGGAACTTTATTGCATTCATTCCAATATTTTTAAAACTTTTTAGCATTTCTAATGCCAATGTTTTGACAATTTCATCATCATTTGAAGGTTCCTCTTCTAAAACATTCCGGATGGTCCAAATTTCCATAAAATACAATTTAGAAGTGAGATACTTGCAACCAGAAAATACTTCAGTTGTGTCTACAAAAGTTTTTAAGAATATTGTTATCATCTCAGCTTTATTCCGATCATCAATGGTATGGGCATTGGTACACTTATAATGCTCTTTTGTATATCTAACAAATGCATTCTTATATGATAAAGCATTACAAAGCATTTCATATGTGGAATTCCACCTTGTGGCTACATCCAAAACTAAACCTTTTTAGTAGACAACTTAAACAATTGTGCAATTCCATTAAATGTTTGCATCTGGAAAGGACTGCTAACAACATGTGTGATTAAATTTCAAATGTATTTAACAGACTCATTCATGACTTTAATTCCATATTGCATCATACTATTCAAAATGTGTGCACAACATCTGATATGTATATGTTCACCATTGAACAACAATTTCTCACCAAAATCTCTTCTAAATTTCTTATCATGGCATCATTCGTACTACATTTATCAACAGTGATTGCAAATAATTTAGCATCCAAATTCCACTCAGCAAGACCATTTCCAAAAAATCAGTGCGGACAAAACTTGTGTGAGGAAAAAAGACATCTCAAAAATATAATATTTTCTTCTTCAACATGATTCTTCGTCAACATAATGTGCAGTAAGAGCCAAATAACCAAGTTTCTGATTTGAAGTACATAAATCAGTAGTAAAACTCTCACGGCAATCTAAATCTTTCAAAAGATTATGAATCTTCTATTGTTTTTCTTAAAACAAAGAAATGCAATCATTTCTAATTGTATGACAGCCAATTGTGGTAAACAAAGGCTGCAAGCTACTCACAAAAATGATAAATAACGGATGTGCTACTATTTTTAAATGGAAGTTCTGCACAAATCAGGAGTTTTTCCAAGCATTTTCTGCTTGCTTCTTGATCAAACTTAAAAATCCTTGTGTCCTCACATCTTGGAGATTTGTTGAGCTATATATGTTTCATATCTTTATGAGGCTTCTTTTTGCAAGAGAACTTAAAATGTCGACTTAAATGAGTTGTTCCTAATTTTTTTGAACATGAAATTATATTCTAACAATACTTACAAATTACTTTGGATGTGTCATCAGGTTGTCTTCTACTTTCTACTGTAAAATGTTTTCACACTTCAGATCTTCTTTTACAATTGCTTGTCATTACTTCGACATCCTCTATTTCATCATCTAAACCTCGAGACATTGTCTCTCAGATGTATCTTGAGTGGATGGATTTGTCGACATTGATGGAGTTTGGGAGCTACTGGAAGGAGTCTGTGCCATGATGATAACTAAAGGATGAAATTTAAAATTTTTCTAATCAATGTATAATCACCTGAAATATAATTCCACATAAGTATAAATCCTTCTGATCAATGAAAACCACCTGAAAGCAATAATCACACTCTTAACGTTCAGGTCGAAAAGGCATTCAGTCGAACAACTTGTGGGCATCTACGCAAACACTCAGCTTAAAGCAATAATCACTCTCTTAATGTTCAGGCCGAAGAGGCATTCAGTCGAACACCTTGTGGGCAATTACACAAACACTCAGCTTAAACCACTCTCGTCATGAGTTAGCATCAATCAAAAATTCTATATAAATTTTTTTAGCTTAATTGGAACAGGAACTAGAAAATTAATTGAAAAGGTTCAAAAAAGAAGAGAAAATTTAAGGAATTAAATAAAGAAAGAACCTGATTCTGGCCGGAATCTTGGAGTCCAAACAACACGGAGAAAACGGAGAGAAACGAAACCCCTATTGCGATTGCCGTTGGCTCACCTAGCCGAGAGATCACCGAAGGCAGACGGCGTAAGTAGAGAAGCCCCTACGACGGCAGACGGCGACGTGGTCGGAGAATGAGGAGAATGAGAAGGTAGATCTGAGGCGTAACGAGCGAAGCCCCTCCAACGGCGGGCGGCGACGTGGTCTAAACAGGACGAGGATGAGAGTTGAAGAACGATCGTCGGGCGGCGACGTGGTCGGAGGAGGATGAGGGCGACGTTGGCGTGAGAGATGCAGAGTAACTTAGGGCTTTCGTTTACAGCTTCGGCCCTCAGGCGTGAGAGTTTGCTGCGTGACGTAGGGATTTAGTTCGGGCGGAGAGTCGGGCGGAGGGCCTTGAACAGTTTTTCGAGCCGGGCTTTGGGCATGCCCGAGGCTGTGTTTTTGGGTTAAAATTTGGGATTGGGCAGAACCCAATGCCCAATCGGGCCAATTTTAACCCAATCTCATCCCTACCCACACTTTGGGTAATTGGGGAGAAAAGGTGCAAGACAAATAAATTTGAAAAGTACATGTCTATATTGGGCTTGTCTATATTGGGCTTGTACTTTTATGGGACCCGTCTTTTTGTGTCTTGCACCTGATCTATTAGATCAGGTGCCACCTAACCTACATGATTCCCTTTTACAATACCATGCAAAGATAATGATTTCAATTACAACTATAAATGCTATCAAGACTAGAAGGTGGTCGTCCATTATTTATCATAAAGACAAGTAAAGCATTTGAACGAAATCTTTTTGGCAACCATGATGTATCAACTGTTTTCTACCCCTCATGCTTCATATTTTTCCAAACTCAATTTCAACAACAAGCAGGTCCTTGCCATGGAAACTGATATCGCGGTCGTCACCCAACTTGAAACCTCAACCCAATGCTTTAGCAATCACACTCTTTAGCAATCAGAATGTATCATGAACGCAAACAAAACGAGGATAGCAGCTGCAAGAATGTTGCAGGCAAATTTACATAAGCAAGGTGATAACCGGAACCCTACTCATGCTCAACTGCTGAAGGAGGAGAAACAAGAAGGAAAAGCTCAATAAACTTTGAAGTATCACATACAACCAAATAATCACATAGCTTTACAAAGATTGAACAAAAAAGTCTATAGAAACTGATGGATTCTAGTTTAGGCGCCCCCATGCAGTCAAAATTTAGAAATAGTACAGGAAAAGAATGAACTCCTGCTCATGTGGTGAAAATTTGCAAGAATTTCGTGTAGATTTCAGATGCGGGATATATCGCGGCCAAACACAAAGGTGATAAGCCAGTTGATTGCAACATAAAACCTATTTCTCCAGCTAATCACACGTGTCAGATACGCAGACCGCCAAATGAACCAGCTGACAAAACCCGCCAGTGAAAGACCTTTTCCTTCCTGCAAATGAGGTGCATGTCAGTTAACCGCTTTCATCAGAACATGAATACAGAGAGCCGGTGAACGAAGTTATGGAGATCGTCGCCAAACTACTTTGTACATCTTAAGCGACATCCCAAGACTTCTTAGAGCGCGTGATCGTTGTGCTTGAAGCTTCGTTGAAGCTCAAGGAGTTATTAATGAAGTCAAGGGATTCGGATTGAAGCTTTGAAGACGGTTCGTCATGTTTATTTTATTGTCTTCTAGCTTCATCGTATAGAATGTTAAGGCTTGAGTAGGACTTACTTAACAATCTTCATAACGCTCATATCTTAGATCTAGGATTGCCTTAGAAGCCATTAGAATCTTTCCCGAAGCTTATCGCTTCATTTCACGGCTTCTTATGCATCTTAGTTGGTTCAAGAAGAAGAACCAACCGACTAGATGACAATCTAGTCGGTTGGAAATCCTTCTTGATCCAACTAGTTATCATAGTTACTTTCAACTTTAGTACTGTTGACAAGTTAGTCGGTCAAAGAAGGTTCGCCGACCGACTAGTTGTCAAACTAGTCGATTGGCAATCCTTCTTAGACCGACTAGTTTTCCTTGTGAAATTCAGCTCAGTTACTGTTGACTAATTAGTCGGTCCAAGAAGGTTCACCGACCGACTAGTTGTCAAACTAGTCGGTTGGTGTTTCTTCTTAGACCGACTAGTTCTATCTCCTTATTTCACTATCTTCACTGTCAACCTTCTAGTGGTCCAAGAAGGTTTACCGACCGACTAGTTGCAAAACTAATCGGTCAGTGATCCTTCTTAAACCGATTAAGCAGCTTCAGAAATAGATCCGTTGGGCATTTAATGCCATGATTTTTGCTGAACTCTTCTCTCTCTCCTATATAAACTTGATGAGCTTCAAGCTTGCATTCAAGGCTGCCATTATTGAGATTTAGAGAATCAAAGAGAAGAGCATTCAATTCTCATTTCCAAGCTCTCTCATTTCACAAGAATCTCTCCCTTACTCTTTGAGCCCTAATTCCTCAAGAGAGATTCTCATTCATTGTGAGCTACTCAAGCTAAGAGCTTGAATCCAAGTCACCAACTTCACCCTAGCCATCTATTGCTGTTCATCTTGGTGGAGCTAGGGTTTGGTGCTATCTTCTTACTCAAAATCCTTCTTGCCCTAAAATCAGTAAGTATTACTCAAGGCATAGGGTTTTGTGGTAAGTGTTTTATTGTTTCATTTAAATTGATATTTCAGTTTATCTCTCGGTTGTGAGAGAAGATCGTGATCCCGGTTTGTGGGAGTCACATTTCGATCTTTGTATGATTTGATCTTGTAGTAGTTTCTACAAGAATTTCATAGTGCAAATTTGAGTTAGAGGATTCTAACTCAAGTAGCCGGAGGGGATCCGGGTGTCTGGGACGTAGGATCGCCGGGAACAAGTCGGGGAGACTTGGGTGGATCCGAACCCGTTACTTCGCTTGTTTGCGTTGGATTTTTCTTGTTGTCAATTTTCATTCCGCATTGTTGGTTGTGTTTGCACAATAATTAGGAATTATACGCTTGATTATTTTAAAGTACTATTCACCCCCCTCTAGTACTTGTGCAGTAGCTATCAGTGCATTACACAAAATACATGAGAGAGAGAGAGTCCAATACATCATTACAAATAACTAGAAAAAAATACGCGAGAGAGAGAACAGATCTTGCAATCTCTTGAAGAAGATGAAGCTCTTAAACCCTCTCTTGAGTTCTTCCAAACCCTAGCCTCCAATGGCTTCTCTAAGCTTTAGATTCTCCAAAGATTCTCAAAATAAGCCATATGATTCCTTTTTATACTGCCCAAAACCCATTTAAATCATGGCCCTTGATTACAAGATCTGACGGTTGAAAATAGAATCGGTACAACTGAAAAAACGCTTCAGAAATCACCAGGAAGATTCAGTCAGCCGCCGGATGCAATAGCTCTAGACGACTGGGCGTCAATAGTTAGTCAGACGCCTGGTGCAGTGGTCTCAGGCGTCTTGGTTATTAGAAAGTTCAGCCACGGGTCAGTCCGGCGCTTGGCTGAGCTCCATCAGACGCCTGGGTGGCATTGGCGGTAATTTCTGCCAACACTATGTTTTGGGCACCGACTGGTTCAACCGTCTGGCTGGGAATTAGACGCTTGAAGCAGTGCTTCCAGCTACTTGATTGGAGATCAGATGATGTTTTCCAAAAATTGTACAAAATGGCTCCGAGCTCAGAAAAATTTGGTACAATAGTCGTTGGAATCGGAAAATTACCATCTTCACATGAAAAATAAGAGAAGACATAAACTATCCATAAAAATTGTATTTTGTGCATAAATAAATGATACGCCCTAATATTTCATGATATTAAGAGAATGCACGTATCGGAGCCAAAATGAACATATTATATGCACAAAATTTAATCAAAACAAAGAGAAAAATATACAATTTCTCATTAGAATCAGTAGCCCACTTGCATGTCATGGTTGTGGGGGCTGATGTTGAATGATGTGCGAGTGTTCTGGCTGTGATGTTTGAGCCGGAAAACCTCGGAGGGTCGTTCGCAAAGCGTTGCCGTTGAGGGACTTCCTTACGAGGCCGAGCTCATGACTTGGGTGTCATCGTAGGGTCCTGATTAGACTGAACTGTTAGAAAAGTGCACATATCGTCGTTGCAAGCTGGTCAAGCTTGACCTAAAGGGCTACATGGTCCAAAGGGATCACTCGACCAGCTTTGCCGGACCCAACTCATGACCGACGCAGGCTGGTGCGTCATTTACACAAAAGTACTAAAATAAGAATAAATCATAACAAATATTGTTCTATGCAAAGTCGTTGCTAATTCTTATTGAGAATTGCTGTCTACACCGAAGAAAATCGGAGTTAGAGATGGGACAATTATCCAAAGTTGAAAAGAAATAACAAGTCATGGATCAAGCCTTTATCTCTCTCTTCCAATTTCTTTGCCTCTTTGGGGAAATGTCACCTCACTGTCCCGAACGTTTCGGTGTATAAAGGCATTCTCTTCCTATTAATTGTAAAAATTAATTTTTAATACCAAATGGAAAAATCCAAACATTTGAATGCACCAAGCAACCTGGCTCGAGCTAACCCAACACTCGGTCATAGATCCAATCCCTCCTCCATCGCATTTGGAGCTTTGAAGGGGACAGCCACCCACGCTGCCCTGCACGTGTAGATCGTGGCTCAATGCAAATCGAATGCCATGCACACACGTGTCACCCCCATGCACATAAAAAGAAGATATACTCCCAACACCACACCCAGAGAGGGAGGGAGAGGGAGGGAGGGAGGGAGAGAGAATGACACAGAGAAGCCCGCCGCCGTCGCCGCAGCAAGAAAGAGGGGGAGAGGAGCTACAAGCTGTTGAGTGGGCACAGCATCCCTGGGGTGGGACTGGGCGACAACAGGAAATCTGGCGAAAAGGCATCCGATTCACTCTTCACCGCCGTCGCCGAGGTACTCTTCATCTAATCTCTGAGATCGCATCAAGCAGCATACAAAAAGCAAGAGACCATGCAAAAGATCTAGGATTCCAAGGATTTATCATTTCCATTCTTGGATGACTCGTAAACAAGTATGCATGCATCGATCAGTCCAATAATCACACTTCAATTCTAGAGATCATACAATATAACGGAGAAATGATATCGTACGTGTTCATCCCAAACGTTTTCACGCAGGTATGCACTATTGATTGTTTTGAACTCAGACACTGCTTCATTGGACCGAGCCATCTTCACAGGTGCTCGGACTTGTCGCCCGAAAGAGTTCGAGAGGAGCGCTCAACATCACCCTTCAGGAGCCACAACTTGATTATCTTGATCATTATCTGGTAAAGTCACTGAACAACATGCGTTCAACAAACAATATTCATCTTCTTAGCTTCAAATTTTCTGATCATGTAACAGATCCATTGGCCCTACCAGCTCAACGACAGTGCGCAAAGGACGCCGAGGGAACAAAAAACACTTCACATGTGACTTCTTTTACCTCTTTTACTCTGCAAAAGATGATGTCTGAGATGTCTTATAATACTCGTCAGTTTCTTTTGAGAAATATGCCAGGCCTTAATTTCACAGAGAATGTGGGAGAACTTACAACAGTAAATGAGATCATTTAAGAACAAAAAAAAATGCTAACCTTATTCAGGTTTTGCTGATCTTATATCATGAGCATCGTAAATAGATAGTGGTAACATGAGGTGTTCATAAGAAAGTTAATTGTACTAGGACGCCAAAGAGCAACACATCACAGTATCTTGGCACCAAATCTTACAAACATGTATAACATGTACAATCCATGGTGCATCCAAATTTATGTCAGGATAATAACCATTACATTAGGAAATACTATATTTTCGATATTCCTTGATCTGATATCATGAACCCGTATGGCTTGCTCGAAAGTCGGCTGTACTTGAAGAAGCCTAATCATCATCCTCCGGATCGAAATCCCTGATCTTCACATCAGCGTCTTCTCCATACTGGATACAGTTATCGATCATAGACAAGACGTACTGTATACTGCATGATGCATTAGAAGAAAAGAAATTGTCAAAACTTCCATGTTACACAATCAGCATTTCAACAAGAAGAAAACAACCGTTACTCAATGGTCATGCTCATTTAACGGCCTGAACGTATGGAACATTGAATAGAAAACTAGCACCTATTGGAAGAGCGGCTCTGCAGTTGCAGATGGGCGACACAAATCATTATATGATTGCAATGAGGAAATCAGAAAATGAAATGCAGGAGTGCCATATGATAAAACATTCATGTTTTTCTCTTGTCCAACCGAAGCTCATGGCTAATAAATAGATAAACTCTTCAATATAAAGTCACTAGAAATAACCCATGCACTTTGTGCATGGGCACCCAAAAAACCAACCCACAAACTCAGGACATGAGACCCATACGGGTGTTTCGGTGGGTGCAAAACTGGGTTAAATGGGAAGAGTGGTATAGTCCTGGGGGTTTTGGGTTTTTTTGATTGGGGGGGGGGGGGGGGGGGGGGGTGTGTGTGTGTGTTTTTTGGTGTTTTGGGTTTGGGTGGGTGGGTGGGTGTTTATTTTTTTTGGTTTTTTTTTTTTTTTTTTTTTTTTTTGGGGGGGGGGGGGGGGGGGGGGGGGGCGTGTGCATTGGGGCATCCTATGTGGCAGCCCTCTTTGGATGCCACATAGGACAAATGTCCAATTATCCCCCTCAAATGTAATAAAGATGTTTACTTCTTTATTGACGATTTATTATCTTTTTGACCGTTTCTGTTCCATCTTCCTGTTTCATCTTGCCTCTGGTTTTTCCATGTTCGTGTGCCTTCTACCATCTAAGTTATTTCTATGTCATGTTTAACAATCAAAAGCCAAAAAAAGAAAGTCTGTTCATGTTCGGCAGGGATAGGAGACATGTCTATGAATATTATGCAGGCGTATCCTCTATCATGGCTTGCATAGAACATCATGCTTCGAAATCACTCCCTTGATCCTTAATCATCTATGACAAGGATGTTTTGAAAAATGTTGGGAACATAGGGGGGATAAGAATACCAAAGCTTACATTGTGCTTCGAAATCACTCCCTTGATCCTTAATTGTCTAGGCCAACGATGTTTTGAAAATTGGTGGGAACGTAGGGGGGATAAGAATAACAAAGCTAACAAAAGGGGACTCTTTAAAAAATACAATTGTGTACCATCCATGTGAATCTACTGGTCGCTTAAAGTATGCAAATTGTTTAACATTCTGCTGGTGCAATGATCACAACCTTCCACATGAGAGTTTAGACAAAATATCTCCTAGAAAAGCAAACCCGGCTTGCCAATAGGCCGATTCAGCATTTATGTCAATGTGAAGCATTCCAGCCTTCAGAATAGACAAACGGTTATGAATAATGCTATATTATGCAATCAACCATCTCTCCAGCCAGTCCATCAATAGGGCATTCAAGGAGAAACAATTTCACAAGCCAGTTATCTAGCATGCATTCAAGGATTCTAATAAAATTCCTGATCGTGTTTAATCTAACTAGGAAAACACCAAACGATACAAAATTAAACTGAAAAATATTGCTAAAAAGATTCATATATTCCTTTAAAATAAGAACCACACAATGTGAATTAGATGCTTATAATTACCCCTTTTGTACGCATGCCTTGTAGTACCAATTCTTTTTGAATCACCCTGCCAGTAGAACAGTCAACAATAGAAGCTTCTGAATATTAATCCTTCCCCGCTCCCAACCCTAAAAAGGTGAAACATTTCTTTCCAACCTATGTTTTGCATATCTTTGTACATTAATATTTAACATAAATATTTTTGTAAGATATGTATAGTTTTGCATCCATGATGTACCAAAGTGCATATACATTTTATAACCTTTTTCCTTATACACTTCCATACTCATTGTCAAGTGATAAACTACAAGGTTGCAACTGCATCCATGTATCCCTTTTGGTATTTTTCTTTTTAATGTGAACTTTTATTAAGTTAAAATTCTTACAATAATAACTATATACCTAAAACATGGATTTAGCT
The DNA here is from genome assembly GCA_030789695.1 of Scilla litardierei. Lineage (NCBI taxonomy): Eukaryota > Viridiplantae > Streptophyta > Magnoliopsida > Asparagales > Asparagaceae > Scilla > Scilla litardierei. The sequence continues at coordinate 333,877,917 of CM061142.1, read as the reverse complement.
CTGCCTATAAAAAAGCAGGATTTAGCTCTGCCTATAAAAAAGCACATAATCCCTCCTTGTTCTTGCTATTTCCTTGCTTGCCTTGCATTAGGCAGCTGTCTCCTTGATTCACAAGTTGAAACAACATGACCAAAACTTAGGTATATTTAGCAATAAGTGTCATTTAGGTTTCGCGCAACTTTTAAATTTACTAGTAAGAACTAAAAACTGACATTACTTCTGCAGTCCAAACCAAGGTATCCGTTATATATGATGCAAAACGGATATTTTTCTATCATTGATCAAAGATTTTTTTCTAATAAAAATATGACTCAGAGCCCCACCAATTCATTGAGGTGCCATACTAGGTTTACATCCTATATTAAATAAAAATGGCCCCTTTTTTATGGGGAGGCTTGAATGATGATGATGATGATGACAACAAAGATGAAATTCTGCATATGTATATTTGCAAGCTCAATGGTCAACTAATATTAATATTAAATTACACAAGTTGAGAAAAACCCAGAAATTTTTTGAAAATTGGCATGGCAATCACTCATAGATTCTTCTGACTTCACACAAAATCCAGTTAGCATCAACTCCACAAAATAAGATATACCACGTTACAGTAATGAATCAACCGACTAAACAGGCTTAAATATTTTATGGGAACCAAGTTTAGAGTTTATGGCAATGGTACACACTTAATAAGATTTAACACGAAACCTAAATAATAAAACTGAACAAAATTCAAGTTAATAACAAATGTACCTGCTTTCCTTCCTCAAGTCAAGGGGCACAAAATTCACCATGCTGAACTGATCAACCTAAGAAAATGCAAAAATAATAATAAGACATTTTATATGAGAAGGTTATTTGGCCACTTAAATTTAGAAAATTATAAAACAATTATAAACAGTGGTCTTACATAGTGGTAACCTCGAATTTTGGATAAGTACATACACGAGATGTACAGCGTGTACCCAATTCTTACAACGTATGGAAAAGATTGCCCTAAAGTATGGTAAAAGAAATGCGCAAGACACGTCACTCAAGCATCTTTCCAAACCGTCCACCCAAAAAAACAATGCAACCACTCTCGTTCCCCGGCATCATCATGATCTCATCGTCGTCCTTCAGAACAAAAGAAGAATCGTTTTGGCCAATAGGCTACAACTAACATATAATCCGTCCACAAATCTTAGCATAGTCCATAACTGTTATTGCACCACACAGTTATTTACCATTATCTAGATGTGACACGACACTCACAGACCCGTGGCAGCCACCACCAACAAATAAATAACATAGAAGGATGAAAGAGGAAAGCCGTCACCAACAAGCGCACACAGAAGAATCTAACAATGTTTTCTCCCTTTTTGAAGCATTCGAACATACTCGCATACCAGCATTCTTTACCATAGTAAATTACCCATAGCCGAGAAAGATTAGAGGAAGGTATGCAAAACAAATGTCAAATGTGTATGTAGGTACATGTCATAAGGAAGTTGTTTGGGCCTCATGAAACTACAAAACATAAACTTTGATAATTCACGTTTTTTGGCAGGAAATAGTTCCATAATTGCTGAACGAAAGGAAGGGGCAACATACCAATTCGGCCAAAGCTTTATTCAGCTTTGCGAATGAAGCAGGCATATTCCGATTCAATTGACTCAGCAAAATTGGTGCCTCTGGATTTAAGAAGCTATAACCAAATAAAGAAAAGAGTAAGATATACAATCAGCATATAAGAGCTATAAGTGGTGCAAAGGTTGAAATCAGAACTCACTCTTCAATGTCCTTTCTATTCGTCACAAGGTCCATTTTTGAGAGAATATTGATATGGGGTAGCTCAAGTTGAATCATTGCAGAAAGAGATGCCATACAGCCGCTTATGTACTTGGTTACATCAGTTATGAACTGAACGGAAAAAAAATTAGAAAGCAAAAGTTTCAACAATTTCAAGGTGATGCTTTAAAGTTGTCAGTAAAAAGTGAAATAAAATGAGAAGACCTGGACACAGACTCAACCACACAATAAATTACTTGAAACTAACCTGTGAATCAAGCAAATAAACGCAGCAGACTTTGAAGTTCTTCCGCTGTAGATGTTCCACAAAGTTTCGCAGAACAGGAACATGTGAAAATAACTCTATTTGGCCTGTAAACAGCATACTCTCTAATAAGGACCAGCTCACATGACAGAACCCGTAAACGCCTAGACTCAAAAAGGCAGAAGCCTTTATGGAAAACAAAAGGATGCAATCATATGAACCATACACAATCACTTCTTAATAAACTATAGATGTGAGACGAATAATCTAGTACTGGTTTGATATACATGAATACATCAGTTAATCACTAACTACAGGAACGTGCAGCCTTAGATTAATTAAATTCCATTCACGTTAATAGATAGTGCCAATGATAGACCTAACAGCTTACGCGTTGTTTTAATGTAATATGTCTAAATAACCACAGCAAAATCAAAATTCAAATGTATTGGTTTGATTTCTAAATGATGGGCATATAATAAGGATGAAGACCATGTTACAAGAATAGACAGAGGGAAGAGGATGGGCTGATGAAGGGGAGAGTTTCAGAAGTAAGGCCAAAAGCAAGAACTACTGAAGAGAAGGAAAGGTCAGCGTCAAGGATTGTAGATAACAAAAACAAAAAACAAAACAAAACAAAACAGAACAAATTGGAAGAGATTGCCCTAACAAGTAGGGAAACCAAAGAACTGGAGGCCCTTCATATTTGAGTTTGATTTCCAAAGCAAGAAAAGAAAATGCAGAAATCTTCTAAAAGAACTGGCTGCATAAGAGCAACAATTCATAACATAGCCACCACATCCTCCGATGGAAGCTTGTAAAGGGATTGGATAAATGGTGGGCACCATCCAATGTGTTGGTGACTTTGGCACCATCCAATGCATCCAATGGTTAAGTATAGGCAACCAAGTAAAACAAAACACAGAAAAGACAGCCAGATGAGAAGTTTCAACAAAAGGCAGAATATTCAGCATAAAAAGACATTGTACCCGGGATAAAAATATATATAAAGCAAGTAATTTGATATCAGTATATTTATTCTTTTGCATTTATGATGAATTTTGAGTAAGACATCCCTGACCTAACTACCACTCAATCAGCATAACAGGAAAATAATCAAAAGTGTTATTTATATAGAATCTCGCATCTCATCGTATACATTCTAGCATAACGACCTATATATTTATTTGAGTACTGCCCACTTTTATCAGCTAAATGACTATTACTATTATCAGGTCAGTGACCATGGTCAGCTCAGTGATATTGTTACTCTGCTCAACGACTATTATCATAGTTTATAGGTTCTCCTCTCCAAATGATAAGATGAGAAGGCACAGCGGGATAAAATTATAAACAATAAAACAGGAACATCGTGGAAAGCTTCTTAATTTAGTTCACATTACTGGCCAGCAAATACCCTAAGGAACGATTATTCGTCATGCTGCTGATATCAACAAGGATGTTGTTCATGGAATCAAAGTAGACAGTTGAAGTGGAGAATTACTTCTTAGGATCATCTGATTGCAGAATACAATATTTATATAAGATGGCTAAACAAATGTTGGGTATTTAAAATGGAAGAGCAACCAAAAGCTAAAGAATAAGAATTAATCAAATCCATTGGTTAGATGCCTTTTTATTGAATTATGTCATTTATCTAAATCTTCCCCCCAATTATTCATCCGGCTGTAGTTTGCCATCACAGTTGCTACTGAAAATTATTCATTCAACGTTCAAATTCACCTCCAGTAATCTTGCAGATAATGTCCCTCCACCTGGAAGGCTTGTAACTGTATCCACCCGGATGGCTCTTTTTAGTGTTACAAGTACTTTTCATATCATTCCTGCACTTTGTTTTTCCATGTGTTCTAGTCGGCAATATTGTGCGCGCGCGCGCGCGTGTTTTTGTTTTTTTGTTTTTTGTTTTTGTGGTTTTTTTTTTTTTTGGGGGGGGGGCAAAATATTGACCTTCTAAATCTTCAGAAATGCATATATATGTGAAGCACATCAATACCTCCTTTTGCTCCAATTACCACAATGAAGTGTGTAAATCGATTAAAGACATGTTAATTATGCATGTTCTGTGCCAACCTAGGTAGCATGGACGCTTTCATCATCAAGATGTTTAATTTCGGACAATTGTGCAAGACACTAGCATAGGGAACAATACTTCTATTCTGTGTGTACTTTTTAGAATTTGATGTGTGTTGGTTTCTCGTGCCAACTCGTGTGCTTTATAGATTATTTAAAAATAAGAGAAACAAATATTCATGTGTGTCCATAACAGTTTCAGATTATTTTCTAACCTCTAAGAGATTTCAGCCATCGACGGTTTCAGCAGATTATTTTCTAGCCTCGAAGCTTTTCGGTTTTCTTTTTAATATCGATCTGAGCTTATTTGTTGGAAGTTGTTGGGTTGTTTGTCGATGATGATTCACTTGGATTTTTAGGAGATTTTTCCCAATGAGATTTCTCGGCATCCCTAGGTCTCATGGCCACTCCGCTGTCACTCTTTCTGCTGAATAGTCTTGGTTGATTTTATTTCCTTTGTTCTACTTGGGAGTTGGCCGCCAGGTGTAGTTTTGGGTTCCTATCATCACGGTACTTGGTGGTTTCTGCAGTTGAGGGATCGCCGGCTGTCGTCGTTTCCTTTCCGTGGGTTCCACCACTCTGTGGGACTTCCCTTTCAGGGCCGACTGACTGCTGATGTTTGTTGGGTGGGCCGTTTCTTGGTCCGGTTGGCTGGGTCATGTCTTATTACTAGGGGGTTCATTACTTATTATTTGGGCCCCTGCCTTATTCTTGCCTTATTCTTTTCTTTACAATGACATTTGAATTGATCAGTTAAGCATGTGCTTGTTGTCTTCCTATGCTAAATGACAAAACTACCCCTAGCCGGATAAACTACCAATTACCGGATGCTGAGTGATGTGGATCTGATCTAAAGTATATTGTTCTTTTATTATTATTTCCGCTAATTTTTCAGATATATATGTTTGGATAACTGTAACTGTTTTAGATCGATTTCTTTAATGGAAAGTTGCCAGATTAATAGGTTGCCTTTGGATGCTAAAACACCGGTACTTGGAACAACTGAAGAAATACTTATCATGCATGCATGGGCCAGAACCATTTAAGTGTATTATTTAACTGCATCACTAAGACCTTGTGCACATTAGTACTTAGGACTGATTTAATTATACTGAAGTGGTCATTCCAATGGTCAACAAGAGCGGTTAATGAACATAGATAAGTACTTATTATGGACAGTAGAGAAGAACAAGATTGCTTCCAAAAGTGTAGCAGATCAAAACTACAAGTAACATGAAATAAAAAAATTACTGAATAGGAAGTGGGAAACAGATACCTGGACAGTCAAATACAAGGTAATCGTCGTCTAAATAATTATCCAGTTCATCTTCCAGCCAATCATCCAAACTATCTTGAAGGTGTCTGGAAATGTGTTAAGAAAATCCCTAGAGCTATTACTCCATCTCAATGTTGCACCACAAGCCAGGATTATAATGTTATTAACAGTTAATATTATAGAATTATAATTGCAGTTGGCAACATCAAATTCTTGAAGCAGCACTTAAGCAAAAAAGCTAATTTTACATTCACTGTTATATGAAAAGCTTGCTAGATAATACCGACATATTCATCATTACAATTTCTCTTAATAAATAATTAGTAATATTCACACCCAACAAGTCCTCAAGTAAAACCATGAATGATAGATGAAATGTGCATGCCATAAGTCATTTAAAGGATACTCCATACAGTAAATCAGGCCCCCATTCGGTCCAAATCCAAGCTCCTCCATAACATCATCCAAAGATATGAGTTCTCTGATATCTGCAGAAAGATAGCAAAATAAGCTCACCAAACCAATTACTCGACTACTAAATAAAATCAAATCAAGTACTGATACCCATGGCTACAGGATAATTGAAGTTCTCCGCAGCTGGGTCTAGATTCACAATATGAATGGTCCTTCGAATGGTTTCGCAATGTTGATACAAGCTAGAGCAGTAGGTAGACTACATTGCAATCAAGAACATTCCCCAAATTAATTGCATCTAAAGCGAATAAACACATTCATTGTTAACAAGAAATCCCTCACCTTGCCACTGCCCGCAGGGCCAATGACGAGCTGTGCATAACCCATTACTGTGAAAATGCGAGGTTTTTGTCACTAAATTTGCATCTGAAGCGTGAAATAAAACTGAACAAGTCAAAATGCCACGAGAATTGCAGTGGTAGCGTAAGCAATGCACCAGATACCTGCGGCAAACACAAGGCTCAGGATTCAGGCATAAGACATACAAGCTAGTAAATCATGAGTTTTCGATAATCGCCTAAACTTTAAAAAAATCAAAAAAAAAAAAAAAAACTCAGACGACCATTTTCAAGCCAAAATGTGAAATTGAGAAGAAACAAAAGTGTAAGATTAGAGAAGCGAACAATACAATGAATAACAAAAACAACAGAAACAGAATTTTAAAAAAGAATAATTAGAGATTGATAGTCCAGCAAAGTTCATAAGATTAAGGATGAAAGATCAAAATTTTGGTGAAACAATAAAGAGAGTAAATTTCTATGGAAGAATTATCACGGGGCTTTTGGCCGAATTTTGAGGGCCGATTAGGGCTTTTAGCGGGTTTGTGAACGAGAGGAGAGATACTGATGACCGACAACGATTAGATACTTCGCTGGTGCATGAGGCCGGGCTTAAAATAAACCAGGCTTAAAAAGACAAACCATGAGATGGGCTTTGCAGACATTTTGCTGATCATATCACCCATTTTGCAAAATATGTGTAGCATTGTGAACAGCAATTTATCATTGTATCAGTACCATATTACACATTTAGACTGTTACTTATACAATGCCGAGCTTTGTGAACATCAATTTAAGTTAGTCATCGAGACCTTCCAAAACAATTACATGATATTACTGATGGAGAATAATTTGAATTTTTTAAAGCCACTCTGAAAGTGAGACAAGGATAGGTAATTTAAGAAACTTTCAAACATTCAGAAATACCATGACAAACAATATGGTAAACCATCGAACCTTGGAGCAAAGCAAATCGGTTATATCAATGAATTAGAGTGTGTCGATTGACTCTAAAGGGGAAATTATTAATCAAACTTAACACAAAACCAGCATAATGATACAATGCTTACAATTACGAAAACAAGGTACACCGTGGCTCGTAAATAAACAGTCCCAGCTGTTTAATTCAAACAAAACAAGAAAAAAGGATAGATAAGCGTGCACATTATTCCCTTAATATATCCCAGGCATAGTAACCAATATCAAATGACAGATTCACTAAGTTAGCAAGCGGCAAAATTTTTGTAAAGCTATAAAGCTATAATAATAAACAGAGAAGGTCTCCAACATAATAGTAGCAGAAAAGAAAATATAAACATATGAAGCCAAAAGGGCACTTGAATTTTCAATCAAGCATACTTCACCTCTAACAATTCCATAAAAATAGCAAAAACAATTTGTGTAGCACTATGAAACCAAACTGCGTAAAAAGGAGATACGAGAAGTGACCATGTGACCTATGATGTACATATATGTGGTTAGCATCATGTATAAAATTATATATGATAAGCCAACGAATACACACACACACACACACACACACACACACACACATATATATATGTTGACTAGGATCCATTCGGATGGATCAAACATGCGGATCCATCCAAGTGGAATTTAAAGCTAGACAATGTAAATAGAAAATCCGACCGTTGGATGTCATCTAACATGTCTAAACTAGCTCCAAACAAAATTTCAACTACTTTAGACATGTTTTGCACATGCATCAAGTGGTTGCAAAATTAGCCGATTTTATAACTATTCAAAAACATCGATTTTGCAACCACTTGATGCATGAGCAAAACATGTCCAAATTAGTTGAAATTTTGTTTGGAGCTAGTTTAGACATGTTAGATGACATCCAACGGTCGGATTTTCTATTTACATTGTCTAGCTTTAAATTCCACTTGGATGGATCCGCATGTTTGATCCATCCGAATGGATCCTAGTCAACCTCATATAGAGGTTGACTAGGATGGATCCTAGTCAACCTAGATGACGAATGGCTCAAACCGAATGGATCCTAGTCAACCTATATATATATATTATATTTATATTTATATATTCGTTGGCTTATCATATATATTTATAAAATTAATATTATATATATATGCCTCAATAGAGGCCCGACCCACTTAAAAAACCTAGATGACAAATATAATATTAATTTTCAAAAAAATACATCAGCGACATATTTATAAATCAAGGTTAGAGGTCTCGGTTTCAGTTTCAGTCTTCCAGGAATTTTAGTTTTCGGTCAGGTTTCGTTCATTTCGGTGATTTTGGAGTTTCATTTCATTTTGGTTAATATTATTTTTATATTATTAGTTAATATTAATTTAATGGACTGTTAGTTTGTCATTACATGTAATGTTACTTTAAAAAATTTCAAAACAAAGAAATTCCACTTAACCAACTAGTTTGTAGTCTGTACAGCACTCAATTTTCTTGTAAATAACTGTACAATTGCTACATGACAGATTTGTAAATAACTTCTGCACTCAGCTTGTAAATATTACATGGCAAACTTGTAAATAACTTCAGCACAATTATTACAGTACTCGGCTTTCAGAGCAAATATATTACATGGCAACCTTGTAAATAACTTCAGTACTAATTATTGCAGCGGCACAGCCCTCAGCTAAAGCTTTCAGAGCGAAGATATTACATGGCAAACTTTTCATTAACGGGCAGACTTGTCATTAACTCACTCAGCTTTCTTTGCTTTCTTTTTTTATTTTTTACCATCTTAGTGAATTGTAACCATTCTTATCTCCAAACAAAATTCAATGATATCTATCTACCTCTCTCTTTCTCTCGCCATCTCAAAGCGAGATCCGATGAAGACAAAGACGGAGATGGCAGCAATGATGAAGACGACGAAGGCGACGGCAACGGCACCAAATGACATGGATGATAATGGTAACGACACGAAGTCGACGGCGGCGACGATGAAGACAGTGAGATCAAGTAAGTCCTTTTGCTTCTTTTAAGTTCTTCGGCTTCCCTTTTTTCCGTTTATTTTGCCTTTTTTTCATGTTTTTGCTGATGTTGCTTCTAGTTTGATGATATTCATTGGTTTTATCTTGTATCGGTCCGAAACCGAGATTTCAGCTGAGTTTCGTATCGGTTTCGTATTGGTCCATGTCGAAACTAGTACGAAACGATTGAAACTCAACAGTTTCGATCGAAACCTTAAAGCTTACTATAAATAATACATCCCCAAATCCAATGTATGCTTATGCTACAAACTTTTCTCTTTTCATTCAACTGGAGGCATGATTAAGCATCAAAAGTGTTTTGGAACATGACTAAGACCCGTTAGGGATATCTCCCTAACAAGCGTTGTTTTGCAAGTTGTGGATTGCGGATGTGTCACACAATCATCTCTATAACCCATCATCTCACCAAAAATAGCTTAAATAATTGACGCCGTTTGTGTAAACAAGGTCTGGTTCATGGTAACTACAAGAAGCCCGACTCGGTCAGTCATCGCAGAAGAAAAGAAGCCAAGGGCGATGTGCAACAAGACTGGCAACCTGCAGGATGCCACATCAAGTAGATCGATGGCATCAGGCACCCACCAACATCAGCCAACTCCCATTCCTATTGCCGGTAAGCCCTGCGTGCAGGTATAGGGGCATCGGCGATTTGGCCTCCTTCACCGTTTTCTTTTATAAACACATGATGTTACTTGAATTGGTTCAACAACTTATGTACACATCAAGTGTTTGATTAATTGCTTGTCACTAACCGACATAGATGTTTCTGACTTACATCATGGAGATGCGCATACCAAGTATTGCTTGTTGCTTATTAGGATAGATGTTTCTCATTTACAACATAATCTCATCTAACATAACCATGACTTCAACACCACCACATCGTCACAAGATGTAATGAAAACAGATGATTCTTGCCCCTTGTTCTGGAGAACAGATGTTAGATTCGTGCCCCTTCTTACCTCTCATCAATTGTTAACTATCGTCAATCTGATCGTGTTATTCAACTCACAAATGCAATAACCCAATATCCATACGTTTTGCTAGTATCTATGCCTAAACATCGGCATCAATTGCTAGTTCAAATATTCTATAACATGATCATATTAGAACCGAGTCGGCTTCACAGCAAATCTAGATAGACTGACACATCTGGATTGTCAAACACATAACTCCCTCGTCCAGGCAAATTAAGACTCATTACAAATATAACAAGTCAAACTTTCAGCAAGTTTTAGTTCATGCCAAAATAAATCGTCAGTCTCGTCCAGAATCACTCGAAAGTTGATTGCTTCTATAATACTAACATGCTTCACTTGTCTAGCCTATAACTCCCTCATATGTTACCCATTTGATGCAAATTTGAACTTGCTATGAAGCTAACGAGTCAAACATCATGTCGGATTTAATTTTCTATCAAAGTAGTTTCGTAATTGATTCCAAAATTTCTTGGACGTTCACTGTTCCTACAAAACTTGCTAGCAATCAGCATAAAGATCCCATTATCTACTATATGAACTTCCAAATTTTCTATTTTTACTATGTTGATCCATGATCACATACATTTATCATTAGTCCTAGATATTAGGCCATGTCGATAGTTTTTGGAACAATCATAACAATCATAATTATTTTTCACTTAATAAGATCACATTCCATGGTGGAGTTACAAAGATTTGAGTAAGAAATATATCCCACAAATTGGACTTACATGCCTATTCAGGTTCGAACTCAAAGTCTAATCCTGAAGTCAGCCTGAATCTGATAAGACTAACATCCTTAACTCCCATATACATAGATAAATTTTAAGTCTTCGTGAAGCTAACGAGATGAGTTTTCCAATGGTCTTGATCTCATCTAAAAAATACTCTCTCCCAGAAGTTAACAAAGTGGACTATTATTTTTTGGAACTCAAATTGGTAAAATCCTCTTGGATCAAATCTAAGGTTTTCATTTGATCACCTAGTTAGCGTTGAGATGGCGCTTTAATGATCTACATTTCTCGTACTTTTTGATATTTTATCTGTTCATATGAAGGTAGACTTTTCTTCGGCCTAATAGCTTTAGAAAGATCACATCTAAACTAGGCTAATGTTTAAATTTGCATTTCATCTTTGTCCATCTTCTATATTTGAATGTTTGATAGGTGCACCCTTCAAGAGGGTCAAAACCACACAATCATAACTAGGTCCCATTTGGGCCCATCTCAACACAAGAATAAGCATGCCATTTTTAAAGAAAATGAATAAGTTTTTCCACTTGTTATATATTCCATATCTGGATTGCAAGATCGACGAAGACTTATCTCACAATGTGGTGATCTCACTATGAGACCAATGTGAGTTCCTAGGTTCGTAAACCCGCCAAGGTGATTATTGTAAACGATGCAGTTATATGATCTCACTATTTATCCAGTTAAATAGTGGTCGTAACCACCCAAGGCCCATAAACTTATCAAGGCCCATAAACTTGCCAAGGTGACAGTTGCACACAGGGCATTTGCTTATGATGACGATGAAAATCTGCCTCAAAAGTGGAGACCTCGTGACAACTAAGGTTCGTAAACCCACGAAACCCACTAAGATGATGTTTTGTGACCTACATAATTGCTCACGACACAAAAGCTAAAAGAATGACATAGGATGCCAAAGTCTACTTAAAGTTAAAGCCTGACTCTTTGAGATCATTCGACTCACAAGAGATTTCCCGGAGAGAGGTGAAGTCGCCATAAGAAATCCAAAGCATATGTTATGATTAATTGAGGGGGAATATTCTCACCCACTTAACCATTTAGGTCATACCATGTATCACATCAAAGCCAATCAAAGTTAGACACATGGATGTCATCATTAATTGGGGAGCCAAGGTGAGTTGTAGAAAAAATGTATCCAATACGAGAAGATTTTGGATTCACCTCAAATCATCAAAAGAGCACTAATTTAGGCCTCATGGGGCCATGTTACAAATGAAATATATGGGCTAAGCCCATATATATATAATCGTCTTAACAAAGGCCCAACCTAATTAAAAAATTAGATGCTAAATATAACATTACTAAAATGCCACAATGGCATTGCTATAACTAGCAAAGGTTCTTAGATCACATGCATGATTATACTATGCCAAAAACATTCAACTATCCGTTCATCAAAAGGTTCACTAAACCATTGAATGGGTTTCAGATCAGGCCCAATCCCTAATCTCCCTTGCCGGCCATGGATTGAGAAGATTGAGAATTTGACGAATGATCATGATAGGAATCAAGCAAAACTGAAATTATATTAATCAAAACAGCGAATAAAAGGTAAATTGGCTACAATTCTAGGGGCAACCATCCTCGCAAGACGCTGATAAGCGAGGACGTCCGCGCTCTCCTAAGATCCCTCGAATAACTCTCACAAAATATCAATAATAAACATGAACATAAATGACGGCTAGCTCTAGCTTAAGAATAAAATCACCTTCTAATCTAATTACTAGTTTGCCATTAAAATATAATTAAAGATAGAGGGTCAAAACGCCCCTAGGGTGCGGCCTCCCTTTGCGCGCGCAGCTGCTCGCGGACCCTCCTCCGTGTATACAAGCGGATCTATCATTACTCTGCCCCTAAAAATCCACCTTGTCCTCAAGGTGGTGCATGAAGCTTCTGGCGGTACTACTCCAAGTGGGGGTCGTCTTCCACTCCGACCTCTTCATCCTCCACGTCATCCTCCTCGTCTTCTCCTGCTATCAGCACTTACAGCTTGTACACCCCACAGTGATGCACTGGGATGAACCGCTCATCGCATCAGAAACATAGCCCTTTCAGCCTCTTCTCCATCATCTCGACGTCAGTCATCCTCCTGAACTGACCCCCCCGCTGGATGTGCACTGCTCTGCTCCCCAGTCTTCCCAATACTCGCCTGATCCGCCCATGTAGCTGTCGTCTGTTCTCCTGTCGCGGTCGGGACACTGCAAGAAACCGGTCCAGTCCAACTACCTCTCGCCTTTCTCTCCTCCATCTGACAGTACTCCGCCATCTGAGCGTACTCCATAGCCTCTATCAGCCACTGAGGCTTCTACATGCGCACCGCTGCTCGAATAGTGGCACTCAGCCCTTTCATGAAGGTGCTCTGCATCGTCTCATCAGTCACCCCGTGCACTTGTCCTGATAGGGCCTCAAACATCTCCAGGTAATCTCGCACTGACTGAGGAATAGCAGCTGCTCCATCATGTTTCCAATGTGGGGATCCTTGAACCTCTCCATCATCTGGTCCCTGATCACCTCCCATGAGCGAAAAGAACGCTTCGCATCCTTACACTGCAGACGAGGACCTTTCCATTCAAACAAATCACAGCTGCCTCCAGCTTCTGCTCCTCAGTCATGCGACAGACTCAAAAAAATCTCTCTGCTCTGTTGATCCACGACACTGGATCCACCACATCGAATACCGACATCTTCAGCTTCAACAATCGGTCCATATAGTAGGTGCCTTGGTCTTTTCGTCTCCTGCCATACCTAGGCTGATGATAATGCTGCCACCTCTCCTGGTATGTCTCATATCCTCCATGCGGTCCTCTCCAACGATCTTTAAGGCCCCCGCAGGGCCCCCTCACCCACTGTTGCCTCCCGTCTGTCCCTCATGCTCCTCTTGGTGGTCTCTGTACCCTCCTTCGCCGTCTCCGGGGCGCCCTTCACAGGTGTGGGATGGACGACGTCATCTATCATCGCCATATCGAGGGTCGAAAGGGTCCCGAAACCCTCCTCCGTCATCGTAATACTCCTGCCCACTTACCGGGTCAAAACAGTCGTCGAATCCACGTGACGGGCCCTTCAAATAGGGCGTAAAATCCCCGAAAGGTGGCCACTGCCACTGCCCTACCTCCCACCCCCGTGGGGGTCCATCGTGGGTCGACGGGGCCCCCGCGGCCCTACAGAAGGCCCGCGGGGCCCTGCCGAACCTGCTCGGGCCCCCAGCGGCCCAGCAGAGGGGCCGCGGGGCCCTGTCGGGGATGTTCAGGGCCTCAGCGGCCCTGCCGCTGGTCGACGGGGCCCTGGAGCCCTTCGCCGGCCCCAGGCGAGCCTGGGGGTGTGCCATCCCCCGCCTGACCTCTTGGGGGCCCGCAGGGGTCTGGGAAGGAGCCCGCGACCCGTCGCCTCCTTGGTGCGTCTCATGGGGAAGACGGCTAGGTCCGCTGCCTCCCCTCCTTACTTCCTCCGCTTTTCGGCGTATAGCTTCTCGATAATCCTCCTTTCACGGCCCTTCATCTTCCTCCTCATCGTAATTATCCTCCTCGTGGACGGCTTCCACATCACCTTGCTCCATCTTTTCCTTCCCCTTATCCAAAGGTGGCACATTTGTCACTGATTTATGATTTCCATCACCTTTTCCATCTTTTTCCGCGTTGGCCGTCAACTGAAAAAGCAATTGTGCGAATTGTTCATCTTGTTTTCTTGCTTCGTCGTCAATCTGTCAATGGAAACCGTCAACCTCGCCATGGATTCCTCGTTGCTCGCCAACAAATTCTTTATTCTCTCGATCTTACCATTGAACTTCCCCTCCAATGCCTCGAACTTGTCCTTCTGCCTCGTCGACGCCACTATGGATTGTTACGTACTCTGATACCAAATGATTGAAATCAAGAAAACTGAAATTATATTGATCAAAACAGCGAATAAAAGATAAAATGGCTACAATTCTAGGGGCAACCACCCTCTCAAGACGCCGATAAACGAGGACGTCCACATGAGATCCCTCAAGAACTCTCGAAGAACTCTCACATAATATCAATAATAAGCATAAACATAAATGACAGCTAGTCCTAGCTTAAGAATAAAACCCACTCCTAATCTAATTACTAGTTTGCCATTAAAATATAATTAAATATAGAGGGTCAAAAACGCCCCAAGGGTGCGGCCTCCCCTAGCGCGCGCAGCTGCTCGCGAGCCCTCCTCCGTGTATACACGCGGATCTATCCGATCAACTCTTTAATCCATCTTACCAAATTTGCTTAAACAATGAGAACTAAATAAAAGAGGGTAAATTTCACCGACACCATCTAAAGATTCTAAACTATGACCAATGTGTTACTAACTAGTCATAGCACGTGGAGTGTTGGCAGAAATTACCCTTAAAATCATGGCATAATCCATTGTATAGCTCGTACTCTTTAATGACTAGATATATTCTTTAATGACTAGATTCAAAGATCAAAAAATCTATCTAGAGAGCTCAAAACCAAGATAAACTAATTAGATGGGATGATAATAATAGAAAATGAAAATCCTTCCTATATTTGTCTTTTGGTTTCACGAGCTTCACGTCAAACAAGCACTATCCATCATGTATGAACTCAGAGATGCAACACATGAACAAATGAAACAAGTAAATAGACCCTTGGACAAACAACCAAGCATAAGAACATTGGGCAGTTATAAGGAAAGCTCAAAGGTATCACCAACTGATACAAAGCTTATGCGAATATGCAATAAACATCATGTTATGGAACACACTGAGACTTCAGCCCGACTTCAGCCAGACTACACATACAAAGGGGAGGCAGTGTACTCTCATGTTATAAACATATTGAAAAGGGGAGGCAGTGTACTCTCATGTTATAAACATATTGAAAACTTAGCTAATGTATTGGTACCCAAAGAGGGTATGTGTGCATTGGGGGGGGAGAGAGAGGGAGAGAGAGAGGGAGAGAGAGTGTGTGTGTGTTCATCTGCGTCTTTTTTATTTTTATTTTTATTTTTGGGGGGAGAGGTACTAGTTGAAGATTTTATGCTTAGTTTCCTGCAGTTCATAGACAGTTACGTTGCATTCCATTTTCATTAAGAAATGGTACCAAAGAGATTTCGGTCATCTCTCCATTGTTTAAGCTAATTGTGTGGCACCACAGATGAAATCCACTGGAAATAAATACTCCTACCACCTTCCCAACCCCAAATTCCTTCCCTCTAATAATACTAAAAATATATTGATTATGATTATGAAATAATAAAAGCATGAAAGGGTAGTGGGCAAGTGTTGTAGCAATTCCCTCACATGATGAAACTCTAAGTGATCAAAAGCATCAAACAGAGAATGATGTAGACATTCTCCACCAAGGGTTTTGACATTCCCTCCCTTGTATGTGCGCGGATCAAAATGACAACCCCATAGCTACATTGTAAACCCCGCCTACTGAATGTAGTGACAATAGATAACAGATGAACCCAATCGTTTCCTCACCCTTCGTGACTATAAGCTTCCCCAACCTGCAGGCATGTCCTAATTCTCAATTTAGTGTCAATAACAATATCAATTCATCACGATATTGGCAATAGGTTGATATAGTGATTATTTCACTTTAGAGCAATCGTTCATTCATTAAGTCCATTATGTTTGCATTTTCTTACATTAACATATAATTCCAATTAGTACAATTCGTTATGAAATTTTGATGTCATTAGAAACATTTCAAGATTGAAATGCATGGAGAACAATAATGAAGCCAATAATCATGTCAAGTAACTAATATTGATGCAGAATTGTTAACTTAGAATTTTCCAGGAAACAATCAAGTTTAATAAATTGACTTATCAACTAACCAATAATTTAATCCGATAAACATAACATGGATTCTTCTTTTTCCTAAAATGTATAATTGAGAATTTATATTCGATTTAGTTGCTTAAATTAATCAATAATAAAGTTTAACATTTAAGATTTTTAAAATTGATCAATTACCAATTATAGTAAATAAACAAGATGTATTTGGGTTACAAATCATAGAGTTTTTCTTTCCTTTTATACAGGTTCTACGGCCAAAGGCAAGGGGAATTCTAGCTGCAAAATGATTTTATAAAGTCAAACTACAAGACCAAGTCTTGATTTAGTCATGTTGCATGTGCTACAGATTCAATTGTTTATACTTTATACCCCATTCAAATTCATGTTCCAAGAAACTTGTAAATTAAATATATACACTTCTAGTATTTTTCCCAATTGACTTCATTTGATTATTAACGTAGCAATAGGTAAGTATCATTTCTAGTGATCATTCTGATTGTCAGGGAATTCCCTTACAGGCCCAAAGCAATCAAACCGAAATGCTCAAACCGAAGGTAGTCAAAAATAAATATATATGTGTAACTACAAATTTTCTAAAGCATGATAATTAAGGAGGAGTTCACACCAACACCATCATAACATAATTCAACCAAAGTTTGTCCAAGGTTGTAAACAAAATTCAGCCAATGGTTGTAAACAGGAATGTTGGCCATGAAAGAGTTTATCATGGTCATTTTTTGCCAAATTATTAAATTAATGGTTTCCTCATGCATCAATCTAATCATTCATACTTAATTTGTAACTATACACAATCAATAACAATCCAATTAAGTTTTTTTAGAATTTCACAAACGTTGATTAACTCGCTCCAGAAACAGAGAATCATCGCATGAACCAATCCATTCGAAATAGAATTCAAAACTATAAATATCTATATCTAAATAACTACCGAACCTACCTCGATGATTGACGACGTTAATCAATAGAAGCTGTCGATGGAGATGAACATTGACCACCGCGATGATGGTGGTTGCGGCGTCTCGGACTCCGGCGACTGTGAGAGGAAGGGAGAGTGCGACGGTGGCTGCGAAAAGAGAGCCGAGATGGGGTTTGATGATGAGAAGGATGATGATGATGATGATGATGATGATGATGCGGTTGCTGATGTTGAAGACGATGAGGATCGGAGAGCTTGACAACGGGGCTAGCTCCGGCTTCGGCAACAACAACAGCTCAAATAAGGGGTTTATTTATTATTATTATTATTATTATTATTTTGAAATAAGAAATCGACAGAGAGAGATGGACGTGCGACAGCAGGAGGGGGTGGTTTGCAAAAGAGGAAACGATTGATAGTTGAATGGTTGGGGAATTGCTATGCGAACAGACCTTTTTTGCTCTAATCACAGACCACTTACACGTTTGTCATTCAAAATTTACAGATGTGTTATTGAAACCTTTTCGTCTTTCACGCTTAACTCCATTTACAAATGTTCCATTGAAACTTTTTCCTTACTCTTAGTTCCATTTAAGGTTCACTTGTGTGCCATTAAAAACTTTTTATTCTCTGCCGATATTCTCTGCCGCCAGCACGATCGTCGCTAGCCCTCCCTCTCGCTCATCCACCCCCCTCTCTCGGCCTCCCACTCCCCACGTTTGCCGCCTCCCTAGCCCCACCCCCGCACCCCGCTCCTGCCCCTCCCTAGTCCCCTCCCTTTGTCCGTTGCTCCCTCCCCCGCTCCCCTCGTCCACCCGAAGAGGGTCGTTGCGCACAGACTCAAGGACTTTTTCGAAAATTAGGTAAATACAGGTATATGTGCAGAGTAAAAATGACAATTTTCAAAATTTTAAGTATATGTGCAAAATAGGTATGTGAACCGAGAAAAAAGGGAATGTTAACTTGCACTTACCCCATAGTTAGGCTAAGAATATGAGCTTGGGCCTTAGGGGGCCCTCACTGTGCCTTGTCAAGATGGGTTTGGTTGGGTATATCATCACCAATGAGCTTGGGCCTAGTTGGTCTTAGTTAGAGATGAGAATGGGCTGGGCCGGGCCAAATGGAGGGCCAATTCAAATGGACGGGCTTCCAGGCCGGTCCAAAGCCCAAATGTGGTTTTTAAAGAATCCCAAATGGGTTTAAAGATGGCTTTATGCCTGTCCATTGGGCCTCTTAATAAAATTACAATAAAACATTAAGAATAATACATGTCACAGTTATATTGATTGTTACTTATATAATACGCATTTCGGAGCCAATCCTGTGAGCATACCAGAGCTTCTACAGTAGTTGAACTCAGTCGGCTACGATATTGATCCACAACTCTACCTCTACTAATAAAAGTTGACTCTGATGAAACAATAGATACTGATATTGCTAAGACATCTCAAGCCATTTTCGAAAGAACTGGATAAAGAGCTGCATTCTTCTGCCACCAATCTAAAATATTAAAATCCATATCTGACATAGGAGGAGTAAATTTTCCTCTAAATAGCTATCAACATCGCTCCTTTTAGCTCTTTTCATAGCATTTTGGTATCAAAAATTTGCAAAATCCATGTATACTTTTCTTTTGTTCAAACTGAAAGAAACGTTTGATTCTATACTTATTGCCCCTGTACACATATCATGAGCATAATCATTTTTTAACCACCATCTCATATTGATCATATATTTTATGGAAAATATCTCTAAGTTCTCTAATCTTTTTTTCACATGTTTTTTTCTCCAAATGCATCGGAATACTTATACTCAATATACGCCAATTTTGATCTAGGATCCAAAATAGATGTAATAGTTGGAACTTTATTGCATTCATTCCAATATTTTTAAAACTTTTTAGCATTTCTAATGCCAATGTTTTGACAATTTCATCATCATTTGAAGGTTCCTCTTCTAAAACATTCCGGATGGTCCAAATTTCCATAAAATACAATTTAGAAGTGAGATACTTGCAACCAGAAAATACTTCAGTTGTGTCTACAAAAGTTTTTAAGAATATTGTTATCATCTCAGCTTTATTCCGATCATCAATGGTATGGGCATTGGTACACTTATAATGCTCTTTTGTATATCTAACAAATGCATTCTTATATGATAAAGCATTACAAAGCATTTCATATGTGGAATTCCACCTTGTGGCTACATCCAAAACTAAACCTTTTTAGTAGACAACT
Source organism: Scilla litardierei (assembly GCA_030789695.1). NCBI lineage: Eukaryota > Viridiplantae > Streptophyta > Magnoliopsida > Asparagales > Asparagaceae > Scilla > Scilla litardierei. Next base: position 333,858,049 of record CM061142.1, on the reverse strand, counting down.
TAAACAATTGTGCAATTCCATTAAATGTTTGCATCTGGAAAGGACTGCTAACAACATGTGTGATTAAATTTCAAATGTATTTAACAGACTCATTCATGACTTTAATTCCATATTGCATCATACTATTCAAAATGTGTGCACAACATCTGATATGTATATGTTCACCATTGAACAACAATTTCTCACCAAAATCTCTTCTAAATTTCTTATCATGACATCATTCGTACTACATTTATCAACAGTGATTGCAAATAATTTAGCATCCAAATTCCACTCAGCAAGACCATTTCCAAAAATATCAGTGAGGACAAAACTTGTGTGAGGAAAAAAGACATCTCAAAAATATAATATTTTCTTCTTCAACATGATTCTTCGTCAACATAATGTGCAGTAAGAGCCAAATAACCAAGTTTCTGATTTGAAGTACATAAATCAGTAGTAAAACGCTCACGGCAATCTAAATCTTTCAAAAGATTATGAAGCTTCTATTGTTTTTCTTAAAACAAAGAAATGCAATCATTTCTAATTGTATGACAGCCAATTGTGGTAAACAAAGGCTGCAAGCTACTCACAAAAATGATAAATAACGGATGTGCTACTATTTTTAAATGGAAGTTCTGCACAAATCAGGAGTTTTTCCAAGCATTTTCTGCTTGCTTCTTGATCAAACTTAAAAATCCTTGTGTCCTCACATCTTGGAGATTTGTTGAGCTATATATGTTTCATATCTTTATGAGGCTTCTTTTTGCAAGAGAACTTAAAATGTCGACTTAAATGAGTTGTTCCTAATTTGTTTGAACATGAAATTATATTCTTACAATACTTACAAATTACTTTGGATGTGTCATCAGGTTGTCTTCTACTTTCTACTGTAAAATGTTTTCACACTTCAGATCTTCTTTTACAATTGCTTGTCATTACTTCGACATCCTCTATTTCATCATCTAAACCTCGAGACATTGTCTCTCAGATGTATCTTGAATGGATGGATTTGTCGACATTGATGGAGTTTGGGAGCTACTGGAAGGAGTCTGTGCCATGATGATAACTAAAGGATGAAATTTAAAATTTTTCTAATCAATGTATAATCACCTGAAATATAATTCCACATAAGTATAAATCCTTCTGATCAATGAAAACCACCTGAAAGCAATAATCACACTCTTAACGTTCAGGTCGAAAAGGCATTCAGTCGAACAACTTGTGGGCATCTACGCAAACACTCAGCTTAAAGCAATAATCACTCTCTTAATGTTCAGGCCGAAGAGGCATTCAGTCGAACACCTTGTGGGCAATTACACAAACACTCAGCTTAAACCACTCTCGTCATGAGTTAGCATCAATCAAAAATTCTATATAAATTTTTTTAGCTTAATTGGAACAGGAACTAGAAAATTAATTGAAAAGGTTCAAAAAAGAAGAGAAAATTTAAGGAATTAAATAAAGAAAGAACCTGATTCTGGCCGGAATCTTGGAGTCCAAACAACACGGAGAAAACGGAGAGAAACGAAACCCCTATTGCGATTGCCGTTGGCTCACCTAGCTGAGAGATCACCGAAGGCAGACGGCGTAAGTAGAGAAGCCCCTACGACGGCAGACGGCGACGTGGTCGGAGAATGAGGAGAATGAGAAGGTAGATCTGAGGCGTAACGAGCGAAGCCCCTCCAACGGCGGGCGGCGACGTGGTCTAAACAGGACGAGGATGAGAGTTGAAGAACGATCGTCGGGCGGCGACGTGGTCGGAGGAGGATGAGGGCGACGTCGGCGTGAGAGATGCAGAGTAACTTAGGGCTTTCGTTTACAGCTTCGGCCCTCGGGCGTGAGAGTTTGCTGCGTGACGTAGGGATTTAGTTCGGGCGGAGAGTCGGGCGGAGGGCCTTGAACAGTTTTTCGAGCCGGGCTTTGGGCATGCCCGAGGCTGTGTTTTTGGGTTAAAATTTGGGATTGGGCAGAACCCAATGCCCAATCGGGCCAATTTTAACCCAATCTCATCCCTACCCACACTTTGGGTAATTGGGGAGAAAAGGTGCAAGACATATAAAGTTGAAAAGTACAGGTCTATATTGGGCTTGTACTTTTATGGGACCCGCCTTTTTGTGTCTTGCACCTGATCTATTAGATCAGGTGCAGGTGCCACCTAACCTACATGATTCCCTTTTACAATACCATGCATACCATGCAAAGATAATGATTTCAATTACAACTATAAATGCTATCAAGACTAGAAGGTGGTCGTCCATTATTTATCATAAAGACAAGTAAAGCATTTGAACGAAATCTTTTTGGCAACCATGATGTATCAACTGTTGGATATTTCTTCCAATTTCAAAGGAAAAATAGTCCCACATTGGATGGGATATAAATCTTCAATGGGTATATTATAGACTTCCTCCTAATGGGCTATTGGACTTGTTAATGGGCTAGGACTTGGGGGTATCTCGCGGGCGCATGAGCCCACACCGGAACCGAGCCCAAATCGGGTTGAGCCGAATGGAAAATATGGGCGTCGGATCCGAAAAACCTTAGCGTGTGTGCGCTGGTGTCGCGGTTCACGGGTGCGCGCGCGGAGTGCCCGAGTTTTGCATCATAATTTTTAGCCCTTTTGTTTTAAAGAATATTAAAAGCCCATTATGTTTTCAACAGCCATATCTTTTGTTTTAATAGCTGTTTAATTTTGCAACAGCTATTTTCGTATTGATGGCTCATTAAATTCTCCAACAGCCATATTCTCCTTAATAGCCTGTTTAATGTCTCAACGGCTCTTTTATCTTTTAATGACCGAGTTATGGCTGAATTCCAAGAGTCATTTTCTCTTGCTCTATATAAACTCAAGATTCCAAAAGTTTTATACACTGCGTATAACTTCAACCTTCTGCCATGTTGCTTGATCGCCTCTGCCTCTCACAAACACGAACAGCTTCCCCGTTCTGCAGATCCTCTGTTGCAGCAGATCCCTTTCTGCTGTCAACCCGTTGCTTTTCCTCTTCCTCTACCTGCGAGATCGAAGATCAGTTGCTGCTCGCTGGAGCCTTGTATTGTGAGTGCACACTTACAAGGCCGTTGCCGTTGAATCCTGGATGGTAGCCGCTGGACCTGCCTTGCACCGAGTTCACACTCTAAGGGGCGGAAATCTACTCTTAAGGACAGTGCTTAGCACGCCTCGGCAAACCGATAAGTCTTTTCTTTCTCTGTCCTTACTAGCACCATCCTCCTACAATCTGCAATTTTACCAACAATCTTAAGAGTAGATCCTTGTAAGTGGATGCTGCTATTGTCACTGATTAGGCTTTGCCTGCTATCTCACCCATTGAACTATTCTCTGTTAGTTTCTTTAAAATACAGAGAGAGAGAGAGAAAAAAATTTAGCCCTCTTTATATATCAGGTTTTCATTGGGGGCTATTTCCTTCCCAAACGAATTCAGATCTATCTCTTATTATACTTACATGTTTTTTTCCTTATACGTAGATATGCTACTTTTTAGTGTCTGGAAATGTATGCTTTACTCTGTGAAGAATTAAGGGGTACACTCAGTTTGGGCCTTTCTGTGCATTGAGTCCGGTCTAATATCGGACATACGATTGGCTTGCTGAGTGTCTGATGTCGTTTATTCTTGAAACATGTTTATGAATTCTGGTCTCTAATTATAAATTGTAAATGGTGCCCGTGCTATTGTGTTTTTATACTTGTAAAATATGAACAGGCTTACGTTTCACCTAAAACTTGTGGTTGAATTTTGAATTTATATTGGCATGAAGCTTTAATGGCACTCGGCTTTATGTGGTTGTTAACATCAGCGAGCTTGGAGATGGAACTAAACAATGCAAACTGATTTGTGACTTATTAGCATTTAATTTATGAACACATATTCACGGAACCACCAAAGTTATCTGCAGAGTGCACTTATTTATTTTCTCCTATTGATATTTCTTTTGTAATAGAGCCTACTTTATAGCTACTTTTATAACTTGAAATTTGTGTGGGTTTATTCATTTGTCTTAGGCTGTCCGTGAAATAAATATAACAACTCACAATCTGGCGATCTGATCAAACCCGATTGGGCAGTCGATGTGATCTTTGGGTTTGGATTAAATGTATTGTGGAACATGGTAAGCCCATCTTTCTCCATATGGTCTGTCATTTCACATCTCTCCTCTGCAGGGATTGCCCCAAAAGTGTTTTCTCATTGCTTGAAAGGGTCAGACAATAGTGGAGGTATATTGGTCCTTGGACAAATAGTAGTACCGGGTATTGTATATACCCCACATGTTCCATCATAATAAGTTCTATCCACCAAAGTAATTTCGCACATTAATGTTGAACATATTTGACAGCACAATTCTTGTCGAAAGTGATCTAATTGCATATCTATTGCAATAGATATGATGCCATTCCTCGTTATTTGGATTTATTGGTATTTACATTTTCTGGACATCCGTTCAAAATTTTGAGACTTGTTTTTTGGTTGGATGAGCTTAACATGAAAAATGTTGACATTATTGATATTTGGTGATTATCATATTTTTGAAGCTTGGCACTTCACATGCTCCTTGAGCCAACTCAGCCAAGAATTTGTTGTTGGTTTGCAATGACTAATTTTAGATGATGTCTAAATTTTCATAAAGCCTTTAACATAGAGTTGTACTCTAAATATACAGAGGAGTAATGATCTCATATAATGTGCTGTCAACATATATATTAAGCTATCACAAAAAAGGGTATTTTCTCATTTGTGGATGATTCATGTGATTATTTTCCTGCTTGAATTTAGTTTAGGAGGATGTGTAAATTTTTATTTGATTGATGCATTCGAAGACTGAAATTTGAGACGACATTCTTCGTTTCATGAACTCTTTTTGTGGGCTTTATCTAATATAGATGCAATCTACTCCTTATTAAGTATGCTAGTATGGAATACAGATCTATCATTTAAAAAAAATCTCTTTTTGTGTCAAAAGATGAGCCTTTGATTTCATTTGCAAGTTGTTTATGTGTTCCATTGCTAATGGCTGTATTTAAATTTAATATATATAACCACCAACAGGAAAATAATTTTTGTGGATTTCTGCAGCTCTTGCATTTTGTCATTGGGTGGTTGCATGGGGTGTAATCCAAAACTGAACCTCATTTTCATTTATGTTACCAAAATTCTGATGCCTAGTATTTGCATGTTCTCGGATGTGAAAATAGAAATGAGGCAAGTTTTAAAATGATTTTTGTTTTGTTAATTGTAAGTGAGGATTGTGATTTGAAAGCTGTAGGTCTTTTGCCATTTTATTCGTACAATGTATTTTTGGCGTTTCCAATGAAACAGTCAATGTTTAATGGCCACTTTTATTGGATGGGTTGTCTAAGTGTTTAGAATAACTATTTTGAATCGAATTGATGAAAGCATTGCATGGTATTAGTTGGGGTTCATTCAGGTATATACCTCGATTACGCAACAATGGGATTATTGCAATACTTGGGAATTGATGACCTTATGCAATTTTGGGAATCAAATACTGTAATACCCATAGTGAATTTCTGGGGAATACTTGATATTTATTTTGATTTCCGATAAACATATTTTTAGCCAACTCATGCTTAATCTTTTGGATCATCTGATTTGCATGGTAAAATTGTTGCTTAACTTGTCAATTGTCTTGACCATTCATAAGCATTGTGCCATAACAAGAATTTGAGTTTGTTTAAAACCCCCCTTGTTTACCTCAAAGTGTGGGGGTGCCTAGCTGAAGTTCTTTTACCTGAACCTAAGAAAAGAAAATTAGGTCATAAAAGCTTTGGTTGCATGTTTATTAGCTATGCTCAAAATAGTGCTTCATATGGACTCCTAGTTGTTAGAAGTAAACCAAATATCATGGAGCCTAACACTATTGTTGAAACCATGTATGCAAACTCGTTAAATCTATTTATGGTTTAAATCAAGCTCCAAACCAATGGCATGATAAATTTGATTGTGTTTTGCTATCAAATGGGTATAATGATTTCTTTTTAAAAAAACATGTAGCTACTCCATATAATAGCGATCACTGGAATGCATTGTCAAAAGTTATGAGATATTTGAAAGGAACTCTTGTATATGGATTATTATTATTATTATTTTGTGGCGATCCATCAGTTTTAGAAGGTTTTATTGATGCAAACTGAATCTCTGATTCAGATGATCTTAAATCCACAAGTGGTTATGTTTTACACTTGGTGGAAGTGTGGTGTCTTGGAACTCATCCGAGCAAACATGTATTGCTCGGTCTAATATGTAGTTCGAGTTTATTGCCATGGAGAAGGCATGTAGCGAAGCCGAATGGCTTAAAAACCTTCTTAGTGATATTCCCATTTGTGAAAAATCGGTACCGTCTGTGTCTATCTAGTGAGATAGTCAAGATGCAATTGCGAAAGCCAGAAAAAAAAATTTTAATGGGAAAAGTAGGCTTATACGCCTAAGGCACTTTATTGTGAGGCCGCTGCTAGATCATGGGATTGTGTTCCTTGATTATGTTAGGTCAGAGATGAATTTGGCAGATCCTCTGACAAAACCACTAAATAGGAAGTTAGTGGAAATTACATCGAGGGGAATGGAACTTATACCTAAAACATATGTCAAGAGTGATGGTAACCCAACCTATGTGATTGATGATCTCATGAAGTAGGTTCATATGGGTAACAACAAGTCACTTATTGATCATGAGGAGCACTATCATTATATTCATGTCCCTTCCTATGGTGTAGACAGTGCTATCGACGATGAGAAAGGATGAGCATATGGCTCTTAATGGAGACCATAGCCCTTGTTGGGTGGTGTGCATAATCGTCGAGCACACTTGATGGGTGCACCTATATGGGTGTGGAAGTGGGGCCGCTTCCTATGCGAATTTGGGTACATTCGCTAGAGCACTCATGAAAATCCAGGTATGGCGCATGGCCGAAACGTGCCAACCCGAAAGAGCAAGCAACTATTTATTGATGATTCAATATGGGTTGTAAGTCAATGTCTTACAATAAAGGGGATTGGTTCATAGAAACTATATGTTTCACCAACTTCTTGTAGAACACACTTCCATTCCATAAGTAATGGTTCATAGACCGAAAGTCACCATTGCTAATGTATTGAATTGTCGTATTCGATCTCGAAATCTTTCCTTTTCCTCATCTTGGATTCTTTTTCCCTTACCTCTTGAAATTTTGAAATAGTGGGGGATTGTTGGATATTTCTTCCAATTTCAAAGGAAAAATAGTCCCACATTGGATGGGATATAAATCTTCAATGGGTATATTATAGACTTCCTCCTAATGGGCTATTGGACTTGTTAATGGGCTAGGACTTGGGGGTATCTCGCGGGCGCATGAGCCCACACCGGAACCGAGCCCAAATCGGGTTGAGCCGAATGGAAAATCTGGGCGTCGGATCCGGAAAACCTTAGCGTGTGTGCGCTGGTGTCGCGCCTGCGCAGGGGGGGTTCACGGGTGCGCGCGCGGAGTGCCCGAGTTTTGCATCATAATTTTTAGCCCTTTTGTTTTAAAGAATATCAAAAGCCCATTATGTTTTCAACAGCCATATCTTTTGTTTTAATAGCTGTTTAATTTTGCAACAGCTATTTTCGTATTGATGGCTCATTAAATTCTCCAACAGCCATATTCTCCTTAATAGCATGTTTAATGTCTCAACGGCTATAATTTCATTTATTGGCTGTTTTAATTTCGCAACGGCTCTTTTATCTTTTAATGACCGAGTTATGGCTGAATTCCAAGAGTCATTTTATCTTGCTCTATATAAACTCAAGATTCCAAAAGTTTTATACACTGCGTATAACTTCAACCTTCTGCCATGTTGCTTGATCGCCTCTGCCTCTCACAAACACGAACAGCTTCCCCGTTCTGCAGATCCTCTGTTGCAGCAGATCCCTTTCTGCTGTCAACCCGTTGCTTTTCCTCTTCCTCTACCTGCGAGATCGAAGATCAGTTGCTGCTCGCTGGAGCCTTGTATTGTGAGTGCACACTTACAAGGCCGTTGCCGTTGAATCCTGGAGGGTAGCCGCTGGACCTGCCTTGCACCGAGTTCACACTCTGAGGGGCGGAAATCTACTCTTAAGGACAGTGCCTAGCACGCCTCGGCAAACCGATAAGTCTTTTCTTTCTCTGTCCTTACTAGCACCATCCTCCTACAATCTGCAATTTTACCAACATCAACTGTTTTCTACCCCTCATGCTTCATATTTTTCCTAACTCAATTTCAACAACAAGCAGGATATCGCGGTCGTCACCCAACTTGAAACCTCAACCCAATGCTTTAGCAATCACACTCTTTAGCAATCAGAATGTATCATGAACGCAAACAAAACGAGGATAGCAGCTGCAAGAATGTTGCAGGCAAATTTACATAAGCAAGGTGATAACCGGAACCCTACTCATGCTCAACTGCTGAAGGAGGAGAAACAAGAAGGAAAAGCTCAATAAACTTTGAAGTATCACATACAACCAAATAATCACATAGCTTTACAAAGATTGAACAAAAAAGTCTATAGAAACTGATGGATTCTAGTTTAGGCGCCCCCATGCAGTCAAAATTTAGAAATAGTACAGGAAAAGAATGAACTCCTGCTCATGTGGTGAAAATTTGCAAGAATTTCGTGTAGATTTCAGATGCGGGATATATCGCGGCCAAACACCAAGGTGGTAAGCCAGTTGATTGCAACATAAAACCTATTTCTCCAGCTAATCACACGTGTCAGATACGCAGACCGCCAAATGAACCAGCTGACAAAACCCGCCAGTGAAAGACCTTTTCCTTCCTGCAAATGAGGTGCATGTCAGTTAACCGCTTTCATCAGAACATGAATACAGAGAGCCGGTGAACGAAGTAACCTTGTTCTGCCTAAGATCAACGAGAGCTTTGTAACTGCCGACTGATGCCATGCTACCCATATGCTTATATACAAATGGATCTCCCAATTTTATGTTTACGGCACAGTTTGCATGCCCTCCCCCTTTCCAATCCGGTTCAGTAATGCAGCCAAGTATTTCCCTTGCCTCTCTGCAACCTGCTCACTCGGTTTTTTAAAAATTGTGGTGAAGGAAATAAAGTTGCATACTAAAGAAAACATCAGTATTTTAATTTGAAACCAAATACACTGACATAAAATCCTAAAACAAGCGGTGCAAAAATCAAGGTAACAATTGGAGCTTAATTGGAAATGCAAGAGCAACTAAAAGATTGATAGATAATATACCAATCAGGTGTCGTTGCAAAGTTAAGGGGTTAAATGTAAGAAGGAAGATGATAATTTAATGAGTAAATGGGTCGGGATTCTGGTCATTTTTTGTAATGTAAAACGACCAAGAGGTTTTGGGTAAGTTGATGTTTTGGGTTATGAAATTCAGTACGCAGTAAAGAATATAACGAACAACGTAAAGACACACAGCACGCAAGGACACACAAGAATTGGTATCGCAGTTCGGTGCGCACACCTACATCTGCGGGGCCACGCCCAGAAAATAGAATACTTCACTAAAAGATCGGAGAATACAAATTCTACAAATCACGCTTTAATAAGGAAGAACACTCTCATCCTTAAAACAAACCGTGATGGGATGATCGCAATCAACCCCGTGAAGTATTCTTGGCAAGCTCCCCTTGCCTGCAAGCTCCCCTTGCACCACCGACTTGATCAACTCCCTTGATCCTGCGTGCGCAGCCGTCGGCCTCCCTCCCGGAGAATCTTCTTCAACTTTTTTAACTCAAGCGTTAATCATTGCCGCAAAACGCTGCAAGCCCTAAAAGGCCAAAGCCCCGCAATCTCCGATTCAATCTCGATGCAGGCAATCGAACCTAGATTCGATTCCATCAACAGCAAAAACCGCAACGGCTTCAACAAGAAAGAGATCCCGAAGGATCCGTAAGTGGAAGATGCTAGAGTAATGATTTGCCGAAAATCTCTCTCCAACCGTTTCTCAATATGGTAACAAGAGATTATACCCAATCAACTCTAAAACAGTTAATAACCACCATAAGGGCCAGATGTGCAAGATAGAGAATACCAGAATACGAGAACGCCAATTGCACATCCTACATTTGCAGCCAATTGATGCAAGAAGACATATTCTGTTGAACAACCCAGTACAACAACCTGTTCAACAAAATGTCCAACATTCTCTTCTTCATACGGCAGTGGATCAGATGTGATGAGCCATACATCAACATATCCATCATTCTCCAGTGCCACATATGACAAGCCCGCATACAAGAATGACCACAGGATAAATCCTAACAATCTCCCCTTTTGTCATTTGGTGGCACAACATACGGTATGATAGAAGAGGAGGTCATTGATAAACTTTCAAACCCTTGAAGCCACATTTCATCAACAGAAGACACCCAACACAATGACATTCAACAAAACGTTCAACATAACATCAGTCAAGAGATAAGGGAACCAACAAACCATACCGCATACCGCTTCTCCCCTTTTGCGCCACAAAGGACAAATACTTCAGAGATCCGCAAAGGGACCACTCCGTAGAGAGGACAGCTTGCTTTGCAGCAACTCCTTGTGGCGAAGCAGAAGTACCCGCTGGCTGTCGAGAAACAGAAGTTGATCATCAATATTCTGAAGAGCAGCCTCGAGAAACTGAATATCAACCACACTCGCAGAGGAAGTAGTGGCATCAGCAGCAGGACAGTGTGGAGGAGACTGAGATGCTGGAGGCACATTGACAGAAGGTTCAGCATGAGGAGTTGGAGAGGATGTTGAAGGAACACCATGAAGAGAGGGTAACACGTCAGAGATATCATCCATTTTTCCAGCTACAGACTTTACCGTAAACGAAATATTATCACAAGATGAAGGAAGATCAGACAAGGACAGGGGCACCCTTTGTGCCAGGAGCATCATAGATATAAGAGCTCCATGAGGTAAAGAAGTCCCGGAGGTGGATAACTCAGCAAACGACAAGATAGAATCAAAGATAATCCTGCCCAAATTGAAGGCCTGAGAGGTTCCTGCAGAGAATAACAACCTGCACATGTCTCGAGTAACCACAGACACATTTGAAGTAGGGAGCCAGTTCCTTGTGGCAATCCTGTATAGAATAAAGTACTTGGCCGTAAGAGCAGATGAAGGAAAGACAGATGATTTTTTAGGCCACTTCTGAAGCTTCTCCGCAGTCACAACTCGAATCAGTCTATCAAACTCCACTTCTGTAGTCTCTCCGTAAGCAGGAGCAGATTGAGGACATTTCCATTCCAGTAATTTGTTCAGAGTGGAAGGAGAGAAAGTAATAATCTTGCCCAGAACATAATTTCTGCAATGCCAACGGGAGGAGCCATCTCCAGCAGTTTTGGATAAATTACAGTAGAATTCCCTGACTAACACAGGATAGTAGGAACTGAAACAGGTGGCAGGATGATACAATCCGAGATTCTTCAATATAGAAGCTATCTGGGTCTTGTCAAAAGAGGCCATGTTCAGAATCTTTTCAGGAAGTAACGATCTCTCCGAGTAAGATGTCCATCGATTTTTGCGAGCTTTGTCGAAGAATATTCTGCTAAAAGCATCCGAAGAAGTAAATGACGGAGAACGAGAAGAACCTGAAGCTGAGATTTTAGACCTCTTGGAATGAGAAGCCTCAGTGTTACAGGAAGGAGCAGGACGCTTCTTAGAGCACGAATGAGCCTTGCGCCTAAAGGAGGACAGGGGAGATTCTGATGGACCAGAAGCCTCGGGTGGTGCACCCTGTGTTGCAACATTTTGTGCAACAATATGTTCAACACTTGCTTCATTGAAGGAATCAGCCTCGATCTCAGTTTCAACATTAAGCCCCTCATTGTCAATACCAACCGCACCAGTGCCTTGACTCATAGAACAATTTTCTACAATCACTTCATCATTTACCACACCACCAGCTGAGCCACATCCAGACGCAACATCAGTAGTGACCTTACCAGAAACAAATTGCATCTCACCAATACCAGTTTCAGAACGGATGGAGAGATCCTGATGAATTTCAGAAGATCCTAAATCCATAGAAGTGGGACCAGGTTCTTCAGAGACATTTAGAAACTGAACTTTTTGAGACATATCATCAGCAAGTAGCATGTCTTCCACAGTGTCTTTCAGAGATGACTCCTTAATACTGTCTGCACATTCATGATCAAATATCTCAGAATCTTTTCCAGGCTCAGAAGCATCTTGAGATGAGGAATTAGGCACATTTTGAGAACACGTATTCACATCACAATTAGGGTCATTGATCATGTTCTGAGATCCTTCATCCACAGACATGGGTGATGCAGTGACAGGTACCTCTTCCTGACATGGAACAGCATACGTTTTCTCATCACAAGGATCACCTTTCTCCACATCTTCCATGTATCCCTGCACATCATCCTGCACAACAGGATTCTCAGAAGGAATATTAGACGAAGACGCTCCTGTAGTCCTCCTAGACTTAGGCAAATCAGCAAACACTGGGGAGTCTTCAGAATCTGAGATGTCAATCACATCAACTTCAGAGATTTTAACAAAAGATTTCGGGTTCCAGGTTCGAATGACAACCTTTCTATCTCGAGGAACTCTAACACTCATAACCTTCCCCAAAATCTTCTTACGCATGAGACCTTTAAAATGAATATGAGATACATCCACATAAGAGAGATCCAATTCTTTTCCTGTTCTCCGCAAATACCAGAACCAGTCTTGAATAGTTACCGGATCAGGAAAACTTTCATCATTATCATACACAACATCTTCCTCGGAATTGTTGGGAAGAGGAATTTCAAGAATTGGGGAAAAACTCACCAACTCTAAATTAGAGACTTTAGAAGGATGCATGCCACCAAACGAGGAAGAGGAGAGTGATGGAGAGGGATTACCACTGAAGGATCTTGCACAGGACGAGAAAACACTCCTTTTCGTTTAACAGAAGAAGACGAGGAAGGCGGAGCACTTTTCCGAGCGGATGTCGTTCGTCGAGAAGACCGACGAGGGGGCAGCGACGACTCTTCCGACTGATTTCTTGTCATTGTAGATAAACTGGGAGAGGCTTCAACCAAGCCGATTTCAAGAACCCTAGATGAGAGGTTAGGAGAATCTTGGAGAAAATTTGAGTTGAGGAAAAAACGCGAAAATGCGCCTTGGGAACGGAAAGAATCAGAGAGTAATAAATATCGGGTAAGGATATAAAAGAAAAAACCAACCCGTCAGCAGAGATCGGTAGACCCTCATAATGTTGCAACATGATGTTGCAACAAAGTTCTCAACACAGGAAGCAACATTAGATACGACACAGCCCTAGGGCTTGCCGCAATTCTTCAAATCTGGCAGAATCAAGAGGCTTTGTAAAAATGTCCGCTAGTTGATTAGCTGTAGCAACATACTCCATGACTAGGGACTTCTTCTCAACCAGCTCTCTAATAAAGTGATGTCGGATGTCGATGTGTTTCGTTCTGGAATGTTGGACAGGATTCTTGGAGATATTTATTGCACTCTGGTTGTCGCATAAAATGGTCATAACTCCTTGTTCCAGTCCATAGTCTATCAACATTTGCTTCAACCATAGCAATTGAGTACAACAACTCCCTGCAGCAATATACTCAGCCTCTGCTGTAGATAACGATATGGAGTTCTGTTTTTTACTATACCATGACACCAGATTGTTCCCCACATAAAAACATCCTCCGGTGGTGCTTTTCAGATCATCTGTATTTCCTGCCCAGTCAGCATCACTATATCCTGAGACAAGAGTATTCGTATCCTTTGTATACCATATACCATAGTCTGCTGTTCCGCTGATATACCTGATAATCCTCTTTACGGCAGTAATATGAGATTCCTTAGGGCTTGCTTGATAACGAGCACAGACTCCAACACTAAAGCTGATATCCGGTCGGCTAGCTGTTAAATATAACATGCTACCTATCATGCTTCTGTAGAGAGTAACTTCAACATCTCTTCCTCCTTCATCCTTAGAGAGTTTTTCAGATGTGCTCATGGGAGTCCTAACATGTCTGGCACTTTCTAAACCAAATCTCTTGACAAGATTTCTAGCATACTTGCTCTGCGAGATGAATAGACCATCTTGACACTGTTTAACTTGGAGCCCAAGAAATACATTCAACTCACCTACCATGCTCATTTCAAACTCCCTTTGCATGAGATTAATAAACTCATGCACAAGTTGTTGTGATGTTGAACCGAAAACTATGTCGTCAACATAGATCTGGGCAATCATCACACTTGATCTTGTCCTTTGAACAAATAAGGTCTTATCAGCTCCTCCTCTTTCGTATCCCTTCTTGAGAAGATATGTGGTCAATCTTTCATACCAGGCCCTTGGAGCTTGTTTCAGCCCATACAACGCCGTCTTCAGCTTGTACACATGATTCGGAAGAAACGGATCAGCAAAGCCTTTGGGTTGTTCAACATACACTTCTTCATTCAATAACCCGTTTAGAAAGGCACTTTTCACGTCCATTTGGTGCAGTTTGAAATTTAAGCTACAGGCAACCGCAAGTAATAGTCTAATAGATTCCAACCGTGCTACAGGAGCGAATGTCTCATCGAAGTCAATGCCTTCCACTTGGGTATACCCTTGAGCAACAAGCCGGGCTTTATTCCGGGTAACGTTTCCCTTCTCATCTGTCTTGTTTTTGAATATCCATTTTGTCCCAATGACATTAGTTCCTTTTGGTCTTTCCACAAGACTCCAGACGTCATTTCGTTGGAATTGATTTAGTTCCTCTTGCATAGCTGAGACCCAAAAATCATCACCAATTGCTTCCTTCACATTTTTTGGTTCGGTAGTAGAAAGAAAACAAGCATACCCAGCAAGATCTCTGTAATTAACACGACTGATGCTACTGGTGCGACGACTGTCGTGAACGTCACCAATGATTAGCTCCGGCGGATGGTCTCGTATAATCTTTGTAACTCCCTCAGCACCTTGAACATTTTCAGCTTCTTCTTGAATCGACTCCATGGTGGCAGTATCCTGTGTTGCAACAATTTGTTCAACATTGTTCTGTATGGACTTGTTTGTTGCAACATCACTTTCAACATGAACATCATCCTCATTTCTGTCTTCTTGAACTCCTTTATCACCAGTTAGAATAGATTCTCCCTGATCAAAATCATCAACAACAACGTTAATGGACTCCATCATGACATCAGTTCGTTCATTCAACACACGGAAAGCACGACTCCTTGTAGAATACCCCAAGAAAATTCCTTTGTCACTCTTGGTGTCAAACTTCCGTCTTGGTGTCCGATCTTGCAGAATGTAGCACTTGCTTCCAAAAATATGAAAGTAGGAGACATCAGGCTTTCGACCTTTCCAAATTTCATATGGAGTTTTCTCAGTCTGTGGTCGAAGATAAACTCTGTTGATGGTGTAGCATGCAGTATTAATCGCTTCCGCCCACCACTTAACATTCACTTTTCGGGCGTTCAGCATAACACGAGCCATTTCCTGAAGAGTCCGATTCTTCCTTTCAACAACTCCGTTTTGCTGAGGAGTCTTAGGAGCCGAGAATTCATGTCATATACCTTGTGCCTCACAGAATTCAGAGAATGAGTGATTCTCAAACTCTTTTCCGTGATCACTTCGGATCCGAATGACTTTCCCTATGTTGTCTCCTCTTTCAACTTGAAGACGAGTACACAGGTTTTTGAAAGCATCGAAAGTATCTGATTTCTCCTTCAGAAAATCCACCCAGGTGAACCGTGAAAAATCATCAACACAAACAAAAATGTACTTCTTACCTCCGACACTTGTTTCTGAAGTGGGTCCAATCAGATCCATATGAAGCAGCTCCAGAGTTTTTGACGTTGTGATATTCTGAATTTGTTTGTGACTAATTTTCTTCTGCTTACCCAGTTGGCAGGCTTCGAACACTCCTTCTTTCTTCTTGATTAAAGTAGGCATTCCTCGGACAGCTCTTGCTTTGGAGATTTTCATTAAGGTCTTGAAATTAACATGTCCTAACTTCTGATGCCACTGTTCAGAAGCATCTGTGGTGATACTCAGACATCTGTCAGGTTCTTGCAACAGGTAGCAGTTGTCACTAGATCTTTTTCTAGAAAGAATGCACACTTCATCACCATTAAACACAAGACATTCATTTTTGTTGAATCTAACCAGCAGGCCTTGATCGCACAGCAGACTTATACTAATGAGATTAGCCTTTAAATTTTTAACATGCATCACATCTTTCAATTTCAGAGTTTCTGTCATATTCAGATTACCTTTTCCAATAACTCTGCTTCTCTGTCCATCCCCGAAGGTGACATGACCTTTATTCCCAGCAATGTACTCAGATAGAAGACCCTTGTTCCCTGTCATGTGCCGAGAGCACCCACTGTCAAAATACCACTGATTTTCCGCAAAGGTAGCCAAAGATGTGTATGCAACCATACTGAACAGTTCCGACTTCTTAATCCATTTCATGCTTGTCTGTTGTTGTGGATGAATAATATTTCTTCCTTCACTCACATGCTTCATACGCCTGAAACACCTCCAATCATTATGTCCTATTTGTTTGCAGTAACCGCATATAGGCTGCCTAAAAGTAGTACCTCTTCTGTTCTTTCCTCTTGACTTGGCCTCATCATGTGAACTCCTTTTAACATGTTCCTTAGCATTGAGACTACTCCTGGTCTTGGGTGTGTGAAGATGACTTCCTCTGTTGTAACCAACTCCAGTTCGATCTCCAGCTACTTTTCCCATGTTGAGGATGTCATCAAGTTTGGTTTTTCCAGAGTTCCATCTGTTAACAGTGCTTTCTGCCTTCTCAGCTCTCATTACGGCTCTCTTCATATTTCTCTCACAGTTTCGGAGACTTGCTTCAGTCTTCAGTAGTTTGACTTGATATGCATTCTTCTCACTTCTCAACTTAGAGCATTCATCTTTCAGTTTCTTGTTGATTTCACAGATTTCCATCCATTTGTAGAACATAGTTTGATAGGCTGTGCGGATTTCCTCATCATCAATATCTTCTTCACTCCCAACTTCTGATTCAACTTCACTGTCAGAACTAGCATCATTTGTTGCAACACTTCGTACAACATGTTCTCCCTTGTGCTTGGATGTGGCAGCACATGTTGCAACATTATGTTCAACATGACTGATGGACTTGCCTTCAGATTTGTCATTCAGAATAGCTGTGAAAGCAACATAATTACTAGTTATGTCTTCATATTCCTCACTACCTCCAGAGTCTTCATCGCTCCAAGTGCTTGCGAGGGATTTCCCTTTTTGCTTCTTAAGAGTGTTTGCACACTCTGCCTGTATATGTCCGAACCCTTCACATTCTCTACACTGTATTCCCTTTCCTTTGTTTTTAGACTCATACCTTTGTATATGACGACCAGCATTCCTTTCACCTGCAGGAGGTCCTGACCGCACCTTTTTATTAGTAGCTTTGAAATTCTGACCTTTATTGCTGATCTTTCTCATCATCTTGCTAAAGTTTTTGGTGAGAAGAGCGATATCATCTTCGAGTTCTGTCTCATTATCAGATTTTGACGATTCACTGGCTTCAATCTTCAAGGCAACACCCTTCTCCTTTTTGTTTTGTTTGAGATTCATCTCATAGGTCTGTAGGGATCCCATGAGTTCGTCCAATCTCATGGTCGATGTGTTCCTCACTTCCTCTATAGCAGCAATCTTTGCTGAAAATTTATCTGGCAGGGACCTCAGAGTTTTTTCAACAAGCTTCTTTTGTGAATACTTCTTACCCAGTTGGAATGCCTGATTAGCAATATCCCTCAATCTTCCATTGAACTCCGCAACCGTCTCGTTTTCATTCATCCTCAGATTTTCAAACTGGCTGGCGAGCATTTGCAATTTTGAGGCCTTAACAGTGCTGGTTCCTTCATGCACGTTTTGAAGAATGTCCCAAGCTTCTTTAGCAAGCTCACAAGTTGATATAAGCTTGAACTGCTCTTCATCAACGGCAGTAAAGATGGCGTTAACCGCCTTAGAGTTTCCTAAGGCAGCACGTTCTTCATCAGAACTCCAGTCTCTCACAGGTTTGAAGCATTCCTTGCCTTCTTTGTTGACTTCAACCGGAGGGTTCCATCCTTCAACAGTAGCAACCCAAGCCTTTTCATCCAAGGACTTGATAAAAGCTCGCATACGAGACTTCCAATAGGTGTAGTTCGATCCAGTGAGCAAAGGGGGACGAGTGACCGAAGCACCTTCTTTTGTGTTCATGATCAGCGTACTGACCTACAGGATCACACCCACTTTGAAAGAAAGTCAAAGTATTGTGGATGACCTGCTCTGATACCAAATGAAATTCAGTACGCAGTAAAGAATATAACGAACAACGTAAAGACACACAGCACGCAAGGACACACAAGAATTGGTATCGCAATTCGGTGCGCACACCTACATCTGCGGGGCCACGCCCAGAAAATAGAATACTTCACTAAAAAGATCGGAGAATACAAATTCTACAAATCACGCTTTAATAAGGAAGAACACTCTCATCCTTAAAACAAACCGTGATGGGATGATCGCAATCAACCCCGTGAAGTATTCTTGGCAAGCTCCCCTTGCCTGCAAGCTCCCCTTGTACCACCGACTTGATCAACTCCCTTGATCCTGCGTGCGCAGCCGTCGGCCTCCCTCCCGGAGAATCTTCTTCAACTTTTTTAACTCAAGCGTTAATCATTGCCGCAAAACGCTGCAAGCCCTAAAAGGCCAAAGCCCCGCAATCTCCGATTCAATCTCGATGCAGGCAATCGAACCTAGATTCGATTCTATCAACAGCAAAAACCGCAACGGCTTCAACAAGAAAGAGATCCCGAAGGATCCGTAAGTGGAAGATGCTAGAGTAATGATTTGCCGAAAATCTCTCTCCAACCGTTTCTCAATATGGTAACAAGAGATTATACCCAATCAACTCTAAAACAGTTAATAACCACCATAAGGGCCAGATGTGCAAGATAGAGAATACCAGAATACGAGAACGCCAATTGCACATCCTACATTTGCAGCCAATTGATGCAAGAAGACATATTCTGTTGAACAACCCAGTACAACAACCTGTTCAACAAAATGTCCAACATTCTCTTCTTCATACGGCAGTGGATCAGATGTGATGAGCCATACATCAACATATCCATCATTCTCCAGTGCCACATATGACAAGCCCGCATACAAGAATGACCACAGGATAAATCCTAACAGGTTATATTTGCAATAAAACTCTAAAACTTTGTTATTGTTGTGAACAGGCTCATTGAGACCTTTATATATCCATCCCTTCGTATTCAACCTTTATATATTAATATATATGTGAGGCTAGGAAACCCCTAGCCATCACTCTTTCTTGGAGACTCTTCATCTCTCAACACGTTATTAGCACAACACGTTATTAGCACGAATTATACTCGTAAAGAAGGAAATGATGCGACAAAGCTCTGACAAATCTTTTCGCGACGGCTTGATAGAAGAGCCGATGCGCGGATCGTGACGAAAAGCTTCGTAGGAGTCCTACAGATCTAGATGTATTTCTAGATTTGTGCATAAGTTCCAATTTTTTTTCATGATCATGATTCTCTAGACCTAGTTTTGTATTTAGATCAAAATCGCATTTTTTATATGCATATATTCATGATCACAGATTGCGATGCGCTTGATAATGCCATTCGATTATGGTTTTCTGTTCTCGTTTCATTGAATTAATAGTTCTTATGTATTCGGAGTTATGAAACTGGATTCAAGGAATAATCAGTTAAATGATTCATCTATAATCTAGTCTACTTGTAGCAACATTTAGGCTTGCATTTGGTTTAACCTCCAAAAGAAAAACAATATTGTGATTTTGATTGTACTTCTGAAATTGATTTGTAGTAAACTGTTGTGTAAGTGGACATTGCAAATTAGATGGAGATTAAAGTACAATGGTTGTCCGCACTCTGATTACCTACTGCTATCTATATATCAATGTTCCACCCAGCATGTCTCAAGTTTGAAATTCTGTGATCTTTTTATTAAAAGGCAATAAAGAATGATGTCCAAAGGCACAATTTTGAAAAATAAATCATTTCGATTATTGTTTGCAAACGAAATAGTTGCTTATTTGTTGACCCAATTGGGTTTTGCAAAAATTTTGTTGTTGATGTCCTTCGAAAAATCAAAATTTATCATATTTTTATCGATCTCGGCCCGAAGCCGCCTTGAAACGGCACCCATAACCCTACAGCCGTCGCACCGACCGCGGCCAGCAGCCGCGGTCTGACCGCACCTGTCGGCAGCTGCCAGCTGCCGACTCCGGCGGCACACCCCCACCCCCACCCCCACCCCCACCCCCACCCCAAAAAAAAATTTAACACCCTAACACGATTGGGTTAGGGAGGGGGACAAGACAAATGGGACTCAGACCAATTAACAAAAAAATTAAAATAAATTATTGTTTTTCGGAACTAGGTCAGAAGCCCATAGTCGGCCTGTGGGCCTTTTAAAAAACACACGCAAAATTTAATATTTTTCTGTTTCCTACTGTTGACCTGCAGCCAACGGCCAGCCCGCGGGCCTCAGGCCCGCAAGCCTTAAATTTTAAATTTTTTTCCAAAAAATAAAGTTTATTTATAGATATAATTATATATACAGATTAAATTTAGAAAATGCCCAGAAATTCCCAAAAATTTAGGAAAAATCAGGAATTTTTTTGAAAAATTCCAAAAAAATCAGGGAACAAAATGGGAGGGGATTAACATCATTTAAATGTTTTTGGGGATAAAACATTGCTAGGAGATATCGATAAAATATGTTTTCGGGCGCGTTCAGTTTTTAAAATTTTCTTAACATGACCGATTGAACCAGTGCATACCGTGGCGGCCAGAAACCTCCGCTTCCACCATATACCTCACGAACATTTCTTTTTGGGTTAAAGTCCCATTAAATTTTCAAGGACGGATCATATATTTCAAGGCATCTTCTGAAGAAAAGATTAATGCACAATTCATTATAATATCTTGTTTGTTGTTAGGAATGGCAACGGGCCGGGCCGGGCTCGGGGTTTTGCATGCCCAGTCCCGACCCTACTTGACTACGGGCCGGGCTCGGGCCTGGTCTTGTGAGAGACGGGCTTGCAAAATAACGGCCCGTTTGGGCCTCGAGCGGGGCTCGGGCGGGCACCCACAGGTGTCACGGGCGGATTGTTTAGTTTCTCGACTCTTCCAATCCCGTGCGGCACTTAGCTCACTCACCCCTTCTTTGAATGACTAAGTCAGCCTAACTCTCACTCCTACTCTCAAGAAGAACTTAAGAGCACACAAGAGAACACTAGAGAACTTGGAGAATGCCTTGCTTGTATTGCTTCAACTCTTGGATGGTTACAAATGCCTCTCATTGCCCCTATTTATAGGTGAGGCTCCCTTACAACCAAGGGTGGAAATTAAGGTTCTAAAGACTTCCTAGATCCAATGGCTAGGATGAGTTTCTAGATCCTTCTCTATTATTCCCCCTTCTAAAGAATATAAAAGAATATCTAAGAACATTCTATATACAATTATTTACAAACATGCCATGGAAATATTCTAGAGAATGCCACTTCACATGCCAAATGTGAGCCACCTAGGCGATGACGTGGCGTCCGTGACATTCTACCCCACCTATCCCAGCGATGCCCTCATCGCTTGGCCTTCTCTTTGCGGAATTCCTCTATCAAGTCCCCGAATTGCCAAAGTGCCTTTGCAGTTTCCAGCTGCTCTCGCTTTCTGGCAATCCCTTCCACTTGACGAAGTACTCTAGCCGTGGATGGTTGTTGGCCTCCAGAACCATCCTATCCGCGATGATCTCCTCGGCCTCCTTAGCACTCCTGCCGACGCACGAGAAGATTTCCCTCGGCTCGAGTCCTCCGGATCTCCATGGTATGGCTTCAACATACTCACATGGAAGACTAGATGGTACTTGATGTTTGGAGGAAGTTCCACCTTGTAGACGACGTTGCCCACCTTCATAATGATCGGAAATGGGCCTTCATACTTCCTTATCAGGCTTTTATGCAACCCCTTATGCAGATCTAACGTCGAAAGCCTGACAAGTACCAAGTCCCCCACTTGGTATTCTGCGTGTCTCCTCTTCTTGTCCGCCCATTTCTTCATCCTCTTTACGGCTTTGCGAAGGCATGATTTCGCCATCTCGTTATGCTCTTGCCATCCCTTAGCAAATTTGTAGGCATGATTTCACCATCTCGTTATGCTCTTGCCATCCCTTAGCAAATTTGTAGGCCGCCGAACTACTCCTCTTGTAGCCCGTAGCTATGGTGTTTGGAGTGAGTGGCTGTTGACCCATCACGATCTCGAACAGACTCTCCCCGATCGACTCACTCCTTTGTAGTTATACGAGAACTGTGCCACATCCAGCAATTTCGCCCAGTCCTGCTGGTAGGCACTCACATAATGCCTCAGGTACACCTCCAGTAAGCCATTCGCCCTACCCTCTCTGTCTGGCCATCCGTCTGAGGGTAGGGATGGCAGTAATGACCTGACCTGACCCGTCCGACCCGACCCGCCACGGTTTTGACCCGACCCGACCCGGCCTGCAGCCGGGTCGGGGCAAACTTGGGCTTTGTATGCAACCCGACCCGCCCCGCCCCGCCCCGATAAACTATAAAGGTTCTAAAAAATCTTACTATTTTGATGCGAACCATACGGTCTGCCCATATCACGTAACTCATACTTTGTTCCAATATTCTTCCAATTATGCCAATTTCCAATTCCAAATTACCAATAAATCACGATTCTCCCAAATCCCAAATAACACTTTTATTTGAGATTCATATGGATGGCAGTAATGACCTGACCCGACCGACCCGACCCGGCCCGGCCCGGTTTTGGTAAGAAATTACCCGACCCGCCCCGGCCCGAGACCCGCCCCGGCCCGGCCCGCAGACGGGGCGGGGCAAGCTTTGGTAGTTAAATACACGCCCCGCCCCGCAATATTGCCATTCCTATCTGAGGGTGGAAGTGGTGGAGAAGCTCAAGTCAGATCCCAGCAATCTGAAGAGCTCCGACCAAAACCTCCCAGTGAAGCGAGCATCCCTGTTGCTCACGATGGTCTTTGGTAGCCCCCAATACTTCACCACATGCTTCAGGAACAGTGGGGCTGCCACCTCCGCTGGACACTTCGCTGGTGCTGGAATGAAGATTCCGTACTTCGAGAATCTGTTGAGCACCACCATGATGATGTTGTACACTTCAGACTTTGGTAAACCCATGATAAAATCCATGGAAATGCCTTCCCATGGTCTCTCCAGAATCGGCAATGGGTCGAGAAGTCCCGCTGGTGCTCTCTGCTCCACCTTGTCTTGTTGACACACAAGACAAGTCTTCACATAGGCCTCAATGTCGTCCCGCATCCGAGGCCAATAGTAAGCGTCATCCAGTAGTGCCAGTGTCCGATGCACTCCTAGATACCATGCCCATGGAGAGTCATGGTATTCCTTTATAACTTCACGCCTTAGGTTCCCGAACGATGGCATGTACACCCGCGATCCCTTGGCGTAGAGCAAGCCGTCCTCAAGCCAGAACCTCCGAGTCTTTCCTTCCTTGGCATACTCCACTAGGGACTTTGCCGTTGGATCTTGCATTATGCCTTCTTTTATGCGATCGAGTAAGGAACTTTGTGGTTGGCTCACCATTGCTGCAAGTTCTGCCTTCCGACTTAGCACATCCGCCACCAAGTTTGCCCGGCCCGGTTTGTACTCCAACGTGTAGTCAAACTTCGCCAAGTCTTGCCATCTTGCTTGTTTGGGGGACAGCTTCTTCTGCGTCTGGAAGTAGCTAGTGGCCACGTTGTTCGTCTTCACTACGAACTTGGAGCCAAGTAGTGCCTCCACAATCGTAAGCAATGGACCACCGCCGTCATCTTTTGTTGCACAGTGTACCGTCGTTCGGTGTCGTTCAGCTTCCGACTCTCATAGGCGATGGGATGCCCATCTTGCATCAACACCCATCCGATGGCAAAGTCGTTTGCATCGGTGTGGACTTCATAAGGCTTGCTGAAGTCTGGAAGAGAGAGAACCGGCTCCTCCGTCACCGCTCTCTTTAGTCCCTCGAACGCTTTCTGGTACTTCGGGCTCCAATCCCAAGCCCGATTCTTCTTCAGCAAGTCCGTCAGTGGAGCTGCGATAGCCGAGTATCCTCAAATGAATCTCCGGTAGTAGTTCGCCAACCCAAGAAACAACCGCAGCTCCGTCACCTTGGTGGGAGGTTCCCACTCTTGGATGGCCCGAATCTTCCCTTGGTCCATCCGTATCTGGCCATGTCCGATGATGTGTCCCAAGAACACAACTTCCTCCTGTGCGAAGGAGCAATTCTCCCTCTTGACGTAGAGCTCGTTCCGACGAAGGGCCTCGAACACTTGCCTCAAGTGCTCCTGATGCCCTGCAGTGTCTCGACTATAGATCACTATGTCTTCAAGGTAGACTACGACAAAGCGATCCAAGAAGGGCTCTAATACTTTGTTCATAATTGTGCAAAAAGTAGCAGGTGCATTTGTGAGTCCAAAAGGCAGGACTAAAAATTCATAGGACCCGTACCTCGTCACGCTTGCTGTCTTGGGCTCGTCTCCTTCAGCGATCCGCACCTAGTAGTATCCCGATCTGAGGTCCAGCTTCATGAAGTACCTCGCTTGTCCCAGCCGGTCGAACAAGTCGGCCACCAAAGGTATTGGATACTTGTTCTTCACCGTAACTTTGTTGAGCGCCCGATAGTCGATGCACAATCGAAGAGATCCATCGTGCTTCTTCTGGAATAGCACATGTGCACCGTATGGAGCTTTCGATGATCGAATGTACCCCGCATCCAACAAGTCCTTCAGTTGCTTCCGAAGTTCCTCCAACTCCGGTGGAGCCATCCGATAGGGTCACATTGCTTGTGGTTGTGCACCCGGCATCAGCTCGATCTTGTGGTCCACCTCCCTCTTTGGTGGTAGCTTGATGGACAGCTTCTCGGGCATAATGTCCTGGTACTCCTCCAAGACCGATTGGATCTCCACAGGGACCTCTTCATCCTTGGTTGGGCCTTCCTCCATTTTGACAGCAGCGATGAAGGTGGGTTCATTCCTTCGAACCCCCTTGGAGAGTTGTATAGCCGAGATGATCTTACTTGACAATGCCTTCTCTCTTTGTATCAGAATCATACAAGCCTTTCCCTCAAGGAAGCACATACTGTTGGCGTATGTAACTAACACCGCCTTCATCTGATCCAAGAACTCCAAGCCGATGACCGCATCAAAGTCATCCATCCCGATCACAGTCATGTCCACCGGCCCCGACCATTCCCCCATCTTCACTGGGATTTGTCGTGTCATGCCAACGATAGGAGTGGGTTCCGAGTTGACGACTTTGATGACCCCTCTCTCCTTAGCCACCGCAAGCCCCAAATCCCCGGCTACCCTACCAGAAATCAAGAAGTGGAAAGCACCAGTATCAAGAAGAGCTTTGAAGACTTTACCCGTGATCTCCGTCTCCACGAACATTGGCCCTCTTGGCCCTTCATCCACCTTGGCATGAATGGCATTGAGTAGCCGTAACGAGTTCACCCGCATTTCCTCTTGGTGCTTCTCTTCTTCCTTCTGGATCAGGGCCGCAATATTGGACTTCTTTGGACATTCTCGAGCCTTGTTGGGGACCATCGCAAAAGTAGCATTTGAGTTTCGGACGATCCTCCTTGGACCTCTCAGTGTACTTGCCCTTCCACTGGCTTGGCTTAGGGTGGGAGTCTTTGTAGTGCTTCTCTTTTTATCCCCCACCTTTTCCATGGTTCACCTTCATCTCCTTTGGCTTACCGGAACCGGAGTCCATCTTCCTGAACTCGATCAACGACTCCGCCACGGCCATAGCCTGGGCGAGGGTCTGGACTCACCGTCGTTGAAGCTCCATCTTGGCCCAACCCGCGAGGCCATCCGTAAAGGCAAAGAGCGAATCCTTCTCGTTCATGTCGGGAATCTCAAGGAGTAACTCTGAAAATTCTTTCACATAATCCCGAACAGAACCCTTCTGAGTAAGGCGGCGAAGCTTATCTCGTGCTTCATCTTCTGCATTCTCGGGATAGAATTGCTTTTTGAGCTCCGCCTTGAACTCCTCCCAAATGTTGATGGTGCATGTTCCCTTCTTTATGTCGTTAGACCGTCTATGCCACCATAATGTAGCAACATCTTGGAGGTAGAGTGAAGCCGTGAGAAGCTTGGATTCATCGTCCTTGATCCTCATGGCATCGAAGTACTTCTCCAAATTCCATAGGAAAGTATCAAGTTCTTTAGCGTTTTGTGTACCTCCATATGGCTTTGGCGTGGGGATGTCTACCTTCGGCAAGAAGGGATGGCTGGCGACCGCTCCACTCGCCCATGTCATCTTCTGTTGGTTAAGTTCGCCCCTGAGTTCTTCCAACTCCCTCATGAGAGCCGCCACTTGAGCCTTCAGAGTTTCCTCCAAGAGATCATCCCTCTTTTGGAGCGTGTCGACGGTCGAGTTCAAGACCGTCAGCATCTCCTCCCGAAGCTCATCCATATCGGATCGTAGCTCCTCGATGCTTTCCTCCATGGTCTCGAACTGCTCCTTCGCCTGAGCCACGGTGAGCTCTGCCTTGCACAGCCTTGCCTTGAACTCCGACATGATGTCCCTGGACTTCTTTCTGCGAGGCGGCTCTCAGCATCGCCAGCAGTGACGTTGCTAGTTGACATCCTTCCCCGAAACGCAAGCTCTGATACCAACTGTCACGGACGGATCGTTTAGCTACTTGACTCTTCCAATCACGAGCGGCACTTAGCTCACTCACCCCTCCTTTGAATGGCTAAGTCAGCCTAACTCTCACTCTTACTCTCAAGAATAACTTAAGAGCACACTAGAGAACACTAGAGAACTTGGAGAATGCCTTGCTTGTATTTCTTCAACTCTTGGATGGTTACAAATGCATCCCCTTGTCCCTATTTATAGGTGAGGCTCCCTTACAACCAGGGATGGAGATTAAGGTTCTAGAGACTTCCTAGATCCAATGGCTAGGATGAGTTTCTAGATCATTCTCTATTATTCCCCCTTCTAAAGAATACAAAAGAATATCTAGGAACATTCTAGATACAATTATTTACAAGCATGCCATGGGAATATTCTAGAGAATGCCACTTCACATGCCAAATGGGAGCCACCTAGGCGATGACGTGTCGATGACGTGCCGTCCGTGACACAGGCCTGGGCTTTTATGCCAAGCCAAGTTGAATGCAAGAAGACCCTTCTCGCTGCTGCCAACCGATAATCTCACACGCCTGACTCTTCCTCATATTTGCCGCAAGAGAAACAAATGGCAGTGTGTTAGAATAAAGATTAAAGATCAACCACGAAGATACCTCATTAACAAAGATTTGACCATTTATGGAATGAAAAACTAATCTAATTTCAAAGGTTTGCTTTGATTTTTCTCGGTATATATTACTTCAAGAGGATAGCAAACAATGCCACAACATTCAGCTTCTTTTTCTTCTTCTTCTTATTTATTTTTTAAAGAAAAACGGGAAGGCAAACCCTCACAAAAAAGTTAAAATTTTGGCTTGAATATACGTTGTTCATCCCGGTGTTCCTATGCTAAAAGGGAAATGAAGTAATGCTTCAAATCCTCCAACAGAAATCAACCAAAAAATGATGTCAAATAATATTTATTGAATTGAAATAAATAAGCTTGTCCAAGAACTTAACTACATGATCCCAGAAATTTGGCAGAGCCTCTTCGCAAGGCGTGATGTTGAACAACCTGGATTAGGGGTTTTTAAAAAACTGATTGTATTTGTACATAAATATAATATTTTTTACATTGAATATATTTCGGGCCGGGCGGGCAAATGGTGTGCACATGCCCGGCCCGGGCCCGCCAAAAATGACACGAGCCGGGCTTGAGCCCGGCCCGAAGTCCAAACAGAGCAAAAAAAGTCCAATCTCGTCGGGCCGGGCCGGGCACCCGCGGGCCTGGGCTTTTTTGCCAAGCCTATTTGTTGTACATCACTTAGGTTCTTTTCATGTATATCATTGTTTTATATGTATCATCAGTTGCATGTGATGAATGCTCTATGTTGTTTTGCATGATTTGTTTTTACATTTTATTCATGCATATGTACTCACATTGTGATTATGGCACATGATTATAATCTATCAAAAGTTTAAAATCATATCTATATTGACAATTGAACCTGAAGTTCAAATTCAAATTTCAACATCATTTTGCTCAAATAAAATGAAAATAAAAATACGAGAGAATATGTGAAAACTATGATGCGATCTTCTTAACGATATGCATTTCGCGGTATATAGATCTTGCAGATTTATGGTCTATATATACCAATTAATACCAATATGGACACCAAAATATGCTATGACTCCGCTAACTCTTTTTAAAATAATCTCACTTTTTAAGGAAAGATTCTTGAATCTAACCTTGCATATTAGCTCACTCCTGAAGTCATGACTTAATAGATAAGTGAGAAATATATTATGAAATTCGCAACCACGTATTTATTTCCCTTAAGCATGTTTCTCTATCCACATTAAACCTTAACGACTCAAGAAACTAATGGACTGAAGACCATATTTAAGCATTCAAATGGACTTTCAAAAGCCCCACATAAATATGAAAAGTCGAAGTATAGAAACTCTCATTCATTTGTATGTCTTCTAGTAAGACTAATGTTTCTTCTTCGTTATAAATAACAATATGGAAGACTGAAAACAGGAAAAGTCCAGGATCAACTATGTCCTGATATAAAAAGGAGAAAGGGAAGATATGATATACCTCGACATGAAATAAACAATGGCAAACCAAGATCAGACCCAGACCCAGACCCAGAAGTTCTGATAAGACCCATATTGCTGTTGCGATATGAAATGACCATTAATTTATGACATAGATAGTATATACAAAGCTAGTCTAAAAACGAAAGTCGATCTAGCTATTGTATACTTAGCTACTCCCGAGGACAAATAGACTTTTGAAAACAAATTTAAATCTATTGCCATAACATAATTATTAGTGAGTTCCAACATAATTATAGACGTATGCTTTCAAACGTATTTCTCTCTAATAATAGTCTAGTAGAAAACTATTTTTTGGGACGTCTGACTTGAGATTCGGGCTTTGCAAACCTGAAAACTCTATATGACGATGTCACATACTCTCAAAATCAAGAATAGAAACTTATCCAGTTTCGATGGATATTCGTTAAAACGAAATCCCTCGTGAATTACTCAAGAATATTGAGTGTTTAAATGGAGTTTCATAAGTCCTACATAAATTCGAAAAGAGGAATTAAATGTAACACCTGAAGTGTCCAGAATTATCCAAATTTTAAATTTGGAACGATATAATATGTCACCATGGATTAATGATGCAAGACATCATTACTGCATCCTAAAAATCTGAAGAACTCGAAGTTTCTTCAGAATGGTGCGTTTTCATTGTCCCATTCAACTGGAAAAATGATTAGAAGATCATCTCCACTACGCGTGGACATTGACTCTCAAAACTTCCTCTAATAGGATTTAAGATGATATATTTACTATCATCGTTAAAATAATAAGACCTTTAGGTCTCTTGAAAGTACTTGAGGGATTAAAGTGGACTTATCCACTCCCTACATAGGACTAATGATGTACCATAGTATACTCATCCGTATATTCTCTAAAATGGTCATAATCAAACCTATTGTCTAACCGCAGTCCAGCTTTTTCACAACATATATGACACATTACTACATAGCGGGAACATTGGATACTACTAGAAAATCAACCATAATTTGCCACTGGAACAAAGTTGAACACACTGGAGTCTGTGTTCACATCCAAACTAGGTTATATGAATAAATCATTAAAATGATTTAAACGGATTACTCATCCGTTAAAAATCCAGTTGCTGGTGACTGCATGGGGACATGCAATTACACTGTATATCATCAAAAAGCCTCCTTAGAACCTATTTATATGAGCCTGATCACTCCATATAAACAGTTTCCGAGAACTACTAAAGGAGGAAGCGTTTAGAGCACATCTTATAGATTGTGCCATGATGTGTTCATATCCACATATCACCACTATAAACCATCAGAATGATGTCTTAAAACTATTTATCGGAAGTAATTACCCCATATCAATAGATTCCGAGCACTCCAACCGGGGGAAGCATTTAGAGCATATATCATAGATTGTGCCTTGATGGGTCATCATATAAAGATTCGATAGTGAAGACTAGATCCTGAAGATCATTCACGTTA
This sequence comes from Scilla litardierei, assembly GCA_030789695.1. Classification (NCBI taxonomy): domain Eukaryota; kingdom Viridiplantae; phylum Streptophyta; class Magnoliopsida; order Asparagales; family Asparagaceae; genus Scilla; species Scilla litardierei. The sequence goes on along the minus strand of CM061142.1, from coordinate 333,827,793 downwards.
AGAACTCTTTAAATTCCCAGTATTATGTCCAACATGGATATTACCATCAACCCTGAGCTTGAAGCTCAGTTGACCATTTCAATATCTTGAATCGTGATGAGATCCTGAAGATCCACACTTATGCAACTGTTAAATAGTTTTTGGACATATTCACTGACAATCCGAATATTGTCAAATTCATGTATCCCTGCTGCTAAAAATCTAGCTAGGATTGACATACCAAAAATAATGGATGCAATCCACCAGTAGCAGAAGTGGATGTCATTAATGAATGAGAGGACATCACGAGGCTCCAAAGAGAGGAAAACTCTTGGAGACCTTTAAACAATACTACCACAGAAAAGTGAGCTCATCTCCATATCCTCTCCCTTTCCAGACCCTCTAGAAGAGATGAATCTGGAATAAATTGAAATATTATTGAAAAAATGTATGTACATGGTGAAGTGTTTGGATAAAAACACACACTTGTCGACAATTACTCATATTTTATTTTGCCGTTTAAATGATAATTATAAATATCGTTACACACTCTGTTTCCTCAAGCAAACATAGATATTAGCCAAAAATGTAGAACGAGGCAATAATAAGTTGAGCTGGACTCACTTATGAAATGTGAAGTGTTTGGACCTGAAGTCCTGATATCAAAAGATATCAAACATGTGGGTACAATGAATATTGAATAAACACAAATAATAAATACATAAAATCGTATGCTAAAAGCGACAAGCTATAGCTTAGAGGTTCATTTCGCTGAAACCAGGAAGCAAGTGAGATGAGCTTAACTCACTTACAACATATAACTAATGCATCAGGCTCACTGGTTATGTTTGTGAAATTCCTGCGATTGGCAAAGAAAAATTCGATTTTTGCTGCTATGGATGTTGTGACAGCATATCCTTATGGATTTTATTCATATTTTCCTTACTTGACTGAATAGACTTTGGGTCGTCTATTCTATGAAAAATATAAAAATCAACCAATAAAGTTCCTTATCAAAATAAGGACTCCTACTAAAGGTTGTCATTGCATCTTTGAAAGAGCAAAAAAATGATTTGAGATAATAATTGTAAATGACTCAAATCTCATCGGATCTCCTGAAGAGAAAACCAAAATAGCTGTTTAAGCCCACCTACCAAATATAATATGAAAGACCTAGGTAAAAATCTTGGCTTACAAACTTATCTTACAGAAGATGAAACTCTCATCCAGAAGATGAACACATCATCCAGAAGATGGAACACACCAGATGAAACTTTCATCCAGCAGATGACAACATCATCCCGAAGATGATCATCCAGAAGATGAAAATATCATCCAACACATGAAAATAACATCCAGAAGATGAAAATCATGTGACATTTAACTTCATATACCCGAAGTTGATGAAGAAACATGGACAATTGTAATCCATTTAAATACACCTATTGGTTATACGGATTTACATAAAGACCCCTTCCGTTCACTGGAAGAGGGAAAGGATATCTTGTGTCCTAAAGTGCCTTACTTGAGTGTCTTTAGTACATTCCTTTATCTGGCATACTGCACACATCCCTATATTGCATTGGCAGTAAATCTGTTTAGCCAGATATTGTGCAGCGCCTGCAGTGCCACTGGATCGGAGCTACGCATCTTCTGTGCTACCTCCAAGGGTCAATATTATAAAGGATCATCCTCTATGTTAAATGTATTTACAGATGCAGTTAATAAATCATCGTGATGACCACCTCGAAGGGCATGTTATTAGTTCTTGAGGGTCAAGACTAATGTTGTTTTGATGATGATCAACACATTATGTTAGTGTGCTAATCAATTTGAGTTTTTGGACTTCCAGCAGGCGCCTGTTGAAGTCATGGCAGGCGACTGGTGTTCACCAGATGCCTGGCCATCCTTCAACAAATGGCTGTTCTACACAGGCTCAAGTCAAATTCCTTGACTCGTACTTGAGCATTTGTTTCATGCGACTGAAGTACAATTAACAGCCGCCTGTTAACCAACAAGCGCATGAACATTGTTCTACAGTTGCCTGGCGCACCAATGTACGTAACTTGGTCTTTTTGAACTCCAATCCATCTTGTGGGTCAGTCGACTGATGTAGTTTGAGTGTGATTTTTTGACACGAACTCCTACTCAAATACATCATTTTGGAGTGTCAGAAAATCCCATGAGAGAGTTTAAATCCTATCATTTTCTCACTTCCTCTCCTTTGAGCTTTCTATTCTTTCATGAAGTGAAATCAAAGCTCAAAAGAGTTTTTATAAGAGATTTCAATCTCATTCCTTTTTTGGAGAACATATTTCTTTTCTTCATTCATACACTCAAGTAAGAAGTGTTAGGGTTCATTCCTAGAAGAGAGAAAGATCATCAAGTGCAATCAAAGCCTCATCTCAAGCACTTGGTTTCCACACTTGCATGCCTTCTTCACATTGGTAAGATCATCTCAAGGCATAGCTAAGTGTTATTTTGTTTCATCTTTTGTGAAATCCTAACTCTCTTTGTGAGAGTTAGTTTCTCCCTTTTGTGGGAGGTTGTGTCCTTATATAGGACTAACCCTTGTGTAGGATTTGTGTTCTCCCTTTGTGGAGTTTTCATCCTTGTGTAGGACTAACCCTTGTGTATGGTTTGGTGTGTCCTAGTGTCGGACAAATCTCTTGTGTGGGGTATCCCTTCTATAGGAAGTGTATTCATTACCTTGTGTAGGATCATAGTGAATATTGGTGTGGCTGAATGTACCCAAGTTGGAGAACCAGGGTAAAATCCTTTGTGTTTGTGATTGTTGTTGAGATTACTCTTTAATTTCCGTTGCTTATTGTGCATCAATTTCAGTAACTTTTAATTAAGCAATTTGCTTGCCTTTACACTATTCACCCCCTAGTGTATTATGTAGCCCCGCTAGGTCCTAACACAAGTCACGTCCTGGAAATTTGCAAAGCATGTGACTAAGGCAACATCATCCTACCATTCTGAGAAGCTCATCATCCAAGAAGCAAATCAAAAGTATGCATAGCTACCCTCTGAAATACCTCGCAGACACAGTGACGACTGGGTTAGAGACTAGAGACATGGAGCTATCTACCCAGTCTGCAAAACCATGCCACTTTCCTAACTCATCCTTGAGAACGCTACATCAAAGGCGACGAGACAACGAGACAGAGCACATCTCTTCAGAGGAGCTCCCTTGGATTCAGTAACTGTCATATGAGCGACACTTGTATAGATGAGCGATGCTTATATTTGTATTTTTTTCTCGAAATGATGTAGATGAGATTGATGTATAAATGCCAAGGAGATCTGTAATCCTAAGCTTGTACAGATCAGGAAGAGTTAAATGTCGAGTTGTACTCTTTTCCCTTAGCTATGATTTTTCACACTGGGTTTTCCATAGCCAAAAGTTTTAACGAGCCAACCTCATTAACTCCAGATCCAGAAGTATACACCCCTAGTGATATCCACACAACAGGGGAAATTAAAAAGATTTGTACTCTCTAACTTAGGATTCAGAAGTACCCACCCCTTGTGATACTCATAACCACTATGAATCCTAAAGTATTCATATGTCGAGTTTACAAAGATGGATGGATAATGTGAAGTGTTATGAATAGGCTCATTGAAACCTTTCATATATCCATCCCTTCGTATTCAAGCCTAATATATTAATATATATGTGAGGCTAGGAAACCCCTAGCCATCACTCTTTTTTGGAGACTCTTCATCTCTCAACACTTATAACTTCATAGTAGGGTCTATGTAACGCACACATTCCTATTGTGAAGCGGCATCATGTCGGAAACGTGTGTAGAAAATGCATGTCATATGTATTTCTTATTATCTATGGTGTATCACCATGTCATATACATATTTGAATAACCATGTCTGTTCAGTTGATTCTATATCAGCCCAATTCGTTTATATCTTCCTCGTTTATATCTTCCTCGTTTATATCTTCCTAACCCTAACAATACCACATTGATCAAAAACGGGTTTCGGGGTCTGCTGGTGCAAATTGAGGTTGGGCCGATACAAAGGATCTGCTCGTTCCTCAATTAATTGTGCATGAGCTATGCAGCTTGGTATTTCATCATCAAACAACGTGGCAGTGAATATAATAAAAGGCAGTAGTGGCGAACCTGGGCCAAAGCTGGCAGAGGGGCTTTGCCGGTACTTTCTGCATATCCACTACAATCACCAATTGAGAACACATCCGTCATATCAGGAACACGTAGCCACTCGTCGACACCAATCCTGTTGTATGTAATGTTATGAATGAGTAAACCATAAATATCATGCATCCGTCTTGTTTTGTGGTTTGCCTTCATAGAGATTAAATAATTTCTCGTAGTGAAACGGATAATCACTTCTTAGTAAAGAACATACCGACCACCAGGTGCCTTTGGAAGCTGCAAAGATGCAGTGAAAGGTGAGGGACCAACTCCAGTTGACCATACAAGGAGACCATATGGGACTTCCGTGCCATCATTAAGAATTATCTTATGAGGTTGAACATCCTTGACAACACCACGGACAAGGCGAACACCTGACTGAGAAAGCAAGGCTCAAAATAGTCAGACCTCACAATTTTAAGTTTCAAATGTTCTGTGGCATTAGTAGTACCACCCTAGAATTAATTACTAGGTCGTGAAAACAAATATGAGATTCATAGAAGATAGGAATTAGTAAAGGACAAGAATAAAGCTCTAGATTCTCAGAAATAATATTGGAGAGGAACATAATTCTTTATGAACTGTGCTCGGTTGGAAGAGGACACATATGCCTTCAAAAAAGATGAATATGATATGATTGATACTTTCTTGCAGATGTACAAAATCATCAAAACATTCGCTGAAGAAGTGCATAATTCAGGATTAAATTATATGGAGAAATCAAAAAAATGTATCAAACTAAAGACATTCACTATTAGAATCAAAAAGGAAAAACAGGCTTGAATAAAAGCAACCCAAATAGAACTGCATCTATTCATGGCTCGGAATTACACACCTTAGTCAATTGCTTTGTAGCATACTCTCTGAGGCGAACATCAAAGGATGACAATATTTCATTTGCCTGCAACAGCATCAAGTTTACAGTTCAGACGAAGTCCTATTAATAAATAAAAAAGATTATCACGAAGCAATAATGTCAAGCAATTGTAGCATCAGTACTACATTATCAACAAGGCAGCTAGCAAAAAGGTAACATGGCCATATAAAACATAAACGAGAGAGATAACTTTACCATATAACTCATGCATAAGATCTGTATATAAGCATACCTCAATTAGAGTTACATGGATGTAATCTCGAACATGGGCATATCTTTCATGCACATCTTTAATTATGAAGTCACTAAGTTCACCACTGAACTCAACACCAGTTGGACCACCTCCAACAACAACACAATGCAGCAGCCTTCTTTTTTCTTCCTCTGCTACACCTGCATCAACATGTGTATCAATACTGTGTACAGAAAGTCACTGCTCATGTTTGCACAAAATAATCTCTGTATATCGAATTAGATAAGTGATAGGAACAAAGGCAAAAATACGATTTTTATTGATATAAACTGAAAATAAAGATAGATCGATTAAACTTAAAAGGGTAATCGCACTCCCAAGACGCCGATTGCTAAGGGACGTCCGCACCTTCCCGAGAACTAATAGAATTCTCTCTCTATTATGACAATAATCAAATCCATAGCATAAGATATGGTCGGCCGGCTCCATCCCCTTTTATAATAATCACCCCTAATTGTCTAATTACCCGAATACCCTTACAATAATAAGATAAGACAAAATACCCCCAAACAGCCACTAATGGCAGTGTCTAACATTATTCCGCCCCCCGAAAATCCATCGTGTCCTCAAGGTGGTACATGAAATCTCTGCGGTCCTTCTCCAAGGGATAGTCATCATCGCCTCCGGGCTTTTCATCCTCCACTACGTCTTCCTCATCGTCTCCGGCTATCAGCACTTGCAGCTTGTGCGCCCCATAATGGTGCCCTGGGGTGAACCTTTCATCGCATCTGAAACATAGCCCTTTCTGCCTCTTCCTCATCTCGGCATCAGTCATCCTCCGAAACTGGCCCCTTGCTGACAGTGTGTTGCCCTTCTCCCCAGTCTTCTCAATACTCGCCTGATCCACCCCTGTAGTTGTCTCCTGTTCTCTAGTCGCAGTCGGAACACTACGAAAAACCGGTCCATCCCAACCACCTCTCGCTCTCCTATCCTCCAACTGGCAGTCATCTGCCATCTGAGCATACTCCATGACCTCCATGAGGCTCTGAGGCTTCTGCATGAGGACCGCTGCATAAATAGTAGCCTTCAGCCCCTTCATGAAGGTGCTCTCCATCATCTCGTCAGACACTCCGCGCACCTGTCCTGACAGTGCATCGAACCTCTCCAGATAGTCTCTCACGGTGCCATCCTGCCTGAGTGACAGCAGCTGCTCACTCACATTACCCGGATGGGGATATCTAAACTTCTTCACCATCTGGTCCCTGATCTCCTCCCACGAGCGAAAAGGACGCCCAACATCCTTCCACTGGTACCAAGCGATGGCCTTTCCATCCAGATAAATAGCAGACGCCTCCAACTTTTGCTCCTCCGTCATGCGGGAGACCCTAAAAAATCTCTCTGCTATGTAAATCCACGACACCGGATCCTCTCCCTCGAATACAAGCATCTTCAGCTTCCGCAGCCTGTCCATAGTGAATGTCATCTGGTTTCCTCGTCCCCCGCCGTGCCTAAGCTGGTGGTAGTGTTGCCACCTCTTCTGATACCGCTCAAAGCCCCACGTGGGCCTTCATCATGGAATTTGTGACCCCCTCATGGGCCTCCTCCTCAACCCCCATATCATCCCCCGTCGTCGCATCCAAACCTTCCCTCGTGCTCCTCCTGGAAGTCTCTGTAACCTCCACAAACTCTCCAGGGCGTCCCTTATGGGTACGGGGTGGAGGTCGCCCTCTGTCGTCGCCATACTGGGTGTCGAGAGGGTCCCGAAACACTCCCCCATCATCGTCATACTCCCGAAAAATTTCCAGACCATAAACATCATCGTAACCATGCACAGGGTCCTCCGAATAAGGCTGAAACCCTCTGAAATCCTCCTCTCCTCCACGAACTATGCCAAACCCCCCGCGGGGGTGCCCTCTGGAGTCGATGGGGCCTCTGCGGCCCTAGGGAAGGGCCACCGAAGCTTGATGGCCTACGTCGGGGCCCCAACGGCCCTGTCGCTGGTCGACGGGGCCTGTCGGGGCCCTGGGGTGGTTTACCGTCCCCTGGCGACCCTGGGGGAGGGTCCCCGGCCCTTGCCGGTGCCCTGGGTGGCCGCGGGACCCTGACCGCGGGACTGTCGTGCCCTATGGGTGAGCCGGCTAGAGCCGTCGACCTCCCGGTAGCACCACTCCACCTCTGATCCGCCGTCCTCCGGATCTGCGAACCTCCCGTCCTCCGGATCCATCGCTACATGCCTCCCCTCCTCCAAAGGTGGCGTCTTTGTCGCTGTTTTAGGGTTCGCATTGCCTCCTTTCAATTGCGACGAAATCTCCCCAAGTTGGAAGATGATTTTTGCTAGGGTTTTGCTGTGTTGCTTCAATTGTTCCACATGCTCCGCTAGAGTGTCCTTCATGCTCGCGACGTTGCCCTTGATGCCCTCGATCTCTCCTGTCAATTTCTCCTCTACCGCATCGATCCGATCTTTGGATCTCGTAGCTGCCACCATGGATCGACGTGATCTAATACCAAAATGATAGGAATCGAGGCAAAAATACGATTTTTATTGATATAAACTGAAAATAAAGATAGATTGATTATACTTAATGGGATAATCACCCTCCCAAAATGTCGATTGATAAGGGACGTCCACACCTTCCCGAGGACAAAGAGAATCCTATCTCTATTATGACAATAATCAAATCAAGTTAGGGCCGGCCGGCTCCATCCCCTTTTATCATAATCCCCCTAATTGTCTAATTACACTAATAAGATAATACAAAATACCCCAAACATCCCCTAATGGCCGGGTCTAACAATAAGCACATATAAAGATTCAACAATTGGGATGACATGCCAACTGCCAATGAAGCATTTTGATTACAAAAGTGGATAGTACTCAAATTTGACACTTATGTTGATCTAGATCCAGGTTTTCATATTAGCCAGATGAAGAAAATTCATCAATCATACCTAACAAGATATCAGATCATATTTGCGCAGAGTCAAGTATTATTATCTTCTTCATTTATACTTCACATTCTAGCGGAATTTGGAGGGATCATGTTGGTTACATGAGCTTTAAAACAACCAAATTGATATTTTGATTTTTGAGGTAGAGATACCACTTGCATGTGGTTGCTTAAGCCAGGAATTTGGCACCAATTTATAGAACATTGACAGCCAATTTCCATTAATTGGACAATTCTTTCATGTAGCTTCTTAACTTTTTGAGTCATGCTCCATACGCCATATCAACTGTGGGAACATGCATGCAACTTCTTGGAGGGATGTGAGGTTAAGTCCAATAGATTTAATATAATTTAGGAATGAAGCACCAAGCAAGGAGGGGGGAAACACAAAAAATGTTTGGCATATTAGTTTCTTTTGCCTCTCTCTAACATAAGAATTTCTTCTTGCAACAGTCGCAAGAAGTTAAGAGTTTGAGTACATTATTGTGCTTCTATGTATAACATACTATAGGACTGGCAAGATGCAATATGCTAAAGGACCATACCCAATTTTCATGTATAAATGTCAACAAGTAGAATGTTACATATTTTGAATATCAGGGTCAATAGAAGTAATATATAAGATGCTTAATTCTAAAAATATGGATGCACTGGCAGTGCTTTGGTTTGAAATGTTTCTGCTTCTGGATTTGTGTCCGTGATGCGAGATACAAAGACAAGCAATCAAAGTATTTGCTGGTAGGAAAGAGTGAGAACATGACCCACCATTTTAAAGAAGTTCCATTTTTTGGTTACCAGGAAGTCCAAAAAAGCCATGGTATCACGACTTAAGAAATACCTTAATGAGATAAAACGGTATTTTCAGCTATCAAACATTAAATTTAAAGCTAACAATAAACAATAAGCATATACACTTACACAATAATCTGTCCAGTAAGAAAGTAGACATAAATTCTTCAAAAACCAGTTTGCACAAGATGACATACCAGGCACATCAGACAGCATTAGATTGAGGAGCAATCTCCGCCGGATCTGTTGGGCATGGTACACTTCACGAAGAAAAATTGCATGTTCTCTTACACCCTTAATGCCGAATGTTAAGGCCTCAGCCCCAGATGCAATGACCAGTTTGTCATATGCCACATTAAATTTCCACGGCTCCATAGTTTTCTTGTCGTCTCCGTTAGAAACAGTTTCACAGTGCACCTTATATAGCATCAGAAAGGCTCAGCCTTAAAGGCAAAAGAGACTATTCAGGAAAACTCTGTATACAAGTCGGTTGCTCAACATGACAGTAGCAAAAGAAAGCTTAAATGATTTCATTATAAGCACACACATGAGGGGGGAAAAGAACTTAGTTGTTTACAAAGGTTGGTGTGAACCATATCTTTTTATGATGTGGATTTAAGAAGCAAAAGATGGGTAACTGATTCTTTTTGGGTCAGCTCCATTAATTCACACAGTCCCATAGGGACCCCCTTCTTACCAGATTGACGACTGATTTCCTGATCCAATAGCAAAACTAACTCTTCAACCATGTAAGCACACTAGCACCATTGCGAGACATAGAAACATCGAGGCTCTGTTCAACACACCACCCATGGATAACTAGACAGTCTACAAGACAAACACATGGTGAAAAGCAGTACAATCACTGCAACTATTTGTACATCTCTGACCACCAAAGGTATATGAAGTTAAAAACTAGAAGTCACTTATCTGGATTTAAGTGATGGGTAAAGCAAGGGATCTGTCATTGTACAAAAAGACTGGTTCTAGAAATATTTTCCATGCAGTGGAATAAAGCAATAGGGTCTGATCCAACTATCAAAAGAATTTCATATAGTCATATCTCTCATTTTCAATAGCTTTTTTTATTTTTCCTACGATTGCATGAAATTGATAGTCTGACACAAGCATGGCAAGATGGGACATATAGACACAGAAAATTCTTTAAATTATACACACAATAACAGTGAACAAGCATAGGAGGGTCACATCTGATATAGATGTTGGATAGAAGTCTGTGCTTCGCAGAGCTTTCTCAAAGAAGTAATACATACTACTTTTCTATAAAACAACTCTCAAGTAAATATAGACATGCGCTCACTTCGGAAACATCCACTCCTATCATTTTCAGATTGAAATTCTTAAATATAGTAACATAAACAATAAGTATGGTTTCAGTAATTCGTTATTCCATTGATGCACGTTTATCAGCACTAATTACAGGATATATTCATTCACACCCAATGAAAACATAAAGGAAAGGAAAATAAACTATTATCTTTACATTCTATTGACCCATCATTATATGTGGAAGGAAACATCGTGCTACTTCACTCGTTAGAAATGTTTTATGAATAAATCCAACACCATGAATAATTTACTCATCATGCTGATAGGGCATCTGCTTTCTATATTAAAAATATAAAGCAACGATTTTTATGATCCTAATTGTCTCTAACAAAACAGACTCCTAGTACCAATTATTCACATGCATACAAGATCATGCTAGCCGAGTCTCGGTTCTCAGCTCAAAAGACCTTTCCCCCAGGCCTAAAGAGCTATTACATCATACAAGAAAACCCAAAGGGACAAAATGGAATCTAGTAGGAGATATCGAAACTATTAAACACTCTCTAGAAAAACTGTGAAAAGTATAAGAAACCAATTAAATAACATTATTCGGTAACTTTTCATTATTTTGAACGTAGGCATTGTAGACAAGGTTTCCAATGGTCAATAAACAACTAAACATAGTATCTTGTCTTTCGTGACAGTTATCTAGGTTTCTCTCTTCTGTGTCAATCCTTTACGTTGAGCCAAGTAGCATGTTCATTTTTATTTTCTTTTTATATTGTGAACTTGATCATATGCACATCTCCAAACTTGTACGAAATTTGGAGCACATCAGAGATCACTCTGGGCATGAATATGCATCACATCATGCATCACTCTACAAAGTAGATATAAAGAAAAAATTTCCATACTGGCAACAAATTCCGAACACTTCAGACATCATTATAGAAACTGTTACGCTAACTATGGTTGTCCTCATCCAATAATTATGGCCATCGATCTAACAATTATGGCCTGCCTTCATTGCCATTAATACAGATGCTTTTTGGTAGTCAATACTCCCTCATTAGTGCGCCATCATCCACGACGTCAATAAAGCTCCATTATTGGCCCAGACGCCATGGGTCAATGGCTCGCCCATCTGAGCTCCTAGAGGTGACGTGAGAAGGTGGAGGATCTACGAGATCCAACACCGAGTTAACCTAAGCGCTCAATACATATTCTACCAAATCCTATATGTCTCTCTTATATAGCTCAATCGGAGGACTAGCATACGACATCCCAATAGGTCAGACCGAGCCCCACCTAGTCCCTTTCGAGTCAGTCATTGACTTAAGCATCGGAGACGATTTGTTCGGGCCCCAGACCCGAGCCCTTGATGATCTTCCTGTGTTGCAAATAGCTAGGGAGATAGCTCGGTCTCGGCTTCTATGGCATAGATCGGATCCCCACCAATCGGGGGATGGTTCGCCCAATCATCCACCTGTTGCGTCTCCCTGCTACCCCATCAAGGTTCATTCAACAACATTTATGTTTATTTGACGTGCAGATTTATCCCGTAACAGAAACAAAGAATAATTTCCACCATGGCACCGACTTTGGAGTACATCAGAAATCACCTCTAGAACCAAAGGAAAAAAATATAAAAGAAATTGGCACCAATTAAGAGGCAATCTAATTTCAAACGGTAATTATTCATGGTTATAAAGATGTATGTGAAAATTTGAACTTTAACCGATAGATTCGCTATAATTTTATTGATATTGTTGTACTTATAAGGGGGGAAATCCAAAAAAGTTCTATTCACTTTCAGCTTTGCCACCCATAAAAAATTTAAAAAGTACTTATTAAGAAAAAAAGGAAACAACCATTATAAGATTATTGAGATACATAAGCATCCAATTTAAGGGAAAAGAGATTTTGATCGCATATCATGCTCGATCAAACATACAACCCATTCTAAACACAGAAACAAACTTTTAAAAAAAGCAAAAAAGAAACAATATCACAAACAGGAAAAAATTGAAGTCAACAAAATTGAACAGAGTCGGGGGAAGTTAAGTCGAGGAGAAAAGGGGGGGAAGTGTTTAGCCGCATTTCACATTTCCATCGCACACACAAAAGTGTAAGTGGTTTTGACCTGATATGGCCAAATACCTTGTACCCAACCCGATAGTTGGTTAAGGATTTTCCTCAACCGAAATACCGAGTCTCACGTGTCCGATGAAAAAATTAAGGGTCGGTTGAGAAAATCTCGGGGGCGGTTGCATGGGTGGAGAATATGGCTGTGGCGCTATAAATAGAGAAGAGTGTTTCTATTCTAAAGTATCAAGAAAATTAAGTCATATTCCGGAATCCCCAATCTAAAACAATTTTTTCGTTTCTCTCTCTCGTTCGATCATTGGTATCAGATCATTTCTCCCTCGATCCGACGTCCAAATTTAGCTGCTCCTCTATCTTATGTTCAACACCCCGTTCTTCGCATGCAAAGCACAACGCTACTGCAATCTGTCCCAAGGCGAAGAGCTCCACATGCCGAGCGCCAACATATCGCATCCCCACTGCGAGGAACTACGACACACTGGCAGGCTCTATCCTTATCTTTCCTTCACCGATCCAGCGGCAGGCACCTACCTGTATCTCCAAAGAGAAATTTTTTCTAGGCGCTGCTTCTTTTTTAGGCGCAAACCAACGAAGAAGTGTGGCATGCGCAAGCGAGTCCCACCTCTTCCTCGCGTCCATCAACCAAATCGGCAGTCAAGTTCCACTATTTTCCCACTTTTTTCCCATTGATTTCCACACCAAATTATCCCAGTTTTCTTTGGTCTTTGTTGAGACACGACGCAAGCCAGCACCTCCCTTTTCTTATCAAAAATCCAAATATGACTAATCGTCATTTTTCCTTTCTCTGTCGAGCATCACCAAATCCCTAAGCAAGTTTTTTTCAATCAAAGAAAGCCCATAACCCACTAGGCCACAGCTTTCTTACAGGTCAAGAAATATTACCGCTCCCATCGAGAATAGATCAACTCCCTTAAGTTTTGTTCAGGTACAATTTTTGTCGAAGAACTCCTTGAAGCAGTGGACCCTACCCTCGAAGCAATCCACACAGCAAGCCCCATCTCGTCTTCACCGAGTAGCGCACCGAGGCGCAAAAAGGGAAACAGTTTTACAGACCAATTTGCGGGGAACATCGTTTTGCGTTCCAACCATTTGTGCAGCAGGCCCCACTACTATTTTGCCCGGCCCCACTAATTTTTGGCTAAGCATCATCAAACTAACGAGCGCAAAATCAACTCCGTTCTCACTTTGTTCTATGCGTCGTTATGCAATCATTTGTTCTATGCGTCGTTATGCAATCAGGTTCTTCAATTTTTTATGTCTGCAATTTTTTAGCATTGCATGTTAACATCCTTACAACTTAAATATAATATAAAATTTGGCACAAATTAATTAAAAAAGGTAGAGATCTTTGTCACATCATATTATATCGTAATTTATTTTGTGCATAGTTAGAATCCTTATAACCTAATAAAATTTGTCACTCTCATTAATATTAAAATTTGATTTTTAGGATAGGTTATTAGATATATATTATATATATATCATCATATTCTTGAACTTTGTAAATGAACCCTACTTTATCCAAACCAGTGACATATAATGGCAAACAAATTGATTGCTTCTGAACTAGCTAAAATAAAACACATGAACAGTTTCAACTATGACATGTGGCACCGGAAAATAAAATACGGACTTAAACATGACAATCTAGATAGTGTCATTGAGTCCACTGCTCCTGCTCTCCCTGAAAACCCCATTGATGCCCAGAAGAGAGAGCTAGACCAGTGGAAAATTAATAACAAGAAGGCTAAAGTCTCATGCTTATGTTCATGGACGATATCCTAATAAAAGTGTTCGAAAACTATAATACTACCAATGATATGCGGCAGAGGCTATTAATGATAAGTATGAGATCACCTTAGAAGTGAACATACGACTCCTGCAACATAGGTATAATTCATGCCGTATGCAGGACAATGTCACTGAACATGTGAATAAAATGATTGTTATAGCTAAAGACTTAGCCACCGCGGGAACTGAAATTCCTGAAAAGCTTTAGGTGGCAGCTATTCTGAATAGTCTGCTGCTGTCGCTTGATATGGCTGCCACTACTCTTAGGCTAAATAGAATCGTTAAGTGTGTCACTAACTTGCCAGCGCAGCTAGCAATGGAGCAAGACCTTCCGGCTATAAGGAAGGGCTCAGACGTCAACCTTGTGCAGGAGGAATAAGTGAATGCAACTCAATATCGGAAAGCACAAGGAAACCAGCATCTTGAACCTGTGAAGTCCTCCTTCAATGGATCCGGCCAACAATCAGCTCGCGGCAAAAAAGGACCTCCTGGATCTTGCTACACTGCAGAAAGTCTAGTCACTTCAATGCCAACTGTCCTCGGACAAGGAATAGTGGCAACTCTAAATGCCCAGAATAATGAGGAACCGGAAAGCGAGAGTTCATTGGCATTATTGAATATAACGTTGCAACAACAGATGCTGAAGGCTGATGAATTGACTCAGGTGCAACCCGACACATAGCAAAGACGAAGGAAGGAATTGTCGACTTCCAGGAACTGAAAAAAGAAGACCAAAGGATATACATGTGGAACAATACCTATATGGATGTAGAAGGTATTGGTTCATACAGATTGGATCTTGGGGACAGCATCATGATCCTCAAAGATGTGTTTTATGCACCTAACATAAAGCGAAATCTGGTCTTGCGGCTTTGCTGAAGAATGGTCTTGAAGTGAGATTTTACAACGATATGGTATCTATTGTAAAAGACAGAGGTGTTTGATATGAACAAGTTTGTACCTGGTCATGATTTATTCTATCTTTCGGTTGTAAAATCTGATATTGGAAATAAAAATTGTGATTTGAATTATTCCTCGTGTATTTTGTCTGACTATGATCTTTGGCATATGAGATTAAGTCATCTTGGCAACAATAAGATGGACCAGTTAATCAAAATGGATTTATTACTGGAATTGACAGGTGTAAGGACATTAGCCTGTGAACATTGTTTAACTGGGAAGATAACCAAAAAATTATTATCGGAAGGTCAAAGGGCAAATGAATTGTTGGAATTAGTTCATTCTGAAATTTGTGGGCCCTTGAGCATAAAGACACGTGTGAACAAAGAATATTTCATAACCTTTAGATGAGTATTCCAAATATACTTTCGTGTATCTTTTAAACAGAAAGTCTGAGGCCTTTGAAAGCTATAAAAGATACAAGGCAGAAGTAGAAAGAAAACTTGGAAGGAACATAAAGGTGTTAAGAACTGATAGAGGTGGTGAATTCAACTCAAAGGAATTTGAGGAGTACTGTACGGTATAAAGAAGCATACTGCTATGCCTTATACGCTACAACAAAATGGTGTGGCGGAAAGAAAGAATAGAATATTAATGAATGTAGTGAGATGTATGTTATCACATTCTGGTCTCTCCGAGGATTTTTGGGGAAAAGCAATATTGACTGCAAATTATGTTCTGAACAGAATTCCCACAAAATCAATCAAGACAATACCGTATGAAATATGAAATGGATGCAAATCCAATTTAAGTCATTTAAGAAAATGGGGTTGTATGGCACATGATCTCATTCCATATCACGTTAAAGATAAGCTGGATCTTAAAACCATAAGATGTATATTCATAGGATGGATATTCTGAAAAATCTAAAGGATACATGTTCTTCCATGAAAATAGGGGAGTCATTGAAAGCAGAGATGCTACTTTTCTAGAGAATCTTGAAGAAAATAAACAAGTCCAAGAAAATGTGTTGCACTTGCTGGACTTAGATGATGTTCCTAATAATGACTTGGATATATTGGATGATATACACCATCAAATTATGGAAGATGATAATGTAAATGAGAATATACATATGGCAAATCAACCAGCTGAACATGTCCAACCTGCAACCCCTAGTGGCAACTAAAGACTCAGAACACCAGCATGGATGGCTGATTATTATCTATATCCATGTGAACCCTCTTGTTTCTCAGTGGATATTGACATAGATGAGCAAGCCGATTCCTTGAATTATACAGATGCAATGAAATCATCTGAGTTAGATCAATGGCTTGAGGCCATGAAAATGGAGCTTGACTCAATTGAGTGAAACAATGTCTGGGAGCTATACGACTTACCAGAGGAGAGGAAGTCCATAGGATGCAAATGTGTGTTGAAAAAATATCGGGTTGATGCGTCTATTGATACATTCAAGGACCGATTAGTTGCAAAGGGATTTACTCAGAAAGTAGGGATTGATTATCAAGAGACTTATTCTCCAGTGGCTAAGTTTGCATCCATAAGAATAATCTTAGCGATTGTCACAAATCTTGACTTGGAACTCTACCGGGTGGATGTCAAGACTGCATTCCTCAACGGAGAGTTAAAGGAAGTAATATATATAGATCAGCCTGAGGGATTTCAGGTTGAGGGACAGGAAGACAAAGTTTACACATTAAAGAAGTATTTGTATTGTTTAAAACACTCATCTAGACAGTGGTATCTCAAATTTCATAAAACTATTATCCAACTTGGTGTCGTTGCAAACAAATTGGATAATTGTGTGTATGTCTTGAAAAGTGGGAGCAGTTTTACGATATTATCACTGTATGTGGATGATATTTTGCTCGCTGGAAATGACATTGAAGTGTTGAAAATGATTAAATTAGCATTTTGTAGTGAATTTGAGATGAAGGACATGAGTGATATATCCTATGTTCTCGGAATACAGATCCTTAGAGATCGGAAGTTTAGAATGCTAAGTTTAAACCAAGAAAAATATTTACATACAATATTGAGGAGATTTGGAATGAATAATTCCAATGCGACGCCTACACCATTAGTTATGGGGAAGCGGGTATGTAAAGAACAATGTCCTGGAGAGAGACAGAAACAGTTAGGTGTTCTATATGCTAAGGATATTGGAAGTTTGATGTATGCAATGTTGTATACTAGAGCAGACGTGGCGTACCCAGTTAGTCTGGTTAGTAGATATCAAAGTAATCCTGATATAGCTCATTGGGAAGCTGTTAACAGGATTATGAAATATATAAAGGATACAGTGCACCATAAGTTGGTATATCAAGCAAATTCTCTTAGGTTCGTGGTTACTCCGATGCAGATTTCGGAGTGGACAAACATGACAGGAAGTCAACTGCAGGACATGTGTTCATCTTCGGTGGTGCAGATGTTTCTTGGGTATCAAGAAACAAGATTCTGTAGCGAGATACACACAAGAAGCTGAGTATATAGCATGTAGTATGTCGGCTACTCATGCGGTCTGAATCAGATGGTTACTATTGGACTTGGATCTCGGTTTGGTAGATGGACCAATTGAGATGTACTGTGATAATCAATCCGCCATCAGCTTGATCCACAGTGGTGCAAACAATTCCAAAGGAATGCATATTAAAATACAATATCATTACATACTTGATATGGGGGAAAAGAAAGAAATCAATGTTGACTTATATTCCGATAAGTGATATGATTGCGGATCCCTTGACGAATGGTATTCAAGCAGATACATTCATCAAACATGTTAGTTTAATGGGACTTAGAAATATCTAAGTCAAAAAAACTTTCATGAGTAATGAAAGGAGACAATCATGGATAATGATTGTGCTCGGTAAATAAAATGTGCATATCTCACGAATAGTGGGAGTATATGAAATTACATCATGTGTTATATCTCACGAACAGTGAGAGTATGACCGGAATGCACTTAGCCATTTCAGAGCAAGTGGAAGATGTAAGTGGTTTTGGCCTAATATGGCCAAATAACCATGGTACCCGACCCGATAGTTGGTTGAGAATTTTCTTCAACCGAAAGACCGAATCTCATGTGTCCATTGAGAGAATCAAAGGTCGGTTAACGAAATCACAGGAGCAGTTGCACAGGATGATAGTGGCCCTATAAACAGAGAAGTGTGTTTCTCTTCTAAAGTATCAATAAAATTCAGCCCCCAATCAAAAACAACTTTTTCATCTCTCTCTCTCGTTCGATCATGAGATGGAATCTTGACCCAAAATTGAAAGGAATATTCAAAAGATGGAATCTTGACCCAACTAATCTACTCACCGTATGAGACTTGGTATCGACGCCGGTACACTTAGCGAGAAAGAAGTACGACCCAGGGGCGGTGGAGATGGCCGGCTGAATCCGACCAATGGGCTCTGCCACCGATCGGAACTCCAGGGTTCCGACACACGTGGATGCGAGGAGCGGCGTGAAGACCATGTGGTTCCTCGGCGAGACGCAGACGACGTCGTAGACGCTGGTGTCGATCCCTTTCATCAGCCTGCATGCCGCCCACCCCGTGCCGAGGACGACGATGCGCGGCTTCTCCGTAGCAGGCGCCGTGGGGCCCAGCCCCGCGTAGGTCTGGGCGGCGGAGATCGTAGTGAATTTGAATTTTGTGGGAAGAGCTTAGGGAGAGATCGAGGAGCGAGATAGACGAGAGAGAGATCGAAAGAACGCCATTAGAGAATGAGAGACCGAATTGTGTTCTATTTTTCTTTTTTTGGAGGGTTCGGACCAGGGGAAGAAGAGGGGTGACGTTCAGTCAAGGCGGGGCCCACGGAAGCGGGTGCGAAGGGAGATGATCGGCGGGGTGGGGCCCACGGTGAAGGATGGACCAAGCGGCGTTTGAGTTAAATTATGGCCATTGCTATCTACGCCTCAAAACAAAACAGGTGTGCGGCAGATTATCGAAATTGGGAAAAAAATCTCAAAATTAGTCAGATTTTTTCATCTGTCCTTTAAAATGTCAATTTAAGCCACTGTCACCTCTATACACCTCATTTTGAGGTGCATGGGTCCCGGTCTAAATTATTTATGTTTCTTTAATTTTTTTCCCTCCTTTTTTTGAGGGATTTAAGCACGGGTTTATTAATTTGATAGTATAATACATTTTGCATTATGCATGTATTTAACTCTTTTAATTAATTGTCTAGAAAGAATGTTTTTTGTGAGCTGTCAGCTCATTTTAGATAATGAGTTGGCTTCTCACATGATATTTTTAAGAATTGCCTAAAATTATCTGGCATGTCATATTGTTTTCTTGTTTTAATTATACTAAATTTTATTTGCTTAAATTATTTCGCAGTGGGTTTGAACCTACCCGTCCTACGGCCCGAGACAATTTTTCTAAGTGAAATATAAAAGCAAAGAAACTATCATCAACTATTAGATGTCCATTATGATCCATGAATACAAGCGAGGGGGGATTTGCGAAGTAAAATACAATAGCAAAGAAATTGTTGTAAACCGTGATGTGGGTGGTAATATTAAAGCGGAGAGAATATGTGTAGTGTTTCAACATTTTTTAGCTATGAATTGTTTACAGTAAACCGTGATACTACTCATTAGAACATCTCCAATCCAACCCTTCATAAATGTATGGTTGAACTGAAATATTCAGTGAATATTCTTAATGTGGATGATTGGAAATGGAGTGAGCTCCAACTCAACCCTTCATATTTCTAATATGCATGAAGCTCTGTCATCCTCTCTTCTCACCCCAAATTTGACAAGCTACTATAGCAAATCATCAAAAATGCGATTTTTTGGTCACGGGTTGGAGATCAAATCCTGCCATAATACTAGTTATGACGGACGGTTGGAGATGCTCTAAGAAGCCAACCTCAAACAAATCTCAGCAACATAGGCCTAAAGATGAGGCCCAAGGATCATGTTTTCTTATTCCAACGCAACGCGTCCAAACGGGCCCATCATAGCTATGGCTTGCGAGGCTGTGGGCCGACCCAGCAATGACTATCAGCTGGGCAGCTCATCGAATTAGAGCTATCACTTCAGATCGATAGTTTCAAGTCTACCATGATGCTACCCCTATAATTAGCTTACTTCAACAATCGAGAAAGGTGAAGGTAAGTAACATCTAAATTCCTACTTGAGACAAGATGATACCTCGTCCACTGAGCCCATCCATTATACTCATTCTAGCATAGGAATGGCAATATTGCAGGGCAGGGCGGGTATTTAACTACCCAAGCTTGTCCAGTCACGTCTACGGGTCGGGGCATGGCGGGTCTCAGGCCGGGGCCGGGCTGGTAACTTCTTACCAAAACCGGGTTGGGCCGGTCGGATCAGGTCATTTCTACCATCCCTATTAATCCAAAACAAAATTTTTATTTCAAAATTGGGAGAATTGTGATATATTTGGTAATTTGGAATTGGGAATTGACTTAATTGGGAGAACAGTGGAACAGAGTATGAGTTATGTGTTATGGAATGGCCGCATGGTCCTCATCAAAATAGTAAGGTTTTTTTTAAAACTTCTATAGTTTACCGGGACGGGCCGGGGCAGGGCGGGCCGCATACGAATCCCAAGCTTATCCCGACCCATCTGCGGGCCGGGGCGGGCCGGGTCAAAACCGGCACGGGCCAGTCGGCTCGGGCCATTACTGCCATCCCTATCTAGCAATATAGTTCTTAGATATTATAGGCTGATCTCCCAATAGATCTTTCATAATTGATTCGGAACCATATTCCAACTAATCTTATTTAAGCATCAGATGGGATTCGAATGGGTCCAGGAGCAGTCCCTTGACGAGCTGCTTAGTGTTTCAGGTCGGCTATCACAAGTCGGCTAAAGGCAATACTCATCCCTCAACTGTCGGTCCTCCTCCTCATTAGCCCAAGGTTTCAAAAGGGAAAAACACTCCAAAACAATTAGCATCACTTGACTTTGGTTATTCTACAAATAAACATGATACGACCCTCCCAGGATGGGACCAGACTGAACGGCCCAAGCCCGTGTCGCAAGCCCATGGGCCTGGGGAAAACTAGGCCCCCCACGTAGACTCAGAGTTAGGCCGGCCTCGGACCGAAGCAGACACAACCGCTGATCTACGCCAGCAAGAGTTAATCACCCCCTTAAAACACACCCCCTTAATCATCATTAAGGAGCCCCATTATGCCCACCTTCATGACCCATAAAGGTGCCATCAAAGTGGCGGATCGTCGGGCCGAGATAGGGGGACGACGAGGGGACGTGGCCGGGGAAAACTCCTATAAAGCAACTCGAAGAACAATGTAGAAAGGGACCACTCTCCAGATACCAAAACCCCATAGGTATTCTTCCTGAACGACCTTATCACTGACCTCATAATTCTCCTCCACAGCTCGACCCGAGGACTCGCGTATCGGCCTCTCCGTGAGCCATACCGATCCCACCGAGCATCCTTCAGATCCGTTCTGACTTAAGCATCGAATGGGACTTGGTCAGAACCAAGGTCCGACCCCCATAACGAGTTTCTCGTCTGTTCAGGTCAAGGAGATCCAAGGTCCAATCCCCAATCAGCCCGGAGTCAAACACGCTGGCCCCCGAGCCCGTTCATCTCCACCCCTACGGAGGACATCGCATTGTCGAGGACTTCCTTTGACACGCCGACACTCGAACCTGCACGCTCTTTGCAAAGCCGAACGATCTGCATCCCGCTCCTAGAGGCCACATGTGTCCACACGTGATCGCCTTGACCTCCAACCCTCCAGTCAACCGACCTGCGGTGAGAAAACATCCCGAAACATCTGGTGCCTTCCGTGGGAACGAAGAAGTACCCATGTCAAACAACACATCACCAAGATGGAATCCGCTTGCAATGGAATAGGACGCATGCCCCCATTCAGGAGGAGGGAGACTACGTCCTGCCTGAAAACGGGCACATCCACACCACCGAGGGCACCAGCGACTCACGCTCGGTGACCCAAGAACAACTCCGTCTCTTTGCCTAAGAGACTAACACCCACTTTTGAACACTGGCAACAGCTATCCAACAACTCGCGGGCCACCCACGCCTCCCAGAGGGGGGCTCAGCGACCATCCCCGACCATCAGGAGCTCCGTCCCCCGCTACGCTCGGCCGTGGTCACCGACCACGGCAGAGAGGGTGCCAACCCGGAGCGACGGTTCACCATGCCGAACTTCGTCCCGATGCGATCCCTTACCCGAACTTCACTCCAGGATGAGGCAGATTGAAGGGCCGAATGGACCAGGGACGAGTCGACCACGGCCGCATCCAGGCGACCTCGCTCAATGTGCCGACGGTCACCCAACCATCGAACAGTCGAGGATCGGCGGGGTCGAAGCGAGAGCCCCCGTTAGAGGAGGCATAGAGATCAGGAAGACTTCCATGGAAGGAGGAGCATTTGGCGACTGACGCCTATCCCCAGTCGGGATGGCCGTCGAGCAGACTCTCCCTGAACCCACATCAACCTACCGGGGCAACCCGGCCCTCGCGTCGAGGTACCGCAGGCCAAAGAGACCTGGGAGGGCCCAGGGACGACTGTTGCCCGTTAGCGAGGAGCATCATCGATGCACGGGTTCCATGCAGGTTCAAGGTGCCAACCTTAGGGAAATACGACGGTACAGGGGATCCAAAAAGATCACGTGATGGACTACGAAGGAACCATGGCGTTCCTGTAGTGCCCTGTGAAGCTAGTGCACATGTACAAGAGGGGGTGTGAATAATGTTGAATATTGGACTCCCCGGATTTGGTTTTGGATGATAAACAAACATAAATAATTCATGACCTAACAATTTGTGAGCGCAGTATTGGATATCGTCGCCAAATTCACGAGAACAATCAAAGCGACATCTCAAGACTTCTCAAAGCTCGTATTCATCGCCTAAAGCTTCGTTGAAGCTTTTGGACCGTTTTGGACGTCATGAGGAATTGATCGAAGCTCTCGAAGACCGTTCCTTAAGGTTTTATTCATAGTCTTTTAGCTTCGATCTATAGAATGTTAAGCCTTGAGTATATCTTACGATTCTATCTTCATAACGCGCATATCGTAGCTCTAGGATCTTAGTACAAGTCCATTCTAACTTCCTCAAAGCATCGCGCTTCGATTCGGACTTGTTCGTGCAAGTTAGTTGGTTCAAGAAGAAGAACTGACCGACTAGATGGTGATCTAGTCGGTCAGCAAAGCTTCTTGGACCGACTAGTTTGAGTTAATCTTTTCTTGCTCAGTACTGTTTACAGTTAGTCGGTCTACGTTGACTCACCGACCGACTAGTTTGTGAACTAGTCAGTCAGTGATGCTTCTTTGACCGACTAGTTGTGCTTTACTGTTCATGCTAATTTTCTCTTGAGCTACTGTTTATCGTTAGTCGGTCTAAGAACGTTTGGTGACCGACTAGTTGATAATCTAGTCGGTCAACATTTGTTCTTGGACCGACTAAATCAATTTGTATTCAGACTATTTGTTTTTGACTCTTAGTCGGTCGAAGTTCACTGACCGACAGACTAGTTGTGAAACTAGTCGGTCAGAAAGTCTTCTTGGACCGACTAGATTTCTAGGTCTGAAATTCGATTTCTTCACTTAGTCGGTCCATGTTGTTTGTCTGACCGACTAGTTGATAAACTAGTCGGTCAATGGTTGTTCTTTGACCGACTAGTTGCTTCAGATTTCTAACCGTTGGGATTTGACCTAGCTTGTTTTTATGGGACCCTATAAATACGAACCTTGGTCATTTCTCTCTAGGTTAGAGCTGCCATTAAGAGATTCATTGAGATTGAAAGAGATAGACTTTCTCACTCATTTCCAAAGCTCTCTTCCTCACAAGAAATCCATTCTCTCACTTTCTAGATCTAGAATCCATCTTGAGAGAAGTTTGTTCTTGGTGAGCCCTTCAAGCTCTAGCTTGATTCAAGTCTCCAAATCACTCCTAGGCACCCATTGCTGGTCATTTCCTTGGTGCTAGGTCTTGGTGACTTCATCTTCCTCAAATCCCTCCTTGCACCTATTTGGTAAGAAAACTCAAGGTATAGGATTTTGTGGTAAGATTGTTTATTTCATTATAAACTTGTTTATATTGCTTGTTGATTCTCTCGGTTGTGAGAGAAGGTTGTGATCCCGGGTTGTGGGATTCACTTTTGCCATTGCATGTATGATTTGATCTTGTGAAGATTTTTCACAAGATATCATAGTGGAAATCTTGGGTTAGGGTTTCTAACTCAAGTCTCCGGAGGGGATCCGGGTGGTTGGGACGTAGGATCACCGGGAACAAGTCGGAGAGACTTGGGTGGATCCGAACCCAGTAACATCTTTTGTTAGCATTGTTAATTTTGTTGGTGTCATTCAATTTAAGCTTCGGCAAATTGATTTGGTAGTTGTTTGCACTATAATTAGGAATTATACTCCTTGTTATTTTTAAAGTACTATTCACCCCCCCTCTAGTACTTGTGCAGTAGCTTGTAGGGCATTACATTTGGTATCAGAGCCAGATACTTAGCTATGTCCGCCAACGACAACAAGACCGTGCGTCCACCTTCCGACTATGGCACCTTCAGGAACCGTGAAGGAGCATCTTCGGTGATGGAAGGACATTCCTCGACGAGGCCTCCATTCTTCAACGGTACCAACTACGGGTACTGGAAATGCCGGATGGAAACTTTCCTCCGGAGTGCATCTCTATGGAGGACCACGATGAAGGAATACGTCGAGCCCGAAGAAGAAGACTTTGAGAAATGGACAACCGCAGAGGTCGCCGCGGAGGTAAGCAATGCCAAGGCAATGAACGCCTTGCAATGCGCATTGGAGCCTGAGGACTTCAATAAGATATGCACATGTAAGAGTGCATATCAAATTTGGAACTCCCTCCTCATACTACATGAAGGGACAAGTAGGGTAAGAGACTCTAAACTCGTAGTTGTTAACAAAGATTACGAAATGTTTCATATGCAACAGGGCGAGAAGATGAATGAGTATTACGCTCGCTTCGTCGACATCATAAACGAGTTAGAGGCTCTCGGCAAATCCTACACCCAAAAGGAGAAGTGCTCAAAGCTTATCGAAGGACTTCCTTCTTCTTGGGAGAAACGTACCTTCGCCATCGAGGAAGGTAATGACATGAATAAGTATACCGTAGTTCAATTGATGGGTACTTTAATGTCATACGAGGTACGCAAAGATAGCAAGGTGAAGTTACAAGAAAATATGAAGTCCTGTTTCAACCAAGACGTGCCTAAGAAAAAGGCGATTGCATTCAAGGCGGCTTCATCCACCTCTACCGATGATGAGGACTCAGAAGAAGAAATGGACATGGAATCCATCGCACTCATGGCAAAGAAATTCAATCGCTTCTTCCGAAAGGGTCACTTCAAACAAAAATCTAAATTTACTTCTACTAACGCCTCTCCACCTTTGTGCTTTAAATGCAATAAGCCAGGACACATCAAAGCGGATTGTCCTCAAAACAAGCAAAAGGAGAAGTGGAAGGCGCCGAAGTTCGACAAGTCCAAGAAGTACAAAAAGGGATACAAAAAGGGACTTGTCGGAGCAACATTCACCGACTCCGAGGATTCCTCAAGCGGAGAGTCGGACGATGAGAAAGTGGAGCAAGCGCACATGTGCTTCATGGCAAGAGAGGAGAGTGATCAAGAATCTTTCTCCTCCGATGATAGCGACAACGAAGGCGATGAGGTAACTATGGATGATCTTAGGGATGCTAACTCTCAATTATGGTCTAAATACACTAAATTAGTAAATAGATATACTAAAGTAAAAGATGACCTAGCTAGCATTCAAACCTCGCCTAAGACTATCATCACCAACAACGACACCGTTGTTGAAGAGTTAAGAAATGAGATTGTTAATCTCAAATCTAAACTTGAACATGTTAGCATTGAAGATCCGGAAGAACATAGGATAGCGGATTTGACTTCTCAAAACTCGACTTTGAGTATTGAGAATGAGAATCTTAAATCTCGTGTTTATGTGCTCACATCGCAAGTATCTAATTTGGATACTTCTATGCGTTCTCTCAAATAGAAATATGAGAACACATTAGGCCGAATTAATAAATTCAATAAGGGTAAGGACCATTTGGATAAAATCCTAAGTGACTTACTTCCGGCCAATCACCACATTGGTTTGGGGTATACGATGGGATGTCCATCCAAATCGGCCACTACTTTTGTTAGGCCAACTTCCGGTGACTCTACGAGTGGTAGCAAACACTCTATTGGTAGTTCTTCCACCAATGGTGCTTCCACCTCGTCCACACCCTCTTTCGGAAAGAAACCCACTTTGGGTGGACCTCCAAAGAAGGGGCATGCTTATATGTACATCAATACCATGCCACGTAGGAACACACGTCCTACTCCACCGGCTCACACATATGATGATTTTTATGCCACACATGCATATGTTCACCCACCTCATCATATGAATAATTCTCGTCGTGCACCATTCCATCATGTTCCTTATGCCTATCCACGACATGCATCACGTAGAAATCAACGTCGCATGCATGCACCCAATAGGATGAGGGCTCCCAAGATTTTCACTATTTGGAGCCCAAAGGACACAAGCATGGATGAAAAACAAGTGTATATGAATGCTTATTTTTCGGATGTTGTGCATAGTAGAAATTATGTGGGGAAGTCTAAGTCCAATTGGACTTGGCTTCCAAAGGTCTAATCTTCAAGGACCCAATGACCTTGGGTACCATGATATGAAACTTTCTATCTTTAGGTACTCAAGGAAAAGAAAAAGAAAAGGAGCAACAAATTTAAATTTAGCTCCAAGGGGAATTGGATACTCGATAGCGGGTGTTCAAAACACATGACGGGCGATGCTCAATTGCTTTCCGGAGTGGTGCCCATTGCTAATGGGAACCGGGTAGTCTTTGGAGGCAACGAGAGCGGAACCATCGTCGGTGTTGGTAAAGTGGGTAACCCATCTAAACCCTTAATTAGTGATGTTTATCTAGTTAATGGTTTAAATCATAATCTTATTTCAATAAGCCAACTTTGTGACAAAGGTTACAAAGTTAGCTTTGCGAAAGGATTATGTCATATTTCAAATGATAATAATAAGTTATTATTTTCCGGCACACGCCATAAAGATATTTATATTTTGGATCTTCCTAGGTCATATGAACAATGTCTCGTTGCCAACACAAGTGAACAACACTTATGGCATCGACGCTTTGGACATGTGAACTTTGGAACTCTTTATAAGCTTTCAAAATTAAATTCCATTAAAGGTTTTTCGAAGCTCGTTTTTGAAAAGAAAAGTTTTTGTGATTCTTGTCAACGTGGCAAGCTTCCTAAATCTTCATTCAAACCTTAGAAAAGCATTTCTACTAAACGGCCACTAGAGCTATTACATCTAGATTTATTTGGGCCAACTAGAGTTGCTTCCTTAGGAAATGCAAGATATGGACTTGTCATCGTCGATGATTATTCTAGATTTACATGGGTATTTTTCTTATGTAATAAAAATGAAGCTTTTGAAAACTTACAATATTTGTGAAGAAAGTACAAAATCTCATCGGAACCACCATTGTCACTATTCGTAGTGATCATGGGGGTGAATTTGAGAATGAGTCTTTCTCAAATTTTTGTGATGATCTTGGAATTACTCACACGTTTTCTTTCCCTCGCGCACCTCCTCAAAATGGTGTTGTTGAGAGGAAGAATAGAACGCTTGTGGAGTGTGCTCGCACTATGCTCGAAGATAGTCAACTTGGTTATCAATTTTGGGCGGAAGCGGTACACACCGCTTGTTATGTGTTTAATAGAATACTTTTGAGGCCCGGCACCAAACAAACTTGCTATGAATTGTTGTTTGGTAGATTGCCTCAAGTTAAACATTTTCGTGTTTTCGGCGCAAAATGTTTTATTCAAAACACATATGATAATTTGGACAAGTTTGATCCGAGATAGGATGAGGGGATATTTGTTGGGTATTCCTCACGTAGCAAAGCCTACCTGATATACAACAAAAGATCCTCTACGATTGAGGAATCATTACATGTCTCTTTTAATGAGAATTTTACTACTTCTAGAATTTCAAATGATGATGATTCTATGGATGTTTTATGTGATTCGTTTGAAAATTCTAAGTCTATTGATTCAATTGATTCTATTGATACTAACCCGACTAATGAAGTTGTTGAGAATGTGCCTAGTAATCAAGGTATTCCCAAGCGGCTTCATATCGTTCGCGACCATCCCCATGATCAAGTCATTGGCAATATTCATGATAGAGTCAAGACGAGATCGCAAGTCCACCACTTCGCCAATTGTGTCTTTGCCTCATCGATAGAGCCAAAGAATATAGTTGAAGCGTGCGAAGATAGTGCTTGGATCCTTGCCATGGAGGAGTAACTCATTCAATTCGAAAGGAATGAGGTATGGGAGCTTGTTCCTTTGCCATCAAAGAACCACACCGTCATAGGGACAAAGTGGATCTTCAAGAACAAAACCGACGAAAACCAAGTCGTCGTTCGGAACAAAGCTCGGTTAGTAGCTCAAGGCTATCGACAAGAGGAAGGTATCGATTTCGAAGAATCCTTCGCTCCGGTAGCTAGATTAGAATCAATTAGACTATTATTGTCTTTTGCATGCCATAAAAATTTTAAATTATTTCAAATGGATGTTAAAAGTGCATTTCTTAACGGAGATGTCGTTGAGGAAGTTTACGTTTCTCAACCTCCGGGCTTCATAAATGAAAATTTCCAAATCATGTTTTTAAACTAAAGAAAGCTCTTTATGGTTTGAGACAAGCTCCTCGAGCTTGGTATGATCGCCTAAAGAATTTTCTTTTGGATTTGAATTTTAAAATGGGCGAAGCCGATTCTACACTTTTTGTTAAGCATGCGAATAATGATATTTTATTAGTTCAAATTTATGTTGATGATATCATTTTCGGTGCTACTAACTTCACTCTTTGCGAAGAGTTTTCTAATGTTATGAAGGAACAATTTGAGATGAGCCACATGGGCGAACTCAAATATTTCTTAGGTCTCCAAATTCGCCAATTGAACGATGCAATCTTCATCCACCAAACGAAATACACGGTGGAGTTGCTAAAGCGATTTGGAATGGAGAATGCCTCCGGGAAAAAGACTCCTATGAGCACTACAACGCATCTTGATAAAGATACGGGCGAAAAAGATGTAGACATTCGTCTATATCGAGGTATGATAGGTAGTCTACTTTATCTTACCGCAAGTAGGCCCGATATTATGTTTGCCGTTTGTATTTGTGCTCGTTATCAGTCTCAACCTAATGATTCTCACTTAGTAGCGGTTAAACGTATTTTTCGCTATCTAAGTTACACTTTAGATTTTGGATTACTTTATCCGAAATCTAGCACATATGAGTTAGTCTCATATAGTGACGCTGATTATGCGGGATGCAAATCCGACAGGAAGAGTACTAGTGGCACTTGCCATTTTCTAGGAAATTCCCTTGTCTCTTGGTTTTCCAAGAAGCAAAATTCGGTATCACTTTCAACCACCGAGGCGGAATACATTGCCGCCGGTGCCACTTGTGCCCAGGTTCTTTGGATGAGACACACACTAAAGGATTTTGGTATTCGTTGTGATACTAGCCCTATCATGGTGGATAACCAAAGTGCTATTTGTCTTTCAAAGAATCCGGTGCACCATTCCCGATCTAAACACATAGATGTCCGACACCATTTTTAGATGATCATGTTGCTAAAAAGGACATCATATTAGTGTACGTTGAAACCCAAAAGCAAATCGCCGATATTTTCACGAAACCCCTAAAGGAGGACTCCTTTGTGCGGTTGCGTCGAGAATTGGGGATTATGGGTGAATCCGAGATATAGAATTCATGTTTCATTCAATTATCTTGCATGCTATTATATTTCGCGATATTTCGTTCATGCTAGATTTATTGAATTTTTGGGGATTTTATGTGATATGTATGAATTTTTGCTCGAATTCTTATTTGAATATCGTATTTGAGATTTCGATGTTTTATGGGGGTAGTTTAGATGACTTTTGAGAGGGTTAAGATGTTTCGTCCAAGTGTTTTATGGAGAGAACTTATTTATCAACTTTTGGACTCTTCTAGTCGGTTTTAGTTCATCAGCCAACCGACTAGATGCTCATCTAGTCGGTCAGCTAGTGAACTCAGACCGACTAGTTCAAGCTTTAACTTTCCCTTGTCATTGAATTCTTTTAGTCGGTCACAGTTCACTTACCGACCGACTAGATGGAAAACTAGTCGGTCAGGTATTGAACTGTGACCGACTAACTCTAGCCCTAGAATTTTCGTTTTGCCTCTGTTTCGACTTAGTCGGTTTAAGCTCATTGACCGACCGACTAGATCGTAATCTAGTCAGTCAGTGCTTGAACTATGACCGACTAAGTGCTCTAGGGCAATCACGTCTTTTCGCATTCTCGACCGACTTAATCTCATTCTATCTGATTGATTTTCTTTTTAGTCGGTCTATTTCGTTTCTCCAGCTCGAAAAACCCCCTAGCCCCGATCGTGACCCCTCGTCTTCCCGTCGTTCTTCGGCCATTTTTCCGGTCAACTCCGCCGCCAGTCGCCGTCGATCACTCCCCTAGGTATCTCCCTCCTTCCTAGATCTCGTTTTCATCTCTAGGGTTTGTCCTAGGGCTTGAATCCTCCTCTAGGGTTTCGAAATTTCTCTTAGGGCTTTGAGCTTAGGTTGTTTGATTCTAGGGTTTGAGCTTAAGTTGTTTGATCTTATCCCGTCGCTTGATTGAACTCGTTGTGTCGCGATCATGGCACGAACGAGAATCCCGATTACCTCTTCTGGGGCATCCCCCATGACCATAGAGGCCGCGACCGCTTCGACCGCTCCTAAGCGTAGGGCCAAGACCACTCGCCCCCCCTCTTCGTCTTCAACACCGTTGAAGAGGAAGAGGACATCCAAGCCTAAACCTACCGGCCAATCTTCCAAGCCCAAAGCCAAGCCTAAAAAGTTCCGTGCACCTACCCCTCCCGGTGAGCGTTCAGATAGTGACTCCGAGGATGATTCCGAGGAAGAGTACACTCCTGAGCATCCCGAGAAGGCACCTACTCCATCCCCTCCTCCATCTCCTCCTAAGACCCGTAAGGCTAAGGGTAAAGGTCCGATGCCAGTCGGCGGTGTAGATATATCGTTGTGTCGCGACGACCCTCAGTGTCTAGCGGCTTACAACCGTATAGAGCACTGCCCACTGCTGTTGGAGCATTACGTTCAGTTTTCTGATTTTCTTGGCCTTACGGATCTTTTGTCTTATAGTGGCCTTTTGGACTACCTTAGATTTGACCCTAAGGCGAACCCTCGACCCTATCCTCGCCTGGTCAAGCTCTTCTATACCAATCGTGTCCGGGGTCAGTACGATGAGTCTCACTCCATCGAGACTTCTGTTTTGGGGACTCCGATAGTCCTCAAGGCAGAGATCTTGGAGGAGTTGATAGGTTGCTCGTCGTGTGGCCTCCTCCCGTCTGACATCTCTGTAGACGATATCTCCTCCCTCGATCAGCGGACCCTAGCTAAAATCTTCCAGGTTATCCCCCCTGCATTCATAGGCGTCCCTTCCAAATCATTCAAGCTGAATGCTTGGGTGATTAACCTGATCTTGAAATCCTGCCTTCTGCCAAAGTATGGATCTTCCTCTCTTCCGTCTCAGCCGTTTCTGAAATTGATATACGCTCTTTTTATGGGTAGCGAGATTAATTGGGCTCGCATTATACTCGACAAGATGGACTCTTTCGAGTGTATTCGCAAGACCACTAAATCTGCGCACATCCCATATCCTTGTCTCCTGACCTTGGTTTTCCGTCGATTTGGTGTTCCTTTGCCTCCGGATGATGAGCGTCCCCTGGGTCCTCCCCTGAATGCGACGGCCGTCAAGAAATCTCTTGCGGCACTCCGTCACGTGCAGCGGTCGACTCCTTCTGCATCCCAGGCCACACCTTCAGCTGCTGCAGCCCCTCCTCCTACCACCACACTTGATGATGTCGTTCAGCTACTTCGTCGTCACGAGTCGCGTTTGGCTCGTACCGAGGAGGTAGTTTGCCGTATGGCTAGTTTGATGGGCGTTCAGCTTCCTCCTTCCGTTTCTGAGAATGAGGAGATGGACGATGAGGATATTGATGAGCTTGTCACCTCCTTAGCTCGTGGCGCTGAGGCCACTGCTGCTGCTGCTGCTGCTACCACATCTGCTCCTGGAGCTGGCACCTCTTTCGATGCTCCAGAGACTTTTGCACCAGTGGATCAGACTTCTGATGCTGCTGCTGCTCCTGCTGTCGACCGTGCTCCTGTTTTGTCTGCTGGTGTTCCTGTGGATACCCCAGCCGTTGAGCCCGTCGTCGATGTTTCCACCCCTTCCCCGACGATCCCTTCAGTTCACACGCCTCTCCTCGCAGCAGAGCCTGAGTCCACTCCCTCGACTGGACCCCCGGAGACTGCTGATCCTGCCACTTCCTCGTGATCGTTTGTTTCGAGGCCTCTCCTATGATCTTTGGATGATGCATCTTATTGAGAGTGTTTTGGGTTAGGATGGAGTGTTGGCGTTGTTTTGATGTATTTTGAATTTATGGATGTCGGTGTATTTGCTGTATTTTGGATGTTGATGATGGTGTTTGGATGATTCTGTTGTAGCTTTTTGATGTTTATATAGATGGTATGTTGCACTTGATATGATGTACTCGATGTGTTTTTGGTTGTACTCATGGTGTTCATATATATATATATATATATATATATATATATATATATATATATATATATATATATATATATATATATATATATATATATATATATATATATATATCTATTCTATAAAGCACGAAGAATTTGAATTTTGTCCCAGTAGGACAAGCTGACTAGGATATGACTAGGATAAGTAGTTGGTGACTAGGATTTTGTGTTGATTTGTTAAAACTTTGAGGGTTAATGATTATTTTGTGTTAAAACTTTGGGGGGGAAAACTTTGGAGGGAAATAAACTTTGGGTTGGGTTGCAACCCAAATTTTGAATTTTAAACAAAAAACCAACTTCTGTTTTTTCTGAGTATTCAAAAATCTGCCTCAAAAACATTGGAGGGAAACTCAATTTTTTGGGGGGGAACTCAAAACTCTGCCTAAAAATGTTGGGGAAACTCAAATATTTTGGGGAAACTCAAACTCTGCCTCAAAACTCTGCATCATTGACGCACCCTTCTCAAAATCACTGCCTCAAAGCTGTTCCCTTCTCAAAAACATTTGAACCCGCATCCAACCTGCACCTCTCTCCGTTGCATCTCAACCTCATCTTTTCCCAATCACCTTTGTGGAGAGTTCTAGCTTTGTGAAGAGTTCAACCCTCAACAACCAGCATTGTCAGCATGCAACCATCTGAAATATATAGTGGGTGATAGAGTCAAGTTTTTTAACAGCTTGCATGAAATACTGCAATGTGATGGAACTATGCGTGTATGTTGGATTTGTTAGCGCGCTCAGGATGAATAGTGCAAGATCTGGAATTTGGGAAGATGATGCCTGTAGATGCTAGCGCTGAGAATTGTGTGCGTAATGAGGTACATCTGCATATGTGTGTTCTCTTACTTTCATTACTTTTACTTGCTTAAGTTGAATATTAACGGTTAAGATCTAAGAGAAAAGAAAATTTATGTATATTGCAATGTCTAGAGATCATATATGGGGGGATATATCATATATGTGTACAAAAAGAGATGCACAAGTACATGCTCGAGATCAAGAAGTGGTAACCAGCCAACAAAGTTGTAGTTAGATTACAACTCAAATGCAAGTCAGTATTGTGCTTTCTGCAAATATTTAGAAGTTCCCAGTATGGTGAATGCACATTTCGACTTGAAAATTCAAGCAGATTGCACAACCCATTTTTCTTCTCCCAGTCATTTCAAATCTGCAATGATATTTGGTGGAAATTATTCAGTTGGAGGGAATGTGCCATCTTGACCACAGAGCATGCTTTGTTCATAAGAAGAGATCTTTTAATTTTTCACTATCTAGAGATTTAATGGGATTTAGTTCTTACTAGAATGTGAATCAACTTTTGTGTAAAAGCCTCAAACATGTAAAAGTCTCGAATATATTTTCAGTAAACATTATAATTTTTCATGCTTTTTAATTTCTTTTAGTGAGCTAATAATTGAGAGCATTATATTGGATTTTGAAGGTTCCAGTGAGCAAAATAAGGTTGGTGATTAAGTTGCAAAAAACTCAATTCAATAAACTATACTGCTGGTTTTTTCTACTATCAGGGTGGCTATTTCAGGTGCAAGTTCTTCACTTGTGTGTGGCATGATGTTCTATTGGCAGCTTCATGCAGCCTGTTATTACACAGATCATGGTTTTCGATAACATTACTTGAAAGTTTGGATTTCTCATTATGGTGGCGTTAGGCGGCCAAAAATGAAATATTGACCATTATATTAGATTTACTTAAAACAATGCCTAGGTATTATGGCCAGCTATGCATATGGCTCAATGCGAAGAAAGCTTCAGAAAATAATCGACCATGCTTTGTGATTAGATGTCAATTTGGTATCAACTGTCGCAATGTCAAGAAAGCTTTAGAAAATAATCGACCATGTTTTGTGATTAGATGTCACTTTGGCATCAACACACGCCCTCTCTGGATCAATCTCGCATACCTACCCAATGTAAACATGATCAAGCATCTTAGAACCTCAACGGACAGTTGGAAGATAAGCACACCTATCATTTTTGGCTCATGCAACCAGGAAGCAAGCATGCATCCCCTGGAGAGTGAAGTGCAAATGAAGTGGCTAGATGAAGAGGTAACATGATATGACTTGCAGAGGAGTGGAGGAATAGTTGGAAACAATGCTGCTCTTGGTTTCAATTTGGAGAGTGTTGGAGTGGTTGAAAATCATGTTTATATTCCAGTAGTTATAGAGATTTTGCGTAGGTACAGGTGCGATTGGGGGAGGTAGCTATGCACAATGCCCCTGCCACTAGGGCTCCCTTCTGTTGCATTAGTCAAATAATGCACCCCGTTTACATCTCTAGATATATCACTCATTCGGTTAAAAAGGTAATACTGGGTGGATAACCCAGAAAAGGTTCCTTATCAACAAATGGATGCCAGATAGGTCCTGGCTTTCCAAGCTGCATATCAATTAATGGCACTTCCCAATATTTCGATATACCCTTGCAGATATCAGCATAAACTGATGGATTTTCTACTGATGCTAACATACTACCCATAACATTTTGGTAAGACAAGGGTATTAGAGTAACTTCAGGGTAATGCGTATATAAGTTCTACCCATAACAGTGGCCATACATATTCAAAAATTGTAATGCGTAATATTTATGTTGAGTTGAGGCTAAGTTATGGGTATGAGTTCTTCAGGGTATTAGAGTATTATGTATATGAGTTCTTCAGGATAATTATTCACAAAACAATGAAATTGTTGAATCTTACTTGGCAACTTGGCACATGTTCTAACCAATGCACTACATTTTATCTACAAGTATTTTTGCATTAGAAAAAGGTTGTTTTAATTGTTTTAAGATTGAATTTGTAGGTAATAAAATGCATGTGTTCAGAGTTGATCGAGTTGAAGATGGTTTCAGATGAAGATATCCACTGAAATGTTTAAGAAGTTTACCATTATTAAGAAATTTGCATATCAATGGAGTTCTAGGAGTTGGAGTTTCTGCAATTGGAGTTCTAAGAGTAACCAAGTGAAGGAATAAAATTCTACATTGCCCAAAGCCAGCAAGCCATGTTGACGAGAAAGACAACTCCTAGAAATGTGAAAAGAATGACGCATCCCACCAGCACTATTCCAATCTTTACATAGTTTCAAATTCAGTAAACTCAGGTGTGCGCAACAATATCAGACATGAAAAAAGTAAACAGAAACATAGTTCCAGGGTAATTAACATTAGTAAGGATGTAATTTCTAAGATACCATCCAAATTTTATTGTTGCAATTCTTCATAGAGTAGCAGATATCATTGATATGTGTCTGCAAGTTGGCATTGCTAAGGTCAAGTGTGATTAAAAATAGTCTCACATGGGAAACATAAGATAAAGTGAAAGAACATATGTTGGTCGCTACCTATCAGCTCAAACTTTTAGATTGGATAATGTCACAACCTAGATTATATCTTCACCTGTATGACTCCCCAACGGCCTGACATGTCCTAACAGGCATGTTTACATTGCAACCAAAAGGTATTTGTGACTATATATGCTCAAGGGAAGATTGATAGTTCTATTTTGGGCTACACACCATCACTGCATGTACAAACTATGAAATGAAGTTCAAAATAACCTTTGACTATTCATAATGCAATCGTCAAGTACATAATTTTGCTGTGATGTCTATAAAATTCATTGAAGCTTTTCCTGCTAATATGACGACAGCTATCAATGTGAGGAAGTGCAAGTCAAAGCATGAATCCTTGAGACAAAGTTACAGGTATAATGCAGTTTAATTTCTGTGAGGCCCAACAAAAGCTTCATAGGGATGGTAAAAAGGTGGATGTACCTTTGAGTACTGAATATGATATCAAAACAAGTTATAAAAGAACCTTAACAGATTACATATTACATAATATCTACGAACTCCACTGATAAACATAAGCATTTGAATGTATGTCTTTTTACGATAATCAATATGCACAAAAAGCTCACTTAGTCGAGGCCAATAAATGATCTCCGTAGATGGGTTCTACAGGCCATAAGAGATCTGATACCAAATGGGCCCCCATTATAGCTTTCAATATTAAAATGGAGCTTGACTGTTTTAGTATTCCAAGATATTATATAAATAAACTGTTGCTCACTTAGTCTCAGGTCTAATTTGTTTTCTCGACTTGACTCTTATTGGGTCGTTTTCTAAATTTCATTTTATTTCTATTTTAGTTGGTTGTGGGGGCACAAAGGAGGTATCAAATCTTGATGGGAGAAAATTATAGTCTAAATCAATTGTTTCAGGTATTTAATCAGTTTACATCCCCATTTGATCATTGTTTGAGGTTTATAGTTGTTTCAGGTATTTAATCAATTTACATATTCATTTGATCATTGTTTTAGGTTTAATCAGTTGTGAAATTTACTAATTAAATTAAGAAGAAAAAATCACCACATTTTTTGTTCTTAACCTTTTGTTTTAAACGTATCATCAGTGCATACATGTGCCTACATAGTAGAAATTTTTGGCTCAATGCTGGACCTTGGATGATATATTTCCTATGGGTCCCTACCACCACCGGCAACTGCTGGATCACAACCAAAAACTGGAGGAGGAGCCGCAACACTAAAGCGAAAAATCATAGCCATATAATGACAATAATACTTGAAGCGTGATTATATGTAGAATCAAAATTTTCGTTGTGTATGCATCAGTTGTGTAAAATAGTAAACAAAACGATGTATATTTATTTGAAGAAGTAATAATTTGGTTTTTTCTATGCACCAATGATGCAAGATTTTTTATTGAAAGTATGTTATATGAATATCATAATCTACAATTGCTTTAAGAGAATGATTATGGTAATAGAGAATGATTTCGGGTAACTTAATTAAGAAAGTTGTAATGCTACTGGGAGTAGTTTCGTTGGATGACGTAGATATTGGTTAAGTCAGTGTTGATTATGTTCTCAATCGTGCAGAGAAAGGTAATGTGGTATGTTAATTTTGTAAAACTCATTGTTGAGGTGGAAATCACATATTGTTTTCTTATTTGGTAATGCAGGTGAAATGCTTGATCTTTGAGACTGTACCATGATAGCATTGACTACCCTTCCATGGTAGGCTATGAGATTACAGTGTGTTTTTTAAAGATTATGTTGAAAGACATATTCAGACAAATGCAAGGTTTACCATGAGATTACAATGTGTTTTCACTTAAAATTTCAGTTTGGGGGATTTAAAAGCAGCACCTAAAAATGGCCATTATAAACTTAGTTGTTTGATGTTTTCTTTGCATATGCATTTTGTTGACAGGTTGCAGTGTACATGCATTTTGTTATTTGGATTACAATGGTGTCATGTATGTGCATTTTTTCCTTTCTTTTAATACCGAAATAATCTTCCCATGTATTTGTTTACCCATGTCATTATTTTCCAAAGTACACACCATGCTGGAAGACTATTTGTTATCAAAAGGTTTTACCCTTTTTAGAGTTCAACCTGGAAGTTGGCAAAATCTGGTGGAAATTGTCTGATTATCAGTATCCTTGAAGCTGTAGATAATATGCATCCTATAAGCTGAAGATAACCTTGAAACTGACGATAATGTCTATTTTACATTTGTGTATGTGTATGTGTATCAGGTATGTGTTTGATAGTTTGTGCATTTTCTTGCACGGGAGGTATGTGCACTGGAGGTATGTGCATTTTGCACTGGAATTAATCAAGACATGATATTTCGTGTCATTGAAGCTTGAAGCATGAAGCAACATGGAAACTTGGCTATAACGGTAATTCGTTGTCATTGAAACGACCTGAAGCTTGAAGCAACTTAGATTCTTTGGCTATAGTAGGAATCTTGAAGCTTGAATCAACATGTAGCAACCTGTAAGCTTGAAACAACCAGTACCAACCTGGAAGCTTGGTTATTATGCGAATTTGTTCTTGGATACTTGGCTATAATGGGAAGCTTGAAGCAGCTTGGATACTTGGTGACATTGAAGCTTGACCCAATATGTTGAAGAATTTTTCATGTTTGATATTGGGAATTTTGTAAGAATCTATTGTATATGTTGAACAATTTATTAATAGTCTGTTTAAGAATCTATTGAACAATTCTATAGAATAATTAGTTTGGAATCTATACATATTCTATTTGGATTGTGTATTTTTTCAACAAGCAGATCTTAGAACAGATATATGAAACTACAGCTTGACATATATACATCGTGATACAAGTAATTAGAATCACTTGGCAGCAACACAACCTGTGTATTCATTTAGAACTGGCACCGCAACCAGAAAAAAATTTATATTGCATCCAGTAGATAATTTATATATCACATCTATAAAAATTTGTACTTCAATTTACACATTTTCTTTTTCTCCAGTAATAAAATAGTCCATTATACAAGAAATCACAAGTTTGAGATTCTGGTTTGTACATGTTCAGATTCATACTAATTTGACATTTCCAACTTCCATCTTGCTTTCCACACAAACATTGCTTTCAAAAAAAACTAAAACTTATGATAAATTTCCAGCTTGCTTTCCACAGATACATTACTTCCATAAAAACTAAAACTCCTGATATATTTCTAGCATTGCTTCCAGCTTCCAGCTTCTATATAAACATTGCTATCAGAGTGCTTCCAGCTTCCATACACAGCAGCGTGCAATGTATCACTCCTAACATTTGCTTTGTATCACTCCCACACAAAATCTTCCATGCACAGCGAGCTTGCAATGTTTTCACGAGAGATTTCAAGCAGCAAAGCATGCTAAATAACAATTATTGTGCTTTAATTCTTACAATTCGTTTAACTTAGGGAATTGAAGATTTCGAGGCAGAAATAATTTAAATGAACCATGCCCTTAAGGGATGTGTTAAATTTGGAGGGACGTGTTAATTCTAGAGAGAACTAAATTTTAATGAAAATCAAAAATTTTTGTGGAAAAATAAGTTCTATAGGGGAAATAAATTTTGGAGAAGTAAAATTATTGAGGGGAACCAAATATTAATTATTGCATCATTTAAAATTAGGTGATTTAAGATTTTGAGGGATAAATATTTTAAATGAACTGTGCCCTTAGGGCACGGGTTATGACTATCTATATTACATTTGATGACTGTTTTTGAATTCTAGGGCTGACTAGGACAAGCTGACTAGGACAAAAGGGTTGATAGAAGAGCAACTGAGATTTAATCATGAGGAGTGAATGGTTGAGATGCGATTTTATGGAAAATTTTGGAGGGAAAAACATTTCTCGGGAAATGAAAGTTTCTGGGGAAATGAAAATTTTTGGGGAATGAAAGTTTCTGGGAAATAGCAGAGTGCACACAATTAATGCATTTGGGAAAAAAACTTAACTTGCACTTAATGCTGCAGATCAAATGATCCCTTCCTCAATGCGGGGCCCACCGTCTCTTTGACGGATGGGGCAACAAGATGAGAATAATTTCCCGTGCCGAAGGCGCCAGCTAAATTTTTTACACTAATTTGTTGTTTCGCACCGAATTTGTTGTTCTACACTGAATTTGTTGTTTTGCACCAAAGGAGCCAGTGCTGAATTTGTTGTTCTATGCCGAATTTGTTGTTCTGCGCCGAAGGCTCCCGCACCGAATTTGTTGTTCAGTGTCGAAGGTGCCTGCACCAAAATTTGTTGTTCTGCACCGAAAGCGCCCGTGCTGCTAAATATTTTTACGCTAATTTGTTGTTCTGCGCAATTTGGCTGTGGAAATAATTTTTGGGAAACAAAGATTTTGCGGGGGGAAATCATAAATTTACCGTGCCCGCGGGCACGGGTTATGACTAGTATATATATATACATCGATGTTCTTTTTGTTTTACTTCGTCGTGCACATTTAATATTCATTCAATGCCTATGTTATGTGAATTCGTCGCTCGACGCTTGAACACTTGGTTAAATAGATTATATTTCTATGATTGTATAGAATTGTTTTCCATGCACAAATTTAACCAAGAATATTGAATATTGGAGGGTATATTCCGTTATTCAATACATGAATTAATATTTGGTATTTTTGATGATTTTAATTTTCTTTTTTTTTTTGATAATGGGCAATTTGGCACACCTTGATTTGATTTCATCACTTTTCCCTTGGTGTCAATTAGGTCCATCGTCATTATCTACGACTCCCGATGTTGGATTTTCCTTTTCCTAGTTGTTGTCGTTGTATGCCCCCCATTTTTGGGATAATGCCAAAGGGGGAGAGATAATGATAATAAATAGGGCAAATGAAAATTTAACTCAATTTCCAAGAATCTAATTTGAT
Source organism: Scilla litardierei (assembly GCA_030789695.1). Classification (NCBI taxonomy): domain Eukaryota; kingdom Viridiplantae; phylum Streptophyta; class Magnoliopsida; order Asparagales; family Asparagaceae; genus Scilla; species Scilla litardierei. The sequence goes on along the minus strand of CM061142.1, from coordinate 333,786,715 downwards.
GTGTTAGATTCAAGGGGAGTTAAGATATATATAAGGATTTTCAAAATCCGATATTTCAAAAATCGATTCTCGTTATTTATCTTACTCGTCTGATTGATGCAATTTCTATATATTCATTTTGGAATTAACGTGTCATCAATGCAGGGGGAGTAAGTATTTTACATTTGAATCATTATTTTTGATTATTATTTATGTTGGTTTGTCATCACCAAAAAGGGGGAGAATGTTGAATATTGGACTCCCCGGATTTGGTTTTGGATGATGAACAAACATAAATAATTCATGACCTAACAATTTGTGAGCGCAGTATTGGAGATCGTCGCCAAATTCACGAGAACAATCAAAGCGACATCTCAAGACTTCTCAAAGCTCGTATTCATCGCCTAAAGCTTCGTTGAAGCTTTTGGACCGTTTTGGAAGTCATGAGGAATTGATCGAAGCTCTCGAAGACCGTTCCTTAAGGTTTTATTCATTGTCTTTTAGCTTCGATCTATAGAATGTTAATCCTTGAGTATATCTTACGATTCTATCTTCATAACGCTCATATCGTAGCTCTAGGATCTTAGTACAAGTCCATTCTAACTTCCTCGAAGCATCGCGCTTCGATTCGGACTTGTTCGTGCAAGTTAGTTGGTTCAAGAAGAAGAACTGACCGACTAGATGGTGATCTAGTCGGTCAGCAAAGCTTCTTGGACCGACTAGTTTGAGTTAATCTTTTCTTGCTCAGTACTGTTTACAGTTAGTCGGTCTACGTTGACTCACCGACCGACTAGTTTGTGAACTAGTCGGTCAGTGATGCTTCTTTGACCGACTAGTTGTGCTTTACTGTTCATGCTAATTTTCTCTTGAGCTACTGTTTATCGTTAGTCGGTCTAAGAACGTTTGGTGACCGACTAGTTGATAATCTAGTCGGTCAACATTTTTTCTTGGACCGACTAAATCAATTTGTATTCAGACTATTTGTTTTTGACTATTAGTCGGTCGAAGTTCACTGACCGACCGACTAGTTGTGAAACTAGTCGGTCAGAAAGTCTTCTTGGACCGACTAGATTTCTAGGTCTGAAATTCGATTTCTTCACTTAGTCGGTCCATGTTGTTTGTCTGACCGACTAGTTGATGAACTAGTCGGTCAGTGGTTGTTCTTTGACCGACTAGTTGCTTCAGATTTCTAACCGTTGGGATTTGACCTAGCTTGTTTTTATGGGACCCTATAAATACGAACCTTGGTCATTTCTCTCTAGGTTAGAGCTGCCATTAAGAGATTCATTGAGATTGAAAGAGATAGACTTTCTCACTCATTTCCAAAGCTCTCTTCCTCACAAGAAATCCATTCTCTCACTTTCTAGATCTAGAATCCATCTTGAGAGAAGTTTGTTCTTGGTGAGCCCTTCAAGCTCTAGCTTGATTCAAGTCTCCAAATCACTCCTAGGCACCCATTGCTGGTCATTTCCTTGGTGCTAGGTCTTGGTGACTTCATCTTCCTCAAATCCCTCCTTGCACCTATTTGGTAAGAAAACTCAAGGTATAGGATTTTGTGGTAAGATTGTTTATTTCATTATAAACTTGTTTATATTGCTTGTTGATTCTCTCGGTTGTGAGAGAAGGTTGTGATCCCGGGTTGTGGGATTCACTTTTGCCATTGCATGTATGATTTGATCTTGTGAAGGGGTTTCACAAGATATCATAGTGGAAATCTTGGGTTAGGGTTTCTAACTCAAGTATCCGGAGGGGATCCGGGTGGTTGGGACGTAGGATCACCGGGAACATGTCGGAGAGACTTGGGTGGATCCGAACCCAGTAACATCTTTTGTTAGCATTGTTAATTTTGTTGGTGTCATTCAATTTAAGCTTCCGCAAATTGATTTGGTAGTTGTTTGCACTATAATTAGGAATTATACTCCTTGTTATTTTTAAAGTATTATTCACCCCCCTTTAGTACTTGTGCAGTAGTTTGTAGGGCATTACAAATAATACTTTAAAATAATCAAGATAGTTATTCCTAATTATTGTGCAAGAAACAAACGACAATGCGGAATAATTTACAACAACAAGAATAAGACAATCGCAAACAAAACATGTAACGGGTTCGGATCCACCCAAGTCTCCACGACTTGTTCCCGGTGATCCTACGTCCCAACCACCCGGATCCCCTCCGGATACTTGAGTTAGAAACCACTAACCCAAGATTTTGCACTATGAAATTCTTGTGAAAAACCTTCATAAGGCCAAATCCTACACAAAGTAAATGTGACTCCCACAACCCGGGATCACATACTCTCTCACAACCGAGAGACAATCTTAAATATCAAATACGATGAAATAAAGAAACACTTACCACAAAATCCTATGCCTTGAGTATACTTACCAAATTAGGGCAAAGATGGATTTTGAGGAAGAAGATGTCACCAAACCCTAGCTCCAAGAAGTTTACCAGCAATGGAAGCCTAGGGTGGAGTTGATGGCCTTGATTCAAGCTCCTTGGCTTGGAAGGCTCACAATCAATGAATCTCTCTTTGGAAATAAGAGTGAGAGAGAGATTCTAGTGATGAGAGAAAGCTTTAGAATGGAGTTTATTTGCTTCTCTTTGATTCTCAAAAATCTCTAATAATCATCCTTGAATACTAGGAAAGAACCCCTCCAAGTATATATAGGATAGAGGAAAGAGAGAGGCAAAAACATTTCAATTAAAGCTCCAACGGCTCTATTCTGAAGCAGACTAGTCGGTCAAAGAAAGATCACTGACCGACTAGTTCATCAACTAGACGGTCGGTGATTCAACATGAACCGACTAACAGCTCGACAGCCAAAAGAGAAAGTTCCAAGCAATATGAACTAGTCGAAATAGAATGGCTGACTTCAAGTTGAATTAGTCGGTCTAAGAACAAATGCTGACCGACTAGTTCCTCAACTAGTCGGTCGACAAATGTGCTTTGACCGACTAACGATAAACAGTAACTTAGGCTGTACAGGGAAAGCTCAACTAGTCGGTCTAAGAAGGATTCCTAACCGACTAGATCGTCATCTAGTCGGTCGGTGACTCTTCTTTGACCGACTAATTGATCAACAGTGCCAGGCTGAAAATGAGCAAGGCATTCTAGTCGGTTCAAGAGGAATTGCCGACCGACTAGATCGTCATCTAGTCGGTTGGTTCTTCTACTTGAACCAACTAACATGCATTAGAAGCCGAGGGAAGAAGCGATAGTCTACGGGAAAGTTTCTAATGGCTTATATGATAATCCTAGCTCTAAGATATGAGCAAAATGAAGATAATAATGTAAGTCCTACTCAAGGCTTAACATTCTAATCTATGAAGCTAGAAGACAATAAATAATACATGACGAACTGTCTTCAAAGCTTCAATCTTCACTCTTGACTTCAATAAAACTCCTTGAGCTTCAACGAAGCATCAGGCACACGATCACGCGTATTGAGAAGTCTTGAGACGTCGCTTTTGATATACGTATTCTTTTGGCAACAATCTCCATAACTGCGCTCACAAATAGTTAGTACACGATATTTATGTTTGCTCATCATCCAAAACCAAATCCGGGGAATCAATACTCAACATTCTCCCCCTTTTTGGTGATGACAAACCAACATACATAATAATCAATAATAATGATTCAAATGAATTTTACTTACACCCCCTGCATTGATGACACGTTAGTTCCGTTTTAAACAATAATCATACGCATCAAGAAGGCGAGGGAAATATAAAATCTGAATCATATTATTGCTATTTAGGATCTAAATCCATTTTATATCTTAACTCCTCCTGAATCTAACATATCAAATTAGAATCACGGTAAATTGCTTTGAATTATCAATTATCACATTGTCATTATTAATTCTCTCCCCCTTTGGCATTAGCAAAAGAGCGGGAGGAGAACAACGACAAGATTTCAATGGCTAAGAAATTAAAGCATGAGAGTCTAAGAATACGACCACGGTCCAAATGACACCAAAGTAGAATACCAAATGTAAAACACTGAAGAAAATCAAAGCATGCCAACTTGACCATAGTCGAAAATCAAAAAACGAAACCATCAAGCCATAGGAGAAAATCGAAATACGAAATCATCAAACCATAGGAAAAAATAGAAAAACGAAATCATCAAGCCATAGGCGAAAATCGAAATACGAAATCATCAAAACATAGTCGAAAATCGAAAGCCGAAATCATCAAGCCATAGGCGAAAATCGAAATACGAAATCATCAAAACTCAAATCAATTTCACTTATTGAGTTTTGGAACATACTCTCCAATATCAACATTTATACCGAATCGAGAGCATGGAAAACAATTCTATGATTTCATGAAATCAAATCTATTTAATCCAATAAAATCGTCGAACGACGAAATCAACATCAGAGACAAAAATCCAATGTGAATACCAAATGTAGCAAATTGATACCAAAAGTAACATGCAAAAGTGTTATGCCAAAAATAGATAGAACATCATAAAACTATGGCATACACAATTCTAGCATACTAATTTAAACAAAATGATACCAATGTAGATATTCTAACAATGCATGCATTCAACCTACATGGATACCAAATGTATATTAAATGTAAGAATATACTTACACCATTATGCTCCCCTTACTTTGGTGCATCGCTTAAGCACCATCAACTCCATTTGAATGAAAAACTTTGCAAATCAATGAGTTGGTAGGGTTGGTATCCCATGATGGATTGAACCTAGAAGAACATATCATTTTGGTATCCAAAAATCTTTTTGGATCTTATGTGTTAGGCAATAAATTTAGCGAACTAAATTCAAATTAAATGTAACCCATATCCTAACTAAATTCAAATTCAATATGAATTTAGGTTTCAAATTAACATGCACATCCACGATCAATATGCAAATAAAAAATAAACCAATTCTTACCACAATTGCGTTGGTACCCATAAAATGAAATTAAACCTATGGTACCAAGCAATGAAAGGTCAAAGGAAACTAACCCATCGGAAACCAAGTCCACGAGGACCGTGATTTCCCAACATAATCATCATTCAAAATAATATCGTTTATATACGATTGCACATACATATCCTTAGCATGCATGCTTGTGTTCTTCGGACCCCAAATGGTGTATGTCTTGGGAGTCCTAATCCTATTGGGAACATGCATACGTTGTTGATTTCTATGTGATGCATGTCGTGGGTAAGCATATGGCATATGATGCAATGTTGCATGATGATACTTATTCATATGAGAATGTGAATGAATATATGCATGTGGTGGAACACGTGCATGAGTGTGTCTCACATGGTGTGCACGTGCTCGTGGATGCGGAGCATAAAAATCATCATATGTGCTAACATGTGGAGTAGGATGTGTGTTCCTACGTGGCATGGCATACATGAAAGCATGACCCCTCTTTGGAGGTCCACCCAAAGTGGGTTTCTTTCCAAATGGGGGTGTGTACCTAGCGGAAGCACCATTGGTAGAAGAACTACCCATGAAGTGTTTACTCCCACTAGTAGAAGCATCGGACGTTGGCCTAACAAAGGTGGCGGACGATTTGGATGACTCTCCCATCTTATACCCCAAGCCAATGTGATGATTGGCCGGAAGTAAGTCATTTAGGATATTATCCAAATGGCCCTTACCTTTATTGAATTCATGAATTCGGCCTAATGTGCACTCGTATTTCTTGGTGAGAGAATGCATCGAAGCATCCAAGGTGGACACTTGCGATGTGAGTGCGCAAACACGTGATTTGAGATTTTTATTCTCAATACTCAAAGTTGATTTTTGAGACGTCAAATCCGCTATCACATGTTCATTCGAATCCTCGATATGAACATGCTCAAGTTGAGATTTGAGATTTACAATCTCATTTCTCAAACCTTCAACAACGTTGTCATTGTTGACGATGATATGCTTAGGCGAGGTTTTAAGACTATCTAACTCATTTTTAGTCTTAATAAATCTAGTAGCCAAATTAGAAAACTTATTCCAAAGTTGTTCGTTAGCTATTCTAAGTTCGTCCATTGTTACCTCACCGCCTTCATCCTCGCTTTCATCCCCTCTTTCATCGGAGGAGGTCTCTTGATCACGTTCCTCTTTTCCCATGAAGCACGTGTGTGCTTTCTCCACTCTTTCATCGTCCGACTCTCCACTTGTGGAGTCCTCGTCGGAGTCGGTGAAAGTGCCTACAAGTCCTTTCTTGTGCCTTCTCGACTTGTCGTGCTTGAATGCCTTCCACTTCTTCTTGTGTTTGTTTAGAGGACAATCTGGCTTGATGTGTCCTGGCTTGTTGCATTTATAACACACGGGAGAGGAGACATTAGTCGAAATAAATTTTGATTTACTCTTCAACTTACCTTGTCGGAAGAATCGGTCGAACTTCTTTGCCAAATCGGCCAAAGCTTCCATGTCCAACTCTTCTTCCGATTCTTCTTCCGATTCTTCATCATCGGTAGATGGAGCGGCCTTGTACGTAATCGCCTTTTTCTTTGGCTCGTCTTGCTTCAAGTACGCCTTCATCTTCTCCTTCATCTTTATCTTACTCTCCTTACGTACCTCGTAAGACAACAAGGTACCCATTAATTGTACGACAATATATTTATTCATATCATTACCTTCCTCGATGGCGAAGGTATGCTTTTCCCAACAAGAAGGAAGTACGTCGATAATCTTCGCGACTTTCTCCTTTTGGGTGTAGATCTTCACAAGCGCTTCCAATTCGTTGGATATGTCCACGAAGCGAGCATAGTAGTCCTTCATAGTTTCACCATGTTCCATGTGAAACAACTCAAATTCTTTGTTAGCGACCACGAGTTTAGAATCTTTTACCGTACTCGTTCATTCGTGCAAGATGAGGAGTTGGTTCCATACTTGATATGCACTCTTACATGTGCATATCTTGTTGAAGTCTTCGGGCTCCAACGCACATTGCAAGGCATTCATTGCCTTGGCATTGCTTACCTCCGCAGCGACCTCTGCGGTAGTCCACTTCGTGAAATCTTCTTCGACGGGCTCGACATACTCCGTCATCGTGGCTCTCCAAAGTGAAGCGCTCCGGAGGAAGGTTTCCATCCGGCATTTCCAGTACCCATAGTTGGTACCGTTGAAGTGAGGAGGCCTGACAGAGGATTGTCCTTCCATAACTGAAGAAGATCCTTGACGATCTTTGAAGACGTTGTAGTCGGTGTTTGTCATAGCTTTGAACTCTGGCTATGTAGCTTTAACCTTGACTTTGATACCAATTGTAGTGCCCTGTGAAGCTACTGTACATGTACTAGAGGGGGTGTGAATAATACTTTAAAATAATCAAGATAGTTATTCCTAATTATTGTGCAAGAAACAAACGACAATGCGGAATAAGTAACAACAACAAGAATAAGACAATCGCAAACAAAACATGTAACGTGTTCAGATCCACCCAAGTCTCCCCGACTTGTTCCCGGTGATCCTACGTCCCAACCACCCAGATCCCCTCCGGATACTTGAGTTAGAAACCACTAACCCAAGATTTTGCACTATGAAATTCTTGTGAAAAACCTTCACAAGACCAAATCATACACAAAGTAAATGTGACTCCCACAACCCGGGATCACACACTCTCTCACAACCGAGAGACAATCTTAAATATCAAATACGATGAAATAAAGAAACACTTACCACAAAATCCTATGCCTTGAGTATACTTACCAAATTAGGGCAAAGATGGATTTTGAGGAAGAAGATGTCACCAAACCCTAGCTCCAAGAAGTTGACCAGCAATGGAAGCCTAGGGTGGAGTTGATGACCTTGATTCAAGCTCCTTGGCTTGGAAGGCTCACAATCAATGAATCTCTCTTTGGAAATAAGAGTGAGAGAGAGATTCTAGTGAGGAGAGAAAGCTTTAGAATGGAGTTTATTTGCTTCTTTTTGATTCTCAAAAATCTCTAATAATCAGCCTTGAATACTAGGAAAGGACCCCTCCAAGTATATATAGGATAGAGGAAAGAGAGAGGCAAAAACATTTCAATTAAAGCTCCAACGGCTCTATTCTGAAGCAGACTAGTCGGTCAAAGAAGGATCACTGACCGACTAGTTTATCAACTAGACGGTCCGTGATTCAACATTAACTGACTCACAGCTCGACAGCCAAAAGAGAAAGTTCCAGGCAATATGAACTAGTCGAAATAGAATGGCTGACTTCAAGTTGAATTAGTCGGTCTAAGAACAAATGCTGACCGACTAGTTTCTCAACTAGTCGGTCGACAAATGTGCTTTGACCGACTAACGATAAACAGTAACTTAGGCTGTACAGGAAAAGCTCAACTAGTCGGTCTAAGAAGGATTTCAAACCGACTAGATCGTCATCTAGTCGGTCGATGACTCTTCTTTGACCGACTAATTGATCAACAATGCCAGGCTGAAAATGAGCAAGGCATTCTAGTCGGTTCAAGAGGAATTGCCGACCAACTAGATCGTCATCTAGTCGGTTGGTTCTTCTACTTGAACCAACTAACATGCACTAGAAGCCGAGGGAAGAAGCGATAGTCTACGGGAAAGTTTCTAATGGCTTCTATGATAATCCTAGCTCTAAGATATGAGCAAAATGAAGATAATAATGCAAGTCCTACTCAAGGCTTAACATTCTAATCTATGAAGCTAGAAGACAATAAATAATACATGACGAACCATCTTCAAAGCTTCAATCTTCACTCTTGACTTCAATAAAACTCCTTGAGCTTCAACGAAGCATCAGGCACATGATCACGCGTATTGAGAAGTCTTGAGACGTTGCTTTTGATATACGTATTCTTTTGGCGACGATCTCCATAACTGCGCTCACAAACAGTTAGTACACAATATTTATGTTTGCTCATCGTCCAAAACCAAATCCGGGGAATCAATACTCAACAGTTCCAAGGGGCCGATGCTGCCCTGCTTTGTCGTGGCTTCTATTCCACCCTCATAAAATCCGCCAGGAATTGGTACAACAACCTCCCCAACCGGTTCATCTGCAACTTCCAGGACCTTACCCAGAAATTCTGCAAGCAATTTATGGCCAGCCAATAAATAAAGCCGGACTCAAAACTCCTGTTCAATGTGATATAGAGACCGGGCGAAACCCTGAGAATCTATATGTGATGCTTCAACGTCGAGTGGCTAAATGTATAGAGTTGCCCCGAGATGGTCATGAAAACGACCCTAAAGAAAGGGCTCCGACACAGGGGCCTAAAGAAGTCGCTACACAATGAACATGCGAAGGACTACACTGATGTGATAGCCCGGGTGGAGCGTTACATGCTGACGGAAGAGGCTTTAGTAGCGGATGAAGGAGGCCTCCCCACGGGAGCCAAGCGGGGCTCCAAACGAGACAAAAGCGAGCGCTGCAAGCCGGAAGACCACAAGCGGGGAAGAAGGCAAGGGTAAAGCAGCGCAAGGAGGAAGCGTGACCCCCCAGGCTGAACGCGACTCAGGACGCCGTCCTAACGCAGGCTCAGAAAGAGGGCCACATCGGCAATCCACCCCCGAATATGAAGGGTGGCCGAAGGGCGAGGAAAAGTACTGCACAATGGTCACGACATTGACGAATGCTGGCACCTAAAGAAAGACATCGACCAGCTGATCAGTCACGGTCACTTGAAGAACTTTGTCGACACCCCAAAGGCAACCCCTGAGAAGGGACATCCAAACAGATGGACAAAGGAAAGAAGGTGAACGTTGTCCAGATTGCTCTGCGCATCATTGTGTGAGGAGGCGGGACAATCAGCCTCAACTCCTTCCCCCAGGCGAAACTAGCTCGCCCTTATCTTCCCTGTGTTTTTCTTTCAAATGTGTTCCCGGTTCTGGAAATGAAATGTAAGTTCGCACCACGTCTTTTTCCCATTCCACCGCATCAAACCTCACGATCGACCGTCAGGCTGGGGGCAACTCCCCAAGAAGGCCGATCACCCGATAGGCTGTCAGGCTGGGGCAACTCCCCCAGCGGGCCGATCAGCCGTCAGGCTGAGGGCAACTCCCCCAGCGGGCCGGTCACTCCGATCGACCGTAAGGTTGGGGCAGCTCCCCCAGCGGGCCGATTGCCCGATCGACCGTAAGGCTGGGGCAGCTCCCCCAGCGGGCCGATCATTTCGGCCGACCGTAAGGCCGAGGCAGCTCTCCCGGTGGGCCGATCACCCGATTGACCGTAAGGCTGGGGCAATTACCCCAGCGGGGCGATCATTTCGATCGACTGTAAGGCTGGGGCAGCTACCCCAGTAGGCACCGGGCTGATCACCCGATCGACCGTAAGGCTGGGGGCAGCTCCCTCAGTAGGCACCGAGCCGATCACCCGATCAACCGTAAGGCTGGGGCAACCCCCAGCGGGCCGATCACCCGATCGACAATAAGGTTGAGGGCAACTCGCCCAGCGGGCCGGTCATCCGATCGATCGTAAGGCTGGGGCAGCTCCCCCAGTGGGCCGATCATTCCGACCGACAGTAAGTCCTGGGGCAACTCCCCGGCAAGACGATCACCCAATCGACCGTAAAGCTGGGGCAACTCCCCCAGCGGGCAGATCAGTCAGATCGACCGTAAGGCTAGGGCAGCTCTCCCAATAGGCCGATCACCCGATCAATCGTAAGGCTGGGTGCAGCTCCCCCAGAAGGCCGATCACCCGATCTATCGTAAGGCTGGGGCAGCTCCCCCAACAGGCCGATCGGACAGATGATCGAAGGGCTGGGGGCAACTCCCACAGCAAGCCAATCATTCCTATCGACTGTAAGGCCGGGCAACTCCCCCAGTAGGCCGATCATCCGGTCAGTTGTACGGCTGGAGACAACACCCCCAGCAGGCCGACCATTTCGATCGACCGTAAGGCTGGGGCAACCCCCTAGCAGGCGGATCGTCCCGATAGGCCAATGACTCCGTCGACAAAAAGGAAACCCCCAGCTACTCAAACCAGCAAACTACCTCGGAATGAACAAGCGAGAGGGGGCAACACCGAGTCAAAGACACAACCCCAGAAAACACATGACAAAAGTATATCAGTGCACAAAAAGGTAGAAGATTCAAAAAAAATTTGTCTCTTGCATTTAAAAAAGTTCTTTTTTCCAATAAAGGGGGACAAAAAGAGGATACACTGCCTACGGCACTGGGACCAGGGAAGAGGCATCCCAGGGGGCCTCGCCTTGCCTCGATCGAACGGGCTCTTCGGGACCGGCCAGAGGACGGGGAAGCGTCTGTCGGGCCAGTTCCTTGAACCTCAGGAACCCATCCCGAAAGGCCCCTATGATCCTCAGGGCCAGGATGTCCTCATATGCCTGGAACGCCCCCCGGAGGGATTTTGCGATCCTTGGCAGCATTGCCCTTCGTAACCCCTCTCCACCTCCTCAGCGAGTCAAGCAGGGTTCACCTGCCGCAGGGCATCCAGCTCGGCCCAGAGCTCGTTCTTCTCCTGGCGGAACGCCTCCTCCACCTCTTGAGCGGACCTCTCAGTGGCCGCCTGAGCCTCCCTCAAGCTCCTCACCTCCGAGGTGAGCTCGTCGACCCGACGCTGTGAACGATGAGCTTCCAAACGGGCATCTTTGGCTGCTTGCTTGGTCGCCTCTGCCCTCAGGCGTTCCTGTGCCAGGGCTGCCTCGAGACCGTCCACCCCCTCAGAGTGGCGCTGTGATCTACGGCCATCGTAGCAGCCTACAGAACAGAAGGGATAAGCGAAGACCGCAACAAAACAGAGTCGGAGGCAAGAAAGAGACCGACCTACTGGATCTGCCACACTAGGGAGTCTGCCAAACCCTTGGAGCAGACCCCCTCCAACAAAGAGTGGTCCATCGGGAGGACGGAGCTCTGAGCCAGCTGGACGACCATTTCATGGTCGGTAAAGACCGATCCTCCGGATGGGACCTCCGGGCTGGCCCCAAGCATAGACAGGGCGCCCTGCTCAGCGCGACAGGTAGAGGAGGCCACCTCTACCACCTGGGGATCGCCCCAGAGATGATCGGTAAGTCATGCATCGTCGAGGGTCCGCTCTCATCTTCCTCTTCTTCTTCTCTTCGGGCCTTCCAGGCTCCGAATGGGGGCATTTCTTCGCTCCTCCTGGTTCCTGACCGGTGCTCAAGAGCCCTGCCCGACGCCCTCATGGACCCCTCGCCACGGTTGGAACCGGGGTCAGCACCGATCAAGTCCCCCGCCGTTGAAGGATCGACAATGACATGGGGCGGTGGTATGGGAACGACCGCCAGCTCCAACGTTCCCACTATAGCATCGGCCGCACGGATCTCTTCTTCCACCATGCGCTGAGGCGCATGACTGGAAGGATTTTCCCGACCACTAGAGGCTCCCCGATGAACGAGTTCACGCATATCGCGACTGAACTCTTGACCCGCCATCTCTGCAGAAGGAAGGACGATCAAGATAAGCAAAGGAGAAGGGTAGAAGGAAAAATCGCCTACCGGGGACCACGTGACATTCTTAATGAGAAGGTCATCCATCAAGGGCCAAACCGACCTCTCCACCAGCGGCAACGCCGACAAAAGCCTGACCGAAGCCTGATCGGCCTCTAAAGGGACAGTGTTAAGTTATACCGACACAGACTCCCCCAACCGGTCAGAATCATAACGTCTTTCAGAAAAGTGACAAAAACGTAATTCCTATTCCAGTCGCCAACCCAGCGAGGCAGACCCAATAAACACTCCCTCCCGCCCGGGCGCAGATGTGCTGCCATGACCCCTGGCTGTAACGACCTGTATTTTCGGATACACTGGAGCTGAGCTCTAATTATAAATATCTTCATTATTATACTTTGATGTATTAATCTCATTAATATGCTTATTAGTTAGCGTATTAATCATGTTATTGATGGTTTAATATTTAAAATTCAAATGTTTTCGAAATTCAAATGTTTTCGAAATTCAAATGTCAAATTCATTTAAAAACTTTTCCTTTTAATTCTAATTAAACCTATAACTATTTTAGAAGTATTTTCCTCATCAAACCCATCATTCCCCTAATTATTAGTATGATTCAACCTTCCTAAATTACTTAGCCTTAATTCCCTAATCAATTTTATTAAACAAATCAAATATTAATAATTACAAATCTTTTAAATTTCAAGAACTTTCTAAATCTAAACCCTTTCTATTTTCTTCTTTTCCATAAACTCTTTCCTATTCTAATGCAAACACTAACCCACCCAGAACAACACACACACACGCACACACACATCTCTCTCTCTCTCTCTTCAACCTAGCCCTATTACAAATAGCAAAACACTAAAATGAAACCCTACAACCTCCTTCAAAACAAAACCTTATCCCCTCTCTTCAAAACCATAGCCCCCAAGAGATCGACAGCCCCACTTCCCGCACCATCTCCAACCACCGCCAGGAGGGCCCAACGCCGCACGCCTGCAACCCCGTCGTAGCACACCTCTCCTTCCTCCTCCCCTCCAATCATCGAGAGCCACCCCTTTCTGATGCCCAGTCCACCTGCAAAGCCGCCGCCAGCCTCTTCCACCTCTTCTCCTGTCGACTGCAGACTCCCACGAACGTCGCGCCCCCTCTCCTCTTCTAAAAACTCCAAGCCCGCATCTTATATAAACCATAGCCATCTAAAACCCTAAACCCTAGGTCACGTTGCCCAGCAGCATTTAGCCATCTTCCTCTTACATCTCCGGTGCCTCTCTCCTTTTCCGACCAGCCCCTCCACCTGCAGAACTCATCACCGGCATACAACTCACTTCCAACGCCTGCAAGCCTCTACTCCGCCTACAACTCAAGTTCGGTGCCGCAACAACTACAGCGCCTCACCCCTCCCAGCGCAGAGCCCTGTAGCCCCGTCGCCGCCCAAAGTAGCTGCCACATCCGATCATCCCCTCCTGCAACAAACAACGAGGGAGAAGAAAGCTTTATAGAGGTTAGTCTGCAGTTTTTGTTTAATAATTAGTATTGTTAGGGTTATTTCTATTAGGGTTAGAGTTATATAATCTCTGTTATAATATTTGATTTAGTAGTTGTTTAATACCTAATTTAACACACACACACACACACACACACACACACTAGTCATGAACCGTGCCCGCGGAATGAACCGTGCCCGCGGGCATGGTTCATTTAAGATTTTCACCTGTGAAATCTTTGTTCTCAAACATTATTTACACAGTCAAATTCGTGCGGAACAAAAAATTCGGCGTAGAACAATAAATTCGATGAGGACGCCCTTGAGTCGGAACAACAAATTAGCGCAAAAAAATTTAGCGGGCGCCTTCGACGCGAAGCGCGAAGGGTGGAAGTGCATAAGAGAGAGAGTGTGTGTGTATGATGTGTGGGTAAAAAGTGAAATGAGAGGGTTTTTTTAGCAAAAAGAGGAAATAGGTGGTATTCTGCGCAAATGTAGTGATTGTGGAGGGTTTGAAAATAAAAGGAAAAAAGTGGTGGTTTTTACAAACACTCATCTCAACCCTTCTTTTACCAAGATTAAATCCTAGCCATTCTTTTATCAACCTATTTATACATCATCATGACATCAACTTGTCCCAGTCAGCCCTAGAATTCAAAAACCTTTGTGTTTTAATATATAGATATATCATGATTAGAATATGTTAGGCTAAAGGAAGATGTTATTAGGATTAGTTTTATATATGTAAGTGAGTTAGTATAATAATAGTTAGTATAACTGTGAATATATATATGTTAAATATTAAAACAATATGCTAAGTTAATGTGTTAACATATTTATTTATTTATATCAGTTGTCATATGAATGTGTTAGTATATGATTTGAGTACACAGTTTATATAACTAACCTAATGATAATAACGGAACACATCTTGCTTAATGGATTAATATTAAAGTTAGGTATTTAGATATATGTGTATGAACTGTACCTCATATGTAAAAATAGTACCTTTTAAGTAAATAAATAAATGTTAGTTGATAATAGGTTATTTTCTTTTTAAACTGATATCGGAACCGAATGACACAGAAAACGTACGCGCCTCCCATACGAACTCGTCGATACCAAAATCACCGAAAACAGGCAAGCGTGCAAGTTAATACTTGTTTTTCTTTAAATATTACTCATTTAGACTTCAACCGTGATATCTTGTACACAAGAATTGCCATGAGACACAATGACACTAAAACCCCTTAAACGTACTCTGTGAAATGCTAAACTTGAACTCGTGTGCACGTGTGTGGACCCCATTAAGAAAAATGAACATACTTGTTACGTCATAAAATGTACAGACAATGAAATAAACAATTTGAATACATTGAACATGATAGCCGGTTTGGCTAACTCATAAATTGCATGCCGTTGGCTCATAGATATTGTATGCCAATATTTGGTTATTCCCGTTGGCCGGTTGGCTAGTTTGGCTCGTGTCCAGTATATAACTCACGATGGTCGGTTGGCTGATTCTGGCTTTAGAAAGTACACGTGGGTGGGGTTGGGTTCCCGGGCACTAGCCGGTAGTAAAAGGGTCGCCTTTGGGGGCACTTGAAGGTGGATTCACTTACTAACCGTCTAAAGATAGAAACCTTAGTCACGGACTTGCACACATAATTAAACAACTTGAAAAATGTTGTTAACTTATAGAATTGTTGTTGCTTTATTTTAAATTGAACTGCCATGTTTCCTTTCATAGTAGAACTGCCATGCTAGTGTAAATCTTTATAAATGCTTAAACTGCCATATATAACCTTTAGCATATCTTGCCAAGGGTCACCTTTTAACTATAACTTGCCAAGGACCCTTGCTGACATACATTCCATGTTGTTTGGTTGTATGTCAAGTCACGAGACAGAGTACCAGGAGGACGAGTTGCTAGATCAGAGTGACCTATTGGACCAGGAGTACGTCGACCTAGAGGTTCTCCCCAGGGAGGACTAGTTCCGAGATTCTGCTGTTGCTACCTAGAGTTTATTTCTGTTATTCTGTTGGGTGTGTACCCACTTTTGTAGGCTCTGTTTGTTGGCCATGCTTGGGGCCTTACTTTCTTTGCGTACTTTTCTCTCTGGATGTTTGCTAAATTTTAATTATCTCCGTTGTTCTGATTGCATGCAAGAATCTGTATTTGGTTGTGATTCACAGACGCTTATTGTGCTTAAGCTTCACCTCTTCAGCCCATGCGGACACACTCGCGTCTTCGCTCTCAAGTATAATGGAAAGTGGGGCGTGACACTGGCCAACACACTGAACCCGTAAATAATAGAAGAAGAGGGGCAGGGTCGGTTCCAACCCATGCGCATTGCAGATCATGATGAATCTAACCAATGCCGTGATTGAGTAGGGGGTCAGCTGACACAGGGCTACCATTAAAAACTCCAGAACCTGGATAAGGAAAGGGTGGAGAGGGAAGTGGAGCCCCATACGGAACATCTCGACATGCACGCCGACTTCGCGAATCCCTGGAAAGTAAATCCTTTCGTTGGCAAAGGGAACCCGAATGTCATATGGGTGGCAGAGGTATTTCGCCCTGATCTCCTCGACCGTGGAATAAGGAATGGTGGATGTCGATCCAAGGATCACCGGAGGGACATCGAACTCCTCCTCCACAAGGGCATCATCCCGACGAACCGGGTCCTCAAACAGCAGACCCTTCCCTATATCGAGGACCGACCGAGACTCGGTATGATTACCAAACCCAGAAGATGGAGTTCCTATCCTCAACGCAGACATTGGACAAATCAAATAGCAGAGAAGAAAGGAGATTGCCTTAAAGGGTTTGAAGAGGGAAGATGAAGATAAGTTCATTAACAGTCGGACGAGCAAGATCAGATTAGGAAGCGCTAAGGAAAAATCTGAAAAATCGACGATTTTATATGAGAGACAATTTCAAATCTAGGCCGTTCAAGGAAGGATGTGTGGCGACATCCTGATACCGACGACACTTCGAATTCTACTCCCAAGGGCAGGAGAGTCCAACCAGGCATCGTCATGATGACTTTCATTCAATTCCACCGACTCGACTGACGCACCTATCAACTCCACACGGATCACATCCCTCGAACCGAACCGTCAGAATCCGAATGGCCCGAGTGATGGGGGCAATTGATACGACCCTCTCATGATGGGCCCAGACCAAACGGCCCAAGCTCGTGTCGCAAGCCCACGGGCCTGGGAAGAACGATGCCCCCACAAAGACTCGGAGTCAGTCCAGCCTCGGACCGAAGCAGACGCAACCGCTGATCCACACCAGCAGGAGTTAACCACCACCTTAAAGCACACACCATTAATCACCATTTAGGATCCCCATTATGCCCACCTTCATAACCAATGAAGGCGCTATCAAAGTGGCGGATCGTCGGTGCGAGATAGGGGGATGTCGAGGGGACGTGGCCGGGGAAGACTCATATAAAGCAACTCGAAGAACAACGTAGAAAGGGATCACTCTCTGGATGCCAAAACCCCGAGGTATTCTTCCTGAACGACCTTATTTCCCACATCATAATTCTCCTCCACAGCTCGGCCCGAGGACTCGCGTATCGGCCTCCCTGTGAGCCATACCGATCCCACTGAGCATCCTTCAGATCCGTTCTGACTTAGGCATCGGAGGGGACTTGGTCGAAACTAAGGTCCGACTCCCTTAAAGAGCTTTCTCGTCTGTTCAGGTCAAGGAGTTCCAGCTGCGCCAAGGCTACCATTCGACGCCCAATCAGCCCGGAGCCGAACGCGCTCGCCCTCGAGCACGTTCATCTCCACCCCTACGGAGGACGTTGCATCGCCGAGGACTTCCTTCGATACGCTGACGCTCGGACCCGCATGCTCTTCGCCAAGCTGAACGAGTTCGCTCCTTGAGGCCACACGTGTCCCGCATGATCGCGTTGACCTCCAGCCCTCCAATCAACCGACTTACGGGGAGAAAACACCCCGAAACAAAACCAAAATAACTTCAATATTTCTTTAACAATTTAGAAAATTATCTCACATTTAACATTCATATCTCAAGAAGAACAACTCCTAATATTCTTAACAATCTAAAATCTAATAAATTGTTGATGATGGCAAGACGTAATATTCTCAACAATCTAAAATAAGCTCAAGCGTTCAATGTTTCTAATCAAAGGTGATGTGCATCCATCCATCGATTCCATTAAAGAGAGTTTAATAAAACATACAATCAACAAAAAGTTCGCTGATTAAGAGTTCATTACAAACTAAACACTTCTTCATCAGGCCAATTACGTACATCGCATCAACAAAATGTTTTCAGACTTGTATCCAAAAACAGCAACAAAATTTTTTGCAAAGAGTCTGTAGCCAATTAGAATAAGTCACGGTTTGCATTAACTGCAATAATAAAAATCACTGCTAAATGTAAGCCATTGACTGTTATAAACGGGTTTTTGGAGGTCCATCTGTGTATTGGGTATCCACCCATTATGTAACCCTATTACTATAAATACAAGGCTACGGTTTCCGTAGCCACCAAGTTTACAACACGTTATCAGCACGCTCGAAGCTGAGCCGAACCTCTGCCGACGGACGAACGCGACAAGAACGGGCTTCCTTCACCGAACGTCGCTAGATCCGACGGATAGGATCTAGAGGTAATATTTATTCCCTAGATCTAAATTTATATGCACATATGATTAGATCCAAATGCTTGGATCGATGTTTTGATTAGTATAGATCGGATTTTAATCTTAGATCTGCATGCTAAATCAACCCTTAAACGAAAAATCGACGTTTTAATCAATAAAAATCAATTTTTTACGATAAAAAACGCCGTTTTGAAGACTGAAAATAGAGTTTTTCCGATAAAAATCATGTTTTTATCATCTTCTTCTCCAAAAAATTTTCAAACCCTAGAGGGATTTCTCAATCGCCTGACGGCCAGAAGCCGTGCACGCGAAACCCCCCTCGATCACCGCGCACGCAAAACCCCCATCGCCTGCCGCGACAGGCGGAACCCGCCGCCTGCCGCGGCGGCATCCGCCGTTGCCTGCCGCGGCGGGCGGACCCCACCACCTGCAGACGGCGGGCGAAACCCGCCGCCTGCAGCGGCGGGCGAACCCCGCCGCGTGTAACGACGGCCCCCTTCCCTGTGCGCACTCGTGTCCGAAACCCTAGCCGCCAGAAGCAGCAACACATGCGACTGAAACCCTAACCAGTTGCACGGGATCACACGGCAGGTCGAATCTAAAAACCCTAATTAGGGTTTGTCCACAAAAATTTTGTTTTTTCCAAAATTATTTTTCAGATTTAATTAAGATTTTTTCTTCGTTAAATTTTGGATCATTACACGCCGTTTTTTTCATCGTATTTTTTGGATTATCTAATTATCATACGTTTAATAATTAGGAAGATCCTGTGACCGCTCCACAGTTAGTCAACTAACCTAACGGTGTATGACGTTGCCCAGTGGTACAATAATTATTAAATGAAAAATTTTCATTTCCATTATAAAATGCCTATGATGATTAATTGCCTGAGATGATTAATTGCATGTGATGATTAATTGTCTGCAATGTAATAAAGTGCATGCTGCAATTTTCTGCGACGTATGTGTATATTTGTTGTGGTTTTGGATCGGCTAGCTATCACCATTATTTCCCTCGCATTCTTTTCTATTTTTTAGAGAAAATGTAGTGAGGATATTATTGTATAAATTCCAAGACCGGCGGACGTCCCATGAAGCTGAAGATCTATTCCAGAAGAATAAGGGCTCCAAGTGGGTTTCCGAGTTGTATTTTCAATTTTATGGGACTGTCTGGACATTATTTAAAATGGTGATTAGCCGATCCACATAACAAATATCTGTGTCTGAAATGCATAATTATTTGTTTTACTTTAAAAATATCTAATTATTGCTCATTTTGAACATGCTAGAGATAATGGCTAAAATTGCGAGCGTCGACTTTGACGTATTGGATGCTACAGGTAAAAATTATCTGAGCAGTCAGTTGGATATAAAATTCCACATGTGCTCACAGAGACTGAGCCATGCCATCGCTGCAGGCGATAAGGTTTTTGATATAGATAAAGCGAAAGCAATTATCTATATCAAACGCTATATCGATCGGACCCTGAAGGCCGAGTACCTCACGGTGGAAGACTCTTATGAGTTATGGACTGCCCTCGAGGATAGATATAAACATCAAAGAGATGTTATCCTTTCCGAAGCACGATATGATGGGAGAACCTCTGTCTCCAAGACTTTAAGTCTATCGCCGAGTACAACTCGGCACTTTTTACTATCACCTCACGCCTGAAGTTGTGTGGTGAGAAAGTGACGGAGGAGCGCATGTTAGAGAAGACGTATACATCCTTCCACGAGAAGGATGTTATACTAATGCAGCAGTATCGTGAACGAAAGTTTACGAAATACTCAGAGCTTCTCTCATGCCTTCTGATGGCAGAGCAGAATAGAGACCTCCTTCTGGCCACCCATAACTCACGTCCTGCCGGTACTGCTCCTGCGCCTGAAGAGCATCACAGCTCCTCCCAGAAGAAGAGGACCAACTTCAAAGGAAAACCCCAGAAGGGCAAGGCAATGAAGAAGCAGGATAGAAGACTCCCTCCAAGAACCAACAATAAGGGAAAGAAGAAAAATGTGTGGAAGAGAAAAGACAACGGCCAGACATCTGCCCCCAGAAAAGACTGGGAAGATAAATGCCACATGTGTGGCATGACTGGACACTGGTCCAGGAATTGTCGGACTCCATGACACCTACAGGACTTGTACAAAGCTAGCCAGAAGCCAGTCGAGACAAACCTGGTGGAACAATGAAGACCTGGCACTAATCAGGTTCATCCCCGAGGACTTCTCAAACGATGACCTGCTCGACTAAAGCATTATCTACTTTCTGCTATGTATTGTAATTTGAAAAACAATTTACTCTCTAGTTGTTTGGTTTCTAGCATGTTGGATGATTTTTCAGACGTAGATTGATTTTTAGTAATCTTTTTGTGCCTTATATTGCTATGTTTTCTCTATTAATTTAGATGGATAATAAATGCCTAGTGGACAGTGCATCTACGCACACGATCCTCCAAGACATTTGCTTTTTTCAAAGCATACATAAATACGATGGAACCGTGAATACAATCTCCAGTCCATCACGAATTATTGAAGGATCAGGGGAAGCACATTTTATGCTCCCCAACAAAACACAACTACTAATAAAATATGTGAAGGATCCTGTCAAAACAATGACGTTAGGATCGAATAACATAGACTTACGCTTGCGTACGCGGCACCGTAGTCTCTGAACTTCACCCTCTGATTCGCCACAACGGTCGGTACTTCGTCACGGAGGATCGAAGCAGAGTTTCACCGCCTAAATCTCTATTTAGAACAGGATTTTAATGGAAGGGAGAAGAAGATCATAAGTTGCCTTATGCAAACTTATGGCATGGTTAGATTGGTGTAAAAGGCATACCCTTGGGTCCTATTTATAGGCTTTAGGGGTAGTTATTGTAGGAAATAACCAATTATAAGCTTATTAGCCTATATTAGCCCTTTTACTTATCCTCTTCTTCATTCACTTATCGAGTGCCTTTATGCACTTATAAAGTGACTTTTTCCACTTATCGAGTGGTCCTTTTCACATGAGAAAAGGTTCCCTTCGTGCACGCTTTCGTGCACGTGACATCTGAGGTCCGTATACCCTCATACATCCCCTCATGGGTGTATTCATGTCGTCCATATCCAACATCTCCCACTCACACTTGAGGGGATTGTAAAGAAACATCTTTCCTTTAACTCTTCTGTTTATCATACCGAGAAATAGGCCGTGTGACCGTCATGTGCATAGAGTCCGTTGTTGTGCACTTGTTAGAGATACACAACACTTCTCGAGGTGCAAAGTTGGGTAGATCAACGCATGCTTTACCCTAGATTTTTCGTACCCGTTTTACCTCAAATCAAAAACCCAACCAAAAAATTCATCTTCAAAGGGTGGTTCATACTTCACTAAATTATTCCAAAGCAAGTTTCAGATTGTAAAACTTGTAGATTAGTTTGTCCCTGAGGAATACGACCCTGGACTCACCAGGTTTACTACTTGACCGACTTCCTATACTTGGGAATTTAACTGCAACATTTTGGTCCAGTCAAGTTTTTGGCGCCGCTGCCGGGGACAACGGTTTATATTTTTTACGATTTCTAATTAGCATCCCTCATCCATGTCAAGGTATGAGGATCAGATGATTTAACTTTGAAAGAACGGTGATTTTTTAGCAAATTACATTAACGTTGAATCGGTCGTTTTTCAAGACAATGACGTATAAATAGATGAACCTCACGGTTCATCACCCTCCTTGGACCCCTCTACGGGTTTGTGCACGTAGACGATGCCTCTCGGCATGTCATCCTAAGCGGATTCCTCACGGATAGCGCGTAATTAATTAAGAAAGCGAAAACCGACATTTTCAACGTTTTAGATTATTACAAGTGATATGAAGAAATGAAACATGAAATCCATCAATACTAACTAGTACACAACACAATCACATGAATTTCAGCTAGCCATGGTAATAAAAACAACGATTTTCATTAGTACAAACATCGTTTAATACAATACTTAAAACAAATACAATAAAAACATAGGAAAAGTGGAAGGAAATCACCCAAAACGATGCCAAAACAGCCCCAAACGTCTACTACAATTGCTCCATCTCCTTTGGAATTTGGGGGAGAAGCCCCCAAATCAAATTTCGCTCAAATCGGAGCTTGGATGCTTAACTTATGCCCAAAATACCGCTATTTATAGGAATTTAGGGCTTATTGGGCTTGCAGGTCTGCAACCTGCCGACCCGCAACCCAGCCAAGAAGGTCAAAGGATCCTGGCGTGCGTCGCCCGCGTGGAAAACGCAGGCGGGCACCCGCCTGTGTGAACAGGCGGACCCGCCCGCCTGTTTTGAACAGGCGGGCGGGTCCCGCCTGTGTGACCAGGCGGGTCCCCCCTAGTTTGACATTTTTTTTGTTTTTTATTTTTTATTTTTTCTTTTCCAATAGCTTTACTGGACCTTTTTAATCTCCAAAAATTGCTCCAATTTCCGAAAAATATGGAAAAATAGCCGTTGGATTCGGAAAATTGCAAGCTTTACCTGAAAAATAAAATGAAGACAAAATTAGGCCATAAAATGGTATTTTGTGTATAAACAAGTGATATGCACTAAAATTAAATGATATTTCAATAATACACTTATTAGAGACCAAATAGATATTAAATATACGCAAAATACAATCAAATGAGGGGGTAATAAACGCAATATTCTCTCAGAATCACCAGGCCCACGCTTGAAGCTGGAGGCCCACAGGAGGAGTTCGGTCCGACAAGGACTCAGAATCGGATCGACCACGACCTGAACGTGCGCCCCATCGGCCCACATCAGTGGAAGCTAACCGCTCCCCAAAGCACTCCCCCTTTATGACCATTATGGGACCCCATTAACCCACCTTCATGGCGCATAAAGGCACCTTAAGGGAGGCGGATCATGGGGGCGGAAATGGAGGGCGTGGGGGGGGGGGGGACGATCGTGGGAGAATCCCTATAAAAGGACTCGAGGGGGGCAACAAAGAAGGAGACCTGACCTCAGATACCAACGGACGGATGTATTCTTCTCGAAGACCTTGATTTCCACTCTAAATTCCCTCCAATAGCTCGGTCCGAGGATACGTGTAACGGCCACCCTGTGAGCCGTTTCTAATTAGCTGTAAGTGAGGTTAATATTTTATGGTAATATTATAATATCAGCCTATAACCCTATATAATTTTCTAGTTAGTAGTGTTATGTAGGTTTCAATTATATAATGTTAGTTCTAATGTTGACTCTACACCAAGTGTTTAATGATAGCGGCATGCGTGATCCTTGATATAGGTAACGGTACCTTAGGTTAGTGAATAGTTTCTTTAGGTTATCATGCAAGGGTATGTATGTTAGTTTAAATATATAAATAATATAAATATATGTGTTAGAGTGTAATATTATTATTATTAGTAAATCTCCTAGTTTAATATTTTATAAATCTTATGATGCAGAGATGGTCTCACCTTCCATACGACCACGCCAGAGTTCTTAAGGTTGTGACAGTAACCCCCGAGGCATGTGACGCTGTTTGGGGACGTACACGTCGTCGCTACCCCCATTCATTACATCAACGGTTAGTACCCCATCATCATCCTATAACCCACATCGTAGTATAGAAAACCTAATTAAACCGGTAACTTAAACATTAAATTACTTCCTGCTCCTTTAAAACGTTGTGAAACAGTAGAATCGACGACTGGACTTTTTTGACTGTGCACATAGGATAGAATCGTCGAATAGGGCTAAACATCAAAAAGTGACTTTTGACGAATAGGATAGTCCCGAAAACCTAGAAACGAAACCTAATAGGATTTGATGAATTTGAGACCTGACATCGTCGCCGTGGCGATATTTCAGACGGACTTCTGCGGACGAGACGCTTGGACGAGACGCTTGGATGAGACGCTTCGAGAGAACGACACACTCGCCATTTCAGGCAAGTGTACCCACTTGCGTTTTTGACCGTGCTTTGGTCTTAGGTTGCTAGAACTGTTAGACTGTGAACAAATAGAACCGGACGTGAAATGATAGCGTCCGGGACGACTCCTGACGGCTCAGACTTGACGACGAAGTCTGAGCCTGACAACAACAACTTTTGATGCTGTAGGGCTATCATGTGTGTGCGTGTGTGTGGACACCCTAGAATAACCCTTCCTGTCGTGTCACGTCCCGTCCCGTCTTGCACAGCCCGCTGGGCCATAGGGCACTCGCCGAGTGATCCCTTGTACTGATTCACAGCCTGCGGGCAATAGGGCACTCTCCAAGTTAGAGAGAGTGATCCCTTGTACTGATACACAGCCCGAGGGCAATATGGCACTCTCCAAGCTAGAGAGAGTGATCCCTTGTACTGATTCTCAGCCTGCGGGCAATAGGGCACTCGCCAAGCTAGAGCGAGTGATCCCTTGTACTGGTGTCATGTCATGTCTTGTCTTGGGGTTTGGGGTTGGGTTGAGCGTGCGCACGGCAAGAGGGTCTGATCTCCCTCAAACCGTAAGGCGTGAACCCTTTCGTGTCTCACTTGTCTTGTCCTGCCTTGTTTCCGTCACGTCACGTCTTGTCTTGACACCTGTAGGCTAGTCCCGTAGTTGGTAGCACACGCTACGACTACTACTTGTCCCGTTTTTACTTTCCTGCTGCGTTACTTCCTGTCTTGTTACTCTGTTATAACCACAGCATGCTAATCAACCAGTAAACTGTTGTGTAAAAGAACCTCAGCATGCTAATCAACCAGTAAACCGTTGTTTAAGTTCGGTGCACTTGCAGTAAAGTCTAACCCTTCTTGTAGACTTTACCTGACGTACAGTTCCTTTTTCTTGGGTGCTGTACGTCAGGTATCCAGCCAGAGTTCGTGGACGAGGCAGACTCACTGGAGTACGAGGAGCCGAGGACGTCGTCATCAGAGTACGTACCTGACAAGGACCAGACCTTGAGGTCTTTTAGTCGTCACTTCCAGAGGTTACTACTTTCAGTTTCTTTTAGATAGTTTGTTGCCACGCTTAGGCTTCTTTCAGACTTTGTACCAGTTGGATATTATATCTCTATTTAATGAATGCAACTTCCTTTCTGTACTTTTGTTGTTTCGAACTATATTAATGCAAGAACCTGAATTCTTTTAAAATGGTACCTCTACAGACGCTTATTGGGTCCGAGCTTCCCAGCTCTGGCCTAAGCGGGCCTCGTCACGTTTCGCTTCCGTCCATTTTGGGAAGCGGAGCGTGACAGGTTTTAGTGGTGGCCCATGCAGGTCCTGTAAAAGTTCGGAACAATAAAAGTACCGCATTCACTTGATATCCATGTACAAGTCCGAATTAGTTTCCCTGTCTTAGATAGTAGGAAGACTTAGGTAGATGTCCCAGGTTGATAGTCGGATGCCTTGGTTAAGACTTAGTCGTCCTCGTCCTAGACTATTTTAGCATCCCCATTTGATCCTGATCATATTAGATATTTAGAGTCCTTCTTTTAGTTAGTCACCCGCCCAGCTCCATCGACTTCGGGCCCAGCAGAACGTAACCTCGATTCTCTTAGGAACCTTCTCTTTAGATCATGATTATATTCTAGCTCATTAGGAAGTCTTAGAGCTGAGTTATCCTAAATCTTTAGACGACCCGATGATTAGAACCCTTGTCCTCTAGCATCCCTCTGATCCTTGCAAATTTTGTGCTATCGACCATAGAGTCCCATCGTAGCTCTTCACGATTCATATCTTACGCGTAATCTTCATGCGATCATTTTTCCTTTCTCTCGATTCTCGTGATCGTTTCCTAATGATCATCATCGATCCTTCGAATCCCTTCCCTGACCAATTCTACCTTCTCTAAAATTATTTTCGACTTTCCTTATTAAGTTTTCGCTCTAGATTGATTTCTTTGAAAACCCCTATATTATATATTTAAAATTTGTTGTTTCGGATCGAGTTAAAACTTGTAATTGACTTGGGGCTTTCTTGGACGTAAATGTTTTAAGTCAATACCTCGCATTATTTGCATTATTTCCAAAATATATATATTACTTTTATAAACTACACAATTTATTTCTACTATCTTGTACTTATTTTCGAATTTTCCCCTTCCCTAAACCTGCTTCCTTTAAAAGTATTTTCGAAATTCATTATTAAATTCTCCGTCCAATTTGACTTCTTTGAAAACTTTTATTAATTATTTAAAATTTCTTACTTTCGGTTGAGTTAAAATTCTTTCGCAAATTTTGAAACCTTTCGGTCGTAAAAGTTTTAAGTTACGGCCTCGTACTTATTTTCGAATCAGTATCCATCGTATTTTAGTTTTAAAACTTTGTTACCATTTCGGGAATTCAATATATCATTTTTCTAACCTACGAAATTTATTTTTAACCATTTACGTACGTACTTTAGAATATTTTTCTAAAATAAAGGGGGATTTTAAATTTCTTTACATATAAACATCTCTATGTTCATCGTGCTCATACTTCAAGAACCTTTGTTTAAATTTATTTTCATTTGCAAAACAATCGCACCATTATCCTACTTTTATTCCTTCATTTAACTTTTTCCAAATCGTAATAATTTTACTATTTGCTCCTTTTCCCCACTTATTTTTATAAAAGTACAAAGTATATGATACCATATTCTACATGTAATTCTCCTGTCATCAATCTAATTATTTTGAAGAATATTTTGTCTCATCCAACCAACTATCTCCTTACACTCCGTCTTATTTGAGATCGTTCTTCCGATCTTATTTCGTTTCGCTTTTGATTTAGTTTTCTTTTCCTTCTATTATTTAGACATTAGATCTTGTAGTTATCCATGCTATCTCCAGTTTAGGAGTAGGCCCTTTGGTAGGTGATGTCGTTGCAGTGCCTGAGTATAGGTAGAGTGTGTAGACCTGTATGCGTGTGTTATTGTTAGGATCCTGATGATTGCCCTTGTGTCTTGAATGAGCGCTCCGTGTTAACCATGGTATGATGGGAGTTGTCTGAATGACGGTATTCATGCTTATAAGGATGGCGTCATCGCAGGCAGATCCTTAGATTTAGTTTTAGTCTTAATGAATGGTTTATCTTGGTTGTATGTGACTGTATCAAAACTTTGTTTTATTTAAACCAGATCTTTAAAGTTTTCAAACTAGCCCACAAGATCACAAATCACTTAACCTCCCTCATCCATTACCGCAACACCACACGTTTTTTTCCAAATGTTTTAACATATTTCTTTGGCCTTAAGTCCCTCTTTCTCTTCTCTTCTCTTCCTCCCTTAAAGAAAGTTTTCGTGTTTATGGTTGTTATATTAGTTGGGACTAGCTATTATCGTTATAGGATTTTTGTTTGCAGGTAGGCTTGGAGTGAGATGAGTTTTATTATGGCAATGATTAATTGATTTTGGGAACACAAGGATGATGGATTAGAATATCTTTTGGATGAAAGGAATGGACTGTCCAAGACTTATTTATAATACCGATGTGAGACGTACTCAATGGAGAATTCTGGTTGAATGAGATTATATGCGAGGAGATGAGAACTCATCAGACTTGAGGCTTAGACGGGTAGTAGATAGGAGTAACTGCGGAGAATAGTATGAGTTAGGGTGATCATGAGATTGAGTAGAGTTTTTTTTTCTTTTTCGAGACTGATTGCTGAGTTGACGTGAGAAGACATTGGGAGTAACACGACGTGTTGAGATAAATGAATGGTTAGGTGGGTGGACTTAATATCGGTTGGGATTAGTTATAGTAGGTAGGTTGAGATGTGACCTTGATAGTCCAAATTATTTGGTGGATAAAATTATGGGAAGATATGATAAGAATGCATTGAAGACACAGCGATTGTTGATTTGTGAATGTATTGCATGATAGACAAAGTTTTTGGTCTTGGAATGGTGGTTGACTAGAAAATCATTTTTAGCGATTGAATAGTATTGGGAAGAGATCGGGAGTTTAAAAGATGTTATTGAGCGATGATGGTTAAGTGGAGTAATATGGTATGAGAAGATGAATATTATTCTTTTATGAGAACTTGGAGTTGGGAATTTGAACAGTAAAATGGGTCCGTAGTCGGGTGTTGGGATGTGAGTTTGGTCATGGCATTATTCAGTGAGAAGAAGGGTTATGATGGATTAATTAAAGACCATTGGTTGAAGTTATAAGATTAGCGACCTATATGGGTAGTTATGAGAGTTTTGGGTATAAGGTTATGTAGATGTTATTATTGTTAGTATGAGTGATTCCGGGGACGGAATCATTCCTAAGGTGGGTAGAATGTAACGGCCGCTTTTCGACCGTTTGTAATTTTCTGCGCGCACGTACTTTATCGTGCACGTATTTCATTTAATTATTCCTGAGCTCCAGCATATGCGATGCGATATGCCGTTGCGATCGTTTTGTGGTGCTGAATTTTATAGTAATTATTGGGAACGTCTTTTCACTGCTCGTTTTCTCGCGAAACGACTTTGAACGATATGGGCGTTTTAGTGCTTTGACTCAAAACGCCGTTTCCGATTTTACGTAAATTTTTGGTAGGCGTTATGCACGATCAGGATCTGTAGATCTGTGCGTCTCGTCTCCACGATCGCCCCGGTATTTTCGGATTATTTTTCTGACATCCGGATTGAAAGATATCGCTCGGAGAAATCTCGACCGTTGATTTGCCCAGTCAGATTCAAATTTCGAAATTTGATAGCCAAATCTGGCTATATCCCTAATTATCTCATGATATCTTTCCTAAACTGCTTTTCTATTTGTCCCCTAGACTTATCCCAGATTGCACACCCTCTATCACTAACTCCCCCACCCAAATAACAAATATCAAATAGCTATATAGCTAATTAAAATAATTTATAACTTAACCCTAAAACCTAGCTTCCCTTTTCACGTGAGCCCTAGGCTGTTTCACAGCCGCCACCAAAGCGAGAGGAGCCTTCGAACTCTCTCTCTCTCTCACTTCTCTTTCCCCCCTCGTCCTCAACCACCGCCGGCGTGACCTCGACCCCGACCGCCACCCGTCAGCATCCCGAACTCCGGTCGACCATCTCGCGGCGTCCCTCAACCGTCCCGCCGCCTCCTTGCCGCCTGCGCGACCACTTGATCCGGCGGGTTCCTCCCCACGGCGAGAGCAGCGGCAACAGTTTGCCGAGTTGCTGCGTTCCGACCGCCGTTCGCCTGCGCAGCCCCGCTCAACCGCCCACAGTTTCAGTCCGCCTCCGTCGTGAACCCTCAGCCCTCAAGAGCTGCCAGCGCATCGCCTCGCAGATCCAAGTCGCCACACCGCCGCCTGACCTCCCTCTTCTCGCCGTGGAACCACCACACGTCCCCACTCGCCTCCATCATCCACTGCAGCAATTTGCCCTTCCGTCGCCTCTCAGCTCCGGGCAGTCTCCTCCGCCCTGCCTTCTCGCCGTCCTACTCATTGGCATCACCTGCAAGCTCAAAAGAGCGAGGGCACCGTACTCGTATTACAACGGTGAGTTGCTTCTCTTTATTTCTATGCCTACTGTAAGTGAGGTTAATATTTTATGGTAATATTATAATATCAGCCTATAACCCTATATAATTTTCTAGTTAGTAGTGTTGTGTAGGTTTCAATTATATAATGTTAGTTCTGATGTTGACTCTACACCAAGTGTTTAATGATAACGGCATGCGTGATCCTTGATATAGGTAACAGTACCTTAGGTTAGTGAATAGTTTCTTTAGGTTATCATGCAAGGGTATGTATGTTAGTTTAAATATATAAATAATATAAATATATGTGTTAGAGTGTAATATTATTATTATTAGTAAATCTCCTAGTTTAATATTTTATAAATCTTATGATGCAGAGATGGTCTCGCCTTCCATACGACCACGCCAGAGTTCTTAAGGTTGTGATAGTTGTTGGGAATTGGGCGGTCCTTGGGGCACAAAATTTCTAGTCCCGTCCTAAGTCGGACGGAACATAGACAGGAAAATCAAAAGCAGCGGAAGAAAAACACTATGTTAATCTATATTAACATGCAAGTTAAAACAATTTTAACTTGGCCCTAAGGTCCAAGACCCTATGCCAAGATCTATGCCGACTTGGGATGGGTCTGACCATCCCAAGAAGGATCTAGCCTATTGCGATTAAACTAAACTAATGCCAATAATACTTTAACCACATACCCGGAATCTCAGCCCTGGAGCAGGCGAGATGTTCCGCGCCGTCTTCCGAGCTGCTCCCGTCCCACGCCGAGCCGCTCCTTGAACCGCTCCCCGAACCGCTCCTCGAACCGCTCCGCATCCCGAGGCGATCAATCCCCGTGCCGCCGAGCCAACCACGCGCCGAAGAAAGTTTCACGCGAGTGAAACCTCCTCCAAGATTTCAGATCCAGAATCCGAACTCCTTTGTGGCTTTGCCAGAGCCCGCAGGAGTAAGGCAGAAATTTAGGGAGAAGAGAAATATTTATTTAAGCTTAGATCCGAGCGTGCTCCAACATTTACGAGAGCCGCTCAGATCTAGAGCTTGGGACGAGTTTTGAGAAAGGGGGGAGACCCCTATTTATATAGGCGGCGGACTCTCCCCTTTTCTCAAAATCCGATGTGGGACTAATTATTGGGTTAATTAAAATCAAGTTAGTTTGCACTTCACAAAGTGCAAACTTCCGTGAATTTTAACTCACTCACCGTTGAGCTTCAGGATTGATACTACCTATCAATACGACAAGCGTTCAACGGTGAACGCATAGGAAAAAACCGTTCGTCAATCGGAGGTCGTTTGACCCTCCAATTGAGTGTCCAAAGATCAGCCCTAGGCTAGTTTTTCACAAAAACTGAGCCGTCAAAAATGCCCATCAAACCTAGGGTTCCACACCTAAAGGTGGGACCCATAAAATAGACCAGGTCAGACCTGGGCGCAGCCCAGACCTGGACCTGGGCGCAGCCCAGGCCAGGCCTGGGCGCGGCCCAGGCACCTGGCCTGGGCGCCCTGGGCGCCTGGGCCAGCCGCCCAGGCGCCCAGGGCGCCTGGGCCGCCTGGGCGCCCGGGCCCTGGCAGGGCCCGGGCGCCCAGGCGCCCGGGCCTGTGCCTGGGCCGGGCGCCCAGGCCCAGGCGGGTCCGGGTGCCCAGGCCCAGGCCGGCCTAGGCCTTACTGGGTCTGGCCAGCAGGCCAGACCAGTTTCAGACTGGGCTAGTCTGTCTGGTCTGGCCTGATCTGACCCTTTGGGCTGTTTTGGGCATAACTTGATCATTTGGTGTCCGATTTGGACGCTGTTCGAACCTGGGTCTAGACCGGAATATTTCCGTCTTACCCGTGAACTTTTCCTTGCGTTTGTATTATTAAATATTGTATTAAACAATTTAATACATATTTAATTGCCTTTGCATCAAATGCAAAATAGTCCCTATCTAAGCTTAAATTACCATATTGCATCAAATGCAATTATCTCTTCTTTTGCATCAAATACAAATATTTTCCCTAACTATTTTCTACCTATTACTAGACGAAGCGTTGCACTCTGTGTGAGACCCTACAGCCTGACCCTTACAACAGGTTGGGCTCGAAGCCCTATACGGCAGTGACCACGAGCAGTGGTTGCCGTCCCTGCTTCAGGAATCATCATTATGTGGTTGACTCATTGACATGAGTATTGTCGGGACCACCTGACTGTTTCCGTGATGAATTCCGTAGTTATAGTCTTTTTGTCTTAACTGTGTCGTGTAGATCAAGTCTGGGGTACGGTCAAACTGTCAACCCCAATAACTTGACTCAGGTTAGTTTCTATCGATCTTTAGTCAACTAATGTTGGACTTCTTCCAACATACTCTGCGCAGAGTTTTTACTAAAGACCGAACTAACTCTACGACACTAACTCCCATTGACCGGGAGAGACGAATCCTCTCTTGGTCATTACTCGCCTCGTACGTTTCAAGTGACACCCAATCAAAAGACCTTTCGACAGGCCTTGCCTCGAAGCTAGGTCAGTTGATCTAAGTGGCACCGTTAACGCACAGGTCCGTCAAAATGACCTCAAGTCAAAAGACCAACTATCCTATCATCACTCAGAGTTATCACTGACAGATTGGTCAATATAACCATATGATAACTCTTAGTGGATCGTTCAGTGAACTCATTCTAATGAGCACCTGTGTCTCGTCTTCGACTTCGCCAAGTCAAAACGATCATGAGATCATCGCCACCGCTAAACGGTGAAGACTAAGACACAATGGTCTATCCGATGTTTCGATATCCTTGTCTCGAAACATCTACGACCACGAACCATTTCAGACTTATGCTACAGACGGTCAAACGTTTCTCCATGATCGAGATACTCATCTCGATACCCGTTTGACCTTGCATAAAGTCTCAGGACTTTACCTAAGTTGGTATCTAATGTTAACTACATTTCAATATAACTTAGATAAATTATTACCAAACAGCTTACTGTTATTTCGAACAAGATGTTTGTGCTATTCACACAGGAATAAATGGCCTTGAGGGCATCATATTCCTACATCTCCCACTTGCACTCAGGCCCATTTATCTCGATATCTAATACCGTTTTTACACATAAGTTTTCCCGACTTCATGTGGTAGAGCCTTCGTGAGTGGATCTGCTAAAACCGTCTACACTATAGACTTAAGGGGTTTCTATGTTTATGTTAGACCAACCTTTTGAATCTCATTCAAATAATTCATTTGGTCTGTCGGAATCTATAATACTTTATTTCCCTGGATCTTATCCAGTTCATCGTATCTTACGATAATAATTTCAAATTAGTTATTGGTCATTTCAAATGGTTCATATCCATATCTGATAAAGTATCAAACTCTTTGATTACTTAATCAAAATATATGTTCCATCTCTTTGATGTCTCGCATGTAATTTACACGCTCCCACTGACCTTGAAAACTATCTGGCTAATTCATATATGTTGGTTCGTCTAAATCATATTTAGAAAAACGAACTTATAAGTGAACGCTCCAATTTTCGTGGTCAATTTAAGCGTTTTACATCGGCTTTGGTCCGAGTAGATCTGTACACATCTGTTGGCGAAACCGGTTTCATCATAATCCGTTTTAAAGAAATTAGGATGAAAACCGTTCCCGTCCATTATTATTGTACTTCACTATTTTCTTTTCTGCACCCATCTTTCAACTTTAAAGATTTACTTGCAGAAAGTGAGGAAACATTTTCCTTGGGCATGTAAACTAAATTCTCAAATTTATTTACGCACACGGACATGCATCAAGTTTTAAATCGGAGTTACTACTCCGGATTTCATCCTAAAAGTTGACTAAGTCATCATTAGTTATGATGTCTTAACTCGACTTTTCGTCTTACGAAATTCGAGTAAATATACAACTTCCTCATGTTTGATTTAATGAATATCTTATTGATAATGTTCTCATAGAACTTTATCAAAACCTAGGCATTACTATTTGGGACTTAACCCAGAGGGAGGACTTAGCTCAGAGTCACTTACAATGGATCACACTAAATCTAATTAAGTGTGATTCATACCTTTTAACACACCGATGTGTTAACAGACTTGATCTGAGAGAAAATCACATTTTCTTTTAATTACACAAGATTTTATTTAGCTAAGTATTTGACCATTCGATCTAATCGAATCAGTTTAAATACTTTGGTCACTTCGTTCTTTATTTTATCAGACTCGCGTTTCATCAAGAACACGTGTCTTAGTAAAATATACGAATAACTTATTTTGTTAAAAATAGACTCGGGTACATCAGTATGTACGAGACTGAGTTCGACAACTCATTCTCCCACTGTCTTACAGATGGGTTTCGGCCTTTGTATCTAAGAGGCTAAGACTCACAAGTGTCCGTAGACTTCATAATACGAGAGGTCAGACCCCCTCTTTATGTGACTTGTGAAGCTTAATCTCTTGATACGGCCTAGTCTAATTTTACTATATAAGTTTGCTACAATCTTGTGTATTTATATATTAACATTTAATATGTATATGGTTATTTACAAATTACTTAACACAAAACATTACTTCAGAAGCAATGTGACGACATTCGTCAAAATGTGTTAAACGTCTTTTGTATAACAACTTATTCCGAAATGTGACATTTAAAATATGTCACGTTTTCATTTCCTCCTACTTATGCCTCTACTAATGATAAATTAAACTAACTTTCTCAATTGACTTTCCGAAGTGCCTTCTTCCTTTTCTAAATCAAATTTAGATATCAACAAAAATAAATAGATATGCAAGCAACTTATGTATCCAAACGCTTGAGCTTTGCAATCTTGAGTGTAGCTCAAGAAGTTGCTTGTCTCAAGATCCGGTTGGGATACATAGTCTTGCACCGCTCATGCACTCGTATTCGACTCAAACGGTTTAATCGAATTCTCGAACTTTGCGGATCAAAATTGTTTGTCCATACAACCTTGAGGGTAGCTCGACAAGTTGTAGGGAGAAACATACTTTGAATGTCCTATATGTTCAAGCTGCCTCATATAGAGACGAGTGACATGTAGCTTTAATTTATTTGTTGGACCCAGAACTTAATGAAATCATATTTCTTAAGTCTGTTCTTTAGAAGGTCATTTAATGTCAATGAGAATATAGTTTAATTACATCAATTAGAATTTAACTTGATATTCAATTTATCAACCTTTTGACCAGTTAACTAATTCCAATATTATCAATTGATTCTTTCGGTAAACATAGTCTTGCCCTAGTTTTAGCATATGTTCAATATTAAATATAGGTAGATTGGCTTTTATCTATCTATATCCTCCCACTATTTTTACGAACGTTTTAAAGCTTAATAACGAACGATTTAATCGAATTAAAAATTAATGGGTAAGAGTTCCAATCACCTTGAGTCTAAACAACCTTGAGTGTAGCTCAACAAGTTGATTGACTCTGCGATCGGAAGATGACTCTTCATCGATCATATCGGATATGACTCTCTTAATCGGTTTTTGCCCCTAGCCATTCGTGATCATGAGTGTGCTCATCCAAATCACAATGTCTAGTCTAGTCGGACCCTTGTTTTCATGTCTAGCCTGACTTGCCCCTCAGCTCGGTGTATGCACGACACGTTGGTTAGGGTCAGGTCTTAGACTACATCTGGGCAGACTACATCCTTGACTAAACTTGCGCCGCCGCTCGGTGTATTCACGACAACATCGGTTTGGGTCAAGTCAAGATGTCATCTTATGTATTTAAGAAGTTGGTTCCTATAAGAT
The DNA here is from genome assembly GCA_030789695.1 of Scilla litardierei. Lineage (NCBI taxonomy): Eukaryota > Viridiplantae > Streptophyta > Magnoliopsida > Asparagales > Asparagaceae > Scilla > Scilla litardierei. The sequence continues at coordinate 333,751,083 of CM061142.1, read as the reverse complement.
TGCCAGGTTACAGCTTGAGTGTATCTCAACAACTATAACGCGGGTCCTATAGTTACTAACCCCTAAAACAAGGAGGGCTACGGCTAATCTTGAAAAAGATCATTAACGTATTTGACTTAGATATAGTCCAGGGTGTCATACAATCATGATTCGCGACATTGCGGTCCAGCGGAACTCAGCCAGGGAATTGACTAAGCCAGGATCACTACCCCTTGGACTAGCAAGGGTTGACCCAGAACTCTTAGCCAAGCACATTGACTGGATCATGGTCCATTGAATGAAGCTTGTCATTTTTGTATGTATGCCATAGACTAAACAGCTTTTATTAACAACTAATTAATCCTATCAACTAGTTGAATCCTTAAATTCAAAATTTTTAGGATTTGTTTAATAACTTTTATTAAGTCCTTATCAACTATAAGGTTCACGTGCTACCCTAATCGTTATTAGGATTTTAATAAATTTTATTAACAACGCTAGAAGCGAAGTCCTTTAATGAAAATTAATTATAACAATTAGAATTTAAAAATCATTTAAAGGACTACCCTAATCAGGAATTAGGTCTTAATATTGTTGTTAATGATTTATTAAAACATAGCATGTCATTAAAATTTAAGTAATAAATTTTAATCATTTTTAATGGCTAACCTAAAGGTTGTCTTGTGTTATCAAATAAGGGACAAGATGCACTAGCCATTAAAATAAAGCTACACTAATTTATCGCATAAAGATAGTGCACAACTATTTAACACTTAAATATACTAAGTTTATCGCATAAACAATTTTTAGCATGCATACATAAATTTAACATTTAAATTTAAAATATGATTTTAAAAATATTTTATTTTTATCTCATAAAAAAAACTTAATTTTTAAAGTCACTAACTTTGCATACTATTTAAAAAATTTATCTCATAAAATTTTAATCTTTAAAATCAATTTTAAAATTATCTCATAAAATTAAAACATCATTTTAAAACTTTCATGCTTAAAAATTTATCAAATAAAAAATTTTAGGCACTTTAAACTTATCGCATAAATTTTAAAAGATTTAAAATTAGTTTTAAAAAATATCACATAAATTTTAAAACGATATTTTAAAAAATTTCCATGTTCAAAATTTATCCAAAAAAAAAAATTTTTTAGAACATCTTAAACCTTTTTAAAATTTATCACATAACTTTAAAAACATTTTTAATTAAAAAAGTATTTAAAAGCATTAAACACGTTTAATAAAATCGCAGTACCTAGATCGCTACGCAAACCTGGGCTCTGATACCACTGTTGGGTATCACTCTGATATCATTGCGACGCTGTTAAGGCCCATCATCCATGGCACCCTAGACCCGTCACAAGATACCTCAGAAACTTGTTTTACGGCATGCCTCTCGACAATGCCCAACCCATTATAAGATCACCATCTTATCGGGACTTGGTACGGTAAGAGCGATTACTTCGGGTCGGCTCATAACCCGAGAACCCGTACTCAAGCTCAACAAGCTCTGATACCACTGTTGGGAATTGGGCGGTCCTTGGGGCACAAAATTTCTAGTCCCGTCCTAAGTCGGACGGAACATAGACAGGAAAATCAAAAGCAGCGGAAGAAAAACAGTTAATCTATATTAACATGCAAGTTAAAACAATTTTAACTTGGCCCTAAGGTCCAAGACCCTATGCCAAGATCTATGCCGACTTGGGATGGGTCTGACCATCCCAAGAAGGATCTAGCCTACTGCGATTAAACTAAACTAATGCCAATAATACTTTAACCACATACCCGGAATCTCAGCCCTGGAGCAGGCGAGATGTTCCGCGCCGTCTTCCGAGCTGCTCCCGTCCCACGCCGAGCCGCTCCTTGAACCGCTCCCCGAACCGCTCCTCGAACCGCTCCGCATCCCGAGGCGATCAATCCCCGTGCCGCCGAGCCAACCACGCGCCGAAGAAAGTTTCACGCGAGTGAAACCTCCTCCAAGATTTCAGATCCAGAATCCGAACTCCTTTGTGGCTTTGCCAGAGCCCGCAGGAGTAAGGCAGAAATTTAGGGAGAAGAGAAATATTTATTTAAGCTTAGATCCGAGCGTGCTCCAACATTTACGAGAGCCGCTCAGATCTAGAGCTTGGGACGAGTTTTGAGAAAGGGGGGAGACCCCTATTTATATAGGCGGCGGACTCTCCCCTTTTCTCAAAATCCGATGTGGGACTAATTATTGGGTTAATTAAAATCAAGTTAGTTTGCACTTCACAAAGTGCAAACTTCCGTGAATTTTAACTCACTCACCGTTGAGCTTCAGGATTGATACAACCTATCAATACGACAAGCGTTCAACGGTGAACGCATAGGAAAAAACCGTTCGTCAATCGGAGGTCGTTTGACCCTCCAATTGAGTGTCCAAAGATCAGCCCTAGGCTAGTTTTTCACAAAAACTGAGCCGTCAAAAATGCCCATCAAACCTAGGGTTCCACACCTAAAGGTGGGACCCACAAAACAGACCAGGTCAGACCTGGGCGCAGCCCAGACCTGGACCTGGGCGCAGCCCAGGCACCTGGCCTGGGCGCAGCCCAGGCACCTGGCCTGGGCGCCCTGGGCGCCTGGGCCAGCCGCCCAGGCGCCCAGGGCGCCTGGGCCGCCTGGGCGCCCGGGCCCTGGCAGGGCCCGGGCGCCCAGGCGCCCGGGCCTGTGCCTGGGCCGGGCGCCCAGGCCCAGGCGGGTCTGGGTGCCCAGGCCCAGGCCGGCCTAGGCCTTACTGGGTCTGGCCAGCAGGCCAGACCAGTTTCAGACTGGGCTAGTCTGTCTGGTCTGGCCTGATCTGACCCTTTGGGCTGTTTTGGGCATAACTTGATCATTTGGTGTCCGATTTGGATGCTGTTCGAACCTGGGTCTAGACCGGAATATTTCCGTCTTACCCGTGAACTTTTCCTTGCGTTTGTATTATTAAATATTGTATTAAACAATTTAATACATATTTAATTGCCTTTGCATCAAATGCAAAATAGTCCCTATCTAAGCTTAAATTACCATATTGCATCAAATGCAATTATCTCTTCTTTTGCATCAAATACAAATATTTTCCCTAACTATTTTCTACCTATTACTAGACGAAGCGTTGCACTCTGTGTGAGACCCTACAGCCTGACCCTTACAACAGGTTGGGCTCGAAGCCCTATACGGCAGTGACCACGAGCAGTGGTTGCCGTCCCTGCTTCAGGAATCATCATTATGTGGTTGACTCATTGACATGAGTATTGTCGGGACCACCTGACTGTTTCCGTGATGAATTCCGTAGTTATAGTCTTTTCGTCTTAACTGTGTCGTGTAGATCAAGTCTGGGGTACGGTCAAACTGTCAACCCCAATAACTTGACTCCGGTTAGTTTCTATCGATCTTTAGTCAACTAATGTTGGACTTCTTCCAACATACTCTGCGCAGAGTTTTTACTAAAGACCGAACTAACTCTACGACACTAACTCCCATTGACCGGGAGAGACGAATCCTCTCTTGGTCATTACTCGCCTCGTACGTTTCAAGTGACACCCAATCAAAAGACCTTTCGACAGGCCTTGCCTCGAAGCTAGGTCAGTTGATCTAAGTGGCACCGTTAACGCACAGGTCCGTCAAAATGACCTCAAGTCAAAAGACCAACTATCCTATCATCACTCAGAGTTATCACTGACAGATTGGTCAATATAACCATATGATAACTCTTAGTGGATCGTTCAGTGAACTCATTCTAATGAGCACCTGTGTCTCGTCTTCGACTTCGCCAAGTCAAAACGATCATGAGATCATCGCCACCGCTAAACGGTGAAGACTAAGACATAATGGTCTATCCGATGTTTCGATATCCTTGTCTCGAAACATCTACGACCACGAACCATTTCAGACTTATGCTACAGACGGTCAAACGTTTCTCCATGATCGAGATACTCATCTCGATACCCGTTTGACCTTGCATAAAGTCTCAGGACTTTACCTAAGTTGGTATCTAATGTTAACTACATTTCAATATAACTTAGATAAATTATTACCAAACAGCTTACTGTTATTTCGAACAAGATGTTTGTGCTATTCACACAGGAATAAATGGCCTTGAGGGCATCACTCGGTGAGTGCCCTATTGCCCGCAGGCTGAGTATCAGTACAAGGGATCACTCGGTGAGTACCCTATTGCCCGCAGGCTGTGTATCCGTACACGGGATCACTCATCCACTGGTGAGTGCCCTATTGCCCACAGGCTGTGCATGATAAGACACGACATGACAAGACAGGGATGGTTCTTCTAGGGGGTCCATACGCACGCACACACAGGAAAAAGCCCTAAGGTGTCAATAGTTGTTGTTGTTGCGCTTAGACTTCGTCGTCAAGTCTAAGCTGTCAAGGGGTGTCCCGGGCGCTATCATTTCACGTCCGGTTCTCTTTGTTTACATTCTAACAGTTCTAAAAGTCTAAGGTCTAAACACGGCCGAAAGTACAAGTGCGTACACTTGCCTGCGATGGCGAGTGTGTCATCCGTCTGGAGCGTCCCGTCCAAGCGTTACGTCTGTAGTAGTCCATCTGAAACAGGGTCACGGTGACGGTGTCAGTCTAAATTTGGCGGGACTACCCTAACAGTCAAAAAGTCATGTTTTTTATGTTTGTTCAGTGTAAATCGACATCTACCCTATGTGCATAGAAAATAGTCCATTCGTCGATCTTTCCTACGGTGGCAACGTTTTACAGATGCTAAAAATAAATTTAGTTCAAGTTGACCAATTTTAGTTTAGGTTTTGGTTATCTACAGTGTGGGTTTTACTACTCGTTAGGGAAACTAACCTCGTGATGTCGTCCAACAAGCGGAAGTCGGGTCTGAACGGTGAAACGTCGGTGTCGTTTGGAACTCCTCGACTACATGTAGCGCAGCGAGGTATCTCTGGACAGCGGGGTGGTGGCGTGAAATCAGCAAGCTAACAGCGATTCTCCCCCCGTTGCAAGTAGCGCAACGGATCTTCACGATAACAGCGACGTCGGCTAAAAGTACGTACGTGCGGCAATGCACGTGAACTCCGAGATTCCAAGGGAGCTATCAGTAGATGAAGTAGGACCAGAGGAAGATGTTCGGCCCGGTGGGTGGCCGACGGTGTGAGCGTATGGCGGTGGGTGGCCGTGAGAATCCGGAGAGGACAGATTCGTGCAACGTTCGTTGTCGCACGTCTCAGCGGAAATCCAACGATGAACAGTGACAACAGACAGTTGCAAAAGCTAAAGGACTTCAAGATGAAGCCAATGGTGGTGGAGTTTTCACCGGAGGTGGTCGGAGGTGGTCGTGCGCCGGCGTCGAAGTCCAGCGCACAGATCTGTCAAAAACAGCAGCTGTGCTTGGTTTGAACAGATTTTCCAGGAGCTACAGGTGGGATATGAGCGTGAGGGAAATTGCAGTTGGTAGGGGGTTTCGATAAGAGTCCAACGGCAGTAGGGTGGTCGTCGTAGGTGGCCGGATGGCCAGTGGGCGTGAGTTTTTCCGGCGGTGGCACAGATCTATAAAACTGTCGTTTGGGTTGTGTTTGAAAACATTTTGAGGGAGATAGAGATGAGGGAAGAGGGTAAGGGGAGTTGAAGACGACCGGGAGGTTAGGGAGGAGTTGAATGGCGGTGGCGGAAGCAACTGGGGTGGATGGATAGGGGTGGCCGGCCGTTTTTCTGGCGAGCGCACAGATCTGCCTGGGCTGTCCTTTTTGTGTGTTTTCATGGAGTTTTGAGGGGTTTTGAGGAGGGAGGAAGAAGGGAGGATGGGTGCAGCGACTAGGGAGGTTGTGGGGAGTCTCCGGCGGCGGCCGGGGGTCGTCGGTGGTGGCCGCCGATGGATGGGTGTTGGTTTGTAGGGTCCAGGCACAAGCTGTCCATTTCGGCCATGGTAGGGTTTTGTGAGGGGGTTTTTTTTGATGTGTTTGAGAGAGGAGATGGAAGAGAGGGAGGAGGAGGAGGTCGCATGAGTAAGGGGGTGGTCGGTGAGCTCGTCGGCGGCGAGGGAATGTGCGAGGAAGGGGAGGAAAAGCGGCGGTGAGAGAGAGTGTTTTAAGGAGATGATATCTTGCTATTTGGGTTTGTATTTAAGAGATGGGTGAGAGAGAGTGTGAGAGAGGGGGTGTGCAAAGAGGGGAAAAGGAAGGTGTGGGTAGCAAATGATATCCCACAATTCATGATACGTAGGGATTTGATAAAGGGTTTGAAATTTGAAATTTGATTAATGATAATTGGGCTTGAATTTGATGAGCGATTTGGGTGGGCTAGGAGTGTCAGAAAATTACGAAAAAAATATCAGGACGACCCATCCTCATGTAGGAGGTGAGGGACGCGCGAAAGGGGCTAGACGGCGGAAGCCGCCAAAGCTGGATTAAGGCATTAGTGGGGGTTGGGAAATTTTGAATTTCGTTCATGCCACGACGATCTATTTGGAAGGGGACTTTTTTTGATGCTTTCCTGTCGAGAATGAAGAAGAACAGAGAAAGTCTTTTTCGCAGGAAAATTTGGTCACGTAGATCTTCGATTTTGCCGGAATTCGTTGATTGCTCCGTACTTATTTATAATGGAAAAACTCATGTTCGTTGTAAGATCACTGAAGGAAAGGTAGGTCATAAATTTGGAGAGTTTGCTTCTACACGGAGACGAAGACCCTCGAGAACAAATAAAGGTTCGGGGAAGAAAGGGGAAAAAGTAAGAGAGGCTTGGGGATACGGTGGTTAACTGCATGTTTGGTCCATGGAAAACGAACAGAAAAATAAAAGATCCGGCCTCTACGTCTAAAGCTACGACGACTCAGCAATCAAACTTGATTTGTGGGAGAACGACCCGAGAAATGACGTTCACTAAAAAACCCACAAATAACTACACTTCCATTCAGTCAAAACGACATACCACGTCGTATAGTTCGGATCCAAGAAGAGGCCAAATAAATTACACACACGAAAAGAGTCGTACGCGCAAAACATGAACAGTCGGAAAGTGGCCGTTACATGTACCACGTCCGGTAGTCGGTGTTTTCCCGGGACGTCTACCTACAAACACCACACACATGCACCCATATTTTATTAATATAATAATCAAAATTACAAAATTCATACCACATGCACGTACGCACGTATACGTATACACGTAATAAAATAAAAAAATAATTCCTAGCTAATTTCTCTATTCTTCCTAACTTTTATTCCCTACACAATTCTATCCCTACAAAACTTTCCTTTACAAGATTGTATTCTCTCGTTACAAATTAATCCCTTCCATTCATAAAGAAAATCCCTTCACAAAATTTTTACACATTTCTCATTTCTTCCCTTAATCTCTTCCATAAACTCTTCCATCCCTTCCCAAGTATTTGGCAGTACCCAAAAATTAAAACTGTGTATTTTTTTTTTGTTTTTCAAACTTCATATCCTTCTTATTTGTGTAGGTGAATCAATGGTGGAGAGGAGAGCCAAGGGGCCAAGCAAAGGGGGGTGGCCAAGAGGGGTGGCCGGCCTGGTGTGGCCGGCCGGCGGCCGCCGGCCGGCGGCGGCAAATGGGCCGAAAACTGCCCCCCTCTCTTTTTTTCTCTTTTGTTTGTTGGATTAGAGAGAGAGATAGAGAGAGAATGGAGGGAGGAGAGTTGTAGAGAGATGGAGAGGGGATCAAGGGGAGGCTACCGTCGCTGTCGGAGGAGTCGTCGTCGTCGGAGTTGGCTGGAGTTGGCCATGGCCATGATGGGTTCATGGTTTTTTTCTTAATTTTTGTTGATTTTTTGAGTGAGATAGAGAGAGATTGAGAATGGGTTTGATGGAGGAGATGGAAGAGAATGGTGGGGGCTCACCGGAGGGGGAGGAGTTCGCCGGAATCTCGTCGGAATTTGGTCGGAATTTCACCGGAGAAGAGGGGGATTGTGTGAAAGAAGATGGGTTAAGGGGGGTTTATATAGCTAAGCTAAATTAGTTTTTAATTAGATTATTAATGCTTAGTTAAAAGTGAAAGATTTAGGATTAGATTTGCATTAAAAATGTTTTTGAAAATAATGAACCGTTGTCTCCGCATGTTATTCATGTTAGGGTAATAGTAATTAGGTTAATGTAATTAGTAATTAGGCAAGGTAATTAGTGATGGTAAAATTTATAACAAAATTACGATTTTACCCCTACTAGTAAACGTATCCGAAAAATTACGAAAATATACCCACGGGTTCGTATCGTCGCGAGGATCGTGAATACGAAGTCTGTTTCAGGGCTTGAGTTATGAAAATACGAGTTTTGGGCCAAACCGTTTCGAAAGCGGGTTTACGGGTTCTCTATTGATTTGTCGTCAGAAAATTACAAAATTAATGTGGAACGCCCTAAATGATCATAGGATGATACTGTAGAAGTTTGAAGACATTTTGATGATGTTTGTATAGAATATTAATTCATTACGCCGAAACAATAATAATTGAAAATGAATTTTTATTCAATTATTTAGATGTATTTGATGAAACCCGAACTTACTAAAATACTCCATAACTACTTTGATACTTCAAAATATTTTTATAAGGAATTTTTGAAATCATAAAACTCCTAACGGAAAAATAGTTTATTAGGTTAAACACTCAAATTGTTATGTAGATGAAAACATGCCGTTACAGAAGTGGTCCTTGGGGCCGTTGACCAAGAGAATGCCAAGATCATGGTGAACATCCCCAAGGAAAGTAGGGACATCTAGGGACTGGTTACGGACGAGCAAATAGTCAAGCACGTCTGGCTTGAAGGTAATCCGAGCTTCGTGATCCACCCCTGATTTGCTCACCCTGATCTGATGTTTTTTTGTAGCTGTGGCCATGAGTCTCTTGAGGGAGGAGATGAAGAGGATGGTCAAGGAGCAGGCTGCTAAGGTGTCATGACCCGCTTCCCTAAAATGGAGGCGTGACGTGAAAAGGTCCGCACGAGAGTGGAGCGGTGAAGCCCCAAACCCGATAAGCGTCAATAAAACATAAGCAGGTCCCTGTAACCACAAAAGGAGCAACAATAATAATAAAAGGAGAGACAGAAATAAAATTCTCATATCTCATAAATTGTCCAACATGAAAATAAGTCCAACATCCAGAAAAGCCACCAGGCTAAAAGAAAGAGTCTAAGGCCCAGAACAAGGCCAACAGAAGCAACAACGCAACAAAGTATAGATGCTACGCACCGACAACAAAACAGCAGTCTAAACAAAAGGAAAACACAACGAAGACACTAGGACTGGTCCCCAGTGTCCACGTACTCCCCGTCAAACACAAGCTCGGGCTCGGCGTCAGCAAACACCTCGTCCTCAACTAGGTACTCAGTCTCAGGATCTAACATGTGTCACCCAAAAGAGTAAAGGGGCACATGTCAGCAAGTCAAAAGACTTGGGCAAGGAAACTGGAAGTAAGACAACTAGCAACCTAGCAGTTATAGTATGCATGACATGGCAGTTATAACATGAGAGCACAAAGCAAGACAAGGCGAGACAATAAGTACAAGAGAACAATTATCGGGACAAGACAAGAGTAGCCAAGCTACTAACAATCTCAATCAATTCACTATTCAAGTTTCACTGTTGTTTGTAGATGTTTACGCCTTACAGCTGAATGGTTTCACATTCACGCTGATTGGCCTCTTAACACTACCCCAAAACCCAGAGTTTACGCCTTACCACTGCAGTTGCTGATCGGGCAGACTCCCTGTTGATTGGCCGCTTAACTCTTACCCCCAATACCCACAAGTAATCAAGCCAGGGTCCCCGCACACGAGCTCAGTAAATGAGCCGGGGTTGCCCCGCACAGGAGCTCGTATTCTATATCACGATTCATAAACAATTGGCGTAGGGGTTCACCTAGCCGGAAACAAGCAATTCGGGCATTGGCTATCAACCAACACATGGCCCGCTTCTGGAACACGAGCCAGGAACACAAGCATTGTAGCGAAGCTACGCATTCACGGAAACATTTAAAGGATGCAATGACATGACAATTAATTTGCGTACCGTTAATGGAAAGTAAACATGACATGGTAATTGTGCAACATGCTAAATGTCGGAACTAGCTTCGTTGTCAAGCTAGTTCCCTAATTTGCGCCTAGGCGAGTATCATTTCGTCGCCTAGCCTCTTTTACGCCTACAACAAGCAAATGGCCTAAAACATGGCCTAAACCCTAAGTGGCAAGTTTCACTTGCCTAGCACCGGGGATGACGATCACGAAGGTTCGCATCGCGGATGCTAATCTACGGGGAAATCGCTGTTATGGGGAAACAATCATCAAAACAACATTCATTCATTAGGGTTTCATAAAAATACAAATAGGTTATGAAAACATCAAGAGATCGATTTCTTACCGTGAGGAAGCGGAAGAAACACTCCGGAGAACCTAGGGACCAGATCTGGAAACGAATGGAGAAGTTTGGAGAACTAGGGTTTTTGGGGGATTTTGAGGATTTGATGGAGATTTGGGGAAGATGAGAGGTAGAATGTGTTGAGGGATGGTTTGGATGATGGATCTTGGGCTTGGAATGAAGGAATAAGGGTTTGGGGAAGATGGGGGCTCAATGGGGGAGAAACTAGGGTTTTGGGTCGAGTGGAGGAAGAAGAAAACGTTTGGGAGGGGTTTAAATAGGATGGGCTGGCGGCTGCCCAGAAATTAGGGTTTTAACGCAGATTAGTCGGTCAAAGAGCAACCACTGACCGACTAGTTTGGCAACTAGTCGGTCGGTCGACCAACGCAGACCGACTAAGTGTAAACAGTAACTTCTGAACGAAAATAGGATTTAGATTTAGTCGGTCGAAGAACAACTACTGACCGACTAGTTTAACATCTAGTCGGTCGATGAACGTTCTTAGACCGACTAAGAGTGAACAGTATTGATACCAAAAATAAGTTGAAGAGTTAGTCGGTTAAAGAAGCATTGCTGACCGACTAGTTTGCAACCTAGTCGGTCAACCAACGTTCTTAGACCGACTAACGATAAACAGTAACTCCTGAATAATTTACAAAGCCAACTAGTCGGTTCGAGAAGGATTGCCGACCGACTGGATCGTCATCTAGTCGGTCGGTGCCCCTTCTTACACCGGCTAATAAGCACCAAAAGTTCCGATACGGAGCGCGGAGCCCCGGGATCGATTCCTAAGACTCCTAGGCTTGATCTAATAGTAAGATACGACCGTTATGAAGCCCGTCACGAATGACATACTTCGAAATCGACGATCCTAAGGAAGAAACGAGAAAACACGACGAAACGATCGAAAATGAAAGTTACGGAGACGACAACCACACACGAGGAGAAAATCCGCCAAAACATATATTATAATATAATAAATCCAGATATATGAAAACCAGTCGTTACATAAGGGCTTGGCCAAGGTTGGCCAGAAGTGAGGCAAGGAGGGTGAGAGCACCACTCGGACCGAGGAGGAGCAGAGCAAGAAGAGAAGAGTGGAGGCTGCACCTTCTGCTCTTCTTTCCGGGACAATCATGGCTGCATCGTGCCCTCCTGTCGACCTCGACCCGCCCCAGGAGAAGCTGGTCGCCACAATGGCTACGACGTCCCAGGGCATGTCGGTCGTCGTGACCGATGCGACCCCTACCAGCTCGGTCGTTCCCTTGGTCGTGCCTCCGAGTTCTTCGGTCGGGTCGGCCTAGATTGATCGGGCGACGGCAGTTAATTGCTGGCCCTATAGATGCTTGCCATTGGGGCTAGGAAAGCTGACCCACCCGAGCTACGAGGCAGCACTTGCTGTTTTCAAGTCGTAGAAGGCCGAGCTCCTTGCTCTTCCGGCAAGGGAGATCGCTGCTCTTCCCTTCTCAGTGGGCACCTACGAATCGGTGTTTGACGAGGCCAGGGTTGCGGCCCGCCTGACCGAGAATAGCATGCTGCATAAAGACCGAGAGTCTTTGGCAAATATTGACATAGAGAAGCTTTGCGATAAGGCCGTTTGGCTCAACATGCAGGTTTGTCCCTTTTCTTACTCAAGATACAGTTTTTCTCAGAAGATGCGTGCTCACGTTCCTTACTCTTTTTGTGTAGATGGCCACCGTGTTGGTATCCCTCCAACGTCAATCCATGGTGGTGGCAGGGTCGAGTGCACCCTTGCGAGGAAGGTGGTCGAGCTTGAGGATGTGAAGAAGGAGATCGAGGAGAAGAAAAAGGCTCTGGAGGACAAGCTGGTGACCCTCCATAGTATTATGTGGTCCAGAAGGAGACGATCTCTGAGCTGGACAAAGCTAGAGAGGAGGCCGAGCAGAAGGCCAAGGACGAAGAGGTCTCGAGGGTCTCCGCTGAGAAAACCCTTTCTAGGGAGAGGGAGGCCAGCCAGAAGAGGATCACCAAGCTCGAGAGGTGGGTGGAGGAGATGGAGAGATCGACCTCGAGGCAATCAAGTTGGAGGCCGTCAGTCGGTACCAGCTCCAGGAGTTCTTCCCCACATTGGTAGAGACCAGGGCCGAGGGTTTTGAGGAGGGCTTGGAGACGGGCTTGGAGAGATTCAAGAAGGGGATGGCAAAGTACTACCCCAACTTGGAAATCGACTTTTCCCGGTTATCGACGGTCTCTGACAATGAGGGGGAGGCTTCCACTCCGGTAGGCGACGAGTAGGGGCAGGCGGAGGTGTAGTTGGGGATGGTGAGCTATCGATGTTGGACCAGTGTTAAGGCCAAACTTCTCCTGTAATTTTTTGTTTTGGTTTAAGTCCGGAGGAATTTTTGGAAGAATGATGTTTAACCAGAGTGATAATTAATGAAAAATTTGTTGTTTGTTGTAAAAATTTGCCATTTGTTGTCGTATGCCTTGTCCCACCCTATGTATGCCCCGAACATTCGGTGTGGACCAGATTCGGGTCGAGGAAAGGTGGAACGTTGAGTAGACACTCTAGAAATTTTTTTGAAGAGATCTTACTCGTACAATTAGGTTGGCGACGCCTATTATTGGAAAGGGTTGGTCGTCCCTAGACTTAGTAGTGGTTCGACCTCAAGGGCGATGCGCAAAAGCGGAGCCTCATCAGGGAGGGGGCACTGTCCGGAGAGCCCTGGGCGGTCTATCTGGGGCACAGCCCGTAGCCTGCCCCAGATCTCTGGAAGGGTATGGGCGCAGCTCAAAAGCCTGCCCCATGTCCTTCGGCGACCTATCGGGGTCGCAGCTCGGAAGCCTGCCCCGGATCTTTGGAACGGTAGGGGCGTAGCTCAGAAGCCTGCCACATGTCCTTCAACGACCTGTCGGGGGCATGGCTCAAAAACCTGCCTCAGATCTTTGGAAGGGTAAGAGCACAGCTCGGCAGCCTGCCCCAGGTCCTTCGGTGACCTATCGGGGCGTGGCTCAAAAGCCTGCCTCGGATCTTTGGAAAGGTAGGGGCACAGCTCGGAAGCCTCCCCCAGGTCCTTCCACGACCTATCGGGGGCGCTGCTCGGAAGCCTACCCCAGATCTTTGGAAGGGTAGGCACAGCTCGGAAGCCTGCCCAGGTCCATTGGTGACCTATCGGGGGCACGATATGGAAACCTGCCCCGGATCTTGGGAAGGGTAGGGGCGTAGCTCGGAAGCTTACCCTAGGTCCTTAGACGACCTATCGGGGGCGCGACTCGAAAGCCAGCCCCAGATCTTGGGAAGGGTAGGGGTACAACTCGGAAGCCTGCACATGTCCTTCGGCGACCTATCGGAGGCACAACATAGAAGCCTGCCCCAGATCTTTGTTTGTGGCGAGGTAGATTGCTCCCAATGATCAAGCTGACCTATGTGGAGGTGTTCCGATTTTTTTGTGGTGGAGCTAAAATTCAAATTGAGACAACACAAAAATAATTTAGGCCACAATTTATTGATAATATTTGAGTAAGTGATCGGTGTTCCATGGGTGGGCTAACTCCTCACCCTCCATTGTTGCTAATATGTAGGTCGTCGGCCCTACAATGTCAGTTATTTTGTAATGGCCTTCCCACTTTGCGACGAACTTTAGTCAGTGGGCGATCTCTGGTTTGAAGGTCACATCTCTGAGGATGTGGTCGTCGACCCTGAAGCTCTGCTTCCTTACACGGGAGTTCTAGTGCCGGGCCATCCATTAGATGTCCTTGATGAGGCTTGTCAGAGCCCGATTCCTTACCTGGTCGATGAGCTCGATATTGAGGTCGAGGCCTTCTATATTGGCCTCTTTGTTGAAGTACCTAAGTAGGATGGATTCCATGCCGAACTCCATCGGCACGATGACATCTGCTCCATAGGCGAGCATGAACGGGCTTTCACTGACTCGTCTCAAAAGATGTGAGCGCTAATACCAAGTGTAGAAGATCAAACAAGTAATAACTTGATGAGTCCAGGTATCGTATCCACGTGACGTGCAAAACCACGGATTTCAGTTTATAAAAGGTACTAAAACGACATGAAACAACCACCTTTCAGATATAAAAGTAATGGAGTCAATGGTTTAAAATACGAAAAGAAAGTGCTACGATCGTTATAGTGAATTCGATACTATGGTACTAATATGGAGAGTATGAGTTGGTTATGATTTCATTAGGGTATATACAATTAATGATTATTAGTATCTTTTCTATAACTCAACGTTTCATCTGGCTAGGGCATGAGAACGTCAAAAAGTGTGGCGATAAAGCGCATAAAAACGTGCCAAATAGTAACCACGTATAATAATGATTTCTTGAAGAAAATATGCACAAGTGCCCTCTCAGGTCACGATACGTCCTCTCAGATCGCATCACGAATAAGTCTTACTAAGATCATATTTAATTCAAGCATGCCCACGTCTCCGTATAACATACCCAAACAAGATATATGTAGAAATCGACAAAATACGTGATTATAACATGAATATAGGGAAAAAGATATCGAAATCAAAGAATACGACACCCTAACTACATCACAACCAATACATATGAAGATCAACGATGCATGAAGAGAAAATATTCAGTATTCATAGAAAAATACATCACCAAACACTCAAAATACAAGGCAAAAGATAGGGAATTTATCACCAATTCTCTCCAAATAGACCTTAAATATCCTTCAGATTATAGCTCCTGCCTCTATATCCAGGGCCTCCAAATCTCACGTTAAAATATGGCTTCTAGAGCCCCAAATATGCAAGAAAACACCCAAAAAACCCTAAAAATATGCTTATTTAATGTCATTGCGGGTTTGGAAGCTTAGCGTGTTCAAAACCTGCTCCAAAATGCATTAAAACCAAACCTTATAGGTCCGATCAAATTAGTGATGTCTGATCGAGGCACGATCGGACGACAAGGCAACACGTGGCATTCGGATCGCCCGCCCGCTTCATTCTTCGACTAGGTTTCGTATTAAATTGGAGCCGTTAGATGAGGCATCGACGATGTACAATGCGCCGTGTCTCCCACTCATGATGGTTGTTAGATGAGGTGGGGCGACGTTTGATCTCTGCCACGTGGCCTAAAAAACCCCCGCCGTCTTGGCTTCGATCTCATCCATTGGATCAGCATCCGACGATCGTCATAGTGCTGCGTCGTCGCTTTGTGTAGCCAACGGATGAGAGGCAGGAATAGCTCCATGTTGCCACGTGGAAGCACTGAAGCAGAGCGCCGTTACTGACCGTATTTCCCCGTATTTCGGTCGTATTTTCTTATTTAAAGTGGTATTCTGCATTCAACAATTCATAGTAATTTGCACAGATCTCAGAAAAATATGAATAAATAGCCGTTGGAATCGTGAGATCGAGATCTACGTATGAAAAATATAAGAATGACAGAAATACTCAATAAAATCATACTTTGTGCACAAATCAAAGATTTGCTCTAATAAATGGTAATAATCTAAATACGATTGTATTTGAGACCAAATACGTATCATATATGCACAAAATGGGGCTAAATGAGGTGTTAAATATGTATACCCCAAATCACACCCCAAACTAGCGATTTGCTAGTCCTTAGCAAAAAGAGTGATTACATCGGATGTTTAGTAAAATATTAATTTCTATCCATCATCTATGGCATAGCTCAATAATACACTTTCCATCATTATTTTGACCATCAATATACACAAACCATGAAGAAGATCAATCGCATGACATTTTCTCTAATTTAATTTGAATACATAACATACAAGCATAGTTTTACATAAGCAAAAGTATAACACGACGTCATGTCATAATTTTTGAACTTTCAAGGAATTGGTATAACATAATTATTGTCCAATTCATGAATATTAAAGTTGCTTCCTTTATTCACCATATCTTTCTTTTCTCTCTCTTTTTTTAACTTAGAACGATCCATTTAACGAGCTTTCAGTTAATGACTCCTAGGCCAGACGACCTTCGGGCATTAGGCTTAGAAAAGCCACTCAAACATAATAACTCGAATCATCTAAGTTTTTATTATCTTATTTTTACGAATGCACTCCTCATTTATCCATCTTTCGACGTGAATCTCCAATGCTTCTCGAGGCACGAAGACCCGGCTAATTAATAAACTCAAGGGAAAGGTGCATTTTTTCTTTTTTCTCATTTTTTTCTTTTTCAATTTTTTTCATATGCAACGCAACACCCAATCATCGAACCAAATTAAAATCAGCATGAATGTTTACCAAATTCCTCTTCAATTCTAAAACTAATCCAATCAATCATGTCCACTTTAAACTTATGCATCATAACTTGCATGAAATAAATTCAAACTATTTCGAGATATTAATCATTGCAATTGAAATTTTTCATAAAAGGCATATTAATGAGTAATTTCATGAAGGAAAATAATTAATTCAGGTCATAAACAATTTCAAGAATTTGATCAATGCTTAATCATCCAATAAAGTGATGCTTGAAGGAGTATTAAATGATGAAAATTGGTGATTGATTCTTTTTCTCTCATTTTATTTAAAAAACCCCTAAGATCTCATACCCCCCCAACTAAAGATGGACATTGTCCTCAATGTAGAAAAGGATACAAGTTTATTCAAAATCAAACATCCTAAAAAGTATATAAAAATTTACACTAATGGGAAGAACACACCGTGGTCAAATGGTGGATCACGAATCTTTAATGGTGGGGGGAAGTTGTTCTATCTGTTCCTTGCGCTCCTCGTTGAGTAATCTTCCTCCAATAGCTAAATTGGACCCCCGTAACACAACTCCAAGCATTTTTCCTGAAAAATTTCACTGCTCTCAGTATGACGCTCAGCCATGGGAAAGAGGAATGAAGGATTTTGGGAAAAAACTGGGGGAGAGAGTGGTTCAGACTCCTTATTGATGATTTCTGAGCTTAAGTCCCTAGTTGTCTCCTCCTCCTGTTCATCCAAAATTGCTACCATGTCCTCTCCATTGCACACACTTCCACCCATGTTAATATTCTGATTTGTGCTTTCATCGTAATTTGGCTCGCTCGATATACCTGCAATAGAAGATGAACTCATATTAGATTCTTGAGGTTGAATTTCAAAATAATTATTTTCTTCTAAGCAAGTGGCAATCAGAGTAAGATTTTCAATGGATTGTTGAATTTGTCGACTCTGAGCAAGGAAATCTTATTGCAATTGATGGGATTTAGCCTCCTGTGTCTGAATGAGCAAGTGAACTTCCTCTTTCATGGGTTCCAATGGTACGTCTATGCTTTGCTCTCCATGATCAAGGCACGTCCCAACGTCATCGCAAGAAGGCTCCATTAGATCACTCTCTGAAGTCCCTTTTGCGATTTCATCATTCTCTTGTAAAGACTCCATGTACTTTCACACCTCTGTCGGTGTCACGACTCCCGAAAATTCTTGCAGCCGTGGTCGTAGTCCAAATAAGAAGGACTCCATAAGCTCTTTCTTTGTATATCCATGTTGTGGATATCCCAATACTAAGTCCGTGAACCTCCTCCACAGCCTAAAAGAAAATCTCACAATCTCTCTGATTGAAATTAACGATCTTGAGCTTCTCCATTCTATGCTTGTGTTTAGTATCGTACTCTGCATCATAGCAATAACCTGTGCCATATAAATTCATACATTCCATTTTTTTGGATTTTTTAAAGAGAAAACAAAAAACAAATAATTAAAGTCCTAGGCTATAAGATGGAATGATCTCATCAAATATTCCTCCATACAAACTGAAATCGTCAATCACAAGTACCGTTGTCCCCAACAATGACGCCAAAAACTTGACTCGTCTCAAAAGATGTGAGCGCTACTCCCAAGTGTAGGAGATCGAACAAGTAATAATCCTAGTGAGTCTAGGTATCGTATCCACGGGACAACTGACCTGCAAAACCACGGATTTCAATTTATAAAAAGTACTAAAACGACATGAAACAACCTCCTTTCAGATAAAAAAGTAATGGAGTCGATGGTTTAAAATACAAAAACAAAGTTCTACGATAGTTACGGTGAATTCAATACTAGGGTACTAATATGGAGAGTATGTGTTGGTTATGCTTTCGTTAGGGTATATGCAATTAATGGTTATTAATATCTTTTCTATAACTCAACATTTCATCCGGCTAGGGCATGAGAACGTCGAAAAGTGTGGCGATAAGGCGCATAAAAACGTGTCAAAGAGTAACCACGTATAATAACGATTTCATGAAGAAAATACGCACAAGTGCCCTCTCGAGTCACGATATGTCCTCTCGGATCGCATCACGAATAAGTCTTACTTAAATCATATTCAATTCAAGCATGTCCATGTCTCCGTATAACATACCCAAAAATAGATATATGTAGAAATCGACAAAATACGTGATTATAACATGAATATAGGGCAAAAAGATATCGAAATCAACGAATACGACACTCTAACTACATCATAACCAACACATAAGAAGATCAACCATGCATGAAGAGAAAAGATTCAGTATTCATAGACAAATACATCACCAAACATTCAAAATACGTGAATAATACTTCAAATACAAGAAAAATACACAAAATACAAGGCAAAAGATAGGGGATTTATCACCAATTCTCTCCAAATAGACCCTACATCTCCTTCAGATGATAGCTCCTACCTCTGTCTCCAGGGCCTCCAAATCTCACGTCCAAATACGGCTTTTAGAGCCCCAAATACACAAGAATAAACCTAAAACCCCTAAAATACGGTTATATAACGGCATTGCTGGTTTGGAAGCTTAGCGGGTCCAAAACCCGCTCCAAAATGCATTTAAAAACAAACCCATAGGTCGGATCAAATCAGCACCGTCCGATCGAGGCGCGATCGGACGACAAGGTGACACGCGGCATTCGGATCGCCCGACTGCTTCATTCTTTGCTTAGGTTTCGTATTAAATCAGAGCCGTTAGATGAGGCAATGACGTTGTACAATGCGCCACATCTCCCACTCGTGATGGTCGTTAGATGAGGCGGGGCGACGTTTGATCTCTGCCACGTGGCCTTAAAACCCCCGCCGTCTTGGCTTCGATCTCATCCGTTGGAACAACATTTGATGATCGTCACAGCGTCGCATCGTCGCTCTGTATAGCCATTTGATGAGAGGCGGGAATAGCTCTGATGTTGCCATGTGGAAGCGCTGTAGCGGAGCGCCGTATACTGATCGAATTTCCCCATATTTCGGCCGTATTTCGGTCGTATTTCCTTATTTAAAGTGGTATTCTGCATTCAATAATTCATAGTAATTAGCACAGATCTCAGGAAAATATGAATAAATAGCCTTTGAAATCGTGAGATTGAGATCTACGCATGAAAAATATAAGAATGACAGAAATACTCAATAAAATCATACTTTATGCACAAATTAAAGGTTTGCTCTAATAAATGATAATAATCTAAATACGATTGTATTAGAAACCAAATACATACCATATATGCACAAAATGGGGCTAAATGAGGTGTAAAATATGCAATATTTACCCCAAATCACTTACCGGTCGAGGCTTTGTAGGTCGTGCGGTAGGACCAAAGGATGCCAGGCAGCTCGTCGGGCCAAGAACCGTGGGCGCTGCCGACCTTCTTTTCCAGGGGCCCGAGGATTTTGTTCGCCACTTCTGGCATACCATTGCTTTATGGATGCGCCACAGAGGCAAAGTGGAGGTTGATGCTACTGTCCGAGTAGAAGCTTCTGAAGTTCGAACAGTCGAACTGCTTCTCGTTGTCTCACTATAGAGCGAGGTATCCCAAAGTGGCTTATAATGGACTTCCATACGAAGTTTTTCATCTCCTTCCAAGTGATGTGCACCAGTGGCTCCACCTCGATCCATTTGGTGAAGTAGTCGATGGCGGTGACGAGGTACTTCCTTCCTCCTGACGCAGGCAGGAATGGTCCAAGGATGTCGAGGCCCCATTTGGAAAACGTGACTAGGTTGATGATTGGAATCAGGTCAGTCAGCAGGGCAGTGGGATTCTTGTAGAATCTTTGGCACTCCTTACACCACTTAACATACTTGATCGCATAGTCCAACATGGTTGGCCAGTAATAGCCCTGACGGATGGCTTTATGTGCTACGGTGCGGCCGCCATAATGAGTACCGCAGAGACCCTCGTGTATCTCGCAGACGACTTGCTCAGCTCTGGTGGGCCTGAGGCATTTCAAATAAATCAAAACGTCGAATTTTGCACGATGCTTCCGATAAAGCTTGCCGTCGAAGATCACGAAAGTCAAGGCCCATATTTCGATCTTCTTTGCTTATAGCCAATCTTTGGGCAAGGCCCCGGTCTCCAAGTAGGCTATGATCGGGTTCATCCATGTTGGCTCCTGGCCAATTCAAAGCACCTTGCCTTTTTCAATACTTGGTGTCAGCAGGTTCTCGACGTAGATGGCCTTCCCTATCTCGGCCAGAAAAGAAGATGCCAATTTTGAGAGTACATCGACCCGGAGATTGTTCGATCGGGACAGATGCTGGATCTCTACTCTTCTAAACTTTAGGAGCTCGGAAAGGGTGCACTTTAGATAACGCTTCATCAAGTCCTCCCTAGCGTTGAAGCTACCTTGTATTTGTTAGATGACGAGCCTCGAGTCGCTAATCAGCAGCACGTTCATCGCCCCAAGCACTCGGTATAGCTTTAGCCCATTGAGGGTAGCCTCGTATTCTACAACATTGTTGGTCGTTGAAAAGTTGAAGTGGAGTGCATACTCTAGCAAGCTCCCTTCGGGGGTCTCTATCATGATGACGGCTCTGATCCCTGGGTCCGCGGTCGATCCATCTACGTGGACAATCCATCGCTCGCCTTTGAATTGGGTGGATGTTGAGGGGGTGTCCTCGACGGTGGGATTCTGTTGTTCTGCGCCTGGATGAACATTCGGCGAAGCTCCATCAAGCCCTTTGACCGTGCATTCAGCCACAAAGTCTGCCAGTTCATGACCCTTGATCACCGCCCTAGGCTTGTAGACGATGTTGAACTCGCTAAGTTCGACGCTCCAATTCAGCATCTGGCCCGATCTCTCCAACCTCTTCAGATTCTTCTCGAGTGGCAAGTTGGTGTAGACTAAGATGGTGTGCGCCTAGAAGTAGGGTCGGAGCTTCCTCGCCGTCAAGGTTAAGCAGTATGCATACTTTCTATAGGGCTATAGCAGGTTTTTGCCTCCCGGAGCACTCGGCTGGTATAATAGACCGGCCTTTGGATGCCTTCATCATCTTTGATTAGGACCAAGCTGATGGCTTCCTCGCTGGCGACTAGATAGAGGCCGAGCCGCTCTCCTTCCTCCGACATCACGAGCAAAAGTGGGCTTTACAATAAGCTTTCAGCTCGTCAAAGGCTTGGGCGCAAGAGTCGTCCCACTCAACTTCTTTCCTTGCACCTTGCTTCATACTGAGGGCCTTCCGTAAGACCTTAAAGAACGGGAGGGAACTCTCGATGGACTTTGACAGGAATATCCCCAGTGCGACGATCTACCCATTTAGTCTTTGTAAGTCTCTGATCGTCCTTGGCTTACTCATGTTAATGAGGGCAGATATCTTGTCGAGGTTTGCCTCAATCCCTCGCTTGGTGATCATAAAGCCGAGGAACTTCCCAGACTAGACGCCGAATATGCACTTGGCTTGGTTAAGCCGTAGATTGTAGCGTCGAACCTTTTGGAAGGTCTCCTCAAGGTCAGCGAGGTGATCCTCAGCCTTCTTTGATTTGACCAGCATGTCATCAATGTATATTTCGAGATTCCTTCTGACCTGGGTATAGAAGATCTACCATCTGTTGATAGGTCGCCCCGACATTCTTTAGTCCGAACGACATCTTTGTGTAGTAGAATATCTCTCAGTCGATGACGAATGATGTTTTCTCCTCGTCCTGTAGTGCCATTTGAATCTGATTGTAGTCAGAAAGGGCGTCCATGAAGGTCAGTAGTTCTTACCCGGAGGCGTTGTCCACCAAATGGTCGATCCTTGGCAGAGGGAAGCCGTCCTTTGAGAATGCCTTGTTGAGGTCGGTGAAGTCCATGCAAATATGCCATTTGCTACTGGGCTTCTTCACCATCACCACATTGGCGAGCCAGTCTGGGTAGTTGACTTCTCGGATAAATACGGCCTCACGGAGCCTATCTACCTCCTCACCCGCAGCCTGCATCTTTTCTCTTCTGATGCCCCGCTTCTTCTGCCTAACGGGGCGAGCATCCGGATCTAGATGTAGCTCATGGGCGATCACCGTTGGGTTGACTCAGGGCATATATGTGGGCGACCATGCAAAAATAGCTGCATTCACCCTAAGGATGTCTACAAGCACTGCCCTTAGCTCGGTGGGTAGCTTTGTGCCTATAGACACGATCTTGTCCTCTTCCTCTGCTACTGGCACCTCCTCCATGTACTCTACTGGAGCTGGTCATCTATTAACAAAATCCTCTCGACCGTCAAAGAGATCGATTGGCAGGGCTTGCTCGGTCCTTGTGTGCTTGGTGGAGCCAACGTAGCAGCTTCAGGAGAGCTTCTGGCATCCCCGCACCTGTCTAACTCCCTACAGAGTCTGGAACTTCACCATCTGATGCAGCAGCGATGGGAGTGCTTCAATGGCAGTTATGTAGGGCCGCCCGAGAATGTCGTTGTATGCCGAATTAATGTCGACGACAATGAACTGCGTCATCTAAGTGATGACATTCGGTTTATTCCCCAGGGTCACGGGCAAGGTTATCACTCCAACAATGGTCATCGAATTGCTAGTGAAGCCGATGATTGGTCCCGAGTATGGCTTCAGCTCTGCAGTCCTCAGACCCATCTTCTCGATCACGAACAAGAATACGATATCGCACGAGCTCTTGGTGTCGATCAAGAGCTTGCTCACAATGGCCGGCCCAATGAAAGCCTCGATGACAATGGAATATTCATGTGGTAGCTCCCCTCGAGGTCGTCGTTAGAGAAGGAGATGGGGGGGCATGCTACCCTCCTTTGCTTTGCCCGTGCACTAGTGTCCATCGTCATGACCTACCAAGCTTAGGTCTTCCAAGCCGATGCTGAGGTGCCACATGTGGCCAGTCCGTCGTATATTACATTTATGCACATGACCAGCTCAGTCATTTGGTGGGCAACTTGCTCGGCATTCTGGGCCGGGGTCGGTCGGACAACTCCTATGGGTGCTTCTTTCTCGCGCCCTGGCCATCTTTCGCTGACGAATCTTTTGAGATGTCTGTCCTGAATCAGCTCGATGTCCCTCTTCAAGGAGTAGCACTCTTCGTATCATGCACATGGTCTCGATGATACCGACAATACTTTTCTTGATTTCTCTTATCGGGCTTTGTCCTCATCTCTGAGAAGCCCAGCTGCCCGAGCTACCATCATCACTTCCACCTAGGTGGTGTTGAGCCTCGTGTAGTGAGCCTCTGGTGCTCTCTAGAGCTTATTCCTTGGATCGGGGTTCCTGGGGTCAGGGAACCCCCTCTGTGAGCCAGGGTGGTCTTGGTCACACCCTTAGGGGCTGCCCTCATACCTCGACTAGTCCTTTAGTTGAGCTTCAACATGGGTTACTTGGACCAGTACGACCTCCTTCATAACCCCCAAATCCTTCTCACTAATCATGAACTTCTCCGCCCGAGGTCGACTGGCGAATCGTGGAGCAGAGATTTGAACAGACTCCAATTGGCCAGCCCCTTCTTGAAGGCTTCCATGACAAGCTCATCTCTGCAGCTCGTCACGCTAAGCCTTTCTTAATTGAAGGGCTTCAAGAACTTTGGGAGAGTTTCTCCCTCCTTCTGGATTACCGTGAATAGATAGTCTGAGTCTTTCCTCCTTATTCGCCTAGCCAAAAGCTGCTGGCAGAACTTACAGGATAGATCACCGAACGAGTCGACGGATTGGTCAGGTAAGCCATTACCACTCCACGGCCGACTTCTTCAATGTCATCTGGAAATCCCGATAGAGGAGCATGTCATCCGCTCCGTGAATCTCCATGACTCCTCGAAACCGCTGCACATGCTCGAGGGGATCGTTCGAACCATCATACAGTTCAAACTGGAGGAGTTTGAACTTATGAGGCACCGGGGTTGAGATCACCCTCTTGGTCAGCCGGTTGGCCTCTTTGGGGTATGGGGAGCTAGTGGCGACCTCCGGTAGATGTTCCAGCAGCATTGCCCTTCTCGCCGCTAATTGGACCTGCCGGATAAGCCACCTCGATGCTCAGGGGTGTCCCTCTCTATCTCTCTCCTTGGGGGTCATACTTCGGTCGCGGCTTTGTCGTTGCCAATCATTACACCTAAGAGAACAATGCCCTAACCGACATGGGCTTCTGCTCCGATGCAAGCGATCTTCTTGTCTCGGGCTCCGTGACCTCTCTCGCCGATGACTTTCAGTATCGAGATTCATCTTAGGGGAATTTCGTACTCCCTGGGCCACCTCATGGGGGACTCCTCGGCTCTTTTGGATCTGGATCTAAGCCTAGAGGGGGAGGGGTGAATAGGCTTATAAAAATTCTCGTGCAACCCACGAGAAATCACACGCAGTTATAATCATATATAGGGTAAACAATAAGCAATCATATATGCACAGTAGATTGACCCTGGTTCGGTCACACCCACGACCTACGTCCAGCCCTGAAAGCAAGTATTATATTAAAAATGTTACCTAGTACATCCTATAGCTAGAGCACCCACTCTACACTCGCCTGGCTCTCAGTACCTCCACTCACCAAAGTGCTCAACAAAATTAATCCTAGTATATGCTCTCACTTGACTAGTCCCAACTAGCCAAGTCCCTCTTGTCTAGCATCCACTAGACAAGACCCCAAAAGGCACAAATAATGCGGTAAAGTTTTTCCTACAGATATCGTTACTAATACACACAAATAATAGTAAATGAGTTTAGAGAATCTCAGTGTGTAGGCGTAGTCGTCTCCGTCAATCGGCACGGGCCAGCTCTCGTCTGGTAAGATGTAGATGTCTCGTCTTGTTTGCAACTCATGTTATCGCTCTCGCTTGACTCCTCTTTGAATATTGTGGCCTTATCTTGATGGTGCAGTAGATGTGTGTGGCCTGAACCCAGCAGTGCGTGGTATGAACCCTGCAGTGTGTGGTCTGAACCCTGCAGTACGCACGCAGTCCCTCGCAGTGCATGTGCAACACCCTCGCAGAGCGCGCATAGCTCCCTCTTCAGTCTTCAACTTGCAGCCAGAGGTGTTTGTATGCTCTTTGGAGATATTGAGGTTGCTCTCGTGTTGCATGACTAGCACCAATGATGATCCCCTTCTTCTCTTGCAATGGTGTAAAATGATGAAGGCTTGAGCTTTGTGCAAGGGGGAAGGATTTGGCTATGGAGCAACTTGTGGCAAGGGGATCTTCAAGGATGTTGCATCCTTGATGAGTGCTTGGGCTATGGAGTTGCGCAAGGAGATGTGGAGAGCAACTTGGAGTTGTAGCTTGCAACCAAGAGCTTGGCGGAGATGAAGAACTTTGGCCTTGGAGATGATGAAATATATGAAGCTATTCAAAATAAAACTCATGCTAAAATAAATACCACTGATTTAATACATAGATTAAAATCCGAAAAATATCACCATGTTGTATAGCACCGAGTTGTGATCGTCCTGGCTCAAGCGGTTCGTCGATCCGAGCTCTGTGGAGAAAGTTATGCACTTTTTAGCGTCGTCCGTCGAGCTCCTTGCAAAGTTGCAGCCATGAAGCTTTCCTCTAGGGTTGTGGTCAAATTTCTTTGGTTGCATCTCTCTCAAAATCCCTCTCTTTCGAATATGGGTATATATAGGAGAGGATGGAATATGATAGAATCAATTAGAAGCCTATATTTGATGGAGATCGGAAGGAATCTTAATTTGATTAGGATTTGAATGAATCTTTTTGGATATGGAGTTTGAATATGAATGGCTATGTGATCGCCTGCAGATATACACCCGAAAAACAATTGTAGTTTTACCGCAAGCACATGCTGTAGTGGCGAGCGGGTTTCGAACAGAGGGAGGACAATTGACAGTACTCTATCTTGATCACATAGCTATGGATGGTAGAATAGAATGGTTTGGATAATAATGGTGTCACAGTCATTCAAATAACAAATAGAATTCAATATAATAAAAGCGTCTAGGGATAGGGAATCCCCACTACGGATCGTCATTTATCCTTGTGGATCATGAATATTAATGTTGCAAGGCTTGAATGTAGTTGAACTAGTCACAACTGATTGTGGAACCAAGCTCACGCTCTCGCAGTATTGCCAGTCTATTGCAACCTATATTAGGGCCCACTCTCGTGCAAACCCTAACCTAAGCCACTAGCTTGAAGATCGACATCATCGTCCGATCGCACCCGAGCCCACTCTCGTGCAAACTCGAGCTACGATCTAGGTTATGATAGTTCGTACTCGACCAATCTCTTGCAAACGAATATTAGTATAGATTTATAATAAAAACCCTAGCTTTGGTCTAATCTTTTTCAAACCAAATCTAGAGAATCTGGATTTTAAACCTAAATCAAATATATATGCCTTCCCATCAATCGGAATCCAATCTCTTACAAATCCCAATCGATGGAAATTCCTACCTATTCGTAATAAATCAATCACAACCTAACCTTTTGTCAATCCTAGCAACAATTCAATTCATTCATCACAATTCAAAGATCGGATCTATAGGGTTCATCTCCATGCCCTAGAACGACGAAACTACTCACAATTCATCATAGAAATCTCAGAAATAAAGAAATAGATCATAGCACAATTCATAGCTAAGAGAGAACAATTCATAAAAACAAGAGTTTTAAAGAGAAAGATCAAACCAAATTGCACGTCTATAATCTCCAGCTAAGGATTACAATAAGAATAGCCGTCAAAAATAACTTCAAGTCTCTCCTAAAACTAGGAATAAAACTAGGTTTAAATACAAGCCAAAATCGTCTAGAAATTCCTGACGGATTTGCCCCTGGCGCAGCCTAAAAACCTAATTCGCGACACAGTTGGACTGCGCTACTCGGTCGAGTGAAAAATGTCACTCGGCCGATTGACAAACCCAAAGCAAACAGAGAATCTGGGAAAATTTGGGGTCTGTCGCCCTGTTCCACTCGAGCGAGTGGTCTTCTTCATTCGGCCGAGTGAGCTATCTTGCTTGACGGAGTGGGTCTTCTCAAATTTCTAGTAAGTCAGATGATATTTTGGAGGAAAACCCTGTTCCACTCGGGCGAGTAGCGCGTGGGCGATGCTTCGGTGCGCGTGAAAGTCCCTTAATCTCATTTTCGCTCCCGATCGCTCCATATCTCATGAAATGCGACAAAAACAAGAAATAGTGAAAAGCAACGCGATATCGTCGAATAATCGTGAAAAACACAATATGGGCGATCGAAATGACATGAAATCATGCAGAAAAAGGTGTAAAATATGAAGCGATCAAAATCCCACAAGCTTACCTCTTACTTGTCCTCAAGGAAGATGAGTAAAAGGTAAACCCGGCGGGTAAAAATAAGGAAAAAGGAAAAAGAAAATAGAAAAGAAAACGAAGAGGGAGGTGCTAGATCATTTTCTCAGGACGTGGGGCTGCTTACTCAAATAGCATACAATGAATAAAAACATGCCAAAGATTTTTATCTCGATATCATGATCTTATATATTGTGCATTGGACATAGAAACCCAAGAATATCAAAACGATATGAAATATGACATCATTCTGGAATTAGCATCATCTAAGCATCTAAAGTAATATACATAATCATAGATCACACACTTTTCAATTGATCGCGTTCTACTTGGAGTATAAGAGGTATCACACAATATGGAGCAATAAGAATAGAAAGGAGTGGTATTCATGAAATGCATGCCAAATTTCAATTCGTGGACTTCGTGATACTTTTAGGAATCTCCCTGAGTATATAAAATTACCTAGCTTAGGTTGTCATGCACAGACAAGTAGCCACTCTCTCACACATCATTAGATCCTCTCCCCAAGCTTATCTATAAGCTTGGTAGCATCAAATAAAACAATAAGACTTTCCCCATTTTTGAAGCTCCAAGAAAAATAAAAATAAAAGAGGGAACAAAGAGGGAAAGAAATGAAATGGGATCATGTATGAACTTCTTTTCTTTCTCTTTTTTCTCTTTTTTTCTTTTTTTCTTTTTTTTAAATCGCATATATACAATAAGGATCCCAAATCAAAAGATAGAGAGATATGCATGTATTTTTTTTCTTTTTGCTTTTGGGGTGTTGGAGCATGGACTTTATAGCAGGGGAAAGATGCCAATATAAGATTTGCTAAAGGGAGATTCACTAATGACTTTAAGTATAGAAATGATGTTCAAGATATGTGGAGAAAGAAAAATATGTAAAACTCAGTTCACTCTTTAGAATGTGCATGACAACTTTCAGCAGAGTAATGTAATCTACTCAGTTTGAACTCAGAAAGTAAACTAATCCAGTCATATCAAAATGGCATACATTCAATCAACTTGAAAGTCAAGCGTACAATATTCATGCAAAAAGAAGTGATATCAGATAACAAAGCAGTATTCCAAATATAGGCAATCAATGCGTGAAGCTTGGTGTGTTTTCTAGGAAAAGTATACAATATAAATCATCAGACCCAGCTAATAGCAGAATTTCATTCACATTCATATAATGAAGGTGCAGGTTACTATTTCAAATGCATAGCAAAGTATAGCATATGATATCTGAAATAAAAACGATGACGTGGCAAGATAATATGCATATAAAGGTAAGCAAATTCCATGTCATCATCACAGAAAATTCATCTCTAGCAAAAAGGATAAAAGAAATAAAGATAAAGAAAAAATAAGAACTACTATACATATGCAGCACACACGAAAATAAGAAAATGTGATGCAAGAGAAAAAATGAAAAAGTGGGTGAAAATAAGTGGAAAGTAAAGAATGGTGGAAAAATAAAAAATAAAAGATAAAGAAAATCAAAAGTGCGTGAGACACTCACTCCCCTAAGCTAAAGTACACAGTGTCCTCAATGTGCTAAATGTGGCACACCGAGAAATATCATATGGGTAGGGTGGGTGAGGGTGCATGCATGATAAAGTTCGAAAATAAAAGAAAATGAGATGCATATGCAAATGATGTATGCAGAGATGCACGTGATGCATGCAGAGATCAAGATGGTGCAATATAACAGGCCCAAAAATACCTCCTCTCTTCCAAGATGATATAGACAGATACGAACAAAAAGTGACCAAAATATGTGTGGAGGAGGGTGCAAAATCAGCAGACAAAATAACATCCATCAGAACAGCTGTAAAAGTATGGTAGGCATCAAGTGTATGCCTAGGCTGGTGGTGGAGCACCAGCATCATCCTGTGGTGGAGGAGGTGGTTGAGGTGGCTGCTGGGTAGTGGGACGCAGAGCGGCAGGTGGCGGCTGTGACAGTCGCACAAGAATCTGGTTCAGGCTAGCCTGAATACCAGGGAGTAAAGCGACGCGAGACTATACAGCACTAACGGTAGAGGATAGGGCCCTAAAATCTCCTCTGAGCCTACTAACGGCCCCCTCTAGAGCATGCAGGTGCTGAACTAGGGTGTCAGGGGGAGGTGGGGTAGAGGGTCGAACAGGTGGGGAACGTGGCTGCCTAGCACAACCACCATAGCTGTGGTGCTGTGCTCATAAAAAGACGCTCAGCCTCGGTGGGAGGCCGAGACGAGGAAAGCTCTCAGAGATATGAGCGGCGGCAGAAGCAGCAGTGGTGACAGAGTACGAAAAGGGAGGAGAGGCCACTGACATAGAAATATGGACAGACGTCACGATGCTCTCTGAAAAGACAGCGGCAGTGGAGACAGTAGTGTCGACGTCTGGGGAGACCGTGAAGTGTGCAGAAAATGACTCCCCAGGGGTCGAGAAATATAGAGTGGACAGGGTCTCGGCTACAGCAACGAATGAAGGCTTGCGTCTCTCAAGAATGGTGGTGGTGCGCTCTCGAAACTCACAAGAGAAATGGGATCAATGGATAGCGGCACAGAGGTGGGGTAGAGGTGGTGGTAGTGGACTCAGCAAGTGTGCTCCCGACACTGACAGAAGTGTGGACAGAGGTGTCGGGAGGTGCAGACAGATCAGGTGAAGGCCGAGGAATCTCTGGGTCCAGAGGTGGAAGGAGGGGCTCCTGCTGAGCGCCCTCAGGCTCTAGCACATACGCAGCTGGGATGAGGACATCCATCGCTAGAATCCAAACCCCTCCTGCAGCTCCAATATGTGTCCGAGTGGGGCTCGGGAGAACCATGTAATCTGCCCCCAAAAGGACCGTGCAGCCATACCCAGTGGTGCTGACCATGAGGACACAACATCCTCATGTGGGCCATAACATCAATGGAAAGGAAAGTGGGGCCCGGGGGTCGTAGCAAACCAGCTAGAAAGTCTACTCTGCACAAGGGAGCCAGAAGGGTAATCAGACCGCCACAACACATAGGCGTCCTGGCACCGACGGAGATAATAATGCGGTCTACGTACCAACTAGCTATGTCAATATCAATGGCGGGGAGTAAGACGTCTCCACCTACTTCTAAGGCTCTCGCTCAAGTCATCGCATAGAGCATGTAAAGCTCCGGCATCGACATCGTCCCCGGCTCATACCTCGCTAAGAAAGTGGTCTCCATAAGATGCTGTGCAATACGAAGGCATAGGTGGAGGATAGCGGAGGCCTTGGCCCGGCTAGGGTCAAAGGCGAGGGGTGATCCAGTGATAAGTGTCCAGAAGGCGTGGGTATCAAATGACAGCGGGGGGATATTCGTGGGACAATATGCTCGGTCGGGGTCTGGGACTGGGGGCCACTGAAAGTAGGCTCGGAGCATGTCAAGAGTGATCTCGCACTCGTGATCCATCAAGAGAAATGAGCAACCCCCAGGAGTCCTACGTATGGAACTCAAAACCTCGAGTGTCGGACGAATGAAGGTGTCCCCTGACACAGACAAAAAGTCACACCACCCCACGTTGTCATACAACTGGAGCAGGCCCTTAAACACCCCTAGGTGCTTAAAATCTGCAATATGTGCAAATCTAGAGGGAACAATCGAACGATGGGAGATACACTCAAATCTGGCACGGTGCACGTCATCTTTAAACGTAATCCACATCGTGTCAAAAGCGGGGACGGCCTGTGCCGGTGGTAGTGGAATAGGTGCGGTAGGAGGCGGAAGTGTGGGTGGTGGCAGGCTAGGTGACGGGGAGTCCACCCTAACGTAAGAGGGGCCAGGATCGCTGGTCCTCTTCCGCTTGGAAGCGGGCGCCCGCATGCGCGACCTAGTGCGTGGTGGTACCTTAGCCATGAAACGTGCCTACCCAAATATGAAGTGTTGTATAAAAGGAGCGAGTGTACCCAAACATGATGCGAGTGCAAGCAATCGATGGGTGCGGAGAATCGCCTCCTCTGAGAAGCTCCAAATCTGCCCCTGAATCTCCCCCAAGCTAGCCTGAAACACAAATTAACAAATTACAAATGAATATCAATAAATATGGGGTAAGATAAAGAGTAATAGATATATATATGTAGGGATTAATTTGGATTTGGGGCGGAATGGGCTCAGGAAATGGAGAAATGGAGAAAATGGGAAGAATTTGGGCGTAACGGAGGATGGACGACGGAGGGGCGAACGGCGTCGGCGACGTGGGGTCGACGAGGTGGTCGGCGAGGTGGTCGGCGTGCATCGCCGGCTTGGGCACGTGGTCCATACTACTCAGGCGAAGGGGGAAGTGCGGTTTGGGCGATTGGCAGGAAGCTCGGGTGGCAGCAAAGCGAATTGGAAAATTTCTGGGAATTTGGGGATTTGTGCCTTGCAATTTCGAATATATAGGGTTAGTCACTCTGCCAAGTGACGTGTACACTCAGCCGAGTGGCTCAGTTTAAAATTTTTTGAAATTTTTCCTAAAAATTACCGACTTGGGTGAGCATACTTCCCACTCGGGCGAGTAGACAATGTCACTCGCCCGAGTGGCAAAGCCACTCAGAGCTTTTTAAGTGATGAAAGTGTCTGATTCACTCGGACGAGTGACAAAGTCACTCGGTCGAGTGGCATATAAAAGACAGAGAGGGGTTTTTAGAGTCTTCCCTGATCAGTACCCTACTCGGTCGAATAGGGTCTTCACTCGACCGAATGACTAAGTCACTCGGCCGAGTGGGCTGCTAGTTTCAGTTCCAACTATCTGTTTTTCCTCCACTTTCTGATTTTCTTTTCCCCGTCAGTTTCTTCCTTCTCCTGAAGCCTGAGCGCATCCCTGGAGTGCTCTCCTTTGCCATGGTCATTCTCCATTCAAATGGTTCCTTGTTCTCCATCTCCTACCATGAAAAATACAGCTCGTTGTCAGGATTTTCTTCGACTCTTGACTCTAAACACTAAAAAAATCTAAAACAAAAATAAAAGAAAAAATTCAACTAAAAATAAGATAGAACCGTCGGGTTGCCTCCCGACAAGCACTCGTTTAAGGTCTTGAGCTCGACTCCTTAAGATATGCGTTCAAAGCTCGATGTTCGACGCATGTGAGATGCGCGCGTCAAACTTGCCAGGAAGGCCACTTGGATTTAGTTGTTGGTGTTCATTGGCATTCCTCCGGTGGTGCTTTCTTCATATTCTTTGCCGTAGAGAGCTTGCATAGCTCTCTAATCTTGACGACATCAACGTCGTCTTTCTCCTTATCTGTAAAAGGATTCGGCGGGTCTCCCATCATCTCGCCATCTTTAGAAGATTGTCCCCCTTCGAGGCCATCATCGTGCTTGGCTTCGATGGCAAATGGCATGACGTCATCAATCACCTCGTTGAGGAGGTCCACATAATACACGTCCTCTCGCCAAGGCATATGCTTCATCGCCTTTGGAATATGGAGCTCGACTTCAATATTGCCGACGTTTAAGAACAAGGTCCCTCTTCCCTCACATCAACAATCATGCTGGTGGTGGCCAAGAAGGGGCATCCAAGAATCAGCGACGTATCACCCTCCTCCTTAATATCCATCACCACGAAGTCACACGGTAAGCAAATTCTGCCAGGTACTTGAAGTGGTATATCTTCTGCAATCTCTACTGGCCTAGTGATCCGACCGTCCGCGAGTTGTATCTTCATATCTGTCGCCTTTAGGTCGGTCCCCGTATTCAATTTCTTAAACATTGTGAGGGGCATGAGGCTCACGCTTGCTCCCAAATCTACCAAAGCCTTTTGAAGTGGGACTCATCCAAGCGTGCAAGGAACTCGAAAACTACCGGGATCTTTAAACTTTGTCGGCGCTTTCTCCTTCTGAGTAAACCACGTACCTTGCTCGACGAGCATGGTCCTTTCGTTTCGCTTCTTTCCTGCAATCAAAACTTTTAAAAACTTAGCGTATGACAGGATTACGACAAGTGCATCCAAGAATGGAATATTCAAGCTCACATCTCGCAAATACTCCAGAAATTTTGCAAGCCGCTTATCAATCTTTGCCTTTGCCAACCGTTATGGGAAGGGTACTGGCGGCATATAAGTGCGCTCCTCACGTGGCTTCTCAATTTCAGATTTTTCACCGTCATTTGGCTGTTTTGGGCCCTCCTCTTCATTGACCAGCTCCTTATCATCCGAAATTTCTTCCCCCGGCTCCGTGGTTTGAATCATGGCGGGGAAGTGTCCTTTTCACCTCTTGTAGTCACCGCCACAACCGTATTGATGTGGCCGGTATTGCTCCATGGGTTTTGTTCCAGTTGAGCCGGCAATTGTTGAGTGTTCTTATTAAGCAATGCTAGTTGCTCCGATAACTGTGCCACGACAGTGTTGAGGGAGTCTTGTTGGGCCGTCAATCTAGCATTTATCTTCTTTTGTTCGGCCATGAATTCTTCAACCCTTGCTTCATGGTCCGACCTAGGTGGTGCTTGCGGTGCATTGGGTGCCCTCCATCCTTGGTTATACCCCAGGGGTCTATATGGCCCAGCTTGTTGCCTCGGTGGGAAGTTTTGTTGTTGGGTTCCCCTTTGTTGATATTGCGGTTGTTATGGAGGCCGGGCTTATGGTTGTTGCGGTGGTGGATTCACGGCTCCATTATTGTTAGCGTAAGAAAATCCTGGGTGATTCCTCGTATCCAGGTTTGCCCAATAACCGGTGCTTCCTGCAATATATTGAACTTGCTCCATGGCTCCCTCTCCTTGCTCTGCTCTAACAAACATAACGTGAGCTTGGTCTTGCCAATCGCTCATGCTTCCTCCTGGTGTAGAAACGGTGGGTGCTCCATGCGATTCACTAATCAACTTCTCTAATCTCTCCACGACCTTGTGAAGAGAATCAAACTTTGTAGAGAGCTCCGCTACGGCCTTTGCCTCATAAATGCTTGCCGGCTTCAAGGATAACGAGGAATGTCCCCTCTCGTCGGCCCATTGTTGTTATTTGAGGCCATCTCCACAAGTAAGGCCGTAGCATCATCCGGTGTCTTTGACAAAATAGCTCCATTGGCGGTTGCATCAATTATGCTTGGTTGCAATCCGTTATAAAAGCTATGCATAAGCTCCCACGCCTCAATACTATGAGGGGGACATTGGTGTTGGAGATCTTTGAAATGCTCACATACCTCATATAGAGTTTTCTGAGGTCCTTGCTTGAAGGACATGAGTGAGCTTCTTATCTTGATAGTCTGGGATGGCGGATAGAATTTGTTGACAAATACACTCGCCAGCTCATCCTAAGTAGTGAAGATCCCCTTGGCTTGCGTCCTTAACCAATACAATGCCTTGTCTCGAAGAGTAAACGGGAAGAGGCGCAGTCAAATAGTGTCAACCGATACGCCCAGCATTTGGAAGGTGGCGCACTTGGACAAGAACAATTGAAGATGATAGTGCGGATTTTCTTGTGAGTTCCCATGAAATGGGTCTTTTTCCATCAACACCACTAGTCCGATTTTAAGCTCGAAGTTCTTGTCGGCCGCCAACTCCGGCATGACTATGGCAGAGGTGGTAGAAGTGGTCTTAGGCTGTAGCCTATCTCGGATGGAGACAAGCCTAGCCATGCACGCTGCTAACTCCTCTGGTGTCTCCGGCGTGCCCATATGATTTTCCTCTATATCAAAACTCATCTCAGCTCTAAGCCTTCTTGTCGTACGCTCGATCTCAGGATCAAATAATATATCTTCTTGTGACGCCTTCGATCTCGTGTACATGCACAAAAAAGAGAGTCTAGATAGAACTGTTAGCACAATAGAAGAATAAGAGAGTGAAAAATAAAATAAAAAGAAATAACTAAGTAAAGAAAATAAAATACTGTCGCCTCCCTGGCAACAGCGCCAAAAACTTGATCGTCTCCGGATATACACCTGGAAACCAATTGTAGTTCTACCGCAAGCGCACGGTGTAGGGGCGAGTGGGTATCAAACACAGGGAGGACAATTGACAGTACTCTATCTTGATCACCTAGCTATGGATGGTAGAATAGAATGGTTTGGATAATAATGGTGTCACAGTCGTTCAAATAACAAATAGAATTCAATATAATAAAAGCGTCTAGGGATAGGGAATCCCCACTATGGATCGTCACTTATCCTTGTGGATCATGAATCTTAATGTTGCAAGGCTTGGATGTAGGTGAACTAGTTGCAACTGAATGTGGAACAAAGCTCACGCTCTCGCACTATTGCCGGTCTATGGCAACCTAGATTAGGGCCATCTCTCGTGCAAACCCTAACCCAAGCCACTAGCATAAAGATCGACATCATCGTCCGATCGCACCTCGAGCCCACTCTTGTGCAAACTCGAGCTATGATCTAGGTTATGATAGTTTGTATTCGTCCAATCTCTTGCAAACGAATATTAATATAGATTTATAATAAAAATCCTAGCTTTGGTCCAATCTCTTGCAAACTAATCTAGAGAATTTTGATTATAAACCTAAATCGAATATCTAGGCCTTCCCATCAATCGGAATCCAATCTCTTGCAAATCCCAATCGATGGAAATTCCTAGCTATTCGTAATTAATCAATCACAACCTAGCCTTTTATCAATCTTAGCAACAATTCAATTCATTCATCACAATTCAAAGATCGGATCCATAGGGTTCATCCCCATGCCCTAGAACGACAAAACTACTCACAATTCATCATAAAAATCTCAGAAATAAAGAAATAGATCAAAGCACAATTCATAGCTAAGAGAGAACAATTCATAAAAACAAGAGTTTTAAAGAGAAAGATCAAACCAAATTGCGCGCCTATAATCTCTAGCTGAGGATTACAATAAGAATAGCCGTCAAAAATAACTGCAAGTCTCTCCTAAAACTAGGAATTAAACTAGGTTTAAATACAAGCCAAAATCGTCCAGAAATTCCTGACAGATTTGCCCCTGGCGCAGCCTAAAAACCTAATTCGCGACACAGTCGGACTGCGCTACTCAGCCGAGTGAAAATGTCACTCGGCCGAGTGATAAGCTCAAAGAAAAACAGAGAATCTGGTAAAATTGGGGGTCTGTCACCCTGTTCCACTCGATCGAGTGGTCTTCTTCATTCGGCCGAGTGAACTATCTTGCTTGGCGGAGTGGGTCTTCTCAAATTTCCAGTAAGTCAGATGATATTTTGGAGAAAAACCATGTTCCACTCGGGCGAGTGGGTTTTACCATTCGGCGGAGTGGGCTTCATCGTTCGGCCGAGTGAACATTGAAAAGTAGCAGTTATGTATCCGTTTGACTCTGCCGAACGCACTCTTTCACTCGGCCGAGTGAACACTCTGGTTGGCCGCGTAAGCTGTTTCTGGGCTCTTTTCTTCTCTTTCTCACCTCGTCGTATCGAACTTCTTCCTCTTCCGCTCATCCCCTAGAGCTGCTAACACCTCAATAAGGCCATGGGCGACGCTCTGGTGTGCGTGAGAGTCCCTTAATCTCATTTTCGCTCCCGATCGCTCCATATCTCCTGAAATACGTCAAAAACAAGAAATAGTGAAAAGCAATGTGATATCGTCGAATAATCGTGAAAAACGCAATATGGGCGATCGAAATGACATGAAAACATGTAGAAAAAGGTGTAAAATAATGAGCGATCACTATGGAATTCAATTTGTGTAGCTATATGTTTTGATTAGATCTCATTTAATCACCTTTGATTTGCATGATATTCTCGATATCTCTCCTTCTTTGATCAAGTCTCCAATTTGCATGGCATTAGGATTTGAATTTGCACCAATTGATTTGAATCAATTTAAATGTGGATTTGAATTGATTTGCTCCTTATCTTCCCATCTTTGACTTAGTCCAATTGTTGTAGCCATATTCCCCATCTTTGACTTAGTCCACTTGAAGTGTGTATAGGAATTTCTCAATCACTTTTGGTTAGTCTCTCTTTAAGTATTCGCGAGAGTGCCATTCCTGAAAATACTTAGCACACACATTAGAACTTTCACGCACGTTTGTTATCATCAAACACGAAGTTAACGATCGTTGTATCCAACATACGTTGTATCCAACATACGTTGTATCCAACATACGTTGTATCCAACAATCTCCCCCTTTTGATGATGACAAATGATTATAATATTTGCACTAACTTCCTAATAATACATCATGACATGTGTGTGTGAAGTGTAATAATGGGAGGATGTATACAACAATATAACACTTGATTTACAAGCATACAAGCATGCAATGTGTCACGCCCCGCTTCCCAAAAAGGTCGGAGGCGAAGCGTGACTAAGGCCCACTTAGGCCAGGGCTAAGAGCCAGACCCAATAAGCGTCTGTGATATTCCAAACGAAGGAAACAGGTCCCTGCAAGTTAGTACGGAACAACAAAGTACTGAAAAGAGATATCATTTCATTTTATTCCAAATAAAACATCCAAAAGTACTGAGAGTCTAAAACGCCCGAAGGCTACAACTGCAGAAAAGAAACTACTGGTGCAAGCACCCAACCTAGACAAGAAAACAACAGGTGCTACCTACCCAATCTAAACTGGAACAGAAATCTGGATCAGCAACTAGAGGCCTCTAACTCTGGTCCTCCTCCGGGTCGTACTCCGGATCAACGTCCTCCGGCTCTCCGTCAGCTGTCAAGTCCGCCTCGTCAATGTACTCTGGCTCAACACCTGACGTACAACACCAAAAGAAGGAACTGTACGTCAGGTCAGGTCTACAAAAAGGATTAGACCAAACTACAAGTGTATCAACTTTTAGACAACGTTTTACTGGTTGATTATCATGCTGGGGTTATAACCGAGTAACAAACAGAAGTAACGTAGCAGGAAAGTAAAGCGCAACAAGTAGTAGTTGTAGCGTGTGCTACCAACTATGGGACTAACCTACAGGTGTCAAGACAAGACGGGACATGACGGAAACAAGGCAGGACAAGACAAGTGAGACACGAAAGGGTTCACGCCTTACGGTTCGAGGGGGATCAGACCCTCTTGCCGTGCGCACGCTCAACCCAACCCCAAACCCCAAGACAAGACAAGACAAGATATCTGTATAAGGGATCACTCGCTCTAGATTCGCGAGTTCCCTATTGCCCGCAGGCTGTGTATCCGTACAAGGGATCACTCTCTCTAGCTTGGAGAGTGCCCTATTGCCCGCAGGCTGTGAATCTGTACAAGGGATCACTCGAAGAGTGCCCTATTGCCCAGCGGGCTGTGCAAGACGGGACGGTACGTGACAAGACAGGAAGGGTTATTCTAGGGTGTCCACACACACGCACACACATGATAGCCCTACAATATCAAAAGTTGTTGTTGTCAGGCTCAAACTTCGTCGTCAAGTCTGAGCCGTCAGGAGTCGTCCCGGACGCTATCATTTCACGTCCGGTTCTATTTGTTCACAGTTAACAATTCTAACCAACTAAGGCCTAAGCACGGCCAAAAGTGCAAGTGGATACACTTGCCTGCGATGGCGAGTGTGTCGTCCTCTCGAAGCGTCTCGTCCAAGCGTCTCGTCCGCGGAAGTTCGTCTGAAATATCGCCACGGCGACGATGTCAGGTCTCAAATTCATCAAATCCTATTAGGTTTCGTTTCTAGGTTTTCGGGACTATCCTATTCGTCAATAGTCACTTTTTGATGTTTCAGCCTAATCGACGATCTATCCTATGTGCACAGTCAACAAAGTCCGTTCGTCGATTTTCTATGTTCGTACAACGTTTTACAGGTGCTGGAAAATAAATTTAGTTCAAATTGACGGTTTTTAGTTTAGGGTTCAGTCAGCTATTGTGGGGGTTTCTACGAGTTTCGGGGAACCAACCTGAACCGGAGTTTGTCGTAGAATGGATGACGTGTCTGATCGGAGGAATCCTCAGCTTCAGATCTGGTCCTCGCACGACCGTCCAAAAGTCGAAACTTGCGACGAAGGCCTACGACGTGTCGTAACGTCGTAGACGGCAAATTCGCGAAGTAGCACGTCCAAGTGGGGCCCACAGCAGTGCTAGGGGTCGATGGGGGACCCACAACACCTCTGGAGAACCTGGGGGCCCACCACAGGAGTTGGTGTGGGAGAAACCAACTTGCGACGAAGTTCTGTCGGTCGTGCACGGTCGGTGCGGGGGTTCCTCTCGGTCAGACCGAGAGATGGCTTCGGTCGGGCGCTGATGCAGCGCAGCAGGGGCGTTGCAAGGCGGGCGCTTCGGTCGCAGCGTGTCGGTGCGGAGATTCTCGTCGGTCGGGCGCTTGGGCGAGGCTTGCAGCGGAGCGGGGTGCGGAGCGGCCTTCGGGTGCTGAGCGGCCTTCGGTCAGACCGACGGGGCGGGTCGGTCGGCGCTTGGCGATGCGGAGCGGTGCAGAGCGGGCGGCTGTGCGGAGAAAGTCTCTCGGTCAGACCGAGAGACGGACTCGGTCGGAGCGGGGCGACAGCGGGGGGCGATGCAGCGGTGCGCTGCAAGCGGCGATGCAGGGAGCGGCTCCGGTCGTGCACTAGGATTTGCGGGGGTGAGCTCCGGTCGTGCACTGGGCGATCGTCGCAACGTTGCGACGAAGCTTTGGGAGAGGAAACGGCGGCTAGGGTTTTGTGTAATGCCGAAACAACTTAGCCTAGGGCTAATATAAATAGGTTAGAGCTAGGGTTAGGGTTAGGGTTTAGAAAAACGTAATTAAATAATTAAAAATAATTATTTTAGTTTAAAATTACTCTCCTCTCCCTCACGCAAGATGGGTGCGGCCAAAAATTCTAAAATTTTGCCTAAAAATTCTTTAATACGTTATTATAATATAGGAATTTTAATGTAATTAAAACTCTTATAAAAATAGGTTTTAAAATTATTTAAAACTTTCAAAAAAATGGAAAATAGGTCAAATTAAGTCCAAAAATTGTAAAATAATTATGGGGTATTCGGGACGACTAAAGAAAGAGAGTGGAGAAGATGGATCTAAATTTCGACATCGAGAGACGAAACTAAAATTCGAAACGTCTCGCGTCAAAACAGAAAGTCGCGACGTTACGTCAATTAAGATAGTATCGCTGAAGAACGACTCGAGATATGTCGTTACAAAGTTGTTCCACAATCTAATACTTCCAGAGACGATCACGTCAATATATCACTCAATAATATTCAAAATCAAATAAGGTCAAAAATAAACTCGTGCACAATCAAGAGCACGCGCACAAAGAAAGTACGATCAGAAACCGACCGTTACATCCTCCCCAACTTAGAAATGATTCCGTCCTCAGAATCAACATCAAGCATTGCTGGGAAAAAGATGCGGGAAGCGCTCTCTCATATCATCCTCATGTTCCCAGGTGGACTCTCCAGGCGATCCGTGACGCCACATCACTCTCACCAGGTCGACTATCTTATTCCTCAACTGCTTCTGTCGACGGTCCAAGATCTGCACAGGCTGCTGGTCATATGTCAGGTCCGGTCGAACCGTAATCTCCGAGAAATCGACCGTGTGTGACGGATCACTGACGTACCGACGTAGCTGAGATACGTGGAATACGTCGTGAACACCCTCCAAATATGGTGGCAGAGCAAGGCGATAGGCCACTGCTCCCACACGCTCTAGCACATCAAATGGCCCAATATACCTCGGACTCAGCTTTCCCTTCTTCCCAAAACGAATAACTCCGCGGTTCGGAGAAATCTTCAGAAAGACGTGATCTCCAGGCTGGAACTCCAAAGGTCTCCTCTTGGCATCTGCCCAATGCTTGAAGCGATCCTGTGCAACTCTAAGCTTCTCCCTGATGTCCCTCACGACATCCACAGCTTCAACTATCATCTCCGGACCCAACAGCTCCCGATCTCCGATGTCATCCCAGCTCAGTGACGATCGACATTTCCTTCCATATAAGGCAGCAAACGGCGCCATGCCAATGCTCGCCTGGTAGCTGTTGTTATATGAAAACTCCACCAAGTGAAGATGGTCCTCCCATGATCCCTTCAAATCGAGCGTACACGCTCGCAACATATCCTCCAGAATCTGAATAGTCCTCTCGGACTGGCCATCAGTCTGCGGGTGGTATGCCATGATGAAACTCAGACTCGTACCCAAATGCTCCTGCAGACTTCTCCAGAACTGAGATGTGCACCTCGTGTCTCGGTCAGACACAATTCTCACGGGGACTCCATGTAAGCGTACAATCTTCTGCATGTACACGGTCTACGTCATGACTATTTCAAAGAGAACATCAAAATAGAAGTAAAAGTAGAACGGAACTTTACCTCCAGATATTTCCTCGCCAAAGCTTCCGTAGACTGGCCCACTCGGAAAGGGATAAAGTACGCAGACTTGGTCAACCGATCCACGATCACCCAAACTGCGTCGTTCTGCCTCGGGGTCCGAGGTAAACCAGTCACGAAGTCCATCGTAATATGTTGCCACTTCCACTCTGGAATGGGAAGCGGTTGCAGCAACCCAGCAGTACGATGGTGCTCAGCCTTCACCTGTTGGCATATCAAACACTTGGCAACGCTCCGTGCCACACTCCTCTTCATGCCAATCCACCAATAATTCAGACGGAGGTCCTTATACATCTTGGTGCCTCCAAGATGTATAGAATATGGCGAGCTATGAGCCTTGCTCAACAGCTCCTCGCGAACATCACCTGCAGGTACACAGAGTCTACTGCCGTACCGCAGCGAACCATCCTCATGAATCACGAACTCCGTCCGTAGTCCAGCTTCGACCTGCCTCCTGATCCTATGCAGCTTCGGATCTCTTGCCTGTGCTGCCTTGATCCGATCCACGATCGTGGACTGAATCTGCAAATTCATGAACGAACGAACCACTCCAGGTAGGACAACCTCCAAATCCATCTCTCTCAGCTCCTGCTGAATCCTCCAATCGGCTACAAGCATCATCGCAGTAGGAAGTCTACTCAAGGCATCCGGCACTACGTTCACCTTCCCCGGATGATACTGTAAATCAATCTCGTAGTCAGCCATGAGCTCTAACCATCGCCTCTGACGCATTTTGAGCTCCTTCTGCGTAAAGATGTACTTCAAGCTCTTGTGATCGGTGAAAATCTTCACACTCTCACCTAGCAAGAAGTGCCTCCAAATCATCAGTGTAAAAATCACTGCTGCCAACTCCAGATCGTGCGTCGGGTAATTCTTCTCATGAGTCCTCAACTGACAAAAGCGTACGCGACCACGTGGCCATGCTGATGCAAGACGCATCCTAGGCCCTTCCCTGATGCATCACAATAAACTTCGAAGCCTCCGCTTCGATCCAGTACTGCCAACATCGGTGCCGTGGTCAATCTCGCTTTCAAGATACTGAAGGCCTCCTCACAAGCATCTGACCAAAAAAACTCCTCGTCCTTCCTCGTCAGCTTCGTCATCGGCTCTGCAATCTTCGAGAAATCTTTGATGAACCGCCGATAATAGCCTGCTAAACCAAGGAAGCTCCTGATGTCGGACGCTGACTGCGGAGTCGGCCAATCTCTGACTGCTCTAACCTTCTCCAGATCCACAGATATGCCACCACCGGACACCACATGTCCCAGGAATGCGACTCTGTCCAGCCAGAACTCGCACTTGCTATGCTTGGCATAAAGCTTATGTCTCCTCAGCGTCTCCAGCACTGTCCTCAGATGACGGCTGTGCTCCTCCTCAGACTTCGAATAAATAAGAATGGCATCAATGAAGATGACAACAAACTTGTCCATGAAGTCGTAGAATATTAAATTCATCAAATTCATGAACACAGCCGGCGCATTGGTCACGCCAAACGGCATGACCACGAACTCATAATGTCCGTACTTCGTCCGGAAAGCCGTCTTCTGAACATCGTCCTTCTTTACCTTCAACTGATGGTATCCACTCCTCAAGTCCAACTTCGAGAAGACTCTCGAACCTCCAAGCTGGTCAAAGATATCGTCGATGCGCGGCAGCGGATACTTATTCTTTACAGTGACAACATTCAATCCTCGATAGTCCATGCACATCATGCGGGACCCATCCTTCTTCTTCACAAGCAAAACAGGTGCACCCCACGGTGACACACTAGGGTGGATGAAACCCTTCTACAGCAACTCATCCAACTGCTTCCGCAGCTCCTTAAGCTCAGCGGGAGCCATACGGTACGGCGCCTTCGATATCGGTTGCACTCCCGGCATAAGATCAATTCCAAACTCTAAAGCTCTGTCGGGTGGCAAACCTGAGATATCCTCCGGGAAGACGTCGTCGAAGTCTCTGACGACTGCTGGTCGCTCGATCTCCATCTCCATCTGCATGGCTGTAACAATCGGCACCTCCAGCTTGGCTCGAAACCTGATGGGCCCAAGCGACTCATCTCTGCTGCGGAACTCGAACTCCGGATGACCTGGAATCCGGAACACCACCCTCTTGCTGTGACAGTCGATCGAGGCGTGGAAAT
Source organism: Scilla litardierei (assembly GCA_030789695.1). Classification (NCBI taxonomy): domain Eukaryota; kingdom Viridiplantae; phylum Streptophyta; class Magnoliopsida; order Asparagales; family Asparagaceae; genus Scilla; species Scilla litardierei. Next base: position 333,707,058 of record CM061142.1, on the reverse strand, counting down.
CTCCCAACCAATCGATGCCAAGAACGACATCGAAATGTGTCAGATCGTGGACAATGAAATCTGCAAAGAGCTCGTGTCCACTGATCACTAAAGAAATCGATCGACATCCCAAATTTACCGTCACCACTCCGTTCCCTGTGGTAATGTCCCAACACTTAGGGAGTGTATGGGTGGGGATAGAGTGCTTTGTTGCAAACCTCTGGGATATGATGCACATAGATGCACCGGAGTCGAACAAAGCCAAGGCTGGGTGAGAGGACACTAGAATGGTGCCTAAGATATAAGGGAACTACGGTCAAATCAACTACTCTAACAACAAGTCAAACAAACAACACAAATAATAAGATCTAAACTATGAAATGAAAAACTAGGATCAAGAGTTACATGCTATAACTCCATCCAGCTCCTCAGTCTTAACAGCAGTCATGGTATACGCCGGCCTCTGGGGCTGTGCTGCCCTCTGGTACATCTGCCTCTGTGGCGGCAAAGGTGGTCCACGAGTAGCAGGTCCTCTCTGAACTGGAGCAGGCGCTCTCATCTGCAACGGGGCTGGCGCTCCAACCACAGCTTGACGAGCCCTCGGACAATCCCTCGCAGCATGTGAGGCATCTCCACAAACTAAGCATAGCCCCATCTTCTTCCTGCAGGTGGCCTGAACATGTCCAGGCTTTCCGCAGAAGTGGCACGGGCCCTTGCCCTGAATTTGAACTGGTGCTCCAGGCCTCTTGAATGGTACTGTCTGAACTGGCCTCATCGCCGGCCTAGCAGGTGTCCGGTACTGCTCCATGGGACGCTTCCCCTTATCAGCTGGAGGGTCAGGCAAAAGAGCTATGAGCTCATGATTCTTCGCAGCATCAAGCACCTCCCTCATAGTCGAGAAACTCGCCGAAGACATCGAAGCCTGAATCTTCGGACGCAGTCCCTGACGAAAGCGATCAGCTCGCTTCTCCACCTTCTTCACCATGTGCGGGCAAAACGGCTCAACATCTCAAACTCAGCTTCATACTCCTCGACAGTCATACCTTCCTGCTTCAGGACTATAAACTTGCTCAGCAGCTCCCTCCTAGCAGACTTGGTGAAGTGCTTATCCTTGAACATAGACCTGAAGGTCTTCCATCCAACTGGCTTCTCAAGACGCCTCTCCTCGATGCGCCACCAATTCCTCGCATTCTCTGTCAGTTGCATCTTTGCTATCTCCACAGGGGTATCATCAGGAATCTTCGCAGCAACTAACTTCTCCTCCGTGCTCTGGATCCACTCATCAGCAGCTAGGGGTCCCTCCTTCCCCGAATGTCCTTGGCTGGAGCTCGTTGAACTGCTTCACTCCTAGAGCAGCTCGAGGGGCAGGTGGTGGTGGTGGTGGTGCAACTGGAACAGCCTGGGTAGCACGCTGGGACTGCTGAACCAACTGATGCTGAACATCCAGCATCTCCCTCATCATACCCAGAAACTGACGGAAGTCTCCGCTCTGGTCCTCCGAAACTCCATCGCCTAAGTTCCCCGATCGGGTAACACGTCGTCCGGCCATCCTATTGACAGAAACACAGAGGTTAGACTCGTACAATTATTGGATGATAATAAAATGAATTTCAATACTTCGATTGTTCTGTATTCACAGAAGGAGGGGACCTGCATGGGCCACCACTAAAACCTGTCACGCCCCGCTTCCCAAAAAGGTCGGAGGCGAAGCGTGACTAAGGCCCGCTTAGGCCAGGGGTAAGAGCCCAGACCCAATAAGCGTCTGTGATATTCCAAACGAAGGAAACAGGTCCCTGCAAGTTAGTAGGGAACAACAAAGTACTGAAAAGAGATATCATTTCATTTTATTCCAAATAAAACATCCAAAAGTACTGAGAGTCTAAAACGCCCGAAGGCTACAACTGCAGAAAAGAAACTACTGGTGCAAGCACCCAACCTAGACAAGAAAACAACAGGTGCTACCCACCCAATCTAAACTGGAACAACAATCTGGATCAGCAACTAGAGGCCTCTAACTCTGGTCCTCCTCCGGGTCGTACTCAGGATCAACGTCCTCCGGCTCTCCGTCAGCTGGCATGTCCGCCTCGTCAACGTACTCTGGCTCAACACCTGACGTACAGCACCAAAAGAAGGAACTGTACGTCAGGTCAGGTCTACAAAAAGGATTAGACCAAACTACAAGTGTATCAACTTTTAGACAACGTTTTACTGGTTGATTAGCATGCTGGGGTTATAACCGAGTAACAAACAGAAGTAACGTAGCAGGAAAGTAAAGCGCAACAAGTAGTAGTTGTAGCGTGTGCTACCAACTATGGGACTAACCTACAGGTGTCAAGACAAGACGGGACATGACGGAAACAAGGCAGGACAAGACAAGTGAGACACGAAAGGGTTCACGCCTTACGGTTCGAGGGGGATCAGACCCTCTTGCCGTGCGCACGCTCAACCCAACCCCAAACCCCAAGACAAGACAAGACAAGATATCCGTATAAGGGATCACTCGCTCTAGCTTCGCGAGTTCCCTATTGCCCGCAGGCTGTGTATCCGTACAAGGGATCACTCTCTCTAGCTTGGAGAGTGCCCTATTGCCCGCAGGCTGTGAATCCGTACAAGGGATCACTCGAAGAGTGCCCTATTGCCCAGCGGGCTGTGCAAGACGGGACGGTACGTGACAAGACAGGAAGGGTTATTCTAGGGTGTCCACACACACGCACACACATGATAGCCCTACAATATCAAAAGTTGTTGTTGTCAGGCTCAAACTTCGTCGTCAAGTCTGAGCCGTCAGGAGTCGTCCCGGACGCTATCATTTCACGTCCGGTTCTAATTGTTCACAGTTAACAATTCTAACCAACTAAGGCCTAAGCACGGCCAAAAGTGCAAGTGGATACACTTGCCTGCGATGGCGAGTGTGTCGTCCTCTCGAAGCGTCTCGTCCAAGCGTCTCGTCCGCGGAAGTCCGTCTGAAATATCGCCACGGCGACGATGTCAGGTCTCAAATTCATCAAATCCTATTAGGTTTCGTTTCTAGGTTTTCGGGACTATCCTATTCGTCAATAGTCACTTTTTGATGTTTCAGCCTAATCGACGATCTATCCTATGTGCACAGTCAACAAAGTCCGTTCGTCGATTTTCTATGTTCGTACAACGTTTTACAGGTGCTGGAAAATAAATTTATTTCAAATTGTCGGGTTTTAGTTTAGGGTTCAGTCAGCTATTGTGGGGGTTTCTACGAGTTTCGGGGAACCAACCTGAACCGGAGTTTGTCGTAGAATGGATGACGTGTCTGATCGGAGGAATCCTCAGCTTCAGATCTGGTCCTCGCACGACCGTCCAAAAGTCGAAACTTGCGACGAAGGCCTACGACGTGTCGTAACGTCGTAGATGGCAAATTCGTGAAGTAGCACGTCCAAGTGGGGCCCACAGCAGTGCTAGGGGTCGATGGGGGACCCACAACACCACTGGAGAACTTGGGGGGCCCACCACAGGAGTTGGTGTGGGAGAAACCAACTTGCGACGAAGTTCTGTCGGTCAGGCACGGTCGGTGCTGGGGTTCCTCTCGGTCAGACCGAGAGATGGCTTCGGTCGAGCGCTGATGCAGCGCAGCGGGGGCGTTGCAAGGCGGGCGCTTCGGTCGCAGCGTGTCGGTGCGGAGATTCTCGTCGGTCGGGCGCTTGGGCGAGGCTTGCAGCGGAGCGGGGTGCGGAGCAGCCTTCGGGTACGGAGCAGCCTTCGGTCAGACCGACGGGGCGGGTCGGTCGGCGCTTGGCGATGCGGAGCGGTGCAGAGCGGGCGGCTGTGCAGAGAAAGTCTCTCGGTCAGACCGAGAGACGGCCTCGGTCGGAGCGTGGCGACAGCGGGGGGCGATGTAGCGGTGCGCTGCAAGCGGCGATGCGGGGAACGGCTCCGGTCGTGCACTAGGATTTGCGGGGGTGAGCTCCGGTCGTGCACTGGGCGATCGTCGCAACGTTGCGACGAAGCTTTGGGAGAGGAAACGGCGGCTAGGGTTTTGTGTAATGCCGAAACAACTTAGCCTAGGGCTAATATAAATAGGTTAGAGCTAGGGTTAGGGTTAGGGTTTAGAAAAACGTAATTAAATAATTAAAAATAATTATTTTAGTTTAAAATTACTCTCCTCTCCCTCACGCAAGATGGGTGCGGCCAAAAATTCTAAAATTTTGCCTAAAAATTCTTTAATACGTTATTATAATATAGGAATTTTATTGTAATTAAAACTCTTATAAAAATAGGTTTTAAAATTATTTAAAATCTTCAAAAAAATGGAAAATAGGTCAAATTAAGTCCAAAAATTGTAAAATAATTATGGGGTGTTTGGGACAACTAAAGAAAGAGAGTGGAGAAGACGGATCTAAATTTCGACGTCAAGAGACGAAACTAAAATTCGAAACGTCTCGCGTTAAAACAGAAAGTCGCGACGTCACGTCAATTAAGATAGTATCGCTGAAGAACGACTCGAGATATGTCGTTACAAAGTTGTTCCACAATCTAATACTTCCAGAGACGATCACGTCAATATATCACTCAATAATATTCAAAATCAAATAAGGTCAAAAATAAACACGTGCACAATCAAGAGCACGCGCACAAAGAAAGTACGATCGGAAACCGACCGTTACACAATGATGCAATGATAGTGTGATACAAATAAGCATGGCATACTCCCCCTCTTTTCCTGCTCCCCCTTGAACATATATTCACGTGTTCATGTATTTAATTATTCAATTAATGCTCCCCCTTAAACCAATACTCATATAAGCACATATAAGCATTAATGCACCAAATCTTCAATATTTTCTCCCCCTTTTGTTAGCATCAAAAGCGTATATACGAAGTCTAGTTCATGTCACATGCAAAAATAAAGTATTATAAATCATAACTATCACTTGCATGTCATTTTTCTTAGAGTAAGCACTTCACATTTAATGAAAAGAGTAGCGTAGACTTCTACCCCATCGTGTAAGTGTGATGATTAGATAATTGAATCACAAAGGGAGAAACTCTCATAGAAATCAAGCAAAACCAATCCACATTTTCCAATAAGCATGATATCACTAGGATTGATTTTTCCCACCTTATTAAAAATGAGTCCTAGGTACCACACCCCAAAAAGATAGCCTATAAGGACTCTTAGATGTGGGGTGGCATTGCTTGACGTGTAAAATACACCAACACTAAAGACTACCCATATAGCATATGTTGGATACTCGTGGGTAGTATACTTTCCATGAATTGTATTCATTTTACATAAGGAGCTATATTCATTCTTTTTTATTTTACTTGTTTCGTATTCAATTCTTTTGTGCTCATATTTTATCCATGGCAAATACACATCATATCCCTTAGATTTATTAGTTATTTTCAACCTACATTCACTTTCCAACATTTCATAAAATATTCTCCAATTGTGCAACAATATTCAATACTCGTGGAAGTGAAGGTGTAGGTGTAAAAATCACGTTATTCAATTCATTGAGCATTTAATGGCTACTTAGGAATTCTAACATGAGCATATAGCTATAACAATAATACAATTATTTTTACAAGGATATGAATGACATTCAATAATACTACTTGAATGATACAAAGAGAAAAGATATTCATTAGGCATCCATTTTTGTCTTTTTCATTTTTTTATTTTTTATATAAAATGAATCAAGCAAACTAAAATCAAGCAAGCTAGCACTCAAATAAAAAATAGTTCAAGCATGCAAAACCTATGAAGGTATGCATTAATTTCAAAGAAAAAGATATACCTTCGCGTCGCCGTTTGGCTAATGAGCTATATAATGATAACGTTCAATCGAAAACTACTCGCCAAATCTCCATCGTACTTACACGGTAGATGCTATGTGTGAACTTAGAATCCAACAAGGTCCACTCATGTTAGCCATTAAAGTTTTAGGAACCCACACTTGTTTAAACTTTATTTTCATGTTCCCAAACTTGCAATTATAAGATGTATGACCAACACTATCACAACTAAAGCACTTTGCATGAGTTCTTTTTGACAATAGTAGGCACATTGTGAATTTTTTTTAAATTTTGCCTTTTCAACATTTTTCAAACCAAATCCAAGACCTCGTCTATTATTGCCCTATAATTGACTTTCAAGTATAGTATCCAATGAATGTTTACCAATTGACAACTTTCTCAATGACAGTTCTAGACTAGTTACTTTAGATTCAAATAGCGCATTTTCATTCATAATCAAAGAGCATTTACTTATAAAAGCTTTCTTATTTTCGTCTTCCTTCTTTTCAAGTTCAACTTTTTTTCTTTTAAGCTCGTTATCTAGCATGCTCATCTTTTCATTAAGCTCTCTAATCACATAATCTTTTTCAGTTTCAAGCTTAATTAAATCTTGCTTAAGCATGCTAACATTATTCAATAAAGAAGGACAATTAAGACAAATAGCTTTTTCAAGCAACCTAGAGTTCTCTTTTTCCAACAGAGCAATGGTAGAATTACACGCAACAAGTTTTTCTTTCAATTCATTTTTTTCATGAAACATGTCACAATTTTCATGTTGTAGAACATCGTTAGAATTTTTAAAAGCTTCTAATGTGGATTCATGTTTTCTAGAGTAGATTCTAGGTTGTCAATTTCATCTTACATATCATTAATAGTACATCTTTGCCTATCAAGTTCAGCTTGCATTTCTTTACACAAATTTCGAAGATCAACTCTTTTAGTGTAAGATGTTACCTCATCTAATTCTCCAATCAAGCAGAGGGAGGTGTGAGCAGTCTCCTCGATCTCATTTTCTCTATCGACGTCCTACGTCAACACTCGAGATTTTTTCTTGTCCTTTTCGGCGACGATATGCATTGGCTCCTAAAATGTCCTTGCTTCCTGCATTTAAAACACACAATTTTATCATTAGTAATGTCAAAATTATTATTAGACATAGGAGCATCATGTTTATTTAAGAGAGCATTTCTTCCCTTTTGCTTCTTTCCCTTTTTGTGCTCTCTTTTCATTGCTAGAGATGTGATTGCCGGAGGATTGCTTTCTTTCATAAGTTGTCTCCAAAGTCCTCCATATATTCTGCGTAAAAGAGCAATGTGATATAAGATCAAATATTTTTCTATCTATTCCACATAATAAAATATTCATTGCTCTAGCATTTATAGCACACATATTTCTAGCATCCAAATTACTTTCAGGCTTAGGGATTATATTATGTCCGTTTTCAATAATGTACCAAGTGTCAATATCAACAGATAAGAAATAAGTTTTCATCCTAGCTTTCCAGTATATATAATCATGGCCGCTAAATAAAGGGGGTAAGTCATAGGCATGCCATGAGCGTAAACTAATCCTTAGGTATTCATGATTTCTAGACTAGATCATCTAACCTACTCTGATACCACTTTTGGATCTGGATCTAAGCCTAGGGGGTGAATATGCTTATAAAAATTCTCGTGCAACCCACGAGAAATCACACGTAGTTATAATCACATACAGTGTAAACAAAAAAGCAATCACAGATGCACAACAGATTTACCCTGGTTTGGTCACACCCACGATCTACGTCCAGCTCCGAAAGCAAATACTATATTAATAATGTTACCTAGTACAGCCTGTAGCTGGAGCACACACTCTACACTCACCTGGCTCTCAGTACCTACACTCACCAAAGTGATCAACAAAACTAATCCTAGTATATGCTCTCACTTGACTAGTCCCAACTAGCCAAGTTCCTCTTGTCTAGCACCCACTAGACAAGACCCCAAAAGTCACAAATAATGCGGTAAATTTTCCCCATCAGATATCGTTACTACTACACACAAATAATAGTAAAAGAGTATAGAGAATTTCAGTGTGTAGGCGTAGTCGTCTCTGTCAATCGGTATGGGCCAGCTCTCGTCTAGCAAGATGTAGATGTCTCGCTCGTCTACAACTCAAGTTACCGCTCTCTCTTGACTCCTCTTTGAATATTGCAGCCTTGTCTTGATGATGCAGCAGCTGTGCGTGGCCTGAACCCAGCAGTGCATGGTCTGAACCCTGCAGTGCGTGGTCTGAACCCTGCAGTGTGCGCGCAGTCCCACACAATGTGCGTGCAGCTCCCTCGCAGTGCACATGCAGCTCCCTCTTGAGTCTGCAACTTGCAGCCAGAGGTGTTTGTATGCTCTTTGGAGATATTGAGGCTGCTCTCTTGTTGCGTGACTAGCACCAATGATGATTCCCTTCTTCTCTTGCAATGATGTAAGATGACGAAGGCTTGAGCTTTGTGCAAGGGCGAAGGATTTGGCTATGGAGCAACTTGCGGCAAGGGGATCTTCAAGGATGTTGCGACCTTGATGTGTGCCTGGGCTATGGAGTTACGCTAGGAGATGTGGAGAGTAACTTGGAGATGTAACTTGCGGCCAAGGGCTTGGAGGAGATGAAGAACTTTGGCATAGGAGATGATGAAATATATGAAGATATTTAGAATACAAATCATGCTAAAGTAAATACCACTAATTTAATACAGAGATTAAAATCAGAAAAATATCACCATGTTGTAGAGCACTGAGTTGTGATTGTCCTGGCCCAAACGGTTCGTCGATCCGAGCTCTGTGGAGAAAGTTATGCACCTTTTAGCGTCGTCCGTCGAGCTCCTTGCAAAGTTGCAGCCATGAAGCCTTCTTCTAGGGTTATGGCCAAATTTCGTTGGTTTCCTCTCTCTCAAAATCTCTCTCTTTGAATATGGGTTTATATAGGAGAGGATGGGATATGATAGAATCAATTAGAATCCCATATTTGATGGAGATTGGAAGGAAACCTAATTTGATTAGGATTTGAATAAATCTTTTTGGATATGGAGTTTGAATATGAATGGCTATGGAATTTAATTTGTGTAGCTATAGAATTTGAATTAGATGTCATTTAATCACCTTTGATTTGCATGAGATTCTTCATATCTCTCCATCTTTGATCAAGTCTCCAATTTGCATGGCATTAGGATTTGAATGTTGCACCAATTGATTTGAATCAATTTAAATGTGGATTTGAATTGATTTTCTCCTTATCTTTACATCTTTGACTTAGTCCAATTGTTGTAGTCATATTCTCCATCTTTGACTTAGTCCACTTGAAGTGTGTATAACAAATCCTCCATCACTTTTGGCTAGTCTCTCTTTAAGTATTCGCGAGAGTGTCATTCCTAAAAACACTTAGCACACACATTATAATTTTCACACACGTTTGTTATCATCAAACACGAAGTTAACGGTTGTTGTATCCAACATACGTTGTATCCAACAGGCTCTCCTCTCTGAGCCTCTCCCTTGTGGCGACGGTCAGCTGAAGTGGCCAAACAACTCTTCCTCGAAGAGCTGCCTTTGTCGAGCGGCCGCTTCCTCTTCAAACTGAGAGAGGAGGTCCTGTAGAGAAATGTATGCCCTCGTGGCTATTTATCTTAATCAACATCTTGTTTAATAAATGAAAGTATTCTTTCTGGTAAAAAGTATTGTCTGAGTTATTACTTGGATTATTCCCTTGGATTCAATGTTAGGTCATACATGTTTCGCAATGTAGATTACGATTATGAGAAATGCTTGACCGATATCAGATTGAATCTTAAATGCGTTCATGGTCATAGATGTGTCGAGATCAGGGATATCGACACATCGGACAGACATTGCGTCTTTGTCTAGTTGGTCTCATAACTATGCAGCTTGGTGAAGTCGGAGACAAGGCGCAGGTGCTCACTAGAGAATGAGTCCACTGAACGACCCAAACAAAGAGTTATTAAATGGTTCAATATTAACTAAACTATCATTAATAACTCTAAGTGATAATAGGTAAGTTGGTCCTTAGGACTTGAGATCATTGTATGAAGATATATGTGAAAAATGTCACTTAGGTCTAAAGATCTAGCTTCGAGGCTAGGCCTGCTGAAAGATCTTAGGCTGGGTGACACTCGAAGCATATGAGCTAAGTAGTGATCAACAGAGGATTCGTCTCTTCCGTTAATGGGATGTTAGTGTCGCAGGTTAGTACGGCTCTCGGTAAAACCTTGGCCAAGGTATGTTGTAACACGTACAACATGTATGTACCAGAGACCGACGTATACTGACCACTGCTAGCTAATGGGGTTGATAGAGAACCATACCCTAGGCTAGTTCAGTGACATAGTTATGACGATGGGACTAAAACAACGGAAATTATCACAGTCACTGTCAGAGTGATCCCGTCGGCATTCTTGCCAACGAGCCAATCACGTAATCGATGATCCTGAAACAGGGACGACACCTGCTGCTAGTGGTCACTATCGTCTTGAGACTTCGAGTCTCGGCCTGTAGTAAGGGTCAGGCTGTAGGGTCTCACACCGAGTAACATTCACGTCGTAGTAACAGATATATTGTATAGAGGAAATCATAAGATGAAATGAGAATGTTAAATTCACAAGTTGGTTGTGAATTTAGAGCATTTCGGAATGGAGGGGATTTTGTGAGGAATCCAGAGGATCAAACCGTGTAGGAATCGGAGCTCGGATGAGCCCAGAAACGCAAGAAAGGTGCAATGGGAAGTGGGATAAACCCACTAAGCTGAAACGGGCACGGCCCGCTGGGAGCAGTGGGCGCGGCCCGTTGTTCCAGCAGGTGCAGTCCGCTGGAAACAGTGGGCTGCGCACCCGTGCAGGTGCGCCCTAGCGGGCGCGCCCAGTTGCCTAAGGCGGGCGCACCCGCTAAGCTTAGCGGGCCGCCCGCCACTTAAGTCGCTTCATTAGGGTTTAAGTGAAACCCTTGATGGCTACGAAACATGGGTTTTTGCTAAACTTTGAGCAATTGTTTGAGGGGTCAAACGAACTCGGATTTCGTCGTCGTTTGTTCCTACGCGTTCACCATTGCTAGCCCTTCGAAATGATAACTTGTATCATCTCTGAAGCTCAATGGTGAGTGAGGATTAATTAATTGAAGTTAGACTTTGTGAAAGCTATTCTAACTTAATTAAATTAAATCCTAAAACCTCGTCCTAGTTTTTGTCCCACATTGCTCATGACAAAAGAAGCGGAGCCGGCCTCCTATATAAATAGGTGGGCACTCCCTTCTTTGTTTCTTGCACCAAGTCACCGATTAAGGAGCTCCGGAATATTTGAGCAAACTTAATCAAGACTTAAATTTATTCTCTTCCTCTATAAATTTTCATGTCCTCCAACCGGGTCCTAGCAAGGCAACGAGGAGGTTCGAATCTGATTCAGAAGTCTATGACGCGGGTTTACTCAAGTGAAACTTTCTACGGCTAGTGATGGGCTTGGAGGCAAGGTGTGCTTCTGGAGCTGATCCAGTTCGCAAGGAGGAGCGACGCAACGCGGTTCAGGGGGCGGCTCAGATCATGGAGCGCAAGACGGTGCGGAACATCTTGCCTGCTCCAGGGCAAGATTTTGGGTGAGTTAATTTAATATGCACTTAGTTTAATTAGTAGTTAGAACTTCTCGAGTTGGTCAGACCCAACTCGAGTCAGTAGATTTCCTGGCTTAGGGAATTTTTCCTTAGGGCTATATTTATTAAATAGTTTAATAAATTATTTTTCCGTTGTTTATTTTATTTTTGTTCGTCCGACTTAGGACGAATAATTTTAAAATTAGCTCTAAGGGACCTTGAAAATCCCTACAGTGGTATCAGAGCCAGATCTACTCTGTTCTTATACTACTTTTTAAACTGCATGTTTTAATTATGTGATAATTAGGATTAATGGATATTCTTGTTTTATTTTGATGACACAAGAAGAACTTACTAGGTTAGCCATTAATATTAATCTCAAATTTTATAAGAAAAATTTTGACACCATGCAAATTTTAAATTGTTTAAAATTGCCTTATTGTCACGCCCCGCTTCCCAGTATACTTGGGGCGAGAACGCGAGCGGGTCCGCATGTGCTTAAAGCAAAGAAGAGGTACTTAATTTTTTTTTCTCCCTCCTTTGACTTAAGCACACTAAGCGTGATTTAGCGAAGGCAGGTCCCTGCATGCGAATTTCTCAGAAACAGCACAAATATTTATTACATTACAATACCAGCGTCCAAAGTAAACACACAAACAATTAAGGCCTAGCATGGCCGTACGATCTGCTGAAAACAAACACACCTGAAAATAATAATACAAATTAATAAACTGAAATATAAATGTCCCGCTCTAGTCTTCTGCAGGGAGGATCTCAGTGTCTTCGTAGCTCTGGTCAGCGGGGTCCACCTCTAAAGTGGGATCCTCTAAGGTAAGGTCCTCACGGTACTCTGTCCCTGAACCTAACATATATTTCATAACACGTTGAAATATATGTCAGCGATAAGCTCGGCAAGATATTTAAAGTAATGAAATGAGGAACAATTATAAGATGACAAAAGAGCGTTAGTACACGTTATAAATAATAAGTGCAGAAAAGTAAAGTACGCTCATGCATGGATATTTTTGCAGTTAAAAGTAAAGTAAAGCAGTTGTATGTTGAGTATTCGATTATTCGTGCACGTGATAAGTCCATGCCTGGGTAGGTGAAATGTTCTCGATACACCTTATCACCGGTGGTCTTACCGTGACGCTCCACTCATTGGCTGCCTCCACCGGAGGGGCCGTAATCGTGTTCGAGACACACTCACAAACCCTACTGCAATAGACCAACCCCACCCAAAGTGTACCGCCGTATACTGTGACACGAGCCAGACTAGTCATATGTGACCCTACTGGAACACGAGCCAGACTAGTCACACATGACCTGACGGGAGTAGCCAACTCGGCTTTTTGTGTATGTTGATTGAGTTTCACCCCATCTATAGTCGATGGTTTCACCCCGTCTGTATTCGACGGTTAACACATATGTGTAGTAACACACTCGTCTTTTCCAAATTTGTTTATCTTGTTAACATGAGAAAAGCAATAGCAGTCCCGTTAAGTAAAAATAGCAATAAGTAAAGTGAAACATAATGTCGGGCTACTAGAATTTGTCAAACATATTGAAACCATATTTGAAGCTAAGTTTTAAAGACCAGGTTTGCAATTCATTCTATACATGTTTCCGAGGGTCGTGACACACCCTCTGTTCCGTTTGGGTTCAATTTAATAACAAGTAAAGAAAGTTACTCTTAAAATGGATAAACATTGATAAAACATTCATCTACTAAATAAATGCAACATGTGCGTTAAGAGTATGTTAAAATGGTATGTTACACTAATTTAAGTAGTTGTCCCAAGTTTAATTACAATAAATACTTGCCTTGACGCGGGTGTGGGGGTCCCGGTGGTGGTGGCGTGGGCACGTTTTATCTGCGTCAAATTAAATCGTGACATCAGACTAAAGGTTACAAACCAGTTAAAAGGCATTAAACTAACCTATTTATAACATTCACTTAGCGTTTTATGAAGTAATTTTTACTTAGCTTATTATATAAAAATCTTAGCTTAAAAATCTTAACAACTTATCATATGTGTTAACCTATACAAATCATTTACTAACTTATATGTCACTTTTATAATAGTAACTTAACAAGACTACATAGTAAAACTTTATAAAGAAACCAAGTTAATAATACTCTTAACTTGTAAACTAATTAACTTAATAAGAAGATATTATAACAATTTATTATAATAAAATAACTTATAGCCATAATAATAATAATAATAATAATAATAATAATAATAATATATAACTTACATTTAATTAATCCCCCCCCTCTCACTCTGTTCTCTCCCTCTCTCTCGTCTCCTCTCTGTCTCTCTTTCCCTTCTTTTTTTTTCTTTACTTTTTTTTCCTTTTTTTTTCCGTTCTCTTCGCAGGGAGGAAGGGCGAAGGGCGGCAACGGCGGATCGGGGCCTCCGGTGGTCGGGGGCGGCGGATCGGGGTCGACGAGGCGAGAGCGGCTCGGGGCGGCTCACGGGGCTTGGCGGCGGCGGCGTATCTGAGGCAGGGGGCGCGGATCGGTGGGGGCGCGGCTGAGCTGCTCCGGGGGCGGCCTGCAGGCGGTCGTGGGGCGGAGCGACAGCGGCGGCGGGTCGCGGGCTCGGGGCGGCGACTTCGGGCGATCGGGGGCGGCGATGATCTCGCAGCGACGGCGGGATCTGGAGTCGGGGCGACGACTTCGGGTGTGGTGGCGACAGTGGTGAGGCGGAGCGGGGGATGGCGTCGCCTTCGGAGTGTTGCCGGCGATGGGGAGGGCGAACGACGGCTTGCGTGATCTGCAGTAGCTTTGGGCTTCAAGAAATTGGGTTCTAGTATGTTGATTTGGGGTTGTTTTGGTATTTCTGTTTGGTTTGGGTTTCTGGGTTGATTTTGGCTTGTAAGGAGTTGGATGACTGATGGATTTTGTGGAGGAGGTGGTGGAGATATTGGGTCGTTGTTGCTGCTGTGATCGTCGGTGGTGGCTGATGGGGGAGAGATGGTGCTGTTGTTTGTTTGTTTCATGAGTTGATGTTAACGTTCCTATTGGTTTGTTTTAAGAACAGAGGGGGAGGAAGGAGGCAGCTTGAATATGGGTGGTTGTGAGGTAGAGGAAGTTGAATGCCATGTTGGATCTCACCAACATTTGGCAGGAGATGAATGATGTAAGGTTAGTGTTGATTAGGTAACGGTTGGGGGTTGGGGGTTGGTAAAATGGTAAGATAAGTTTAGGAAAAGTAATTAGTAAAAAAATAATTTAGTTAAAAGTAATAAGCTAATCAGAAATTAATCTTTTAGTTAAAAGTAATTAAAATCATTTAGTAGCAAATAGTAATTAACGTTTTAATTAAAATTAATTAGTAATTTAAAAAATAATTACGATTTAACAGATTTAAAATTACGCTACGTTAAAACTGAAAACCATGACGCGCTCGTGTCGACGCACGAACGAAGAATCACTCGGACAAAAATAACTGAATCAACGAAGTAAAAACATCCGCACACAACAGTTAAACACGACTAGGAAAATAGGCCGTTACATCCTACCCTCCTTAGAATAATTCCGTCCTCGGAATTTAAGAGGATCGATAATTGCCTAAGCAATTTAAACGATCGACCGGAAGGCTTGACGAATGACCGCAATATAGCAAAACAAGTTATTAATATATGTGATATCACGACATCAAGAAAGCAAAAAAAAAATGAACACATAAATACATACTATTGATATCACCGCAGTTTCCGTAACTAGTTTCGAAACCTAATATCATCACCATGGTTACTTCCGAATTTATCAAGTAGCCAAAATACGAGATAATGGCACTACATGAAAATGGGAGCTATTACGATGATGACATCTGTTCGAACTTGGAATCTGAGGTGATAAGCCAGTAGCAAGCTTTAATCAAATAACATAACATGCAGATCATAAAGTTTAAAATTTCAACTTAGGCTAATGATGACTTACATGGTCTCAATCCTGTAAATCATAGCCATAGCATACATAAACGTAAGGGCTAAACCTAGTGTATCCGCGCTGTTACAACTTAACCAGCCGAACACAAAGGACTTCATCTGCCTCGCTACTAAATTACAAGCCAATATCCAGATCAACACTAATAGGTAGATATAAGGCCAATTCTCGAGGGTCAAGATCATCGCTACCACTTCTTCCAACAATCTCAATAACATTCAATAAGAAGTCAACATCCTAGCCGTCTCCCAAATACGAGTACATGACCGACATCCAACTTCAATACCTAAGGCCAAAAGCAAGCCAATACTCAATCCCAATGATACTGCTGGCCAATACCATTGGTCGACATCTACGGTTATCACCATCAGTCCTAAGCAATTCAACGACCAAAAACTCACGAACCAACAAACACGAAGGAGCGGCCCTAAGATGGAATCGAAGCGGGGCAGCTCGAGGGGGAAGAACCAGAAAAAGGAGCTCCAAATAATGCCAAGAGCTGCGGGTTCCCAATATTCGGACCACACGGCAATAGCGAGGGCGACGGCGAGGGTTGTCGCTAAGCCCAACAATCCCCAGGGTCGTTGATGGGCCATCGACGGCTGTTGATACAAGGCGGCGAGATGCGACAGCTGCGGCTGCGCGACGTGGCGGGGGCCTCGGGATGGAGCGGAGCTGGCGGGGTTTCGGGTGAGGCCGGAGGAGCTCGGGCGAGAGGGGCGGGGTGGAGGTGATGTTGGGGCGAAGGGGGGAAACGTGGGATGGCTTGGTGAGGAAGGAGAGGGGGTTTAAAAAGAGGAAAAAGGGGTGAGGGTTTAAAGGGGGGTGCCGAAATTCATGATAGGGTAGGGTAGAGTAGGCTAGGTTAGGTGGAAACGGGGCTCGAGGAGGAGAATGAAGACAAAAATGCAATAATGAGGGGGAGGTGTTAGGTGAGAAAAGAATTCAAACCCATGGAAAAGCCGGCCACAAGATGAAAGTAGGGTTAGAACAGAAATACGAGCTCAAGAAGATGAAAAGACGCAACAGCCTATGCTTGCACGTCACGTTTGACTCGTCTCAGGATCTCCAGCACCATCCTTCTTCTTGACCAAAAGAACTGGCGCACTCCAAGGAGATACTCTAGGATGAATCAATCCCTTCTGCAACAGGTCGTCGAGTTGTTTCCGAAGTTCCTCCAGTTCAGAGGAGCCATGCGATAACGAGCCTTCGAAATAGGTTGTGTGTTCGACATAAGGTCGATAGTAAATTCCAGAGTTTGATCAGGCGGTAATCCTGAAATATCTTCAGGGAATACGTCTGCAAAGTCTCGAACCACTCTAGGTCTCTCAGGCTCAACCTGCATCGATGCAATGATTAGCTTGGCCCGAAACTTGATAGGCCTAAGTGAACGGTCTCCGCTCATGAATTCAAACACAGGATGATCAGGGATTTCAAACACTACTTTCTTGTTATGACAATCGATAGTAGCGTAGAAATTTCCTAACCAATCCATATCGAATATCGCATCGAAGTTGGACATGTCGACTATCCTAAAGTCTGCGAACAACTCGTGTTCACAAATCACCATGGGGCAAGATCGATAGCCAGTAGAAGTCCTCGCTACTCCACTTGTAGCAGTGATGCTCAAGCGATTTGGTAGAGAGTCAACATGAATAGAATGTTTCTCTACAAATCATCGGGATATGAAGCAGTGAGTGGCTCCCGAATCAAAAAGGGATAGGGCTGGATGGGAGGCTATCAATACAACACCTAGTAGATATGGAATATCTAGCAAAAGATAAACAAGTAACATATGCATATAATATAAGCATTATAAAATAAGGGTTCAAGTAATACCTGAAATCACTTGGCCATCCGACTCAGCCTCCGTGGCTGTCATGGTGAAGATCTGACGTCTCGGCTGGTTCTGCCTTACCAATACGAAATCCTTCTGTTGTGGGGCCAGAGGTGGTTCATGCTAAGTAGTTGTTGGCTTTTTGGTGCGACGAGTGCAGTCTCTGGTAGCGTGTTCAGATGCTCCGCATATTAGGCATTGCCTCCGCAGCACCCGACAATCCTTCTTGACATGCCCTTGTCGGTTACAATGGTGGCACTTCATCTGATATCGGTTGTTGACTGGAGGTGCGGACCTTTTAAACAGTGCAGTTTGTGTTGGTCTTAGAGTGTCTCTCATTGGTTCCTCAGGATGCTTACTCCCTCTAACTTTGGCTGTCCCTCGAAGTTTATCTACACCCTCGTAGTTACGTGCTGCTCCCAGTATTTCCTCATCGGGTGTTAGATCGACAGATGTCCTTGGCGCTTGGGCATTGTAGATTAAACCTTGACTGAACTGGAACGCATGGTCTTCAAAATCTTCGACCAGATGAGGAGCGAAACAATTGAGCGCGGAGAGTAATCGAGTCTGGAGTTCCATCATTTCTTTTACGAGTCTCACGATCTCGTTGTAGGCGTCACCATTTCCATTACGAGCGTTGGGTTGATCTGCCATGCTGCAATCAAACAAAGTAAATATTTGTGTACTAGTTTACCCAAACGATCTGGTTAGTAATAATATTTATACTATTCCTGAAGTGTCTCGCAGAGTGCCAGAGGAGACCTGCATGGGCCGCCACTAAAACCTGTCACGCCCCGCTTCCCAGTATACTTGGGGCGAGAACGCGAGCGGGTCCGCATGTGCTTAAAGCAAAGAAGAGGTACTTAATTTTTTTTTTCTCCCTCCTTTGACTTAAGCACACTAAGCGTGATTTAGCGAAGGCAGGTCCCTGCATGCGAATTTCTCAGAAACAGCACAAATATTTATTACATTACAATACCAGCGTCCAAAGTAAACACACAAACAATTAAGGCCTAGCATGGCCGTACTATCTGCTAAAAACAAACACACCTGAAAATAATAATACAAATTAATAAACTGAAATATAAATGTCCCGCTCTAGTCTTCTGCAGGGAGGATCTCAGTGTCTTCGTAGCTCTGGTCAGCGGGGTCCACCTCTAAAGTGGGATCCTCTAAGGTAATGTCCTCACGGTACTCTGTCCCTGAACCTAACATATATTTCATAACACGTTGAAATATATGTCAGCGATAAGCTCGGCAAGATATTTAAAGTAATGAAATGAGGAACAATTATAAGATGACAAAAGAGCGTTAGTACACGTTATAAATAATAAGTGCAGAAAAGTAAAGTACGCTCATGCATGGATATTTTTGCAGTTAAAAGTAAAGTAAAGCAGTTGTATGTTGAGTATTCGATTATTCGTGCACGTGATAAGTCCATGCCTGGGTAGGTGAAATGTTCTCGATACACCTTATCACCGGTGGTTTTACCGTAACGCTCCACTCATTGGCTGCCTCCACCGGAGGGGCCGTAATCGTGTTCGAGACACACTCACAAACCCTACTGCAATAGACCAACCCCACCCAAAGTGTACCGCCGTATACTGGGACACGAGCCAGACTAGTCATATGTGACCCTACTGGAACACGAGCCAGACTAGTCACACATGACCTGACGGGAGTAGCCAACTCGGCTTTTTGTGTATGTTGATTGAGTTTCACCCCATCTGTAGTCGATGGTTTCACCCCGTCTGTATTCGACGGTTAACACATATGTGTAGGAACACACTCGTCTTTTCCAAATTTGTTTATCTTGTTAACATGAGAAAAGCAATAGCAGTCCCGTTAAGTAAAAATAGCAATAAGTAAAGTGAAACATAATGTCGGGCTACTAGAATTTGTCAAACATATTGAAACCATATTTGAAGCTAAGTTTTAAAGACCAGGTTTGCAATTCATTCTATACATGTTTCCGAGGGTCGTGACACACCCTCTGTTCCGTTTGGGTTCAATTTAATAACAAGTAAAGAAAGTTACTCTTAAAATGGATAAAGATTGATAAAACATTCATCTACTAAATAAATGCAACATGCGCGTTAAGAGTATGTTAAAATGGTATGTTACACTAATTTAAGTAGTTGTCCCAAGTTTAATTACAATAAATACTTGCCTTGACGCGGGTGTGGGGGTCCCGGTGGTGGTGGCGTGGGCACGTTTTATCTGCGTCAAATTAAATCGTGACATCAGACTAAAGGTTACAAACCAGTTAAAAGGCATTAAACTAACCTATTTATAACATTCACTTAGCGTTTTATGAAGTAATTTTTACTTAGCTTATTATATAAAAATCTTAGCTTAAAAATCTTAACAACTTATCATATGTGTTAACCTATACAAATCATTTATTAACTTATATGTCACTTTTATAATAGTAACTTAACAAGACTACATAGTAAAACTTTATAAAGAAACCAAGTTAATAATACTCTTAACTTGTAAACTAATTAACTTAATAAGAAGATATTATAACAATTTATTATAATAAAATAACTTATAGCCATAATAATAATAATAATAATAATATATAACTTACATTTAATTAATCCCCCCCTCTCACTCTGTTCTCTCCCTCTCTCTCGTCTCCTCTCTGTCTCTCTTTCCCTTCTTCTTTTTTCTTTACTTTTTTTTTTCCTTTTTTTTTCCGTTCTCTTCGCAGGGAGGAAGGGCGAAGGGCGGCGACGGCGGATCGGGGCCTCCGGTGGTCGGGGGCGGCGGATCGGGGTCGACGCGGTGAGAGCGGCTCTGGGCGGCTCACGGGGCTTGGCGGCGGCGGCGTATCCGAGGCAGGGGGCGCGGATCGGTGGGGGCGCGGCTGAGCAGCTCCGGGGGCGGCCTGCAGGCGGTCGTGGGGCGGAGCGACAGCGGCGGCGGGTCACGTGCTCGGGGCGGCGACTTCAGGCGATCGGGGGCGGCGATGATCTCGCGGCGACGGCGGGATCTGGAGTCGGGGCGGCGACTTCGGGCGTGGTGGCGACAGTGGTGAGGCGGAGCGGGGGATGGCGTCGCCTTCGGAGTGTTGCCGGCGATGGGGAGGGCGAACGACGGCTTGCGTGATCTGCAGTAGCTTTGGGCTTCAAGAAATTGGGTTCTAGTATGTTGATTTGGGGTTGTTTTGGGATTTCTGTTTGGTTTGGGTTTCTGGGTTGATTTTGGCTTGTAAGGAGTTGGATGACTGATGGATTTTGTGGAGGAGGTGGTGGAGATATTGGGTTGTTGTTGCTGCTGTGATCGTCGGTGGTGGCTGATGGGGGAGAGATGGTGTTGTTGTTTGTTTGTTTCATGAGTTGATGTTAACGTTCCTATTGGTTTGTTTTAAGAACAGAGGGGGAGGAAGGAGGCAGCTTGAATATGGGTGGTTGTGAGGTAGAGGAAGTTGAATGCCATGTTGGATCTCACCAACATTTGGCAGGAGATGAATGATGTAGGGTTAGTGTTGATTAGGTAACGGTTGGGGGTTGGGGGTTGGTAAAATGGTAAGATAAGTTTAGGAAAGGTAATTAGTAAAAAAATAATTTAGTTAAAAGTAATAAGTTAATCAGAAATTAATCTTTTAGTTAAAAGTAATTAAAATCATTTAGTAGCAAATAGTAATTAACTTTTTAATTAAAATTAATTAGTAATTTAAAAAATAATTACGATTTAACAGATTTAAAATTACGCTACGTTAAAACTGAAAACCATGACGCGCTCGTGTCGACGCACGAACGAAGAATCACTCGGACAAAAATAACTGAATCAATGAAGTAAAAACATCCGCACACAACAGTTAAACACGACTAGGAAAACAGGCCGTTACACTTATGGACTATTAGGATAGCCATTAAAAGTCTTTCCTCAAATTTTATGTGATAATCTTTGATACTCTGCTTTGACTTAAATTGTTTAAGTATCACCTATTGAACGATTAGGGCAGCAACGCATATTTTTTCCAAATCCTTATAGTTGATAAGTACTTAATAAAAATCGTCTAACAAACCCAAAATTTTTGAATTTTAGGGATCCTCTAGTTGATAAGGATTAGCTAGTTTTAAATAAAAGACATTTAGTTGTTCGGACGAACATAGAATTATGAAAACATCTTCAATGGATCATGATGTCGGTCAATGTGCTTGGCTAAGTTTGCTGGACCAACCTAGCTAGTCTGGGTAATAAGTGATCCTGGCTTAGTCAATTCCCTGGCCGCATCCGCTGGACCACAAGGTGTCGATTCATGACTGTGTAAGTCCATCGACTATACCTAATTCAATACGATAATAATCTTGTTCAAGATAAATCGTAGCCCTCCTTGTTTTAGGAGTTGGCAACTGTAAGAAACATGTTACGGTTGTTGAGCTACACTCAAGCCGTGCCATGTCAATCTTATAGAAACCGATTTCTTGATAAACATCTTGACCTGACTAAAACCGTTGTCTCATCCTCCGAGCATCGACGTAAGTCTAATCAAGAATGTAGTCTAAGTCCTGACCCAAACCGACGTGTCGTGCATACACCAAGCGGTGGGGCAAGTCAGGCTAGACACGAAAACAAGGGTCCGACTAGGCTAGCCATTGTGATCCGGATAAGCACACTCATGATCACAATGACTAGGGGTAAAATCGAATAGGGAGTCATATTCGATATGATCGACAAAGAGTTCGTCTACCTACAGCCGAGTCAAACGACTTGTTGAGCTACACTCAAGGTCGGGCGACTCAAGGTTGTTGGATTCCTGCTCCCATTTAATAATGTTTTGGCTTAAACGATCTGTATATTAATGGGAGAGTATGATTGGATAAAAGCCATTCTAATTATTTTTAAAAAATATTTTGAACACATGCTAATTAGGAGTTCTAATCTTTGCAGCATGACGAGTAAGATAAATTATATCCGAGATAGGAACTTATTAACTGGTTATAATATTAATAGTGACTGGTCTAAGAAATCTATAGCAGAAAGGAAGGAAGGGCAAGTTTATGCCTTAACTTCTAAAATGCAAAGTGTAGTTCTTTCAGTTAATTCTAATGCATGTGTGTTAGACACTTGTGCAGGTTCTCACATCTGTAACCAGTTACAAGGAATGAGATCATTAGAAAACTTGAAAGAAATGAGATAATTCTCCAAGTCAGAAACACAGCAAATGTTGATGTTGTAGCCGTAGGAGATCTTAAACACACATTAGCTGGTGGAGCTAACTTTCTTTTGAAGCAATGTTACTATATCCCAAATTTCCTATGCAATATTATATCTGTCTCAGCTTTGGCTAAAGATGGTTATAATTTTACTATCAACAGAAATGTCAGGAATATTGCCCTTGATGGAAAGTTGCTAGGTTTTGGGACACTCAGTAATGGAATATACACTTTGAGCAATGATGTTGTATTAAACGTTAATGCAAGAAAACGTAAGGAATCTAGTTTTAATGAAACCTATCTTTGGCATTGTAGACTAGGCCATATCAGAGAGAAGAGACTCAGCAAGTTACATAAAGAGGGGCTCTTGGGCCTCTCGAATTATGAGTTATTCGACACTTGCGAGTCTTGCCTCATAGGTAAGATGGCCAAAACTCCTTTTGCAAGTCAAGGGGAGAGAGTTATCGAACTCTTGGGTCTAGTACATTCCGATGTATGTGGATCCATGTCTACATTAGCCAAAGGTGGATTTTCATATTTCGTCACATTTACTAACGATCACTCAAGATTTGGACATGTGTTCTTGATGAAACATAAGTCCGAAACCTTTGAGCGATTCAAAGAATACCATGTCGAAGTCGAAAACCAGACTGGGAAAAGTATTAAGATTCTTCGATCAGATCGAGGAGGAGAATACTTAGGCTATGAATTCCTTACTTACTTAAAAGAGAATGGGATTCTCTATCAGGTCACTCCTCCTTACACACCACAACATAATGGTGTATCAGAAAGGAGAAACCGGACCTTGTTAGACATGGTACAGTCTATGATAAGTGAAGCTGAGTTAACCACTTCCCTCTGGGGCTATGCCCTGGAAACTGCTATATACATTATAAATAAAGTTCTGTCAAGATCTGTGCATTTGACACCATATCAGATATGGACCGGGAAGAAACCTAGCCTTAATCATTTAAAGGTATGGGGTTGTCCTGCATATGTCAAAAGGCAAAATCCAGACAAACTGGAAGACAGATCTATACTGTGTAAATTCATATGGTACCCGAGACATTCATTAGTTTATGTCTTTTACCATCCAGAACAACAAAAGATTGTTGTCTCTAGACATGCCACTTTTCTGGAAAGGGAATTCCTTGTGAAGGAATCCACTGGCGAGGTAATTAATCTAGATGAATGCCTAGAGGAAGTACTTACATAGGAACAAGTGTCAGAACCAGTGGGAGAGTCAGAACCTGACATCTCCAAACCAGTCAGTAGGAAGTCAAATAGAGTTCCTCGAGTGCCCGAAAGGTACTACGGTTTTCTCGTAGACGGGGGGATTGAGGATAGCATCATAGTAGATGATGACCCTATTAACTTCCAGGAAGCCATAAAGAGTACAGACTCTAACAAATGGCTAGATGTAATGAAATCCGAAATAGATTCCATGCACGTGAATAAGTTATGGACCTTAGAAAACGTGCCCAAAGGAAATGTTCCCATAGGCTGCAAATGGATCTTCAAGAAGAAGATTGGTGCGGATGGAAAAGTAGAAACGTACAAGGCTAGACTGGTTGCAAAAGGATATCGTCAGATTCTAGGAATAGATTATGACGAAACCTTTCCACCAGTGGCCATGCACAAGTCTATTCGGATAATACTCGCCATTGATGCCTACTACGAATACGAAATCTGGCAAATGGATGTGAAGACTGCTTTCCTAAATGGTGATTTAGAGGAGCAGCTTTACATGACTCAGCCAGAAGGTTTCGAAGTCAGTGGGAGCGAAGGAAAAGCATGTAAGCTGCATAGGTCCATCTATGGGCTTAAGCAAGCTCCAAGAAGTTGGAACATCCGCTTCGACAAAACAGTCAAAGAGTTTGGTTTTTGTCAGAAACGAGGATGATCCATGCATCTACAAAAGGACCAGTAATAATAATTCTTTAGTCATCCACGTTTTATACGTGGATGACATTCTGATAATAGGCAACGACATAAAGATGTTGAAGTCTGTTAAAAGATGGCTATCAACCAACTTCTCCATGAAAGACTTAGGAGAAGCATCCTACATATTGGGTGTGAAGATCCATAGAACTAGATCTAAGCGGATGATGGGACTCTCCCAAACTAGGTACATTGAAACTGTGTTAAAACATTTTAACATGGAAAACAGCAAGGGTGGTTCATTACCAGCCAATCATGGGATAACCCTCACCAAGAAGATGTCTCCACAAACTGACTTGGAAAGGGTACAGATGACCAAGATCCCATATGCTTCTGTTGTGGGATCTATCATGTACTCCATGATATGTACCAGCCACGTTGTCGCTTATGCACTAGGTGTAGTAAGTAGATATCAGTCTAACCCTGGAGAAGAGCACTGGAAGTGGTCAAGACAATTCTCAAGTACTTGAGAAGGACTAAAGACTTGATCTTGGTTTATGGAAGTGAACACCTGAAAGTTGAAGGGTTCACAGATTCCAGCTTTCAGAGTGATATGGGTGATAGCAAATCGATCTCAGGATATATTTTCACTCTCAACGGAGGAGCAGTCAGTTGGAGGAGTTCCAAACAAGTCACTATTGCAGACTCCACGATGGAAGACGAATACATAGCGGCCAACGATGCAGCAAAGGAAGCAGTCTGGATGAGGAAGTTCATCAACCAGCTCGGGATGGTACCTGCAGTTGAAAGTCCAATACCGTTGTATTGCGACAACAATGCAGCCATCAGCCTGGTTCAAGAACCTAGATTCCACAAGAGATCCAGACATATTCTTCGCAAGTATCACCTGATACGGGAGATAGAGCAGAGGAAGGATATAGAACTCCTTAGAGTCTCTTCAGAAGACAACTTAGCAGATCCATTCACGAAGGTGCTGGCACGTGATCGTTTAGAGAAACTAGCGTGTAAATATGGTATGAGATACCAAAATAAATAGGCCCGAGCGCAAGTGGGAGATGTAGAGAAATGTATGCCCTCGTGGCTATTTATCTTAATAAACATCATGTTCAATAAATGAAAGTATTCTTTCTGGTAAAAAGTATTGTCTGAGTTATAACTTGGATTATTCCATTGGATTCAATGTTAGGTCATACATGTTTCGCAATGTAGATTACGATTATGAGAAATGCTTGACCGATAGCAGATTGAATCTTAAATGCGTTCATGGTTATAGATGTGTCAAGATCAGGGATATCGACACATCGGACAGACCATTGCGTCTTTGTCTAGTTGGTCTCATAACCATGCGGCTTGGTGGAGTCGGAGACAAGGCGCAAGTGCTCACTAGAGAATGAGTCCACTGAACGACCCAAACAAAGAGTTATTAAATGGTTCAACATTAACTAAACTATCATTAATAACTCTAAGTGATAGTAGGTAAGTTGGTCCTTAGGACTTGAGATCATTGTGTGAAGCTATGTGTGAACAATGTCACTTAGGTCTAAAGATCTAGCTTCGAGGCTAGGCCTGCTGAAAGATCTTAGGTTGGGTGACACTCGAAGCATATGAGCTAAGTAGTGATCAACAGAGGATTCGTCTCTTCCGTTAATGGGAAGTTAGTGTTGCAGGTTAGTACGGCTCTCGGTAAAACCTTGGCCAAGGTATGTTGTAACACGTACAACATGTATGTACCAGAGACCGACGTATACTAACCACTGCTAGCTAATGGGGTTGATAAAGAACCATACCCTAGGCTAGTTCAGTGACATAGTTATGACGAAGGGACTAAAACAACGGAAATTATCACAGTCACTGTCAGAGTGATCCCGTCGGCATTCTTGCCAATGAGCCAATCACGTAATCGATGATCCTGAAACAGGGATGACACCTGCTGCTAGTGGTCACTGTCATCTTGAGACTTCGAGTCTCGTCTTGTAGGAAGGGTCAGTCTGTAGGGTCTCACACCGAGTAACATTCACGTCGTAGTAACAGATATATTGTATAGAGGAAATCATAAGATGAAATGAGAATGTTAAATTCACAAGTTGGTTGTGAATTTAGAGCACTTGGAAATGGAGGGGATTTTGTGAGGAATCCAGAGGATCAAACCTTGTAGGAATCGGAGCTCGGATGAGCCCAGAAACGCAAGAAAGGTGCAATGGGAAGTGGGATAAACCCACTAAGCTAAAACGGGCACGGCCCGCTGGGAGCAGTGGGTGCGGCCCGCTGTTCCAGCGGGCGCAGTCCGCTGGAAACAGCGGGCTGCGCGCCCGTGCAGGTGCGCCCTAGCGGGCGCGCCCAGTTGCCTAAGGCGGGCGCGCCCACTAAGCTTAGCGGGCCGCCCGCAACTTAAGTCGTTTCATTAGGGTTTAAGTGAAACCCTTGACGGCTACGAAACATGGGTTTTTGCTCAACTTTGAGCAATTGTTTGAGGGGTCAAACGAACTCGGATTTCGTCGCCGTTTGTTCCTACGTGTTCACCATTGCTAGCCCTTCGAAATGATAACGTGTATCATCTCTGAAGCTCAATGGTGAGTGAGGATTAATTAATTGAAGTTAGACTTTGTGAAAGATATTCTAACTTAATTAAATTAAATCCTAAAACCTCGTCCTAGTTTTTGTCCCACATTGCTCATGACAAAAGAAGCGGATCCGACCTCCTATATAAATCGGTGGGCACTCCCTTCTTTGTTTCTTGCACCAAGTCACCGATTAAGGAGCTCCGGAATATTTGAGCAAACTTAATCAAGACTTAAATTTATTCTCTTCCTCTATAAATTTTCCTGTCCTCCAACCGGGTCCTAGCAAGGCAATGGGGAGGTCCGAATCTGATTCGGAAGTCTACGACACGGGTTTACTCAAGTGAAACTTTCTACGGCTAGTGATGGGCTTGGAGGCAAGGTGTGCTTCGTGAGCTGATCCAGTTCGCAAGGAGGAGCGACGCAACGCGGTTCGGGAGGCGGCTCAGATCATGGAGCGCAAGACGATGCGGAACATCTTGCCTGCTCCAGGGCAAGATTCCGGGTGAGTTAATTTAATATGCACTTAGTTTAATTAGTAGTTAGAACTTTCTCGAGTTGGTCAGACCCAACTCGAGTCAGTAGATTTCCTGGCTTAGGGAATTTTTCCTTAGGGCTATATTTATTAAATAGTTTAATAAATTATTTTTCCGCTGTTTATTTTATTTTTGTTCGTCCGACTTAGGACGAATAATTTTAAAATTAGCTCTAAGGGACCTTGAAAATCCCTACAGGTCCCACCTCACATTCGGGGGTCTAGGGGGGCCTTTGAGAAGAGGGGGCTCCCTGGGTCTGGTGGTGACCCATTTTTCAATCAGCTTGGTGAATGCCACAAAGTTCGCATTGACGTTGCCAGTCGTGGTATATATGATAGCCGTAGACCCCGCAAGGGGCTGATCCAACAGGGGAGTCCTCCCGAGAGAGCAAGGCTCCTAGGTCAAGGGTAGCCTCAGAATGTCATTGATTAGTGCCTCGAGTCATCCTGGCTTTCTTTGGGGTGGCGGTGGGGTGATGTCGGGTGACTTGCCATGGCAGGAATTAATGCGAGTATGTGTGGAGACTGACATGGGGTGTAACCCTTCGTTTCCACAGACGGTGCCAATCGTTGCGGGTCAAATCCGCCTAAGAATGAGATTTATACAAAGGGAAATCAATGGTATAGTGATTACAGGTTAATCAGGTTTTAATAGAGGCTAAAACACCGGATTTAAGATTGCTCGAAGGTCACCGACCGCTTGGAAGAATGGCCGAGCTGCCTGCACAATGAGCATCTCGTCGAAAATCAGCACACTAGTTGTTCTAATGAGTGTGCCCAATGGTTCGTCGGTGCCTAGCATTCGGTAGTCAACACTCCATTGAGGGCATCAAACCAAATCCTGATGGTTCATCTGTGGTTTAGGTTGTGTAGTCCACCACTGGGATGTGTTGTTATAAAATCACATCCAAACAATGCCCTAGCAAAATCTAACAAAACGATCTTTGGGGTGATCAATCCACATGAGAAATCTATAGGGTTTACATATGCCTTAGTAACAAAAATCTACTCAATCAACATAGGAAAAATCATCAAACAAATAAAGAGAGAACACATCACAAACAAGCAAAAGAGAGAACACAAAGAACAATGCAATAAAAATAAATAGAAATCTTTAATACATAGAAGGGCAATAGAATGTCTTACAAAACCATGGAGCTGAAGCCCCTCATAGGGAATATAACCTAAGAAAAGCCTCCCCTCTCTCAATCACTCACACTTCTATTTATAGTTTCTTCCTAAACAAATAAGAAAGTTAGGGGCACACGGTTGTGCCACTAATCGACACGATCATGACGTCGTTGAGAAGCTAGTGTTACATAACAGCTGCTGCTTCGAGCACAGCCGTGCCACAAATCAGCACAGCCGTGTTAATCGACATCCAAGCTCCAGGCAGATCCAAGCATTCCAGGCACACGGTCGTGTGGCATGGACGTGTCTGCAGGCTGTTACAATGCCTGTTAGTTTTGAATGTGGGGCACAGCCGTGTAGCACGGTCGTACTGCTGAATTGCTTCTCTCTTCCTTGGGCTGATATGATGGCACGGCTGTGCGTTTGTATGGAGGGTCGTGCTACCTATACTTTGGCCCTTCTCTACTCTGTACTTTCGCCCTTCTCTTCTCTATATTGCCTCCAATCTTCGTCGGTTTCCTTCCTGTGTTGCTCCTAACACCCTTTTTCATCATTCCACGCAATTTTTTCCTGAAATACACAAAACATCCCCAAAAATTGAAAACAAAACAAAACCGAATAAAAAGTGTGTGAGAGATGTGGAGAACAACATAAAAATGCATGGGAAAAGGGGTGCAAGTATATATATATATATATATATATATATATATATATATAACACTCAACAAATTCCCCCAAGTTAAACTCTTGCCCGTTCCCAAGCAAGACAAGAAATGGAGAACGGTGAGAAATTCGCTAAGAGGATTGATGATCACCCTCTCAAATGAATCACGCAAGCAAAACGCATATACGACAAAATTAGACTTCAATACTTGCATGCATATCTAAATTAATTTAATATGGCACATGACTCATAAAAAAGTTTATCTCCAATAGAATTTTAGGTTTAACACACACCCCGTGAAAAAGACTAGGTTTATGAAGAATTCTCCTGATAGGCTAAGATTGATAGAGTTCAACCAATGTCCTACACTAGCGAAGGTAGCACCCAAAAGTGTATTGTTGGGCCTCAACTCTCTAGTGTTGGAATTTCTAAGCTAGTGCATCATAAGACATGGTGATAGGCATGCTCGAAATAATATAAACATATTTTTTGGGACTTAGGTGGTCCATGTAATGAGATTTTAACCAATGGCACCCGACTCAGACGAATCATGGGCATTGGGCCAAGATGGACCCCTCGGGTCTATTCTCACGAATCACCTAATGACAATTATTCCTATCTAATGTACTCCTCCAAATCTCACCTTTCGATGTGAATCTCCAACGTTTCCTGAGGCGCAGAGACCCGGCTACTTGGTGGGACATGAAGAACGTTGCACTTATTCTAATTTCTCTCCTTTTGTATTCATTTTTTTCATTTCATTTCATTTTTATTTTTCTTTTTCTTCATTTCATGCCAACAACACATGTCTAAGGAGCAACTATACTATGTCCATGGTCAATTCCTATTAAACTTAGGCTTACTCTACATGATTGAGGAAATCTAAGCTCGTGCATTCCAATGGTTGAAATAAACAATTACTCTTGCCTATAAAAAAACAGAAACTAGTGTTTATTCATTGGTGAGGGTCAAAAGTGAGTTCATGAGGGGAAAATGAAGACGTTATGCCATAACTAAATTCATTACATGCATGAAGGTTATCGAACTAATGAAGAGCATATGTAAAATTACATGCGAGAAAAATCATCATCGAATGATGATGAATTTCATCAACTTATTTCTGAAAAAATTCTTTCATTTTTCCATCAATTTTTTTAAAAAAATTTCGTTTTTTACACATGTTCAAATGCAAGTGAAAGCATGAAGTATGAAAGCAAGAATAATCGAAAAAGTGAGGATGCAATGTGAAGATGATGTATATGGTGTGGTGGATGAATAGTGTGTAAGGTCTCTGGCTATGAGGAAAACACTAGAAGGGGGGTTGAATAGTGTTTATGTAATTTAAAAAGATAGTTATACCAAATTTTATTCCTAACCAAAAAATAGTGTGGAAAATAAATAAACCCAAATTTAAACAAATGCAAACGCAAGGATGTTTCAAGGGTTCGTATTACCCAAGTCACTTCCCGACTTGTTCACGGTAATCCTACGTCCCTTCCACCCGGTGAACAACCGGATACTCAAGTTAGAACACTAACTTGAGGTTACCTTAAAAACTACTTGTAGCAACCCTATATGTGAAATCGAAATACAATCGATTGAGCTTGACTCCCACAACTTGGGAGCAAGCAAACCACTTTCACAAACCGAGAGTAAATTCAAATAACTAAAGTTATGAAATATGAAATAGAGCAACACATACAATCACCTATGCCTTGAAGTAGAACTTGAAGGAGAAGTGTGTTGTGTGTTGAAAAGAATCTCTTGGAAGAGAGGAAAGCCCTTTCTCTTGACTGCACCAAATGCCTAGAAGATATCTCTTTGGTTCTAGGTTGGAGAGCAAGAGATTGAAGATTCGAATTCTAGGGCTTTAGGATTTGTGAGCATTGATCTTGAGAGAATGAAAGCTTG